>CM072526.1:25302693-25902693 GCA_036898135.1 Oncomelania hupensis
AAATTATTATTATTATTTTTTTAATAATAATAATAATAATAATAATAATAATTATTATTATTATTATTATTATTATTATTATTATTATTATTATTATTACTATTATTACTATTATATGCTTTTAGATATAACCATAGATTTACAATACTGCCTCCAATATAGCTTTTCCTCTTTTCCCCAGATATTATATGAAAATACTTTGAAATAGTCGGGTATCAGAACGAGCCAAATAGTTTTCCGTCCGTCAGCCCATTGCACGTCATATGTCAAGAATCGCTGAACGTAATTTGACTAAACTTCGTATGAACATTGCCTGCTTCCCGTGCCATCATTATTGCCCTACCTGGATGTGGTCAGTGTTTTGCTCTAGCTATATATAAATACGTATTTTAAAAAATAAAACAACAGATGAACCGATTTTGATGAATTTTGGTACATAGGTGGTTGAAATCATGGCCAAATCATTCACTGGCAGTCCGTTTGTCGGCAAGTTGGTGGTCGGTCAGTCCATTTGTGTCTGGAAAAATACCTTTAAATAGCTGGTTGTTGTTGATGTTGTTGTTGTTGTTGTTGTTGTTGTTGTTGTTGTTGTCGTCGTCGTCCTATACATTTTTATCCAGTCATCAGTTTAGTAGGATGTTTTTTTTTTGTTTTTTTTTTTTCTTGTTCGTGCAGCCGGCCTCTTGACATTCAGTAGGTCTTCTTCTTCTTCTTCTTCTTCTTCTTCTTCTTCTTCTTCTTCTTCTTCTTCTTCTTCTTTCTTTTCTTCTTTTTCTTCTTTTCGTCTTCTTCTTCTTCTTCTTCTTTCAGTTCACAGTGTTATGAAATGTTGCATTATACATTTAGTGCATTATTATTACCCGATCTTTGGAGTTCCCATACCCAAGTAATGTATAAAATGTCCAGTATCCACTTAAATAGAAAACAGTTAGTACACTGGTAGTAAATAATGCCCTCTGTGCCACCGAGGAGCCAACACGGCAGTTTAAAAGTAAACTAAATTAAAAGTAATCTTACACACCTACGATCGCGCGCAAAATACTCGCACTACTCATCCCAGGTGCACACTTTTATGTTTGTTGTTGTTTTTTTTTTTTCTCTTTTTTAGAGCATGTTAAATGGGCAAGTTCTTGACAGAATAGCCCTGTCTTTAACGTGCCGCTGAGGCGTCACTGGGAGAGGAGAGGAGGAGGGAGGGAAAGAAGGACTGAAAATACCGCCGTAACATCTAGTCAGTTCTTGCTGAGAACATTTCCAGTCACTGTGAACAATCAAACCCAGGTCGCTTTGCACCTCAATTGAGCACACTACCAACTGATCTATCATGCCATCTTCCACCCGTAACCTTATATGTGGTGCTAACTGACGCCGTTACCAAGAATACATACATTATCATCATTCAGGATCTTCCCCTGATAGTCCCAGACTCCGAGACTAAACAACTCGGCGCTTGACCATGTCCATTGGAAGGGAATACATTAATTTTATTACACTGGTCATGCGTGACACCGTGGAACCAGTGCAAGCTAATGCGCGGTCACTGTGTGTGTGCAGGAGTGGATCAAGAGGAGGAAGTGGGGGGAGGGGGGAGGGTCATATTGTGGTCTTGGTCCAGAACCCGGCGGTGTCCAGGGGTGAAATCTGACGCTGAAGATAATGTAACTTTATGAGGTGCATTGTAGGCCTCTCCTGCAAGATAATACGGATAATCAGTAGTGTAAATCTATTTTTGTTTCACAGGTATACGCTCGTATCTTTGAGACGGCAATGTGCGGCTAGTTAGTTATTAATTGCTTACAGGGTCCAGCGGACTGCAAAGAGCCGAATCAGGACCACAACTTGGCTGAAAGAGAACTCACTTTTGATCCGCACAAAAGATCTGCTGAAACAACCCTTGTGATAAAACTGAAGGCACTCCACCAGCCTGTCACTTTACAATAAAGGCATCCCACGCAGGGGACGCTGAGTCTATACTGTAATTTATCGCACCCCCGTTTACAAAATCAAAATAGAATACAAACATCATTATAAAATATCAACAAAACACACACATATAAAATGCCTACATTGATAAATAATATCATAGGAAGCCCTAGAGACCATTACAATTTGGAAGAAAGCGTCCAATATTCCCAAGCTGATCCAACAGACCTCATAATCAATGTGTTTTCAAGAAAAAAAAAAGTAGGTGACTGATCTAGCGAAGAAGATGGTATAGTTGATAGAACAGAATTGGAATCGAAAGAACAAAGGAGAAAGACAGTGACAGTGGGAGGCACTAAATTTACAGAAGAAGAAGAAGAAGAAGAACATTGAAGTTTAACGTCTACACCCACCATTGGCGATATGGCAGACGGGGATAACCATCCCAGGTAAAGAGGGGTAGGGACCTAAATCAACACTGAACTACCAGAGCAATCATACTGCTAAAATGGACAGTGAAAATGGCCACTTTTTATATCGCCCAGCATGGGATTCGAACGTGGGTCATCGGTGTGCCAGGCGAACGCTCTACCACTTGAGCTACGGCGGTGGGCCCTAAATTTACAGTAGGGATACTATTTATACTGAAACCCCCGGCACAATGAGCGGCTGTATCACACAGTCAGTACACACACAATCATAATGCGACATTGCTGAGGAACAAATGAAGTAAAAACGCCATAATCTTTTTCATTTTATTTTATTTACTTAATTTTTTATTTATTTATTTATTTTATTTATTTATTTAGTTTTTTTTTTTTTTTTTTTTTTTTTGGGGGGGGGGGGAGACCCCTGGCCTCTCTCCCTGCTCCCCATACACCTCTCCCCTAGATCCGCCCCTGCTGCGTTTGTGAGATAGAACGCGAATGTAGAATTTGAATGATAGAATGATTGAGTGAGGAGTGGGGCATTCAGTGTGCGTGTTTGCGTTTGCGCACAGTTTGCGAGTTCTTGTGGGTAGACCTACAGGAACTCTACTAGCACTAAGCAGTCATGCCAGGGCACTGCACTGATGGTCAGTAGTCAAGATGCGTCACTGTGGAACTAGCGCATGACAAATTACTAACGAGTGTGCAGTGAAGTGTGTGTGGGTGTGTGTGTGGGTGTGCACTTGTGTGTGTGCATGTGTGTGTGTGATAAAGAGAACAAGATGTGTGTGTGGTGTGTGTGTGTGCGTGTGTGTGTGTATGTGTGTGTGATAGAGCAAAAAAGATGGTGAATGTGTGGGAATGGAGAAAGGACAGGGAAGGGGGTGGGCGCATCGCCCAGTGTGTGAATGCGTATTTTTGAACATAATATTCGACTAGAGGATTGTTGGCCATTACACTAGATTAGTTCATTTGTTCGCCAGCCTTCGTGTCTTCAGCAAGACAGTGTTAATGACAGGTACAAGCTGTTTGTTTATTGCAGCAGAAAATGAAAGAGGTTTGCGGGGATGCGGGGGTTGAGGGGTTAAAGGGAGAATGACCCACAGTATAAATAGTCTTTATGACAACCGATCCGTGGTCCACAACAAGTGTGTGTACAACACAAGTGCTAAAGGTGTCCGTGGTCCACAACAAGTGCGTGTACAACACAAGTGCTAAAGGTGTCCGTGGTCCACAACAAGTGCGTGTACAACACAAGTGCTAAAGGTGTCCGTGGTCCACAACAAGTGCGTGTACAACACAAGTGCTAAAGGTGTCCGTGGTCCACAACAAGTGCGTGTACAACACAAGTGCTAAAGGTGTCCGTGGTCCACAACAAGTGCGTGTACAACACAAGTGCTAAAGGTGTCCGTGGTCCACAACAAGTGCGTGTACAACACAAGTGCTAAAGGTGTCCGTGGTCCACAACAAGTGCGTGTACAACACAAGTGCTAAAGGTGTCCGTGGTCCACAACAAGTGCGTGTACAACACAAGTGCTAAAGGTGTCCGTGGTCCACAACAAGTGCGTGTACAACACAAGTGCTAAAGGTGTCCGTGGTCCACAACAAGTGCGTGTACAACACAAGTGCTAAAGGTGTCCGTGGTCCACAACAAGTGCGTGTACAACACAAGTGCTAAAGGTGTCCGTGGTCCACAACAAGTGCGTGTACAACACAAGTGCTAAAGGTGTCCGTGGTCCACAACAAGTGCGTGTACAACACAAGTGCTAAAGGTGTCCGTGGTCCACAACAAGTGCGTGTACAACACAAGTGCTAAAGGTGTCCGTGGTCCACAACAAGTGCGTGTACAACACAAGTGCTAAAGGTGTCCGTGGTCCACAACAAGTGTGTGTACAACACAAGTGCTAAAGGTGTCCGTGGTCCACAACAAGTGTGTGTACAACACAAGTGCTAAAGGTGTGTAACGAGATGGGACTGGAGCTCGCTGACAGCACCGTGGATATATTTCCTTATTAGATGCTGTTCTCCGTGGAATGAGGCCTGATAGGACAGGTCTATCTCTCCCTCACCGCCGCCAATGGCCTGCACCTATGGATCTGTGCCATAGATACAGATGGCCATTTCCATCGACGTGTTCTCAGCCCCTCGCTGCATCATCTGAGCCCGCCCAAAACCAAGAGAAAGACCCTCCAAAGCATAAGAAGACGCCTGAATGAAGTGCCCAGGAAGAGAATCTTCACGAATCTTGAATCTGTGGTCACCATCACAAATGGAAGGCAGGTTCTCTTGCAGGGCCGGCTAGCATTCAACCCCTTCTGTTACTCAGCTCCAATTGAGTTTCTGACACTTGCTTTGACATAACCTACAAAAGCCACACATGAACTAAACAAAATTATGAACGAATAAAGAAGAAACGGCGATGATTTTGTTTTGTTCCTTGTGTGGCGATACTCTAATGAGGTCGGGTTCTCATGTGGCGATACCATAAGGAGGTGGAGTTCTCGTATGTCGATAACTGAAGCAAAGCAAAAGCAGTAGTGGAATGTGGGTAATAGTTTTAACACTTCTGTTCTGTACTTCATCCACTCTCACATGCATGGTATTGCTTCCACCCTTATCCCATACCGCCACAATAAAACCTTGTAGCGTCCATTTTTATTATTATTATTATTATTATTATTATTATTATTATTATTGTTATTATTATTATTATTATTATTATTATTATTATTATTATTATTATTATTATTATTATTATTATTATTATTATTATTATTATTACTACCGATTTTTGTTTCTTTCATGTTCATACGCTTCGTTATTCTCATATCATCTCAACTTGTCGCTTCTCTCTCTCTCTCTCTCTCTCTCTCTCTCTCTCTCTCTCTCTCTCTCTCTCTCTCTCTCTCTCTCTCTCTCTCCTCTCTTCACTCCGTCCCTAACCCCATTTAGTCTCCTGTCCTATCTATGTTGTAATTCTCTCCATCCTCTCTTCCTCTACGTTCCTTACACCACTTTGACCTCTCCCTCACTTCAACTGTTGTCATTCTTCCCTCTCCTCTGTTTGTTTCTACTCTCCATTTCTCGTGCTCCACCCCTCCCCGTCACCCACCCTTCAAACATCGCTCTTCCTTTTCCTCCTCCTCCTCCATCTTTTCTTGGCACATGTCCTTATCTCTCACTTGGTTTTTCTCCCGGCCCTCTGATACTTCCCACCCTCAGCCCTCCTTCCATTCCCCGCCCCTCTCGCCTTTCCTCCTCTTTTTTCTCCCCTCCTCATCTTCCATCTGTATGGCGTCCATCGTCTCCTTCGCCTGTCGTAGTCTGCAACCAATCTGATAAAAATTTCAAGATAGTCCAGTCTTCAGTCTTCTTGTTTTCTTCCCTCGCTCTTACCTTCCTTTCCTTCCTTCACTCTTTTGTCTGTAGGGTTGGTCTGAGCTCCCCTTCATCTCTTTTTAACTTCCCATCGCTTCTTTCTTTTTATCTGCCTGTTGGGGCTGTTCCATTTCTTTCTATCCCCCAACTTCCAATACTACATTAATTAACCTTTCTTTCTTTCTTTCTTTCTTTCTTTCTTTCTTTCTTTCTTTCTTTTTCTTTCTTTCTTTCTTTCTTTCTTTCTTTCTTTCTTTCTTTCTTTCTGTCGTTTTCTTTTTTCGTTTTCTTTTTGTCTGTTTGAAAAGCCGTTCGTCTTCGGGCTTTTCCACTTCTTTCTATCCCCCAACTTCCACTATTTCATTAATTCTTTCTTTCTTTTCCACTTCTTTCTATCCCCCAACTTCCACTATTTCATTCATTCTTTCTTTCTTTTCCACTTCTTTCTATCCCCCAACTTCCACTATTTCATTCATTATTTCTTTCTTTTCTTCTGTTGCCTTTCTCTGTTATAGCTTTGTGCTCTTGCCTGACATGTTTATGTCATTTAGTTGTTCTATTTGTGGTTTGTGTTGTAGTGGTAATTGTTAATAGCTCTCGTCCTCTTGCTATCTTCTGTTTCATTCATTTCAACCTTCTTTCATCGGTGCTTCAGTTTACTCTTCTTTTCAGATTCTTCTGCGTCCTCCTGATTGACTTACCTATTTACCAACGTTTCCCAAATCCTCCTCATTTTTCTTCATTTGAATTAATTCAGCTGGGGTGGTGGTAGAACAAGATGGTTGGTAGGCCTATGTTTAGTGTTGGTTTGATTATAAGAGGCAACGTAAGCCTATGTCAAAGTTGTAATCCTGCGTTTTTAGTATTACGAATAGAATGCTGTTCGCACATTGTTTGGTTTGAGGTTATCATAAGATTTTAAGTGCGCTGTCTATGTGTTTGCGTGCGTGGGCGTGTGTTTGAAAGAGCGAGAGTATGATTTGTGCTTTTTTTTTCTCCCCTTCCTCTACATCACTCTTCCTTCTTTTTCTTTTATTTCATTTTCTTACACAGAGTGATAAAGACAGTGAGACAACCGAAACCTCTTGAATTACCCATACCTCACACTCTCCCCCCCTACCTCTCCCCTCCCCCTACCCACCTACACCCGCAATAGTGGTAATAGCCGTATAGTTTTACTTTACCACGTCTCAGCTCTTGTTTCTCGGAAGGTGAAATTCCTAATTCTGAGACTGCCAAGACCGATTGAAGAACATCACACGACACGAGGCAAGACTGCCACGATTCACGCACAAACTCTGACTTTTTCTTTGCACTGAAACCCCCCCGAGTGCAGCTCGCAGTTGTTTCCCTTCCTTGAGCGCTCTTTGTAAAAGGAAGGCTGATTTGGTACGCACAGTTGACGTTACCATGCAGACGACGCCAAAACTGGGTCTGAAACTGCACGTTTTGTTACTTTTTGTCGCACCTAAAGGACGCATTTTTACCAAAATTTTTATTAACCTGTCATTGAAATTCTGTGGAAGGGTCCTTATTATGTATATTTTCAAAACTTCATTAATTTTTCAAGCTCTAAAAATAGGCGCTGTGTCGACAGGCATGTTTGTCACTGATCGTCTGATGAAGTTGTTTCTGCTGTCTTTTTGACTCGTCATTCACAGCATGGTAGTCGCCTACCTACATGTTCATGAACTCTGATATATGGCGGCCCGCTTGAAACTTGTTTACTTTAGTGTCGTCGCAGGCACTAGGGGTCGCGGGTCCCCGCTTTCTTTAAATAAATGAAACTTCTTGTCTCGGGGAAACATACAAGATAAAGTATGATAATCATTATGATGGTAAAACACACTCGGTCGGAAAATAAATGCGTGCCTTTCTTTGTTAACGGGTGAAAAAAAAACTGACGTAATTATTTTGTTTTCGTTAGGTCTGTTAGCGTCCTATGTTGATAATTTCGAACTAAGCACATGTAAAGTATCCATCAACGCTGTGGTGGTGCTATCTCGTCTCCGAAGTCGGTTTCTTATCAGCGCCTTACATTAGGAAAGAACAAGAAAGTTGGTGAGAAAGTGCTCAAAATTAGAGTACACAAATCACACAACTTGCATGGGAACTGTACTTTTTCTCCCCACACGTAAACTGAGTAAAACGAAGCACGATATAGGCCTATTATCTGTTTAAGACAAAAATCTGTCTTAGGGTCCCATTCCAGGGTCCTTAAATAAAGACACGAACAGTGTTCTAATTTTGCTTCAATTTAAGCCACGTTTGCAGAATTTGCGAGTTCTCACGGATCTAAAGTATTGTGCAGATTTTTCAGCAATGTTTCTGTAATGTCCCAGACAAGGTCGTCGTCCTTGAGCGTGGTAATTGTTTGCTTGGTTGAAAATCAGCACGTGTTGTTTACCCTGTAGCAAATGACCACTTTGAGATAAACCTCGCCCTCCAAGAGGCAAAGCCACCAACACTTTACAATTGCTTCACCAGACGCCCACATTTAGAAAACCTAGTATTACGACAGAGAAATAAATACTACAATGTTTACATTCGAAAAAAACATAATAACTCGTTCACGAGCTCCGGGTTTCAGGGGGAAATAACAGCATACGTTTCAGTGCCAGAAGGGTTTACTTGGGCAATGAAGACTGGCGTGATTGGGGCATATGTTCCACCCTGGCCTGCATCCTCGTTGGCTCAGGCGCAAGTCTAAACGAAGGGCGAAGCAGACAGAGTTTCTTGACAAATGTTTCACAGTGGATTTACGTCCTTTTGGCAAGTAATTGGGGGCTGAGGGAGATGGGACAATGGATAAGAGTTTGGGGATAATGGATATGGGGTACGTTAGCTTCATTGGGATGACTTTTACGTTCGTCTTGCTTGGTTATCAGATGACGCAGTGCCCTTACCCATGTCGGGGGCATCTTTCACAGCTGTTAGACCATCATTTTTTGCACATTTTAAACGATAAAACGTGCTCAAAGGATCAGTGTAAAAGTGGTAAATGACGCTGAAACTCCTCACATGCAACAGGTCCCACGTCCTCCATTTGCAACCCTCTGGCTCCAAGTCTTCGTCTTCCTGTCAACCAGTTTACTTTGTTGTGTCAATGTCAAGCTTTATGTGGCGTCCTTGAAGCAGTTTAATCCTTTAAAAACAGCCATGTTTCGTCACTTTAAATCTGTCTTCATCCCGTTCCTCACTCCTTACACAAGTGACAAAAATTGGAAGATTTATGTGCAATTGAGCCCAGTTCCCATGCATCCAGCGCTTGGTTCACACACCTAAACAAATACATACATACACACGTACACGGGCACACACAACATAAACATACACCACACACACACACACACAAATGCGCGCGCACAGACACATCCTCGCACGCACACCCACACAAACACACACTTCCTTGCAAGTTCTTAGCACTACTTCATTTGGTGCGATAGGTCCTGACATGAAATGGCTTTTGGCCGTAAACATTTAAAAAAAAAAAATTATTCGTGGCATTATTTCAGTAAATTAGATTGCACCGAAAACTCTTCCTTATTTTTCAAAAGTGGTGGGAAAGTTTGCAAAGAACTTCAGAGATAACTTGCTTTTCTCAAACACACACACACAAACACACGCACACACACACACACACACACACACACACACACACACACACACACGCAAAACACAGCTGATATTATTATGTACACTGCAGGTCACACCATTTGGATGTGAGAAGTACATGTAAATTGTCTTCCTCAATAGCGCCGATTGTCCTCCTAAAACATAAATACGCTAAAAAGTTCTGCACTCTGCACGTTCAGTGTGTTGAATTTCAGCATCCAAAGTTTGTTTCTTTTAGTCAGTGTATCCTTGTATGTGAGAAGACTCGTCATTTGATCAGTTATTTTTGCTTGGAAACTGTATACTTTAATGTGTATGAACCTGTTAAAATGACCACTGGATTGGATTACAGTGGATGTACAACATTAATTAATCACACTTTTTAAAATCTGTAGACACAGGAGAGAGCCCAGAGGAGAAGACTCCTGCCAAAGCCAGATTTGATTTTTCCCGCCTTGCGGAGTCTGCCACCAGCGACAGTGACGTCACACCCGACCTTTCGCAGAAGGATTCGGCGCGTGAAGCAAAAGTTGTAAAAATCCATCCCATACCTAATTTTCAAATTTGGTTAGTGTCTTTTTCTTCTTTTTATTTTTTGTATCACACTTCCATTTTTAGCCAGGTACTGAGGTAGATGACTTGAAATGTTTAATAAAAGAACAAAAAAAGCTATAATTTTATTTATTTATTTATTTATTTTAACAATTTTTTTTACTATGCAACAAAAACATACAACAAAGTTAAATTGTCAAAGTTCGGATCATGACTAGCATGATCAAGCGTTCTCTCTATATTAGACTCAAAGTTTGCCTTTGGTCTATTCTGTGTGGTTTAGACACTTCGCCATATAGATTAATTGCTGACCAACAAGTAGGTCAAAGAGATTGTTTGAATTAATTGTGAGTGACTGGCTGATAAACTCGATGAGACCGAGAAACTGATCAGTATATAACTTGTTGACTGAATAGTTGATTAGTGGACTGGATGGTTTAATGAATTTAAAGATTCATTGCCTGAATGATGGGTTTTGTTGATTGATTTTTTGGCAGGCCTTACGGAAGTGCAGTGTACGGCATGTTTCGAAACCTTGGCAACGTCCTACCGCAGACCCCAACCTCCATCGGCAAGGTCAAGCGAAGAGCAGGAAAAAGGTAGGTTCTCGCGTTAAAACTATTAATGTTACTATAGTTATACTTGCATAGCTGTACCTAGAATCTGTAAGTCTTGTTTGAGTAGATAATATCTTGACTGTGAATTTGAATGTGAATTTATATTTTACCTGGAATTGTAGATTTCACCGACTGTATCACATGTTCCCACCTACTGAAGTTCAACAAAGAACTCAGGAGAAACAGATCTTTGCAATTATACCCGTACTCCTTAGAGGAACGCATCTGATAAGGATTATTTGAAGACCCTTTTATTAATTCCAATTATTTTTTTTTTAGTAAGTCTACTTTCTCCTTGTATTCTTACCCGAATGATTTGTCAAAGCAGAAAACAGGAGGGAAGTTGAGCTTTCACTGGGTTTCAGTTCATTCTATTTCTTTAGAGGTTGTCAGGACTCAGGACTGAGACGTATATATATCTCAAGATTTTGTTGGAAAATGTAAGTCATTCAAATGTCATTATTACATAATTATGAAGCGTTTACAAGTACAATTTCCATTGTTTCAGACAAAAGAAACAGTTTATCTGTTCTTACTGCAAACGGGAGTTCACCAAGAGCTACAATCTGCTGATTCACGAACGAACTCACACTGACGAACGTCCCTTTCCATGTGAAATCTGCAAAAAGGCATTCAGACGGCAGGATCATCTCAGAGACCACAGGTAGGAAAAGTGTAGTGGTGTAGGACCTTCTCAGAGACCACAGAGGAGTATGAGAGTTACATAAAGTTGAGAGTGAAGATATAGGTGTAGGACTTTATCAGAGTGATGGGATGGTGGTGCTGTTGCTGTAGGTACCGTGTCAGAGATATTGATATTTTGGCATATCAAAGGTCAGGAGTAATTAAGACTGGCTTTACGTCAGTCGTGGAGATGTTGCTAAAAGAATCTTATCCAACCTCTTTTGTCATCGGTAATACATTTATAATGGGTGCTGGTCACTACCGCGAGCGTCACTACCGCGTGTAACACTAACGCGAGTGTAATACAAGAAGAAGAAGAAGAAGAAGAAGAAGAAGAAGAAGAAGAAGAAGAAGAAGAAGAAGAAGAAGAAGAAGAAGAAGAAGACGCGGAAGTGTTACACGCGGTAGTGCTACTCGCGGTAGTGTTTCACACGCGTAGTGTTACACACGCGGAAGTGTTACACGCGGTACTGTTACTCGCGGTAGTGATAAACACGCGGTAGTATTACACGCGGTAGTGTTACACGCGGTTGTGACGCTCGCGGTAGTGACGCACAACCATTTATAATGTATTACAATGATGACTTTAACATTTGACTTTAAACGTTTATCACACTTGCAACACATGTTATAAGGATAATAATTTAAGCTTACAGCTTATTCTTACAATTAGTCCTTGTTTCAGGCACCCATGCAAACGTAATACAATTATACAATTTTTTAAACCTGCCACATTGATTGAAGAGAATGATGCATGTTCCGAGAAAGAGATGATGAGAAAACGTTTTTTGATGATTCTGATGCTGCTGCTGCTGCTGCTGATGATGATGATGCTACTGCTGCTGCTGCTGATGATGATGATGATGATGATGATGATGATGATGATGATGATGATGATGATGATGATGAGGAAGAGGAGGAGGAGGAGGAGGAGGAGGAGGAGGAGCAGCAGGATGAAGGAGGTGTAAGACCAAGGACTTTAATCAAGAAGAAAGTTTAAATCGAGATAACTGGTAGTTGTTATCCAATTGTCAGCTTATCTCATATAATAAAGAAGTTTCATTTGAATAATCTCTTCGTTTTACTTTAGGCTACATGAATTAATAAATGAAATGTATAGATTTAATTTAATAGAATGTAATTCAAGATAAATCAACTATTAAATAAACAATTGGTTTCTGTGCAGGTACATTCATTCGAAGGAGAAGCCGTTCAAATGTGAATTATGCGGGAAAGGGTTTTGCCAGTCTCGAACCTTGGCAGTCCACAAGGCTACCCATGGAGTACAATAGGTAAGGAATTAGTTTAGTTTAGTTCATTTCATTTTACTTTATTTTGCTTTATTCCCATGTTAAAGTTACTGTATTTTAGTGTAATTCGTTTGTTTTATCCATTGTCGCGATTCAAACTGTACATTAATATCGTTTTTATATTTTCCAGCTCTGAAACTACAAAACCAAGTCAGCGGTTGGGCCATCACTGTTTGCAGAAATGATGCGACGATTCAACAAACATGCCACGTACAGATAGAAATGCAATAACGGGAATTTTCAATGTTTGCTTGTTTGTTTATCGACCACTCCAATCCACACATCCCACAAACCCCCATCCTCCCTACATCTCAACAGATTCCCCCCACCCCCCCGCACCCATGTTATTGTTATGTGCTGGTTACAATGCCTTTAGTCACGAGAGTGCAATATTTTGATGACGATGATAAATGGAATATTTTACTTAGGATGTAACTAACATGTTAAGAGAAGGTGGTTGTTTGTGTGTGCTATTCAGCAAGAATTTTTAAAAAATCTAATATTTTCCCAAGGGGAATACGTTAAAGAGAACATTTGACAGGTTTCTTTGATTGTCATCGAGTAACGATATATATATATATATTTTTTTTAAATGTACAAAGAACTCCTTCTTAAATGTATAATTGACAATAGTTTTATGTAAACAAATGTGTCATTATTCTTTCTTTTCCTAAACACTGAACAGCTAATACTGTGGCTTTGTAAGTGGTTTTAAGGTTTTGACAATTTCTACTTTGTTTCTTTCTCTCTTTTCCATGATGAAAGTAATTTTTACCTTTTGGTTGGTATCGCTTGTGTTCCGAATAACAAGAAATCAGACACAGGCTTAAGACATAAAAAGTGAAATAACCAAAAGATTGCTTTGTAACTTTTGTAAACAAAATTAATCAGATCATTTTCATTTTCTAGTAAGATACGACTTTTTTTTCTAAACCCCAAACGGTTTCTCCATGAAAAAATAAAATTTACAATTTGCAATACTGTAAACAGTGCAACGGTAAATTTTTAAAGATGTTAGGAATTCAAAACGGAACCATACCTCAAATTTGGAGGCATTTCGTAAGGGTGAACTGTATTTGTGTGCAATTCATTCCGTTCTCAAATATGTTTAAATAGACCGCAATGACAAAATGGCTGAAAATAAGATTGAAATTAATAAGATAAAGGAAGAATACATTCAGCTAAAGTTGAGGTGAAGGAAGGTGACCATAATTATGATGACATTTAGATGATGTGATGTTTACTATATAACCACTGTAGCCTTTCATTCTCATAAGTATTGTAGACACTCAATTTACGTTCAGTGTTTTATTCACCTTTTGTCATTTAAAAATTGTGCACACCTCCTGCCTTCCCCCCTTCCCCCCCCCCAAAAAAAAAAAAAAAACCCGCAAACTGATGTCTTTGCTAGCTGAAAATTGTAAAGTTACATTTATTTTAAATGTTATATTCAAAGCTCAAACTGTTTTTGCAGAAACTCGTGTGGCTATCACTCAAACATATATGCCAAACTGTACTTAGGTATTGTTTAGAGATGTCATGTGCCTATTATTGAGAGATGATCAAAAATGTGTACCTTTCGTTCAAATATAATAGCAAAAATCATGTAAATGTCTTTCAAAATATACACAAAACGATGGAGTTGAGCTATCGTTCAAGTTATGCACAAGTGATGGAGTATGGCTATTGTTTAAATTATGCACACAACGATGGAACAGGGTTATTGTTCAAATTATGCACAAAACCATGGAATGGGCCTATCGTTCAAATTGAGCACAAATGTATGTGCCTGTTGTTTTGATTTATTTGTATTTGGAATTTGTTAGGTGTGCCTGCTATTCAATTTGTTTTGTGTAGTATCGGAGAACTGAATGTCAAACAAAATTGTGTTCTTATTGGCTGGAGTATTTTGTTTCCAAAAAATGTCTGTCATTCAGTTTGTTTTTTCCGAAATGATGGACAATTGAGTATCATGAACATAATCTTTCCCTTCCTTCTCCCCTCCCTTCTCCCCTCACCTTCCCATTTGCCACTACCCCTGCCTTCACCTTGTTTCTCCCTTTGCTGACAGTATTAACTGTACAAAAAACGGTATAATAGTGTATAAATATGTGTAAAGATTTACATGTACTGTAGACAAAAGTATATCCATGTATATATGTATATATAGAAAGACTTTCTGTTGCACGTAGGCTAACGTGTGGTTGACGTAATGCTGTTAGAACACCAGATCAAGTTTCCAGTTTGTTTACTTTTACCGGGTCTGATTGTATTTCGTTGTGATTTTGTTAGTGTTTTACACTTTTTTTTGTTCTTTCCAAAATTATCCTCACCCTGAGCCCATTATTTGTTCTTCCAGCGAGGGTACTTTTATCCTCCAACGATATAGCCAAGAAAATGTCTACTGCATAATTTGGAACATTCCTCAAGTAGGTATTATTGTAATGTCACTGTTTTGATTGAAATCTACCCAACGTTTCATTTTTTATCGATTGTTAACAATATTAAATCAATGTGTCATTCCATGTTTAAAAATATTTTTTTGTATTTAAATGTGGGATTTGTTAAAGTTGAAACTATAACCAAATCGATATTTGTTGTGAAAACAATATTATCCGGACCTCCAATCCCACTATCGTCAAACTAAGAAAAGGCAGCACTGTTTTATCTTTCCTTATTTCTTTCTTTCTTGTTCAGATAATATCTGGAACATCTTATATTGTGGTTTTATCATATCTGGAAATATTTTGAAATAGTGGGGAATGAGAACGAGGCACATTTCGGCCTGTCAGTTAGTCGGTCGGTCCGTCTCAAGAACCATTGAAGGGATTTGGACCAAACCTATGACGACCATGACCTATGTTAGTGGCCAGCCTACCATGCCATCCTATTTGTCTACCTGCAAGGACAAGGCTGCTTGTGCCAATTCTTTTTACTCAACAAAATATGTATTTAATATTTAATTAATCAATCTTATATAGCGTTTTTCCATCTCAAGAGCTGCTCAAGGCGCTGGTAGATAGAGGATCTAACTCAAGTCGCCAGAGACGCCCATCTGCAACCTTAGTCCGACGCCCAGATGACTGAGCACAATCCTAGGCGACCGGGAGAGAAGGGCCTAGTGCGTGCTGGGCGTATTTGTGTTGCCGGCACTCCCCAGTTTAGGACAAAAACCACAGGATCCTTAAAGTCCATGCGTGCACAGACTAAACCTCGGTAGGAGTATATAGTTTGTTTTACCAGTATCAGTCACAGGTGGTAGTTAGCTCAGCGCATAATATTCGAGACAAGGTCAGGCGTTCGCTTTTTGGTTAAGGCAGGTTTTTGTTGTTGCTGTTGTTGTTGTTGTTGTTGTTGTTGTTGTTGTTGTTGTTGTTGTTGTTATTACCAGTTGTGATTAAGGTACCTGGGTCTGTTTAGATACGGGGAAGGTACAGCAATGAGTGAGAGAATAGGAGATGGGCACAGTGGGCGTGCGGAAAGGATGCCTACTATCTCCAACACTCTTCAACATCTTCCTGGAGCGCATCATGTCAGGAGTCATTGCAGATCACGAAGGCACAGTCAGCATAGGAGGTAGAGCAATCTCCAAACTCCGTTTTCCGGATTACATTGATGGATTGGCTGGAGAGGAACAAGAAAAGCTGGTACAAAGGCTTGACACTACCTCCAGAACCGTTGGAGTGGGAATACGTGCAGAGAAGACCAAAATGATGACCAACAACACAAATGGCATCAACATGGACATCAAAGTCCAAGGCCAATCACTCAACACAGTGCATAGCTTCCAATATTTAGGAGCCATTGTATCAGACAATGTGTCCCGACATGAAGTCATCTTCAGGATCGCACAAACAACTGCTGCCCTGACTAGGTTGAAGTCCATTTGGAAAGACATGATCATCAATCTACATTCCAAGGCAAGGCTGCTGCGCTCCCTTGTCATCTCCATTTTCCTATACGCTTGCGGAACATGGACCCTCACAGCAGATCTACAACGAAGAATACAAAGCATGGAAATGAGGGGCTACAGAAGACTTCTGGGCATTTCCTATACCCAGCACATCACCAACGACGAAGTCCGACAGACCATCACACAAGCCATTGGACAACACGATGACCTGCTTACAGTGGTGAAGAAACGTAAACTCCGTTGGTATGGCCAGGTCACCAGAGCATCAGGCCTTGCAAAGACCATCCTGCAAGGCACGGTGCAATGAAGCAGAAGAAGAGGGAGACAGAAAAGGAGGTGGGAGGACAACATTCGAGAATGGACTGGCTTGACACTGAGCGAAGAAGCCATGAGAGTTGCTGAGGACAGAGAAAGATGGAGTACGCTTGTTAAACGATCATCTTTGGTGCCCCAACGACTTCCGATTTATGGGATAGGATAGGAAGACAGCCCTTATTACGCTGGCAAAGAGAAAAGAGAGATCCTTCTCCCCAACGACCGAAAGGTTGCTGGAACCCCTTTATCCATTATGGATGTTTTCGTTGTTTTTTGTCATTGCCTTCAGTTATTATTATTTTGTTGTTATTGTTTGTGTTTGTTGGTATTTACTTTTTATGGGAGGAAGATCGTTATGCGTGGGAATAAAACGGACCACAACCCAACACGATTTTTGTACGTGGATGTGGTTGTCTGGAAATACATTTTGTATGGCTTGCCATCTTGTTATTTTATTTCCTTTCTTTTCCCAATTGCCCAGGCTCCGTAATGTTTTATTCCAAGCTCTTGGTTCTGTTGAATTCCTGCTTAGGGAAGCAATTTCAATGTCAACAGTTATTATTGATTACCACTATTAACTTGATGAAGACAGCTGTGTTAAGAAAGGACATCTCGGCACCAACAGCAGTTCTTTATCCTCCAGTAATGACGATGTTGCACTCATTTGCTATGCAAGATCATACCATTCATTGCTGTTACGTTATGCCTTTTGGGATTTTAAAATAATTAGCTATGCATATCCTATTCTGTTGCGGGTGCGCGTACGCATGTGTGAGATGAGAGAGCGACTGTATGGTGGTAGCCTATGTGCTTGAAGTGAAGACAATTCTGTACAAAGATTTGTTTCATGTACAAAATGTTACTGTCACATGCACAAATCGATGCTGTATTTTGCATGGGGTACATACTCTAGCACATTCCTATGGCCTTGTAAATACATATGCCAAGCTTAGTGCAGTGTAAATACATATGTCAAGCTTAGTGCAGTGTAAATACATATGTCAAGCTTAGTGCAGTGTAAATACATATGTCAAGCTTAATGCAGTGTAAATACATATATCAAACATAGTGCAGTGTAAATACATATGTCAAGCATAGTGCAGTGTAAATACATATGTCAAACATAGTGCAGTGTAAATACATATGTCAAGCTTAATGCAGTGTAAATAAATATATCAAACATAGTGCAGTGTAAATACATATGTCAAACATAGTGCAGTGTAAATACATATGTCAAGCATAGTGCAGTGTAAATACATATGTCAAGCATAGTGCAGTGTAGGCCTACGTTTTGTATACAGTATTTGTGTGTGTGTTGTTTGTTCGTGTGTATTATCTGACGCCTTCACTTTGTTTGCTGAGATATACAGGGTGTTCCAAAAGTCTTGGGCACGTTTGAAGTCCCCATATCTCAATTACTATGAATGGTAGTAAGATAAAACTTGTGCCATTTTAAAGCTAATTACATTAAGTTTTTTGTAAAGCTGTTGATTTTTTTATTTCTTTTCAGACCCATTAATGGCGTTCACTCAACCAGAAAATGCTGGGACGCGTTTGGCAAGAATTTGAATATCGGCTTGATGTGTGTCGTGTCACCAATGGTGCTCACATTGAACATCTTTGAACATTCTATGTAAAAATTGAGATTACAAGCTTTCTGAATTTACCAGATGCGTTTTATATCCTTAATAGTTTCGGAAATATTCAATGTCAAAATGTGCCCAAGACTTTTGGAACACCATGTATAGTGTGTGTGCATCATGAAGTGAATTCCGTGATGTTGATGTATGTACAGAGAGTTTGTTTCTTTGTCTAGCGGTAAGCAAATAACACTGCTGAGAGCACAATTTATTTCACACTCCTTTTGTTAGCAATAACGGGAATATCACAAAGTCTATAGTACGGTCTACATAGTATTATAACACGTGAACTGTTTTTGTCTTAATTAATGTGCATATGGCCGATGGAATTAACAAAAATTGTCCTATGAAATGTTTACGTGTCTACAGAGTATTGATGGGCCTTTAGGAATGTGAAGATAATATACCTGTCCAATATGTCACTGCAGCCAAATGTTTGTCAAATTTGTAATTTGTTCACAATGTTTGCACGTATTGAATATTCTGCAAATTGCTTCTGTTTTGTTGTTTTGTTTTTTTAAAGAATTACTAAAAACATATTTAGATTATAACTGCGATAGAAGCTATGCATGAAATGTTAACAATTGCATGCTAAAACTATGCACCACGTTTCCAATGTAAGCACCTTTGTTGGTCCTGAGCTCTAATGCACTGCTATTTGAAAAATATTTCCATGTAAATAAAAAGATTATATTTTTATTCTTATCTGTGCTGATTTAGTGTGCAAATCACAACAGGCTGAAAATTGCTGAGTATGAATCTTGTCGGGGATTATCGTGTTGTACTCTTGATCAAAGATGCACTATTATGCAAAGCTTTGTTAAATTCCGTGTACTCATATTTTTTAAATTTTTATTTTATTTTGTTTCATTTTTTTTTAACTGTATTTAGTTTTTGTTGGTTAATGTGGCCTCCCTGTTCCTCTCTCTGTCTCTCTCTCCGTGTCGTCGATTAATCTGATTGTGTGTTTTAAGTGATTGTGACTGTTTCATCCTTCAGGATATAAAAACGTGTGTGTGGCTGTTGACAATAGGGGTTAGTCTTAAATAACGACAACCCTTGCAAAACGTTTTGAAATCGATTTAAGTCCCTTGATTCTACAGACAAAGTTCCAGTCTTTCGTAATGGCGTATAGGTGAAAAAGAACGAGTGAACTGAAAGCATATTTGAAAGAAAGAGGAGTGCGCTTCTCCAATCAGCGCAAGACAGAGCTTCAGGATTTACGTAACAAGGCAGAAGAGATCGGGCTAAAAATTGACCCAGAAGGAGTGGTCGAAGACCGAGGAGAAGTAATAGAAAAGCTCAGCGATGAACCCTAACCACAGGCTGGGAAGTCTCGTCTTTCTCAGTTACATACTATACGTACAAGGTGTTTTTACTGCCTCACTTCTATTTGAGCCTGACCTCCCAAAATCACCTTTTCTACCTTTTGTGTCCACTTCAAAGGGAGGGTGCCGACGAATCACAAACACTCATAGCAACACATTCGTATAATTTCAAACAAATTCAGCTCTAAATCCACTGCGAATTTGTTCCAAAACGCAGTCACAAAAGTTGGTCCGAATTTTGACACCACGCCGCTAGTCGAACTGGATGCATACCCGCTGTCATTGGTCGCCTAAAAATACACGCTATTAGGCCTAGTGAAGGGCGGACTACTAACAGATTTGAAAGTCGCCAACGAGCATGTGTTGATATCGCAAGAGTTGTCTGCCCTTCATTAGGTCTAATAGGGTGTATTAATAAGCGACCAATGAGAGAGCGCGCAAGGCAGTTGGAATGTATTCGGAGCGACTAGCGGCGTTGGGAAACGGAAGCCTGTGAGTGTTGGACCTTGTATACTACGTACGTATGTCGGAGGCCCACGAGTTTACAAAGACGAAAGAAAAGACTTCAGAGCCTGTGCCCTAGCCTCCTCATCTGCAATCTGGTTTCTGTAGCCACCATTCTTGCGTTACTGCCTTAGCTCTTTTAACTGACAAATGGCTCTCCGCTATGAATAAATGTACTTTCTCAGGAGCAGTCTTTCTGGATCTTTCCAAAGCTTTTGACCTCGTCAATCATCACATACTGCTTCAGAACCTTGAACTGTACCTCAATGGCTCAGATGTTTAAAAAAAATTCGTTTCTATCTTAATCAACGAAATCAATGTGTACACATTCATGGAATAAATTCCTCTATAGGCCATGTGATGCACGGGGTTCCTCAAAGATCTGTTCTAGGCCTTATATATCCCCCGTTGGGGTGCCGGTGTTTCTGTATAAATAGTATCCCCACTTTCTGGAAATTTAGTGCTTTAAGTTCCCACTGTCGCTGTCTTTCTCATTTGTTCTTTCTCATTCCTACTCTGTTCTATCAATCTACTATACTATCTTCTTCGCTAGACCAGTCACCTACCTTTTTTCTTGAAAACTCTTCCGGGACAAAACTCCTCATTTGTGTGTGAGGTCTATTGTATCAATTGGGAATATTGGACGCTTTCTGCCAAATGGTCACTAGGGTTTACTATGATATTATTATTTAGCAATGTAGGCATTTTATATGTATGCGTTTTGTTGATATTTTATAATGATGTTTGTATTCTAGTTTGTTTTTGTAAACGGGGGTTCTATAAATTAGAGTATGGCTTGGTGTGATGCCTTTATGGTACAGTGATCGGCTGGTGGAGTGCCTTCAGTGTTAACACTGGGGTTGTTTCGTCAGATCTTTTATGCGGACCAGGGGCGAGTCCTCTTTCAGCCAAGTTGTGGTCTTGGTTTTGTAGTCCTGATTCAACTCTTTGCAGTTCACTGGACCCTGTAAGCAATGAATAACTAACTAAACTAACTTGTATTTATATTAATAATTTACCATTATATCTCTCAGATAACTGTTGATTGCCACATGATAGCTGATAACACGACATTGCAATATCAGGGGAAGAACTTAGGTGGAATTCAGCAATCTCTACAAGATGCGCGTAACAATGTTGCTGACTGGTGCAGTTTATACCATTTGTCTCTGAATCCGGCTAAATCAAAAGCTATGTTAATAACATCTAGACAAAAACATCAGCGGCTAAATCAAACGATATGTTAATAACATCTAGACAAAAACATCAGCGGCTAAATCAAAAGATATGTTAATAACATCTAGACAAAAACATCAGTAGCTAAATCAAAAGATATGTTAATAACATCTAGACAAAAACATCAGCGACTAAATCAAAAGATATTTTAATAACACCCAGACAAAAACATCAGCAGCTAAATCAAAAGATATGTTAATAACATCTAGACAAAAGCATCAGCGGCTAAATCAAAAGATATGCTAATAACATCTAGACAAAAACATCAGCGGCTAAATCAAAGACATGTTAATAACATCTATACAAAAACATTAGTAGCTAAATCAAAAGATATGTTAATAACATCTAGACAAAAACATCAGCAGCTAAATCAAAAACTATGTTAATAACATCTAGACAAAAACATCAGCGGCTAAATCAAAAGATATGTTAATAACATCTAGACAAAAGCATCAGCGGCTAAATCAAAAGATATGTTAATAACATCTAGACAAAAACATCAGCAGCTAAATCAAAAACTATGTTAATAACATCTAGACAAAAACATCAGCGGCTAAATCAAAAGATATGTTAATAACATATAGACAAAAGCATCAGCGGCTAAATCAAAAGATATGTTAATAACATCTAGACAAAAACATCAGCGGCTAAATCAAAAGATATGTTAATAACATCTAGACAAAAACATCAGTAGCTAAATCAAAAGATATGTTAATAACATCTAGACAAAA
Organism: Oncomelania hupensis; assembly: GCA_036898135.1. Classification (NCBI taxonomy): domain Eukaryota; kingdom Metazoa; phylum Mollusca; class Gastropoda; order Littorinimorpha; family Pomatiopsidae; genus Oncomelania; species Oncomelania hupensis. Next base: position 25,324,868 of record CM072526.1, read on the forward strand.
ACATCAGCAGCTAAATCAAAAACTATGTTAATAACATCTAGACAAAAACATCAGCGGCTAAATCAAAAGATATTTTAATAACATCTAGACAAAAACATCAGAGGCTAAATCAAAAGATATGTTAATAACATCTAGACAAAAACATCAGCAGCTAAATCAAAAACTATGTTAATAACATCTAGACAAAAACATCAGCGGCTAAATCAAAAGATATGTTAATAACATCTAGACAAAAACATCAGCGGCTAAATCAAAGGATATTTTAATAACATCTAGACAAAAACATCAGAGGCTAACTCAAAAGATATGTTACTAACATCTAGACAAAAGCATCAGTAGCTAAATCAAAAGATATGTTAATAACATCTAGACAAAAACATCAGCGGCTAAATCAAAAGATATGTTAATAACATCTAGACAAAAACATCAGAGGCTAACTCAAAAGATATGTTAATAACATCTAGACAAAAACATCAGAGGCTAACTCAAAAGATATGTTAATAACATCTAGACAAAAACATCAGAGGCTAACTCAAAAGATATGTTACTAACATCTAGACAAAAGCATCAGCGGCTAAATCAAAAGATACATATCTTTTGATTTAGCCACTGATGCTTTTATTCTTTAATAACTTTTATGCTTTAATAACATCTAGACAAAAACATCAGCGGCTAAATCAAAAGATATGTTAATAACATCTAGACAAAAACATCAGCGGCTAAATCAAAAGATATGTTAATAACATCTAGACAAAAACATCAGCGGCTAAATCAAAAGATATGTTAATAACATCTAGACAAAAACATCAGTAGCTAAATCAAAAGATATGTTAATAACATCTAGACAAAAACATCAGCAGCTAAATCAAAAACTATGTTAATAACATCTAGACAAAAACATCAGCGGCTAAATCAAAAGATATGTTAATAACATCTAGACAAAAACATCAGCGGCTAAATCAAAAGATATGTTAATAACATCTAGACAAAAACATCAGCAGCTAAATCAAAAACTATGTTAATAACATCTAGACAAAAACATCAGCGGCTAAATCAAAAGATATGTTAATAACATCTAGACAAAAACATCAGCGGCTAAATCAAAAGATATGTTAATAACATCTAGACAAAAACATCAGCGGCTAAATCAAAGGATATGTTAATAACATCTAGACAAAAACACCAGCAGGCTCCGCTTTCTCTTGATTTAGTCGTGAATGGAAAAAAAATATCGAACAGGTTGAAAGTCATAAACTTTTAGGCGTAATTGTAGACAACAAAATCAGTTGGCATTCACATAATGAGTCTTTGTAAAACTCTCTCAACAAAATTATTTATGCTGTCTAAGCTTCAATCTATCATAACCGCCGATGCTAAAAATCTTTTTTTTTAATAAAAATAGCTGTCATGCTCCCTCTTACCAAACACCTAACTTACAATAAAGCCGTTTTAGTGTACAAAATACTGAACGATAAAGCTCCTGCTTATTTAAAAGCACATTTTAGCAAATCATCATCTCGTTATTCATCTTTCAAACACAATTTAAGATCTCTATAACAACGCTTAGACATATTTAAAACATCTCTCTCGTTTTCTGGTCAAAACCTGTGGCATTCTCTACCACAAGAGGTAAGGATCATATCCTATCCTATCCTATCCCGTAACTCGAAGGTCGTTGGGGCAACACAGATGATGGTTTAACCAGCGTACTCCATCTTTCTTTGTCCTCAGCAATCCTCATGGCTTCGCTCAGTGTAAAGCCAGTCATTCTCGAATGTTGTCCTCCCACCTCTTTTTCTGTCTCCCTCTTCTTCTGCCTCCTTGCACCGTGCCTTGCAGGATGGTCTTCAAGGCCTGATGCTCTGTGATGTGGCCATACCATCGAAGTTTCCGTTTCTTCACCACTGTGAGCATGTCATCGTGTTGTTAAATGGCTTATGTGATGGTCTGTCGGACTTCGTCGTTGGTGATGTGCTGGGTATAGGAAATGCCCAGAAGTCTTCTGTAGCCCCTCATTTCCATGCTTTGTATTCTTCGTTGTAGATCTGCTCTGAGGGTCCATCGTTTAAAACTAGACTCCACAAATTTCTGCTCCCATTTTGCTCCTGTAATATTTAAGATTATATACCTTTTGTTCTTTCGTACCCTGCGACAATTTAAGTTGATGAGAATGTGTGAACTTGCGGGCGCGCGCGTTCGCGCGTGTTTGTGTATGTGTGTGTATGTGTGTGTGGGAGGGGCTAAAGGAAAGGGGTGTCGGGGGATAGGAGGAGGGAAGGGGGTGGAAAGAAGGGAGTTGTATGCGTATTTAGGTGCATTAATAAAGTCTTAGTTCTTTCTTACCATAGCTAAGGTTTATATGTTAGTTTTAAAAATTAATTTTATTTTACTTCTTAGGTTCTTAATTGTTTATTAAGGACTAACTGTAAGACAGGTCCATAGGATCTAATGCTATTATCCTATTAAAGGTTTCGACTTCGACTTCCCCCCCTCCCCTCTCTCTCTCTCTCTTTCTCTCTCTCTCTCTCTATGTCTGTCTGTCTGTCTCTTTCTCTCCTATTCCATAACACAAAAGTTTAATGTCAGTAAAAACCCAGACAGCAATGTCTAACTGGGGTGGCATTAGACAATAAACAAGAAACGGCTCACGTCTCAACACTACAAGCAGACAAACTACAAAGTACAAGGCTACTGATAAACACCTTTGACTTTGAACTTCACTTTAAAACATTTCCATCCAGACTTTTTCACTTTCTGTCTTATCTTATCCCTCAACCTGCCAGGTCGTCCGAGGAAAATGAAGGAAACGGGTACAGTATGAATATCAATGAAAACTTGTGTAATCAGTTGTTTGTGTGTAGCCCGTAGCTCCACTCTTTATGGAGTTTTTGCACTGGCAGTATGGCAATCTTTCTTCTCATTGACTTTGTCAAAGTAACAATTATATTCCACATTGTTCTGTCAACTTCAGGTCTCTTTCTCAAATACACCTCCCACCCCCACCCCACCCACCCACCCACCCACACACAATTACTCGCACACTGCCATGCCCAAGAAAGTCAGAATGAATACTGCAGCAAGCTGAAAATTCCCTGCTCTGTCAAACGGAAGGACCCCACCCCTCCGCCGTTTATTTATTTCTTTGCTGGAGTGTCCAATATCCCAATATGCTTCCACCGTCAGCCCAGAGGTCCCTCGATCAAGTACACCGGGTCGGGATCAAGTGAATATCAAACGAGCGCTGAGAGCAGTTGAACGACGGCGATGAGTGGAAATGAAACGAAAGAGACGGACAAAATGGGCGAGGGGATAATAGAGAATAAAATAAAGGTAAAGGTAGAGGCTGCCGCGTAACATGTTTGGTTTTGGGAAAGAGCCGTTGATCAAGGGCGGATCAGCAGGTTCACGCGGGAGGGTGCACTTTTTTTTTTTGGGGGGAGGAAGGGGGGGGATAGAGAGAAGTTTTTGTATCTTACCTCAGATTCATAGCAAAGAACAGTTATTCTTTCAAAACAACAGTTTATGGGCAAAACGCCCTGACATACATGTGTTACACTTTCTTTTGTTGTTGAGTTGCTACCTAATTGTACTTAGATCAAGCTGTTGCTATAACTGCTGTAAATATACATTTTAGGAATACACAGGATTAGAATAATATTAACAAGAATAAACGACAAATAAAATAAATTATAAATATCTTTATCTCTATCCCTATCATCATCATCAAACAAAATATGTACATACCACTTCAGTGTGAGGTAGGTCACAAAATGGTTCAGCACAATATAAAATGTCTTTTCACAAAATAGAAATACTCCTAAAAACTGGTAACTAACACTAATGCTGTGCAACAACGCTAGGCTGTTGCTTCTTTGACGTCTATCTAAATAAAGAGTGACACAATATAAAATGAACTCTTCTACATAGAGCTGGAATGAGAGGAGTGTAATTAAACGAAATAAGCAGAGGTATTCTCGCCCAATTTCCGGTCTTGTCATCATGCGCTAATCATTGACACTGTGCTTGTTTAGTCTACAGGCTGGACAGTCCCCGCTTCTATCAACAATGAGCCCAGCTCACAAGGAAATAAATGTTTTACATTGAAAATAAACCTCTTACATAAACGCAAAATGCAAGCGGCATATGACGTTCTAGCGGATGTTACACGTCATAATTGGCCGGCTTTCTTTGAAGTTGAGCTGTTACATGTCTAACATGTGTAGGCCGATTGGTGAGTGTGAGTAAACGAAAGGAGAAAGGAGGGAGGGGGTGGGGTGGGGGTAACAGGAGATTGAGGCGTGAAGAGGGCAGGGATTGATATGGGAAAGAAAATAGGAGAGAATGCCTTATTATTATTATTATTATTATTATTATTATTATTATTATTATTATTATTATTATTTATCATTCTTATATAGCGCTTTTTCAGCATCTTTGAGGTAATTGACGATTATTATTATTATTATTATTATTATTATTATTATTATTATTATTATTATTATTATTATTATTATTATTATTGTATCACTTTGGTGGAAAGACTTTAAATAAATTATTATTGTATCACTTTGGTGGAAAGACTTTAAATACATTAAACAACTTCTTCTTCTTCTCCTTCTTCTTCTTCTTCTTCTTCTTATTATTATTATTATTATTACTGTCCTTTATTATTATTATTATTATTATTATTATTATTATTATTATTATTATTATTATTATTATTATTATTATTATTATTATTATCATTATTATTATTATTATTATTGTCCTCTATTCTTCTTCTTCTTCTTCTTCTTCTTCTTCTTCTTCTTCTTCTTATTATTATTATTATTATTATTATTATTATTATTATTATTATCATTATGCTGCTGTTGCTGCTGCTGCTGCTGATGATGATGATTAGCATGATTATTAGCATGATGATTATTATGAATATTATGGATATTCTGAATATTCTTCTTCCTCTTCTTTTTCTCCTTCCTCTTCTTTCTTCTTCTTTTCCTTCTTCTTCTTTTTTTTTTTTTTTTGGTCGTCCGTGGGGGGGTGCACGTGCACCCGGTGCACCCCCCCCCCCAGATCCGCCCCTGGTTGTCACAGATCTCTCCTTTCCTCAAGGACAGCTTTGTCAAAATAGTGTACTTTACTTCTCTCTTTCGCTGCTTTAGCATGGTCGGTCGGCGTTCACCTGCTGCTACAATGAATGACCGAGTGACAATGGATTAGCTTTTCTATCTGTTGTTTGCCTGGAGCTCCCTCTCCTCTGGTGTAGTAAGCGAGGGTAGTATAGGAAAGAAGACGACAGAGCTACAAAAAAAATAAATAAATAAATAAAAATTAAAAAAAAAGAATAACAAATAATAATATTAATAATAATGCTCCGGGTTGGATGTTGGAAGTTAAGGAGGGTATGGTTTAGACAACAGGTGACATTGCACCAAACGTTTGAGAAAAGACTCAAAAGATGAAGGCAAATGATTGGGCTGATCGGGCTGCAAAACTTGGTGCTTCAAATATTAACTCTCAAACAATGAAAATATCGTTGTCTTCTAAAGAAATTCAAAACTCTATAGAAAATAAAATTGTAAAAGAGATTAAACCTACTTGCAACTATAATAAACCTTGTGGAATTACTAGATCAATTTCAAGCATGGCACATAGAATAATATTAAACTCAATTAAAACCAAATATTGTAAAAATGTGAAATGTATATGTGGTTAATCTATTTCTCTGAAACATGTATTATTTCAATGCAGTAATATGCGTCCATTTTTGCCAACTGATGTTTCTATTGATTCCATTGATAACATAAGCTTTGATGTAAGCGTTAGATTAGCAAAAGCTTTTGATTGATTCTCCAGTTGCTCAGTTTATATAATTATGTATTTTATATGTATGGATGTATGTATGTATGTATCTGGTGTAAATGTGTGTGAATGCGTGCGTACGTCTTATCATCTCGATGAAGAAGACGTTAATAAAACAACCAACCAACCATGAAGGCAAATACATGGACATAATGTTGGAAGGTGGAAAGGAAGTTAGAGGTAGACAAAATACAGATTCTACAAATTGTCAAATGTCTACGACATCGACGAGGGTAGTAGACGAGAGTCGAGGAGGATAGTGACTCAGGGTAGGGCGGAAAATTGCACGGGGGCTAAGCGCACATGTAACAGGATGAAAGGAAATTGTGCTCAAAGGAGAAGGGAGAGAGATACTTGCACGAGGGTGGAGAGCAACTGAAAGGAGTGGAGGAGCCAAAGAACAAAGCTGTAAGTCAGGGGCTGGCGATAAGGAACTCTTTGACTCCAGACAACGACAAGTAGGGGGACTGGAGTGGCCTCTGACACCGGCTTCTGTGTGTCAGACCACGGACCTGACGTACGACAGATTTACGCTGCTGGTGGCATTCCGCAGGTAGAGGGCGCAAGCTGAAGGCCTGAAGTTACATGTACCTCTAGAAGGTCTGAACCTCAATTTACATGTAGGAGTAGTTTTAGTTTTTGTATCTAAAAGTTTTGAAAATTGTCTAAACTTCGTGCCCGACCAGCCAAATTGTCGTATGCTGTAGGTACTGCATGATTTATCTCCCCTAGAATACCTAACAAAACGTGAAGTTACCGGTTAGGTGACTAAGAAAACCACTGTTAGCACTCCAACACACGCTAATAAAGCTTAGAAACTTGACTGCGTACTTGTTGTAACTCGCCAGATGACGTTATCATAGGGACGGAATATCTTTTGTAAGCTGCGTACACGCTTATTTGAGCGTTTTCATTTCAATAATGTGGTTTTATAAACTCTTATTTGATTCTATTTAGGGTCACGCTCATTTTAACTTTAGGTTGTAAATTAGTTTTGAAGCAGGATTTACCTGTAAGAAGAATTTATATGCGAAAACTGCATTTACGCTGATTTATGTACCTGTAAAAAGTCTGAAGCTGGGTTTAACAGCTAAGGTTGAAATAGGATTTTAGAAGGAGAAAACTGAAGCTGTTTATTTCATATATTTACAGTCAGAAAACAAGTTTTGATATTTACTGGAAAACTTTCGTAATTTTATCTTCTTCAAAGAGCCAGGATAGGATTTTTTACATGCAGTCAAATATTATTGCCTAAGCTGAATTTGCCTGCTCAAGTTTTGATGCAGAGTTTACCTTGCCACGAGAAGACCCCTCAACCCTAATCTCACCTATCTCCTTGCTTGATTAAGAAACCGCACTTCACAAAGCTTCAAAGTTAACACAGAAGGTGGACCCTCCCGTAATAAGCTGAAATTACCTGTAAGTGATTTGAGTGAATGAGACATTTGTAACATAGGAGACTAAATTGGAATTTGTTTGTAACATCGAAGCTGGTTTACCTGCAAATGGGTGGGAATAATGCCCGAACCTATGCTATAGGTAATTTATTGATTGATTTATTTAGTTATTTATTAATTATTTAATCTGGTCCTGATTTGGCTCGGAAGAGTCCGCTGGACCTAAAGCAATAATCTTGTATTGTATTGTAATTATTTAATCGCTCTAATACAGCCCTTTTCCAGCTCAAGTGCAAGGCGCTGGTCGATACAGGATCTAACAAACCGCCCGAGGCGCCCACCTGCAACCTTTGGGCGCATAGTCTGACGCCCGGACGACTGAGCACAATCCTGGGCGACCGGGAATGGAGAGAAAGGACCCAGAGCATGCTGGGTGTACTTGGACATGAGCGTCAGGATCTTTAAAGTCCATGCGATGGAATGCGTGCGTGCACAGATTAGACCTCGGTTTATACTCTCATCCGAAGGTGATGGTTAATAAGAAACGTAGTTTAAATGGATATTCATCTCCTCCTCTTCCACTATATTCAGATTATAGTCTGCCTAATTTATTGTTGGGAAACTAACAAACTAGCCTACTATGTTCTTTTCTTTTCTTGTTACTGCTCCAACTTGGATTTTCTTTACTTTCTCCTTTTTCTACAATCCGATCCATATAATTGTTTCAATGAGACCATCAAAATTTGAAGAAGCGTAAAAATGTCTTTAAAAAATGAAGGATAAAAAGTAGCACGATTATTGTTTTCCTTTCTTTCCATTTATTAATTTCTCCTCTTGTTTCACTCTATCCTCTGAAGATAAATTCATTAAAAAAAAAAAACATAAATATGTTTTATACATAACTTTTTTAATGAATCTATCTTTAATTGACAACTTTATTACAACCAAAAGCCCAATTTAACTTTAACAACGTTGTAATAAACTGAGCAACAATATTCGTCAATTACGCAACCCAAACCCTGAATGTTTTGCTGTCCACATCTTTGTAGAGCCAATCATGACGCTGGTTAATAGGTACCGAGCTAAGGCGCTTGTATTTGGACACGCGACCGCCTACGCCTATGGTTATCAATACCCAGATGGAGACGCGTCACAGGCATAGGCGCTCGCGTGTCCAGATACAAGCACCTGTGGTGTCGAGCGAGGCTTTCATTCTGTGGCCGTGAAAGTCCAATGAGCTGGTCCAAACTTCATCTGCACTAGCCCTAAAGAGCCAATCACCAAAACTAGGATTTGTTGTTCACAATCCTGCATCATTTAGAGCATTACACAAAGACATGCAGTTCAGAATGTCTGGCTGTGGTAGGTGTTTATAAAACAATCATACGGTGTGGCCACTTTGGCAATAAATTATAGGCTATTCGCATCATCTACAATACAAATGTCAGGCTTGTTGCTGGCTAACTTGTCACTAGTGAAGTCCTGAAACTGCACACGTTTGTCACACAACACGCTACAGCATTCGGTGACTATAACTTTCATCACCTCCTTCAACACCAAGTCAACCACCATATCGCGCCTTTCAATATAGAGTCCATTTAGTTCTTTACATTCTTCCAGGGGAGATCTAAACAGAGGCAGATTATGCTCTTCATGACTACTGGTCGACTACTAATAAGAGTGTACCACCATGTAGTGCAACAATGGGTTTTTGTTGTCCTAGACGGCAGAATAGCACTGCCGTAAATTTCCCGAACCCCAACCCCCACTTTTAAAAAAGTTTGAGTGATTGTTCCGAGTTTGAAGTCACAACCTAACCTGTTCCTGTTTATACTAGACTGCCAGAAGACCTTGATTACAAATAAATTAATAAATAAATAAAAAATAAAAAATAGTGGTAGGCTTACAGATTTTTTTTTAAAATCAAAACAACTACACATTCTGCTTCTATTTGCTCTTGAAAAACTGGACAAACGATTTCTAGGTCTACAGTCACTTTTGCATTTTTCCAATTCAAGCGTAAACATTATCGGTCACTCCTCACTCATCCTGAACGCAAAGAGATACAATCTAACTAGAAGGGCAAAACCCAAATGAATCACATGCTCCTTATGGAACTTGCAATATTTGACATAAAAATTAGTGCCCTCCCCCCCCCCCCCCAAAAAAAAAAAAAAAACCACACACAAAAAAAACACGAAATAAAAACGGTAGCATTAAAAATCAAAGTAGACCTAATACTTAATGCTCTTGACCTTGAAATGACCTTGACCACAGGCTCCAAATACAATCAAATAAACTACAGCAAAAGTTGTAATGCCACCAAAAAACGGTGACCTTGAGATGACCTTAACCTTCAGTCACCTTGACATTGGGATGACCTTGACCTTCACGTGACCTCTAATGGTCATGTATAATCAAATAACCCAATGTTATTGCATACTATGTGACCTTCAATATCAACGTAACAACGGAACATTAATAAAATACAAATTTATCATCTCTAAATACAACAAGTTTGGACTTTATCTCTCTCATAGTTTAGTCAAGGTCACTTTTAAAATTAACGATACGAACGATATTGGACAGCTCCAGTAACCTGACCTTGGAGTCAGTTGACCAAATTTGCTTAGTATGTGTCTCATTGATATATATTATGCATGAAAGAATCATAAGTTCGATATTAATATCTTTTTTTTTAAGTGTGAAAAATTAATGTTTGGGAATTTGTTTTTTTTTAATAACATTAGTTGACTCTGTGACCTTGACTTTGAAGTAAAATCATTCATTCACCGATCATGTTTGAGGTCTCATGGATATACACCATCTTACCAAGTTTGGTTGTGATAGTTGAAATAGATTCTGAGACATTAATCCACTTGCAAGTTTTGCACAAAACAAGACGGGCTGACAGACATTGTTTTTTTTCCCCCATACAAAACTTAACTTTACAAACACGCTTTTCTTCCTTCAACCACAGTATTGTGGAATGATCTCCTCGAGGAAATTCAGGAAAGCCCATCTATTAGTTTATTAAAAAGACACCTTTCCAAAGATGATCCACTTGTTCCATTGTACTATTACCATGGGACACGACAGCAGCAGGTTTTACATGCCAGACTTCGACTTGGCGTAAGTAACCTTAATTATGACATGTTCTACCGTCACTTGTTAGAAGACCCAGTCTGTCAGTGTGTGCATTCTGCAGAAACATCTGAACATTTCCTCATTTTTTTTGTCCTATATTCGGCACTGTACGTACGCAGACAATTAACCAATTGGACCCTACTCTTCGAAACGTCAACACCTTATTGTTTGGCAGTGACCGTCTCTCCCCACAAGAAAACGCCAAAATCTTCTCAAAAGTTCACACATTCCTCAATCTACTGACCGCTTCGTTTAGAAAATAGCCCAATTATGCAAAATCATTTCCGATTGTCACCTTGATACTAGTTAAACCAATCCCCATTTGTTTTCCTCTCCCTAGTATTTACACCCCATCCCTTCGCACCATGAGTTTATTAATAGCTGTCAGAGTGAAACTGCCCAGACAATTGTCTCTTTGAACGGAACAGATGAGTTCATCACTATTTTAAATATCTGTTCACGTGCAAACACGTAGTCTCGAACTATTTCTGTGTGTGTGCGTGTGCGTGTGTGTGTGTGGGGGGGGGGTGTGCGTGGGTGTGCGTGTGCGTGCGCGCGTTGTCTTAATTTTACTTTCTTTTTTTTTTACTTGCACGTGACTTTTTTTCCCTTACTCCTCTCTCTCATTGTTTTAGATTGCTGCAGGCATGTATTTACCTTTTAATCGATAGCTACTACATTGTTTACTACAAAGTTTACTCTTGGGTGCATGTATCTGTTTCTCGTTAGTTAGTTCATTAATTTATTTCTTCTTTTTTTTCCTTGTTCGATGTTATTATATTTCTCGTTTGTTATACTATAGTTATAAATTTTTCTTTTCATTGTTGAGAATATTAATTACTGTGCTTCCGTGTTTTTTGCTTTGTAACCCCCGTTGGGGTGCCGGGGGTTTCAGTATAAATAGTATCCCCACTTTCTGGAAATTTAGTGCTTTAAATTCCCACTGCCGCTGTCTTTCTCATTTGTTCTTTCTCATTCCTGCTCTGTTCTATCAATCTGCTATACTAGCGTCTTCTTCGCTAGACCAGTCACCTACCTTTTTTTCTTGAAAACTCTTCCGGGATAAGACTCCTTATTTGTGTACGAGGTCTGCTTGGGAATATTGGACGCTTTCTGCTAGGTGGTCACTAGGGCTTCCTATGATGGTATTATTTAGCAATGTAGGCATTTTATATGTATGTGTTTTGTTGATAATTTATAATGATGTTTGTATTCTATTTTGTTTTTGTAAACTGGGGTTCGATAAATTAGAGTACAACCTCAGCGTCCCCTGCCTGGGATGTCTTTATTGTAAAGTGACTGGCTGGTGGAAAGTTTTCAGTTTTACCACTAGGGTCGTTTCAGCAGATCTTTTATGCTGATCAAGGGTTGTCCGGTCCTGATTTGGCTCGGAAGAGTCCGCTGGACCTAAAGCAATAATCATGTAATGTAATGTACTTGTTCCTGTTGTCCAGACATTTCATTGTTGTCATTTGTCAAAAGGGTAGCACTTATTTAAGCTTTGCTTTTGTGTGCCCTTTATGTTCTCCATGCTTTGTTTGCTTGTCTCGTGAATAATAAAATTCTGTTTAAACAATGTTTGTTTGTGTTACACTCCGTTTGATGTTGGTGTTTTCTATCAGTAGTGGATTCAGCCCCAATGCTGAAGTACTGATGAGTGTAGCTCAGATTCGTTTATTCACGCAACCCGCTCAATCAGCATACAAGTCACAAAGTCGACGTATGAAGTTTTCCACTTTTATTCAGCACACATCAACAACTGCATACAATCGCTCAATCGCCTTTCCACTCTCAAATTTACTTTCCAACTTCACTATCAACAACAACTCTATCCATACACAGGGCATCCATTTTATAATTTTTTCTCTCATTCGAGATGACGACAGGTCGTTCTAGACGCATTACAACCAATCAGAATTAAAGATCGTCATCACTGACTTACGTCATACATCTCTCTACACATACCCGGAACGTTCTCTTACTTCGACATGTATCGGGAAATTTCTATTGAGAGTAAACACGCAGATCCAGAAAATTCTCCAATAATATCGACTAACGCAAATTATCAACGTTATACAAAGCCTCTCCTAACAACAATGCAAACTCAAATCAAAGGTAAATAAACTCCATTATTGAATACTTTGCAAAACGAAACGATTAGATCTATCGTGCGCGTTTTAGACATACTTTCGTTGGTTTCAACGTAACAGTTTGGTTATTTTTTTAACGTCATTTTTGGATTGTTTAGGACTCATCTCGCACAGATTTGCAAAAATGTGGATTTTTAGGGCGTGGGTGTGGGTGGGAAGAGGGGTAAGACATAGACTGACATTGTGCTATGCATGTGTCAATAAAATGGGGATGGAGGAGAGCATGAAGGGTGATGTATGTGTATCAGTTTATAGTCCCCTCTCTTCCCGATAAGGATTTTCAGAGAGGAGACTTACAAAGGGTGATATAACATCAAAGAGCTTATATACCAAGAGGGTTCACTCAGGGGTAATTACTTGGACATCCGGGAAGTGCGATAACTCGTGCAGAGAAAGAGTTATCTTACATGTATTGCAGCGCATACGGCGAAGATGACGGTAGAAACTATAGTGAAGAAAGTAAGTATAGGTCGCATTTTTGTTCTGGAAAAGGGTGCAGTAGGACTTTCCCCCCTTTTTTAAAGATATATAATAAAAGGACAAAGTTCCAAACAAGTTATGTTAATTTTATCACTTACTATTTTTTTATGCTGAGAGACAATGTATACACATGTAAAATAGTGCAGTGTCTGATACATTTGTATGTGATGTTTATGTATAATTATATAAATAGCGTTTGAAGTAATGTATCGAATGTTAATTTGATTGGTGTTTAGGATGCTGAGAGGCAATGTAAATATATAAATAGGGTAAGAGGTAGTTTAGATGTTATAATAATGTGGATTTAAACATGTAAATAGTGGAGTAATTTATATGTGATGTTGGTATGTATAAACATATACGACATACATGTATATAATGTCAGAAGTAAGTAATTAGGTTTGATTGTAATATGTATGAACATGTCAATAGTACGCTAAGTAATGTACACTTGATTTTTATACACTTGCAAATAAACATGTTAATAGTGCCTGAAGTCACTTAGTTGTGATTTGTGTGGAAAATGTCATGATATTATTAATGTTATTAGTTATTGTTTCCAATGTAAGTATCAGTATTATCACGGTCATATTTCTGTGTGTATTTTGAATGTTAAAATTGCTTGTCAACAGAATGGAGGTTTTACGCAGTTTATATTGTTCCATTGTTTTGTGTCATTCTGTCCACTGACAATCTTTTCGTCATAGTATTCTTTCATCTCTCTCTCTCTCTCTCTCTCTCTCTCTCTCTCTCTCTCTCTCTCTCTCTCTCTCTCTCTGTGCTTGTGCGAGAATTTGCAAAGTACTGCATAAATTAAATGAACAATAAAAGTGTTGGAAATACATTCATGCATTTAACACCGGATCAAAGATAGTAATTAATTCGGTAAATAATAATATATTCACTGAATTAATTAGAATTACATTCAAACATAGTTTGAGAGAATAAACAAAATGTCAATAAAATATATAGAATGAAATATATTGCTTTCATTCTATAAATTTAATTTTATTGACATTACTTTTGTTTATTCTCTCAAGTTATGTTTAATTTTTTAATATATGTAATTCTAATTAATTCAGTGAATGCATTATTTACTGAATTAAATAACCTTGAAAAATAAACAAGCAAACAAATCAAAAATCCATTTATTTTTATATATTTTATTTCAATTGCAATTAATGTAAAACTTAATAATTTCATTTCTACCAAGTATTATTCTAGTTAATTATTTTTATTTTAATGCATTTCTTACACTTAATTATATTTTATTCCAAAAAAAAACTTTCATACTCTTGAATTTAGTTGCTTGTCTTTATTTTACTGTATACACTGCTTTCATTCTATACATTTAATTTTATTGACATTACTTTTGTTTATTCTCTCAAATAATGTTTCATTTTTTAATATAATTATGTAATTCTAGTTAATTCAGTGAATATATTATTATTAGTGAATTAATTACAATTAAAAGATTGAAAACTATAAATTTGTTCTTCATGAAACAAGCTGCATGACAAATTAATTTTATACATATATTTTTTTTTGAAATTTTATAAATTTGTTTGTTTATATTTATAAATAATACGTACTTAATACCGCCAACATCTAGTGGTCCAAACACTGCATAATTCCTGCAATACTTAGCAATGTTTTACCAGACAGAATGAAGGTATAATCAGTCTGGCGCGACAACGGGAAAAGGGGAGTAACTCGTTCCGACAAGAGTTGCTTCCCATAAACTGTCCAACTTTCGTTACACAGGCTTATGAAGGAGTTGACTATCTTGGTATTTATAGTCTTTGATAACATTACGTCGTCAGAGAATAAAAGATCTATGTCAGTCGCAGGAAGCCTACATCACTGTTCAATACGATAACTGGGTACCAAAACTATATGACGGCCTACTAGCGCCAAAACCTGATAATTACAAATATCATGAGATAATTATACATACCATGGGATAATTACAATTATCAAGAAATAATTACAATTATCATTGAAAAATTATAAATATCTTCGGTGATCCTGTTTCATTTTCAATTTGGGCTCTAGCAATCCGCCTTCGCCAAAACGGAAAATTGTAATTATCACATAATAACTACAAATTTCACTTGATAATAACATTTTTGTACGTGATCATGCTTAATTCTGATTAAGGCGGCTTACTAGCGCCAAAACGTGCATTTACCGGTGTCAGTGATAATAGTAATTAACACGTGTTCTGTTTAATTCACATTATGACGGCCTACTGGCTCCAAAACCTGATAATTACAATATCATGTGATAATTACAAATATCAACGACATACTTACAATTAACATGTAAACATTGTAATTATCAAAGGAAATTACAATTTTCGGTTTTGACCCATTTCCAGACGGATTGCTAGAGCCAAAACTGAAAATTCATGATCACGCGAAGATAGTTGTAATTTTTCAATGATAATTGTAATTATCCCTTGATAATTGTAATATTCCTATGATATTTGTAATGATCAGGTTTTGGCGCTAGGAAGGCGTGGCAGGGGAGGATGGAAGGGTTGGGATCCCACCCCATACCCACCCCATACCCACCCACCCACAAAAAAAATAGAAGAAAGAAAAAATGAAAAAAGTAAGAAAATAAAATAAAATTAAAATAAATCAACAGAAATTAGCAACAAAGACCTTCTTGCTGTTCTTCTTGTTCAGACTGTTCTCTATTTCCTGGCATTGTCTTCTATCCAGTTCTTCTTTGCTGTGCGCATGCCTTTTCGGTTGTCATTGTTGATTTTTTGGTAGGCATCAGCTCCCTGTGAGGTGTCCTGTTTCTTTTTCTTCTCTCTTCGTTTATCACACAGGTCCAATAGTTCATGTGTGATCCACGGCTTCTTCTTTGGCCGGAGTAAGGATCTCAGTGGCAGCATCTGTCACAGCTGAGTTGAAGGTGGTGGTCATGGTGTTGACATCTACTTCACTAGCTCCCAAAATGAGCAGTGGTGCAAATTTCCCTCAAATTGTGGCCTCAAATATTTTGCCACTTCCGGGTCTTGCAGTTTGTCCAGGTCGAACTTCAGTCTAGCGCACTTTGCTGTTTTTACTCTCTTCAATTGGAGCCGGAAAGACATCATCACGAGATCGTGGTCACTTCCGATGTCTGCTCCTGGAAAAGTGCGTGTCCTGCCAATGTTGATGCCTGATCTGAAGCGTTTGTTGACCATGATGTAGTCGATCTGGTTGTGATGCTCCCCGCCGAGACTGTGCCATGTCCATCGTCTGGAGTTTTTGTGGAGACCAAGCGTGTTTGCCAGTATCAGATTGTTGTATCTGGCAAACTCCAAGAGTCTCAGACCCCTGTCATTATTCTCGTTGTTGCAGTAGGGTCCACATGTGCCTCCCCAGTTGTGTTACAACCCCGTTGGGGTGCCGGGGGTTTCAGTATAAATAGTATCCCCACTTTCTGGAAATTTAGTGCTTTAAATTCCCACTGTCGGTGTCTTTCTCCTTTATTCTTTTCATTCCTACTCTGTTCTATCAATCTACTATACTATCTTTTCTTCGCTAGACCAGTCACCTACCTTTTTCTTGAAAATTCTTCCGGGACAAAACTTCTCATTTGTGTGTGAGGTCTGTTGGATCAGCTTGGAAATATTGGACGCTTTCTGCCAGGCGTTTACTGGGGCTTCCTATGATGTTATTATTTGGCAATGTAGGTATTTTATATGTATGTGTTTTGTTGACATTCTATAATGATGTTTATATTCTATTTTGTTTTTGTAAACGGTGTTTCTATAAAATAGAGTATAGCCTCAGCGTCCCCTGCGTGGGATGTCTTTATTGTAAAGTGACCGGCTGGTGGAGTGCCTTCAGTGTTGCCACTGGGGTTGTTTCGGCAGATCTTTTATGCGGATCAGGGGTGAGTCCTTTTTTTTTTTTTTTGAACCTCAGATGCATGCAGATCGAGTCCTCCTTTTTTTCCCTTTTAATTTCTTTCTTTTTTCTATCTTTTTTTTCTTTTTTTTTTCAAATAAAGGAGTTTCTCAGATCTTCTTCATTTTTTTTATAAAAATAATATTTTTTTGTTTTTAATATTTCTGTCTTTACTTTTCTTCTCTTTTTCTAAATAAGCCAACAATAAGAAAAAAACAAAAAAACAAGTCACTATTACAGAACAGTGTGCCTTGGTCTTCACAGCTATCTAAACAGGGACACAAGCAACAACAACCCCTGAACACCGAACCTTCCCAAAATGTAAAAGAAGGGTAAGGTAAGGGGAGAAAGAAAAGAAAAAAATAATAATAATCATCATAATAACATAAAATAAAATAAAATAATTATATAGCTACGTATTTCCTCAATACCATTTCATTGTCAAAAATACATATTGGGTTAAGTTTTTCTCCCTATCTGAATTTACTGATGGTCATTTTCGCAATCAATAATTATGATTAACAACTTTAATCTTATTTGAATTTAGATTATTTATTTTGTAACCAAACAACACGTCCGTTTCTTTCAATACAACATTTTCGCCAGTAAAGGCAAACATCTGTTTCATTACATTATTGCCAAAAAATATTTATTTTTTTACATTTGCAGAAAAAAATGTTCGATAAAATCAGGTTCTAAACAGAAGTCACATTTATTGGAGTCTTTGATACCCATTTTACATAAAAGAATGTTTGTTGGATAGATGTTGTGTAATAGTTTCCATTGTATCAGTCTCTCTTCCTTTGTGCTAATTTGAGCCAGAGACCAGTGATGTTTTTCGATACTTATATTATATTTCTTTTGCCAAAAGTTGACTGAACAAGGAATATACCATTTTTCGTTAGTTATCATTTGACGAAAGTCTCGAGCTCTAATTTTACTGGGATTGCAGCCTTCATTACACTCAGACTGCGTGTCTGCTCTCTGAACTAGAACAGGCTCTCTCTCCTGTCGTCGCCACAAAGCTTGTATCGCGCTGTGCTCGAAAATTCTTGTCGGGTTAAAACCTACCTACCCAGATATCTTCAACAAAATTAATACCGGCCTTTATCCAACTATCTATAAATAATATTTTGTTTCTGTATTTTATATCATTATTATTCCAAAGACATTGACCGAGAAATGAGGATTTTTTGTTGACCCACAAGTGTTTATTATCAAGCCATTTTGACAAAGCTTGTTTCCAGAATGGGGAGGATGTCTTTTCCATTCCGATAAACAATTTGGAGGTTACTGAGGCGTTTAAACATACTAATTTATTACCATGCATGCTTAGCTGACTTATAGGAATGTGTTTCCATGTTCCATTGTTTATTTCATTAAGCATTGCGATCCAATTCAGCAGGAAAGACGTTTGCATATCAAAGACATTTATCATCTGAAGCCCTCCATTCTCTCTGCTACTGCACATTACAGTTCTTTTCACTTTTTCAAAAGCTTTTTTGTTTGAATATTTTTTCTTCCACAAGAATCGAAAAAGTATAGTGTTAAGCTTATTTAATATTGGTTCTGGAGCAATTCTTTGTACACGAACTGTGAAATTAAAAAGGATTTTATAATACAGAGTTTGCCCGAGATACTTAAATTACGTTTTGCCCATTGTTGAATCATTCTTTCAGTGTTTTCTAGTCGTTTCTTCCAATTTTCCTCAATAACTGAAGCGGACATGTCATTTTTAAAAATAATGCCTAATATTTTCAGTTGTTTCTTAGCCACAATTTGGCCGAACTGTTCCTTATTATGTTTTACTGATCCGATCCACATTCCCTCAGTTTTCTTTTCATTCAACCTCAGCCCAGAACTAGCTGTAAAACCTGCAACAATAAGTAAAACCTGTTCAAGATCGTTCTTGTCTGATATAAACATTGTTATGTCGTCTGCGTACATAGCCAGTTTAAGAACCTCGTTTGAGATAAATGGACCTAAATATGCTTTGGGAAGTTTAATGCCTTTTACAGCATCATCGCTTCTAATTTTAATGGCCAATAATTCTAGACCTAACACGAAGGCCATCGGCGAAAAAGGGCAACCCTGACGTATTCCGCATTTTGCCCCCAAAACCACCGAGATCCATCCTAAATAATTAATACAGCTTTCCGTGTTGTTAGTTAATACCTTGATCCATCTGATAAAGGTAGACTCAAAACCAAATTTCCCGAAAGCCCAAGTCATATACTCTTTGGAAATAGAGTCACAGGCACGGGAATAGTCTAGTGCCAGAACAATGCCGGGTTTATTATAACTATTCGTATACTCAATTGTATCATCAATAAGCCTAATAATGTCACTCGCTTTTCTACCCTTGATGAATCCAACTTGATCTTCTGAAATAAGATCGGCTATCACCGATGATAAACGCAGAGCCAAACACTTTGCAAGGATTTTATAATCCGTATTCGTAAGAGAGATAGGTTTCCAATTACTCAGTTCATCTCGTGGTAGCTCCTTTCCTTTCTGTAACAAAGTAATAACTGCTCGTTTTTGTAAAGTTTACATTTCGCCCTTTCGGTAGGCATCTTGTATTGATGCTACCACCATTACTTGTACCCTTGACCAGAAAAATTTTAAGAAACTTGTAGTTAAACTATCCATCCCTGGTGCCGAGCTATTTCTCAAGCTTTTCAAAGAGTTACTTATTTCCTGCTCTTACATCTGCGCGTCTAAGTTTTGTTTTTGTTCATCGCTTAATTGGGGAATACTCAAGTCTCTTACAAAGTGCTCTGCCTGCGCTTCATCAAAATCATCCTTACGACTAAACACATTACTATAAAAATTAACTTGCTGTTGTAAAATATCAGTCTGAATTACCAATACAGTGCCATTTTCAGTTTTTAGTCTGTCCATTATTTTTTCACTAGCTCGAGCTTTCTCTAAACCCCAAAAAAATAACGTGTATTTTTTTCGCCTTCAGCAATAAATTTTTCTCTGGATCTAACTTGCGCGCTTTTAGCCTTTTGTACTTCAAGTATTTCAACCTGCCTTTTTAAGTTTTCTTTTTTATGTATCAATTCATTATCATCAGTATTTAATGCTAACTTCTTATCAACTTCATTTAGTTCCTGTTGCAGTGCATTGTTTTATGATCAATTATCTTTTTCTTCTGTTTACAATAACTAATACAGTATTCTTTTATCTTAATTTTACAAAAATCCCATTTCTCTTGTGAGTCCATTTGACAGTTTTCTTCATTATACTTTTCTAATAAGCTGTTCATCTCATCCACGAACTTAATATCTTGAAGTAGACTGTCATTAAACTTCCAATACGACGGACCTTTCTTTACCGAAGACAATGAATACTATCAGGGGTGAGTCCTCTTTCAGTGAAGTTGTGGTCTTGATTTTGTGGTCCTGGTTCAGCTATACTGGTCTTGATTTGGCTCGGAAGAGTCCGCTGGACCTAAAGCAATAATCATATGTAATGTAAAGTAGTTGTGGTACGCATCTTGGCCAACCCTGGCACTCCAGTCGCCTTGCACTATGACTATGTCCTTCTTCGGTCTGACTTGGTCAAGGACAGCCTGTAGATTTTCCTAGAAATCCCCCATTCGCTGTCGTCATAGTCTGATGTTGAGGCATAGACCTGGATGATGGTGATGTTGAAAGGGGATGCTCTCAGACGGATGGTAATG
Organism: Oncomelania hupensis; assembly: GCA_036898135.1. Taxonomy (NCBI): domain Eukaryota; kingdom Metazoa; phylum Mollusca; class Gastropoda; order Littorinimorpha; family Pomatiopsidae; genus Oncomelania; species Oncomelania hupensis. The sequence continues at coordinate 25,345,509 of CM072526.1, forward strand.
AGTCTACTGGGGACTGTGCGGCAACCCATGACAGTGGCTGGAATGTTCAGGGTCGAATCCCGTGGAGGGCGAAATAAAAAAGTGGCCATTTTTTACTGTCCATTTTATCAGTATAACTGCACTGGTGGTTCAGTGTTGACCCCTTGTTCCATGGGATAGTTATCCCCGTCTGCAATATTACCAATGGGTGTGGACGTTAAAGCTCAATGTTCATTCATTTATTTGGTGAAGAGGCGAGTACCAGCCGTTTCGGCTACGCAGTGTGGGACAGTTCTAGATATAAATGTTGGTTTTATTTTATGATTCTCCTAATCCAAATGACAAACAACGCGGTTTTATTTTATGATTCTCCTAATCCAAATGACAAACAAACGCCGTTTGAAGGAGAAGAAGAAGAACAACAACAACAAGAAGAAGAACAAGAAGAAGAACAAGAACAAGAAGAACAAGAACAAGAAGAAGAACAAGAAGAACAAGAACAAGAAGAACAAGAAGAACGAGAAGAAGAAGAAAGAAGAAGAAGAAGAAGAAGAAGAAGAACAACAACAACAACAACAACAACAACAACAACAACAACAACAACAACAACAACAACAAGGAGGAGGAGGAGGAAAAGGCTGCAACAAGTCCTAGCTTTGCTAATTAGTGCACTAATCATAAAGACCCAGGAGACAATATCAAAGGAACTCCCAATGGCTGGTTTATGTTCTTATTATAGAAACTACACACGCATTCTTCTGATCAACTTATCACTACTGAGAGCAGCAACTCGCCGCACAAAGAGCTACATAGCGCTTTTCTGTGCAGAAGTAAAACACGACAAAGGATGTATATGATGTTGAAATACAATGCTCGAGATGAGTTTTATGGGAACAGGGGAAAATGACAGTCCTATTGGAACATCAAACGTGTTTAGGAATCTTCTGCAGCATATTGTGTAATGAACATCAAACGTGTTTAGGACTCTTCTGCAGCATATTGTGTAATGAACATCAAACGTGTTTAGGAATCTTCTGCAGCATATTGTGTAATGAACATCAAACGTGTTTAGGAATCTTCTGCAGCATATTGTGTAATGAACATCAAACGTGTTTAGGAATCTTCTGCAGCATATTGTGTAATGAACATCAAACGTGTTTAGGAATCTTCTGCAGCATATTGTGTAATGAACATCAAAAGTGTAGGAATCTTCTGCAGCATATTGTGTAATGAACATCAAACGTGTTTAGGAATCTTCTGCAGCATATTGTGTAATGAACATCAAACGTGTTTAGGAATCTTCTGCAGCATATTGTGTAATGAACATCAAACGTGTTTAGGAATCTTCTGCAGCATATTGTGTAATGAACATCAAAAGTGTAGGAATCTTCTGCAGCATATTTTGTGTTGAAGTTGTTCACCTCAGTTTGTCCGTTCCACAGCAGAACATTCACTTCATATGCATATATCGCACCTTTCCAAGCAAGAAAAATAAATTAACTGATGCAATTTTCCACCAAGAATTTCAAGTCCTGCTCGATTATTGCAACACACTGTCAGGAACAATCACATACATAGTTTTAGGAGACATTAACTTTCACTTTGACCAACCCCAGCAACCTTCCACCGCAAAAATGATTGAACTTTTAGATCAGTTTAGTCTTTCTCAGTCAGTCACAGAGCCCACCCACAGCCGTGGTCACATCATAGATTGGGTTATGCATAGGCCTCAGGATAATGTTGTTAGATCAACTTCAGTCACCCAGGAATTAACATCCGACCATTTCTGTGTCGTGTGCGAACTAAACGTCGCAGCCCCCCCCCCCCCCCTCCTCCCCCCATGTTCAGGGAGGCTCGCAGCCTGCGTACCATGGATAGGGATGCTTTCAAGCAAGAGCTTACCGCTAAAGTGACCCCAGAACTGTGCCCCACTGTGGATCAGCTGAATAGTACACTTCATGCGGTGCTTGATCGGCACGCTCCCGTGGCCCAGAAAAAGGTCAAGGCAACACGCTCAGCACCCTGGTACGAGTCTATTAAGGATGAGCTCTCCGAGGCGAAGAAACACCGACGCAAAGCAGAGAAAAAGTGGCTTAAATCAGGTTTAGAAGTCAGCAAGCAGATTTTCACCGCTGCAAAATAACGGGTCACTAGAATAGTCCAGACTGCCAAAACCCGGTACTTTAGCGACAGAATTAGCAGCAGCGAAACCTGTAAACAGTTGTTCGACATTTGCAATCAGCTAAGGGGTAAGAGCAATGCAACATCACTCCCATATATACATACATACATACATACATACATACATACATACATACATACATACATACATACATACATACATACATACATACATACATACATACATACATACATACATACATACATACATACATACATACATACATACATTGTACTACTGCGTTACCCGTTCGCTATAGGGGATCCGTAAAATTCTTGCCGAGGGTTGATGCGCATTTGTGCGGACAAATGGCTACGCTAATTGTCTTATAAATTAGCTTATGTAGATTAAGAACCAACCAGTAGAACCTCACAACCAAACTATACAACGTGGCCTGCAGCTCAACTGGGCGGCGTCAGTTACATCTGGATTTCGGCCAGCGCCTTGATTTTTGAGCTTGTGATGTTGTGTATTACTGTTTTGAAATATGGAGAGGCCAGCGTAGGCCTCGGCTAGTCTCAACTACACAATGTGTTTCAAATACTGTCAATATAATTTGGAAGAGATGGTGTACAACAGTCAAGGGCTGGTGTTACAAACAGACGTTATCGAGAAGCGTGGCCCTCACTTGTTTTACTGCCACCCCGAATCACAGGTCAAGGCAGATAACCGCGGCTGACGGTCACCATCCTGCTTATACTGCTTACCGCCCCTGTTTCGTTACGGGCGGGTTCCTGCGTCTCCTCCCTTGTTTGAGAAGATCGGGTTATTGAAATGACTACAAAATTGCTCCCGCTCTCTCTCTCTCTCTCTCTCTCTCTCTCTCTCTCTCTCTCTCTCTCTCTCTCTCTCTCTCTCTCTCTCTCTCTCTCTCTCTCTCTCTCCCCCCCCCCCCCCTCTGTCTCTGCAGTGCATGGAAGTGCAGTGTAAGCTCAAGTTTCCGTTCTTAACTTACGCAGTTGTGGTTTTTATCCAAAGAGTTTTTCACTATCTGCGATTTGAGCCCATGGCAGGCAAAATGGTTTGGTATTGGAACCCATCATTTTACAGGTACCTATAATGGCATCATGATCGATGAACGGTTGGCAAGCTATTTCTGTGCAAAGTGAGACTGGTGGATTGATGGACTGGTACTGCCGCACTGTTCCTATTAGTAATAGGTGAACAATGTTTCTCACACTGCCAGGCACTATGCCCATTTCTTAAAACAGTTCTTAGACATATTCCTTTACTCTGGAAAAGGGATGGATTATGATCGTGTCTCGTTAATTATTTTTTTTAAAAATACATCCCAGACAGAACTGGCTAAACGTTTAAAATTGAAACTGTAGCCTGCTTATTCTCCATTCTGTCTTTTTTTCCTTCTGAAAGATCTTCTTCTTCTTCTTTTTCTTCTCATTATTATTATTATTATTATTATTATTATTATTATTATTATTATTATTATTATTATTATTATTATTATTATTATTATTATTTCAATGTTCCGAAATCCCAAACGAGAAAAATAATTGCACCCGGAGACCTGTAGCATTACAATCTGACGTGTTCTTCTAAAGGCGAATCTGATGCCTCCTCCTTACATTTGTAACATAATGTACAGTTTATGCTGTTTATAGCCCACAGCTAAATTCTTGATATAACAAAGTCAAATTCTTTTAGGTCCATTTTCGGTTGTTGGCTCGAGAGATGTTTCTGGTACTTCCGATTTTTTTTTCAGACTCCTACTTTTCCAACTCTAGTCCACAGCTGCCCAATACATTGATAACTCTATCTTTTGAAACCATTCATTCAAATATTTTATTTAAATTGAAATAGAAAACTGTATGTGAATGAGAGACTAGGCTAGGCTACCTATCTAGTTTTCTTTACAGTGCATTTTGCTTTTTCTTCACTGCAGATTGTACAACTAATATTTTATTTTGAGGTTATGGGTGCAACGTCGTGCGTTGTTATGGAATTAAAATTGTAATGATACGCATCAGACAGAAAATATTAATCAGTTAACAATTTGAGATTGTGTGAATTATGTTTTTAATTGCTACAAAGTATGAAAAACATTACAAGCACATAAGGTCAACAAGTGAAATAATAAAAAGACACAGAGTCTGGCAGTAGGATGCCAGAGAGTCCAGTCCTGAGCCAGAGACAGTCCAATAAGAAAGTGTGTGAGATTTGGACACCTTACGGAAGTGTCAGCAATCTCTTTGAAGCGGAGCCGGAGATCAAACGCCAACTGATAATCAACAGACAGTTCTCAATCACTGCCCGATACACCAGGACAGCCACATAATTGCACTTCTGCTGATAAATCCACGACTATGGACAAGGCAGAGGAAAAAGCCAAGAATTACTCCGCAGTTTTGTCCTCTTTTGTGCTCTGAGCGCATTAGCCCTCGCGAAACCCTCCATTGTTTATGACTTAGCACGAGCGGGACAAGTCATGAAGCCAATTGTCTCCCCTTCCAATGTGAAAGTGAAACAATTTTAGCAGTCATGAAACCTCAATATGATTAGGATTCACTAAAAATAATGAAATGACGAAGACACTATATTGTTTGCTTGTTGGGTTCATCACGATGGTTTAGTTATCCGTAGTAGTACTCACTACTCAGGGCGAACATTAGCAGCAAGTACGCATTGGGTAATATAGATTGGATACTGACATCAATGCGGCAAATGGTACTACATACCATGTCATTGATTAAGACAGTTGTGGATCTAGGAGCACGACCAGTGGCTTGAGCAGCCCTTCCAGCACTGACCACTGAAGTACAGTGTTCTAGAGAAAAACAATATTGATTTCTTCATTTCAACTGTAGGTATGTTTTACGTTATAATATTTCCTGAGGTGCCCTCTGCCGAGATCTAGTCTGTGCATGCACCTATTGCATCGCACGGACCCTTTAAAGATCCTGATGCTCATGTCCTAGACGGGTAAGTGCCGTTACAAAAATACACCCCAAAAGCACTAGGTCCCTCCTCCCCGATACCCGATAGCCCAGGATTGTGCTCAGGCTATGCGCCCAAAGGCGGCAAGTGGGCGTCTCGCTCAGCTTCAGTTAGATCCTACATCGCTCAGCTTCAGTTAGATCCTACATCGGTCGGCTTCAGTTAGATCCTACATCGCTCAGCTTCAGTTAGATCCTACATCGGTCAGCTTCAGTTAGATCCTACATCGGTCAGCTTCAGTTAGATCCTACATCGGTCAGCTTCAGTTAGATCCTACATCGGTCAGCTTCAGTTAGATCCTACATCGGTCAGCTTCAGTTAGATCCTACATCGGTCAGCTTCAGTTAGATCCTACATCGGTCAGCTTCAGTTAGATCCTACATCGCTCAGCTTCAGTTAGATCCTACATCGGTCAGCTTCAGTTAGATCCTACATCGCTCAGCTTCAGTTAGATCCTACATCGGTCAGCTTCAGTTAGATCCTACATCGCTCAGCTTCAGTTAGATCCTACCCTCAGCTTCAGTTAGATCCTACATCGGCCAGCGCCTTGAGCCGCTCTTGAGTTACAAAAGCGCTATGTAAGAACCAGTAAATGAAATGTTGCTCCCCTTTCTTTGAGTGGACACAAATCAAGAAACAATACCTAACTTCATGTACTATTATATACTACTAGCGATTTTCGTGCTCAGCACGAACCGATATGAATTACTCATTAATAAAAATCTAGGTTCAATAAGGGTGCCGAAAGATTGAGACAGATAAAATCACCAAAACAGACAACACTACAATGTTTTGTATTTGAAAATATTTCTTTTCATTAATGAGTGACAAATACGTTATAGCTGTAACAGATAAATAATAATAATAATAATAATAATAATAATAATAATAATAATAATAATAATAATAATAATAATAATAATAATAATAATAATTAGCATTTGTAAGGCGCCTACCCTGCGGATCTAGTCGTACACACACCAACATTCATCTAATCATACATTCATGTTTTATATATAATACTAGACAGCATGCAAAATAATGCACGCAAACACGCAGACACACGACACACACACAGACACACACAAAACAAGAATACTAAATGAAGAATGTAAATTATGTAAAATGCGGCTGAAACAGAAAGGTTCTCATTTTGCTTTTAAAACTTTGAATTGAAGGAGAGTGTCTGACATCGGAGGAAAGAGAGTCCCAGAGCTGAGGTCCATAGACAGAAAAAGAGCGGAGACCATGTGATTTCCATTTGTAGCGGCCTTGGCGGAGGAGTCGATTATCGTTCGAAGAGCGAAGTGTGCGAGAAGGAGTGTACAGAGTGACTAACTCATTAAGAGATTCAGGAGCTGATCCAGTGATGATATTATAGCAAATACGGCTGCTTTATACTTTATGCGTTTTAAAACAGGTAACAGTGAAGTTGGCGCAAGAGAGGGGTTGCCTGGTTGTTTTCGAGTTGACTTGAAAACAAACCTCGCAGCAGCGTTCTGAACTTTTTGAAGGGGTGCTAGGGTAGAATCATTGCAGCCAATAAGTAAAGAGTTGCAATATAATCTATTCTGGACAGTACACAAGAAGTAACTAATGTTTTTGTGGCATCTACAGTGAGGAAGCGACGTATGGAACTGATTCGCCTTAATTCAAAATAGCACATTTGGCATGCTTTTGAAATGTGATCATTCATTGAGAGCTCAGAATCAAGGACAACTCCTAAATTTCTGGTCTTGTCAGAATAGAGAACAGTGGAAGATCCAATGGTAAGAGAAGGGGGCAGAGATAGTTGAACTGGAGAAGAGAGCTTCTGTCTTGTCTTCATTCAGTCTGAGCATGTTGTTTGTTATCCATGTCTTAACATCAGTAGTACAGTCACGTAGTGGGTCCGTCACAGAGTCAATGTCACAAGGTTTCGCAGACTTTTTAAGTTGTGCCTCATCAGCAAAAAGGTGATGATCAATTGAGTGTTGCTTGATGACAAAGGATAGTGGAGTGGTGTATAGCACGAACAAAACAGAACCCTGCGGGACACCAAAAAGGAGAGGAGAAGCAGCAGAGGAAGAATTGTTGACCGATACATATTGAGAACGGTCTTGTAAGCACGATGAGAACCAACGGAGAGCTGTGGACTGAATGCCAAACAGACTCTCAAGGCGATTGAGCAAGATGGTATGATCGATCGTGTCGAACGCAGCAGAATTGTCTAGAAGAAGAACAGAGATGTTGTCATGGTCAAGGGCAGAAAGAATATCATTACAAACACTCAGAAGAACAGTCTCAGTGCTGTGACCAGCTCTGTAGGCAGACTGAAAAGGATTGCAAAGGTTGTTGTTGTCGAGATATGTTAGGAGCTGCTTAAGCACCACTTTCTCAAAAATCTTTGAACGATGGGGCAGATTAGAAGGGTGGATGAGACAGGTGAGCGTGTATGTTGGTATAGGTCGCCGCGCTTTGAGCCTGAATGATTTGGGGTAAGGCGCGTATAGCATCCTGTATTGTTATTATTATTAGAAACAGGTCGGTAATTCTTCAAGTGGTTTTTTTCCAAGGTGGTCTTTTTCAGCAAGGGTTTTACGACTGCAGTTTTGAGTTCAATTGGAACAATACCAGATAGGAGAGAATCATTGATGATGTGTATTAAAAAATGGAATAATGATTTCAAGGTGCTCATACAGTAACTTGGTAGGGATGGGATCAAGTTCACCAGAGTTGGGAACAGTGTTTTTCAGAATGTCACGAAGCTGACTTTGAGAAACAGGCAGAAAATGTGTTAGGCAAGGACCAGTATATGGTGGAGGAGAAGGAAGAGTGGATGGGTCTGGGGGAGGAAAGCTGTTGTGGATAGTTTTGATTTTCTCAGAAAAGTAGGTGGAGAAAACAGATGGGTCAGAGTTGTTTGTCTTCGAATATATTAGGCAAAGGAGAAGCAGTCTCCTTGCCTAGGAGTGAGTTGAAATTCTGAAAGAGTTGTTTGCAAGTTTTACTTTCAGCGATCTGTGATATGAAAAATTTAATGGTTTTGCTCTTTTATCATATTGGCTATTTTGTGTTTGATTGTTTCAAAAATCTCTTTGTGAACTGTCAAGCCTGATTTCAGCCAGCGTCTCTCTGCCTCACGTTTGAGCTGATGGAACTGCTCAGCAATGCTGCTGAACCACCGGTTAAATTTACGTTGGCGGACCGTGCTTTGGCAGATAGGAGGGTGCTTGTCAAGTGCAGCTTGCACAGTAACATTGTAGTCAACAATAGAGCATTTTGGAGATAGGGTAGCAAGATCGGCCCTAAAAGCTAGTGGATCGATGCTATGCAGTTTGCGATAATTAATGGTAATTGGTTCCACAAGCAGTTTAGCGACCTGCAGATGACATAGGATTGCATTGTAGTCAGATTTCAAATTATGTGAAACATATGAGCATGAAACAATGTTATCTGGTAAGCGATAAATCAACAAGTCAATTGTGTGACCTCTTTTCTGAGTCGGACCAGCTATTGCCTGCGTGAAACATGTCAAGCAGATTACAGAACTTAATCCTTCGGATGAGAGTATAAACCGAGGTCTAATCTGTGTCGCATACATTCCATCATAACGGACTTTAAAGATCCTGACGCTCATGTCCTAGACGGGTGAGTGCCGGTGACAAGAACAGACCCAGCATGCACCTAGGTCCTTCTCCCCCATCTCTGGCTGCCCAGGATTGTGCTCAGTTGTCTGGAGCGTTATTACGATGCGCCCAAAGGCTGCAAGTTGGCGCCTCGGGCGGCTTGAGTTAGATCCTGTATCGGCCAGCGCCTTGAGCAGCTCTTGAGCTGGAAAAGCGCTATATAAGAACGATTAAATAATAACAAAATTGTTATAGTCTCCTCTCTGAAAATCCTTATCGGGAAGAGAGGGGACTATAAACTGATATAACATAACATAACAAAATTGTCTTTTGGGTCATCCACATTGAAGTCACCAACTAGAACCGTTTTACCAGGCAGAGCATCACAGTGCATGAAAAGGTCAGGTAACGGATCAACGAATATAGAATGAGTCAATTCATTTTTCTTGCTTGGTGGTGGCCTGTGTGCACAGGCCACATTCAGTCTAGTATTATTTACAGTCATCATGAGAAGTGTGGCTTCAAAACTAGGGTGGTCAAGAAGTGATCATTTTGAAAGTAGCATGCTTCAACAAGGCGTTTCTAATAACTAACACAATGCCACTACCTCTGCCAGCCACACCAAGCGAGGTAGTTACCAGTAGAGAATACAAACACCACGTCGGCAATGATTAAAGAGATTCCATTCACTCACAATTCATGTGTTAGTCCGCTGTTGTCGTTTGAAGGAGACATTCTGGCAAACCAAGAAGAGAATCGCACAAAATTATGTGTGTTGACGTTAAAGACAAAAATACTTCAGGTTGTGATTGTCTTCGCCTATTAAGGGAGGCCGGACTTGAATGGCAGAACATATTCCTTCTTCGAAGATATCCTACTGGGGTTAAAGGTGAAAATAGGACAGATTTATAATTGCTGCCATAATTGTTATTGCAAAATTGTGTGATAAATACAGATGGCCATGTGGCTGTGTTCTCAGCTCGTCAGTGTATCAGCTGGGCTTGTTGATAATCAAATGTCTGATTTCCAATAGCATAGGAAGATGCCCGAGTGAAGTCCGCAGGTAAAGCATCTTCCTGAGAAACCAATATCCACACATTGGCTGGTAGGCAACAGAAATGGGAAGGAAGCTATCTTTGGGAAAGAGACTTTATATCACATTCGGTATCCATCATGGATCCAGTCCAGCTGAACTTTACTGAACTGAAGCATTTTCCGCACGCTGATGATGTTGAAACAATTCTCCATCGCCGACCACTGCGGCGGTCCAGTTGCGCTCAGCCTAGCCGACGAGCAGCTTCCACGACGTAGCACTTTCAACTGCGGTCACCAGCCGACGAGCAGCTTCCACTACGTAGCACTTTCAACTGCGGTCACCAGGCTTTAATATATTCATCCATGCTCAAGGAGGCGTTCAGACCCACTGCTATTGGAAATCACAAATTTTATTTTCAGAAATCAGAAACTTGATTTTCTGCTTTAACCCCAGGCTGACCAAGGCGGAGATTATGCGGGCTGCCATCGGCTGGCGTAGCGGGGAAGCGCCGTGCCCTTGGTGGTTCCGGACGTCGACTCTTTGGCAGTGGTCTGTAGGAGATCCCGACACATTACGTTTTGTATGGGTTTTTTTTACCCAAAAACTGTGTTGAAACTGTGTTTCCGTTTGTTCTTTGAGTTGAATTATTTTAATTTCAAACGGAAAGTTCAGCTTATTCAAAATACCAGGAATGTGCAGGTCGGACTGACAAGAAACATAGCGGAAGTATTCTGATGGCAAGGGCGCCAAAGCAGAAATAATGATGGATCCATTTTTTCCGGAACCATTTTCGTATATTAATACTTTTGCGAACGAATAAAAAATTAAGTGAAATAAAGCAGTTTCTCATTTTACATCGCAAAAGCGTAAAATCACGATTTTGCCATTTTCTTTATCTCTACCACATTACCTCACAGTAATACGACATGTACCTGCAAACCCCCTAAATAATGAAATTTGCAGTCCGTAAACAATGAACTGTTAAGATAAATAATGCATTATATAGCAACATCTTCTGAATATAGCAAATTCTGTTAATAATGCATTATTTAGGTAAACAAATCATTATTTACAAATATTTCTGAATAATACATTATTTAACACAATCTGCTAAATAATGCATTAGATAGGTAAATAATTACTTATTTAGCAACAATGCTTTATTTACCTATATCATGATTTATTTACTTAACCAATACATTGTTTAGGTAAATAATAAGTTATTTACGGAGAAAATAAACTATTTATAGAAATCTTACAATGTTTGTAAACAAATGATTATTTAGAAAAAATATGCTTCTAAATATAGATTATGTAGCTGAAAGTGGTGAAAATAAATAAAAGGGAATTCCACTATACTTTACTCGTCGCTCTCCCTTCCTTGTTGCTACCTACATTTTATGAAAGCTATGGCCAGCAGTTCAAGCAGTTCGGAGGATAGTGAGAGACGAGATTGCCATATTTAGCTGTTTTCGTTGCAGATGAGGAGAAAACAAGCAGGACTGTCACGTGATTTCCGTCTCCTTCAAATGAAGAAGTAAAAGGTAAAGGAGGACAATACAACACAACGACCGTACCCACCATCGTCATTGTCGCCTCCTCTGTCGAATGCCTTTGCAAAGTCTAGCAGCATGAGGTCGGCCGCACCTGTAGATCTCTCTGGCAAGGTCATCAACTGTGAGAATCAACTGTGTTTGGCAGGATCGCCGTTTTTGAAAACCGTGCTGCGCGTCGCTGAGGATGTTGTTACTGATTTGTATCTGTTAAGGTGCCTTGTGATGCTGGATCTAACGATGTGCTTCATTAACTTGCAGCAGATGCACGTGAGGGAGATGGGCCTGTAATTTGCCGCTACGCTTCGGTGCTCCGTTTGAAAAGACGTTGGACCAATGCATGTCTTCAAACCTCTGGAACTTCACCGCTCTCCAGCGAGGACCTGACCAGCGTAGCAGGGCAGGTGCAAGTTTTGCTGGGACAAACTGAAGCCTTAATAAATGCTGTTCTGTCACAAAAAACGCATTTTTGCTTTGATTCAATAACAGTTCTATTGTTTTCGGTCCGAAACTCAAACCAGTAGTCCCAATCGGAGGAAGACTAAATTAGGCTGGTTAGTCAGTACTTTAGGACGGAACTTTTCGTAGACCACTTTCCTGCATACCGGACTACGGCCAATAGAACCGAACTAGGGTAATCGCCTCTATAGTACGGAACTAAGCGTTTAGTCCTTTTTCAGGCATGTATGATCTGTTGTTCATCATTCCGAGTCATCCGCCCCCTCTTCCTCTTTTTTTTATTTTAGGGAGATGCCGCAATGGAGCAAAGGTCCTTCGTGCATTTTCCATTATTTATACCTTTCTGCAAAATCAATTGGTATGGTATGGTAGATTAACGTCCCCGGACACAGTGCGTCAAGAAATCAATTGCTTTAACACAATCATGCTTTATAAATGCTTCCAAAACAAGTTAAATAATTCTATATAGTGTTGTCAATTCAAGGAAGAGAATTAGAGTGCAGTAACCGCGTCATTGATCAGTTGTCTTCCCTTTGAGGGGAGGCGTAAAGATTCGCGGAAATTTGGTTTGTTTGCTAATCTGCGCGTTCGCTTGCTTAACAAATCAGACTGATGCCTTGTAAAACCTTCCGCGACTAGGTCCCTGGAGAAGTACAGCGTGTATTGAGAGCATGGTGGAGTCAATCGTTGGTAGTAATTATGCTTTTAGATGGTGAGAGTGCGAAATCAAACCAAGGGGAATAACTTTGCTTTTAATGGGTAAGTTATAACTATCACTGATTGTGCCCCTTCAAACAAAAGGCTAGTAAGTTAGTTAAAATAGATTAACGTCCCCGGACACATAAGCGTATAGGGGACGATATGTTGGGTGTCTCAAAAGGCTCATACCTCGAGTATTCTTATGGATCGTGTTATGTACAGAATTTCAATTATTTATTTAACACTTTCTTCTTCTTCTTCTTCTTCTTCTTCTTCTTCTTCTTCTTCTTCTTCTTCTTCTTCTTCTTCTTCTTCTTCTTCTTATTATTATTATTATTATTATTATTATTATTATTATTATTATTATTATTATCATCTCAATCATCAAGAATGGTCAGCAGCGAATGTATTTCCTCCGACCGCTGCGGAAGTTTGGCATGAGCCAGACAATCATGACCCAATTCTTAGGGCGGTGATAGAGAGCACCCTCAAATTCTCCATCACATTGTGGTATGGTGGCTATCCTCCTATCCTATCCCGTAACTCTGAGGTCGTTGGGGCACCACAGATGATCGTTAAACCAGCATACTCCATCTTTCTTTGTCTTCAGCAACCATGATGGCTTCGCTCAATGTCAAGCCAGTCCTTTCTAGAATGTTGTCCTCCCACCTCTTTTTCGGTCTCCCTCTTCTTCTACCTCCTTGCACTGTGCCTTTGCGGTCTTTGCGAGGCCTGATGATCTGGTGACGTGACCATACCATCGGAGTTTCCGTTTTTCACCACTATGAGCAGGTCATCATGTTGTCCAATGGCTTGTGTGATGGTCTGTCGGACTTCGTCGTTGGTGATGTGATGGTTACAAAAAATGCCCAGGAGTCTTCTGTAGCACCTCATCTCCATACTTTGTATTCTTCGTTGTATATCTGCTGTGAGGCTCCATGTTTCGCAAGCATATAGGAAGATGGAAACGACAAGGGAGCGCAGCAGCCTTACCTTGGAATGTAGACTGATGGTCATGTCTATCCAAATGGGCTTTAACCTTGCCAGGGGGCAGTTGTTTGTGCAATCCTGGAGAGGACTTCCTGTCGGGACCCATTGTCTGATACAATGGCTCCTAAATATTTGAAGCTATGCACTGTGTTGAGGGATTGGCCTTGGACTTTGATGACCGTGTTGATGCCAGTGGTGTTGTTGATCATCATTTTGGTCTTCTCTGCACTTATTTCCATTCCATAGGCTCTGGAGGTGGTGTCAAGCCTCTGTACAAGCTGTTTAAGTTCTTGTTCCTCTCCAGCCAATCTATCAATGTCATCCGCAAAACGAAATTTGGAGACTGCTCTACCCCCTATGCTGACTGTGCCTTCGTGGTTTGCAAGGGCATCTGTCAAGATGCGCTCTAGGAAGATGTTGAACGGGATAGGAGAGAGTAGGCATCCTTGACGCACACCGATTGTTGTTCTGAACCAGTTTCCGATGGCGCTGTTATGGAAGACTGCACTGGTAGCCTTGTCATACAGGCTTTTGATGACTTCAATAATTTTAGGGCTGATGTTGTACACTCTCATGGCTGCCCACAGAGCTGCATGCCAGTCTCGATCAAACGCCTTTTTGAAGTTTGTTGGTGCTGTAGGTATTTCTCGCAGATTATTTTGAGGTTGAAAATCTGTTCAGTGGTACTTCGCCCTGCCCTGGATCCTGCTTGTTCTTCAGCTATGATTTGTTCGGCTTGTGGTTTCAACCTGTTGAGTATTATTTTCAGGAGGACCTTGCTGGGATGGCTGATGAGGCTGATGGTGCGGTAATTTTCACACTCCTGAAGGTTACCTTTTTTGGGAAGAGTGATGATAAGCGACTGGGTCCATGATGTAGGCCACTCCCCACTCTGCCAGATCTTGTTACAGATAATGGTGAGGGCGTCAATCATCGCTTCTCCTCCTGCTTGAAGCAGTTCCGCGGGTATGTTGTCCACTCCCGCTGACTTCCCTTTCTTCAGCGACTGCACTGCTGCCTCAACTTCTCGAAGAATTGGGAGGATTTTTTCTTCTTCTCTGTTCTCGGGACATGCTAGAGCTTATGGGTTTCCATTTGGTGTGTGGTTGTAAAGGTCAGAGCAGTACTCTGTCCATCTATCCAAGACTTCTTGTTCTTCTGTAAGGCATATGCCAAGCTTGCTTTGGATCGTGGAGACCTTGGGCTGTTTAACATTTGTCAGCCGCTTCACAGTCTGGTAGGTCTTCTCGCTGTTGTTCTTGTTCAGACTGTTCTCTATTTCCTGGCACTGCTCTTCTATCCAGTTCTCCTTTGCTGTGCGCATGCCTTTTTGGATGGCATTGTTGATTTTTCAGTAGGCATCAGCTCCCTGTGAGGTGTTCTTTTTCTTTTTCATCTCTCTTCGTTTATCACAGAGGTCCAAAAGTTTAGGTGTGATCTAATGCTTCTTCTTTGGCTGGTGCTTGCCAAGGATCTCAGTGGCGGCATCTGTCACAGCTGAGTTGAAGTTGGTGGTCATGGTGTTGACATCTACTTCACTAGCTCCCAAAATGAGCAGTGGTGTAAATTTTCCTCCAACCGTGGCTTGAAATATTTCTGCCAACTCCGGGTCTTGCAGTTTGTCCAGGGCGAACTTCAGTCTAGTGCACTTTGCTGTATTTATTCTCTTCAAGTGGAGCCGAGAAGACATCATCACAAGATCATGGTCACTTCCGATGTCTGCTCCTGGAAAAGTGCGTGTCCTGCCAATGTTGATGCTTGATCTGAAGCGTTTCTTGACCATGATGTAGTTGATCTGGTTGTGATGTTTCCCGCCGGGACTGTGCCATGTCCATTGTCTGGATTTTTTGTGGAAACCAAGCGTGTTTGCCAGTATCAGATTGTTGTATCTGGCAAACTCCAAGAGTCTCAGACCTTTCTCATTTGTCTCGTTGTTATAACACATAATATAAAACGCTTTTAACCAACAAAATGTTATCCACTCAATTTGATTTGCCAAATTTCAGTTTTTAATAACCTTCTCCAGGGCATTCCAATGTCAGTGTGATAAATGTACAAAGCGTTTTCCTAATAACAACTTTTCATGACTATAAGTCAAAATACACCACACATATTTAAAAGAAAAAGAAAGAGAGAGAGAGAGAGAGAGAGAGAGAGAGAGAGAGAGAGAGAGAGAGAGAGAGAGAGAGAGAGACAGAGACAGAGAGAGACAGACAGACAGAGACAGACAGAGACAGAGATGGAAAGAGAGAGAGATAGACAGACAGAGAGAGAGACAGAGAGAGAGAAAAAAAAAAGAAAGACACAGACACAAAGACAAAGGGAGAGAGAGAGAGAGAGAGAGAGAGAGAGAGAGAGAGAGAGAGAGAGAGAGAGAGAGAGAGAGAGAGAGAGACTTTGACTTGACTTTTGACACTGTTTTTATTAGGCCTCCGGCCCATACAGTTTGGGGAGGGGGTTTACAATGGGAGGAATACACATAAATCAACACACACACACTCACACACACACAGACACACACACACACACACGCATACACATTTAATACAATTCAATTGCAGAAGTAACATTCAAGAGAGAGAGAGAGAGAGAGAGAGAGAGAGAGAGAGAGAGAGAGAGAGAGAGAGAGAACTCCAATCTTCGGAAAGAGGGAGTGGGGCTTTAAGCAAATAACACTCAACCATTCTAATCATAATAATAAAACCAACATTTTCAAAACTAGCTTGATTACCATAATTCCTTAAAACTGTTGTCAATATCTCTTTGAATCCATAATCAAAACCAAGTCACCCAACATCAACACTTCGCACTTACATTCAAAAACTGTGTCTAACACACCTCATACCTACATTCCCCACTACACCCTAAGCACATAACCAGCACTTAAACACATACAGAATAAGGTCCAAAAACTATACCAAAGTTACTCCCAAAACATACAAACTCACAAACCAACAAACTCCTCTCCCATATATTTTTGTGTGTGGGTGTGTATGTGTGTGTGTGATCTCGATTCCGAGACATATTCCTTATATCTTATCTTGGCAATAACATTACATTACATGGTTATTGCTTTAGGTCCAGCGGACTCTTCCGAGCCAAATCAGGACCAAACAATCAAGACCACAACTTCGCTGAAAGAGGACTCACCCCTGATCCGCATAAAAGAATTGCCGAAACAACCCAAGTGGTAACACTGAACGCATTCCACCAGCCGGTCACTTTACAATAAAGACATCCCACGCAGGGGACGCTGAGGCTATACTCTAAATTTATCTAACCCCAGTTTTACAAAAACAAAATAGAATACAAACATCATTATAAAATATTAACAAAACACATACAAAGAAGATGCCTACATTGCTAAATAATAACATCATAGAAAGCCCCAGTGACCACCTGGCAGAAAGCGTCCAATATTCCCAAGCTGATCCAACAGACCTCACATACAAATGAGGAGTTTTGTTCCCGAAGGTTTTTCAAGAAAAAAGGTAGGTGACTGGTCTACCTAAGAAAAAGATAGTATAGTAGATTGATAGAACAGAGTAGGAATGAGAAAGAACAAAGGAGAAAGACAGCGACAGTGGAAATTTAAAGCACTAAATTTCCAGAAAGTGGGGATACTATTTATACTGAAACCCCCAGCATCCCCAAGGAGGAATCTTGGCAATAAAATTATTTGAATTGACTTGATCTATTTCTAAGTGGTGTAATGCAAAGAGAGACAGACAGACAGAACAACAAAAACATACCACTACATCAGTACATACATACGCTTAAGTTAAAATACTTGCA
Source organism: Oncomelania hupensis (assembly GCA_036898135.1). NCBI lineage: Eukaryota > Metazoa > Mollusca > Gastropoda > Littorinimorpha > Pomatiopsidae > Oncomelania > Oncomelania hupensis. The sequence continues at coordinate 25,362,762 of CM072526.1, forward strand.
AAAAATGGGATTTCAACAAAATATTGATTTTATTTGTCATCATACATAAATACCATTTTGAGCACAGTCATGTTCATACACAACATCAATGCCTGTAAAACACACGTTTCTGTTACACGTTCATCAATACTCACAAACCAGCAAAACATAATGACCATTATATTTCCAAATGACAAGATACAGCAATCTACAACTAACTTATTTACTGTTCAGTTGGAACTGAAACTGGACAAATAATCAAAATAAAACATACTACCAATATTCATTTCATTATCATAAAACATATTAACACAACATGAAAAATACTAACAAAGTCAATTATCTTATTAAAACATAACAAACAAAACTCATGCCTTATCAAAACAAAACATGGAAACAAACCTAATTTTATTATTATAATTAACAGATCAACAATAATTATTGCAATCCCAAACCAAAATGTGACAATTTCTAATAAACAGTCACCAAATAATTGTGAATCAGCCTATAATTATTAAATAAATAAATAAAAATTCAATCTCAGCTCATACTTAAATATAAATCTACATCTATTTTTATAATCAATTTAATAAACTTCGGCTAATCAACAAAATCAACAAATTAAAACTTTAATCAAGAAAATGTAGAAAACCCAAGATGATAGCCAGTGTTTCTGATTACGCATAGTTATGTGTCAATTGCGCACAGTTGTCTGTCAATTACGCAGTTATGTGTCAATTACTCATAAAACATGAAAAATGATGCACAAAATGTGTATGTGTGCATCCTGCAGACGTACACATTTTTCCTGAATTGCTGAAGTGGAAAAGTATGCTAATTCATGGCAATTACCCCTTCCTGCCCCATCCTACCTCCCACAATGAAGACTTCCATAGCAGACGATACAAAGTTGTGTTTCAAGTCCTTTAAAATCTCATGCCTGGGCATTGTATAATTTTTTTTAGGTAAGCATGTCGCTGCTCACCAAACTGGGGACTCTCAACATTTGCAAAAGGACTCTTAAATGTTGATAACCAAGTCACACACACAATGACTGCATGACAATTAAACACATAAATGATACATATATATATATGGACAGTAGTAACTAATTTTACTAATAAAATTGAAAGTGATAAGTATCATTCAAACTTGAAGAGGCTTAAACAACAGCAAGTTTATATAACAAAGTGTTTCCAAGAATATAATATGATATCCAAGCATTCAATCTGAATCCATAATGAATTTTTTATTGTAATAAAGAATTAAAAAAACAAACTGATGCATCATAAGCACAGTCTGAATTTATGATAATTTTAGTGGAAGGAAGTAAAGCTAAAGGCAACAAGAATGGACGACATATGATGCTTAAAGCTTTTAAGTCACTTTTTTGTTTAATTTCAAGTCACATTTTCAAGAAAAGTCTAAATAATTTCTAGACGACCAATGGCAGCCAAGAGATGAGAATGTATATATTTGTTATGGCCCATGTACCACAGATGGGTTGAGAACGCTCTCTGATAAAAGTGATACGTAACCTATTATTCTGTTTCAAAGATACAAGGCAAAAAGATTATGATCTATTAAGTTTTTAGTTTTGTTTTTTTAAAGCTATCAACGCTTTACCTCATTATCTAAAGAGACTGCAGTGAAGCTCGGTTTATCATAATTGTTATTGACCATATTCCTTGTTCAAAGCACTCAGAATGTTTACAATGTGTGCACTATCAATACAAATGACAGCTTTGGTCACAAAGGTATCTATGTATGCATCATTCTGCAGTAAGTTTGGATGTCTGCTATATTTTAACAAGGCACTGAGATTTTATCTGAACAATTCTTCTCATTAAAACCTTTTAATGGTACCTTTATACCTTCACAGAATACACTAGCGCCTGTCCATTTTTGACAGAAATCTTTAATGTTGCATTGCAGCGGCAAAATAAGATACAGAAATGTAACGTTATGATGACTAGTAATGTAATATAAATCCATTTATACAGATCTACCACAATACACATTGTAGTAAGACACAGAAATAAGCCAAGTTACATTTGTACTAATCACATGCACTACGGTTACAACAGAATGTATATGTACTAAATCATATTGCCGCCCACAAATACAACTATTGTAACTGGCTAATAACCTAATAATGAATTACAACAGTATTGTAAACAGGGGCATAGATATGCAAGCAAACTTACAATAGGGTTTACAATGCAACTTAAAACACAACATACAAATTGTAATAAACCATCTGAACAATTAGTTAATTGTAAATATGTTTTTAAATTTTTTTTTTTATATTTCATATTTTTATATTTGCAATTTTACACTTTACTATCTATCCCTATTCTATCCCGTAACTCGAAGGTCGTTGGTGCAACACAGATGATCGTTTAACCAGCGTCCTCCATCTTTCTCTGTACTCAGCAACCCTCATGCCTTCGTTCAGTGTCAAACCAGTCCATTCTCGAATGTTGTCCTCCCACCTCTTTTTCTGTCTCCCTCTTCTTCTGCCTCCTTGCACTGTGCATTGCAGGATGGTTTTTGCAAGGCCTGATGCTCTGGAGACGTGGCCATACTATCGGAATTTCCATTTCTTCACCACTGTGAGCATGTCATCATGTTGTCCACTGGCTTGTGTGATGGTCTTTCAGACTTCGTTGTTGGTGATGTGATGTGCTGGGTATAGGAAATGCCCAGAAGTCTTCTGTAGCAACTCATCTCCATGCTTTGTATTCTTCGTTGGAGATCTGCTGTTTCGCAAGGGTATAGGAAGATAAAGATGACAAGGGAGCGCAGCAGCCTTACCTTGGAATGTAGACTGATGGTCCTGTCGTTCCAAAAGGGCTTCAACCTTGTGAGGGCCTCAGTTGTTTGTGAGATCCTGGAGAGGACTTCCTGTCTGGACCCATTGTCTGATACAATGGCTCCTAAATATTTGAAGCTATGGACTGTGTTGAGGGATTGGCCTTGGACTTTGATGCCCATGTTGATGCCTTTGGTGTTGTTGGTCATCATTGTGGTCTTCTCTGCACTTATTTCCATTCCATAGGCTCTGGATGTGTCAAGCCTCTGTACAAGCTGTTCAAGTTCTTGTTCCTCTCCAGCCAAATCCATCAATGTCATCCGCAAAATGGAGGTTGGACATTGCTCTCAACTCCTATGCTGACTGTGCCTTCGTGATCTGCAAGGGCATCCGACAAAGAGTGTTGGAGAGAGTAGGCATCCTTGATGCACACCGATTGTTGTTCTTATAAAATATTTGCAAAGTTACGTTGATGCATAGATATTTGTTTAGTCATTCACTCACTCATTGCTTCATTATTTGTCTTGCCACTGTAGATTGTTCTAACCTATAAAGGGAAAAGTGAAAGCCCCAGTTGAAAACCTGTCTTGCCTTTGTAGGCATGACTGATTCACTGCGGCAACAGTACCCCCGTTGGAGTGCCAGGGGTTTCAGTATAAATAGTATCCCCACTTTCTGGAAATTTAGTGCTTTAAATTCCCACTGTCGCTGTCTTTCCCATTAGCTCTTTCTCATTCCTGCCGTGGTCTATCAATCTGCTATACTATCTTCTTCTTTGCTAGACCAGTCACCTACCTTTTTTCTTGAAAACTTTTCCGGGACAAGACTCCTTATTTGTGAATGAGGTCTGTTGGATCAGCTTGGGAATATTGGACGCTTTCTGCCAGGTGGTCACTAGGGCTTCCTATGATGTTATTATTTAGCAATGTAGGCATTTTATATGTATGTGTTTTGTTGATGATTTATAATGATGTTTGTATTCTATTTTGTTTTTGTAACCGGGGGTTCAAGTAGTTGGGGTAAAGCCTCAGCCGTCCCCTGCGTGGGATGTCTTTATTGTAAAGTGACTGGCCGGTGGAGGGCATTCAATTTTCCCACTAGGGTTGTTTCGGCAATCTTTTATGCGGATTGGGGGTTGTCCGGTCCTGATTTGGCTCGGAAGAGTCAGCTGGACCTAAAGCAACAATCAATCAATCAATCAATTTCACATATCTTCTTTTTTAATGTATCTGTTCAAATAATCCAGCATGTTCGGGATTCGATTCTTTACTGTGGTAATGTTTGTTTTCGTGTTGTAACAAAAAATGATAACAGTTGCTGATGTTTTTCATTGAATTTATATATTTACAGACAATACTTTTAGGGGCCAGACCTACCAATAGTTATGCAAAAAATCGATTTCTTAAGAAACTCTTAGTGCAGCACAGTATTGCATAGATAAATCCTTGTATTTTCATATGTAGTTTGAATTTTAAGTTAATTAAATACCAGAGAAGATTTATTGGGACTCAAAGTAGGTGAGCGTGCACACTAAAACCCGATCTGGTAGTCGTGATAGGACAATTTTAATTATCTATTATTACACAAAAATACGACCCACTCACTGCAAATTCATAGCAAAATGAAACCTCCCGATTATCTCCCTTCTTGCAAATGGCTGCGCACAGTGCTATGGCATGTGTCTAATTCAAAATAATTTCAAAATTAATTGTTTTCAAGTGTCGGTGAATGTAATACAATGCCTTTGGATAAAAGAGGAGAGGAGAAATACCTCGTAAAGGAACATTTCAAGGCAATTGATACACTAAGCAACAGCAAATGGAAAGTGATGAAGTGGTGTTCAAGTGTAGCGACTGGAGCAGTAGTGAAGAGCAGAAGGAAGACAACCCACAAGACTAAGGTAAATGTTCAACTATTGCCACACCCACTCCAAGTGAAAGTACTCCCTGCCTCCTTATTTATGTGACCATATCAGCAGTAGTAAAGACAGCACTGATAATAGTGTTAGTGAGTATGATGCAGGCACTGAAGATGATTTCAATCAAAAATGTGAAGGCTTAAGAATGATTGATGTTGACATCCTCAACCGCAACATCATGTCGCAGTTGTCATGTAAGTTTTCCCACAGTGAGTGAAAATGTATGAAATGAAAGAAAAGGTCTGGGTAGCAAGTTTTCATTTATGTGCAGCAATAGGTGGTGTGATAGGCAAGAATCTTTCCCCTCATGACCCATTATTGTAGAGGGAAATGTAGTGTGTATCAAGCTGGGTGACATTCTGCAACACCTGCGACTTTTGTCAGTGGTGTCCTTCTCTGACAAAGACACTTTGCTCAAAGGAGGCACTGAAGTCACCCAAGGAGTACAGGAAGAAAAGGTGACTTAGGAGGCTTGGCATAGATTAGGAACAAGCTGAGGAAGAAGGATTTTCTTACCGGGCTGGTGGCCATTAGCGTGCAAAGTAGGATATAGCTATATTTTTTGCTGAAGATTTTCTCCAAAATCGCCATGTTTTCATCAGCTTGTACACCACAATTTCTTTAATTTTGAAAGTAGAGCCTTCACATGTGGAGATAGCTGTTACTGGGTCTTGTACACACTACTAAAATTATTGTTTTCAGAGTAACAGTACTGAAATACTAATTTTTCCTATTTTTTATTTTTAAAGTGAAAAATTACAAAAATGTGTGCGCACCATACTAGAACAATATCTTTCCAAAATCTAACAAATAGTTTGTGACTTACAAAAATAAACAATAAATAAGCCCTAACTAGGTAGGTCTGGCCCCTTAAGCAGAACGCCCATTTGATGTATCTGCATTACATTATACTTCCAGAAACTAACATTTTGTACAACAGACCATGCTCGGAGATAGGAGGGGAAACAACTTTTGTCGGCTTGCCTGCATGTTGCGCCCACAGTTTTTCTACGTTGGGAAGACATTCTTTGCAAACGAACAGTTTCTTGCCTATAATTTCTGCTGTCCTCATTCAAACCTTATGAATCAACTGAATCCTGGCTAGCTCCGCTAATTCGGCCGCGCCCGTGGACTGCCCTACAATCACCACCACCCTTTCCCCGAAGCTTGGAGTAGCTTTCATAGTTTTCTGACATGATATGCTCTGATGATGTCTGCCAGGATAACTCTAGGTAACTAAAAACAAAATAAAAAGACAAGTTACCTCCCATTTCCCAATAAGGCCTATTCCACAAGAACACAAATACATTACATTACATTACATTACATGATTATTGCTTTAGGTCCAGCGGACTCTTCGGAGCCAAATCAGGACCAGACAACCCCTGATCTGCATAAAAGATCTGCCAAAACAACCCTAGTGGTAAAACTGAAAGCTCTCCACCAGCCAGTCACTTTACAATAAAGACACCCCGCGCAGGGGACGCTGAGGCTATACTCTAATTTATCGAACCCCCGTTTACAAAAACAAAATAGAATACAAACATCATAATAACATCATAGGAAGCCCTAGTGACCACCTGGCAGAAAGCGTCCAATATTCCCAAGCTGATCCAACAGACCTCATACACAAATAAGGAGTCTTGTCCCGGAAAAGTTTTCAAGAAAAAAGGTAGGTGACTGGTCTAGCAAAGAAGAAGATAGTATAGTAGATTGATAGACCACGGCAGGAATGAGAAAGAGCAAATGGGAAAGACAGCGACAGTGGGAATTTAAAGCACTAAATTTCCAGAAAGTGGGGATACTATTTATACTGAAACCCCCGGCACCCCAACAGGGGTAAGTTAAAACAATTATCAAATCAGATATAACAGGAACTCACAATATAATTTTTTTTTTATAAATCCACCAACAGCTACGTAAAAATGTCAATCCATTATATATACGACCGTTATAATCAATTTCAAGAAGAATTTGTTGAAATTATAAACCTAACTACCTCTAGCTAGCACTTATGTTGAAATGGCAAGTAGTGATAGCAATTTAATACAAGTTAAATGAATACATTCTCTTAGCAAGCAATTCATAAATTATGATTATTATCTTACAAATGTCATCAAAATACAAATCGCTTGACAAAACATTTAATTAATCATAATTTAAATAGTACTTTTTGTCTCAAATCAACATGTTCATATGCGAGAAGTATGCGCATTATAAATTATCATATTACTGTTATTATTATTATTATTATTATTATTATTATCAATATTATTAATCAAATTTTCAATTCATTGTTAAAAAAAATCCATTGGTCAATCAACAACCATATCAGCCTATTTAATTTAGTTATTCCTTTTCCAGCTCAAGCGGCTGATGAAGGCGCTAGATTACTATTGTAACTCAAGCTGCCTGTTGTGCCAGCTTACTGTCTGCCTCACACTACCGACCAAAATCTTGGCAGTGAGGGGCATGGAGCTGCTTGCTGGGTGTGTTGCTGCAACTGGCTGAGGACATGTCAGGATCTTGACAGTGTGCGTGATGCAATGTAAGCGTGCATAGACTAAATTTCGCTTTGTATTCATCAGCTCGATGCTATAAGAGTCAGTAGACCAGGCTGCAATACAAATAGCTGACTTTAGCTTTTTGCCTGACAGTTTTCTGCCTCCATCAAATTAGGCTGTTGATTAAACTGCTTTCAACACATTTGCCACTGTTCTCGCGCTGTTTGCTTTGCCTAGCACCACTCGGCCTGCACTTTTAAATTAAACCGCTGTCAACAATTTAATGTAAGTAGTATTCCAAATGATGTATCAGACAATACCATCAAAAATGAAAAACATATTAGTTTACCCAAGACTTGTTTTGATAATCTATCATTCAAATTCAGCGATTAAGATTATCAACTCTTTGCACATTTAATACAAACTTTTAAATTATTGCTTCAAAATAAGTGGGTAAACTCAATTTACATTTGAAATTTGATGACAGAAATGAATACACAAGAAAATAGTATTCTGAAACACACGTTTCATTATTCTGAAACTTAGTTGGCATTATCAACACAGAATTCAGGAGAAATACACTTGTTCACAACATGCATCAAATAGAAAATTATTTGATTTCCTATAATTATACAAGCAATTTGCAGTAATACTTTATGACAAAACTACTACTAGGAACATACATAATTTTCTTAAAATACTACTTGCTTACAATGCCTATAAATATAGTGTTAAAATCACAAACAGAAAATGACTGAAAATGACTAGCAAGCTATGTAAGAAAATACTGTTGTGGATTCCATAAAATGTGACCTTCACAAACATGCACACACACACAATCATGTGAAACGCCATTGTTATGACTTTCATGAAACGCCACATAGAATGTTTTGACATTTTTTGAAAATTGTCACTTTTTTAAGCTAACCCTAACCCAAACCCTAATCCTTAACTTAACCCTAACACAGCTCTAACCCTAATGGAACAGTTTTGATGTCAAAATAACGGGGCCGTCAAAAGAATGTAGGTAAAGTATAAAGAATGTATAACAATAACGGTGTTTCTACAGTGCCACACACACACACAAACCTCTGTAATACACCAAAATATTTAAATTTTAAACAGAATACTAACATCTGCTCTTATGCTGACTTTTTTGTTTGTTTACAATTCAATCTTCCTTCCCCTGTCCAGCCGTTTTTGAGAGATTTGTTTTTGAAAGTACTGATATTGTAAGGAAAAGGGAAGTGGTGAAAAACAGTAGATATGACCATGAAGTGAATTCTCTTCCCTTCCAAGTGTGCACCTTGTCAACACACTCAATGAGCACTGTGTCCAAAACTAGAGTTTAACAGCCCACACTTGCAGTGATTTGTATGAGTATTAAACATTCTTTAATATAATTTTTTGGGTGTGTCTGTGTGTAAACAACTGCACGTAAGCCCAAAATTCTACTTTTCAAATGAAGGTTTACATGAAACCCGAAACTTCTAATTTGAGATCAGGCAAATAAAAGTAATGCACCACTATGCCCTTTTATATATGCAAAATTCTTATTCTTCAGGATCTTGACAATACTCCTTGACAAAGAACAAATAATTGCACAGCTGGATAATAACTGAGACGACAGAAGGTAGCAATGGCATGACATATATCTGCAACAAATAAAACTAAGTTGTATTTATAGTCTTTTCTTTTTCCTCAATCAAACAATATATTTATCTCAAAATTCAAGAAAGCAAAACAGCTTCCAATGTCAGATATGCTGAAATAAACCAAAATTTAAAAAAATATTTTTATATCCTTCCATGAAATATTTTAGTCTTTACTGTTAACAAATCATTTAAATTAATGTTTGATTTTGCTAAATAAATGCTGACAAAATAAATTTTTTTAATCCCTTTTTGTCCTTCAAAGTTTTGAAGTGTTTGAGATAAACACGCGCTGGCAATCCTGCAACGTACCATGTACCAGAATGTTTCAAAATGATGTGGTCGAAATGGGCACTTCAATTTTGTTTATATTACATGGGAGTCTCGTCAATGCCTTAGTATCGTTCTTGTGAGAGTTAAAGCAACCATTTGACCCCATCTCCACATTTTTAAAGGCATCAACATTTTCTACAACATTTTCACAATAGAGGACAATAAGTATGGTGGATTCACAATGATTAGAATAACAGTGGTTGTTTTTGAAGGTTTTGACACGGAAGATTTAGTTGAACAAAAAGAAAGTAAAAGCGCTCTTGACATCCTAGATGTTTTAATGGTCAGTTTCAAGTGACAAAGATGAGTTGAAAATTAAAAAAAAAATTGAGGTGAGGAAGGAGGGAGGAGGGAGGAGGGGGAGAGGAGTGAAATTGGCATTTGGATTTTTTGTGTGAATCCATGTCCTTCTAAAATAACATTAGATTTTTTGTGTGAATCCATGTCCTTCTAAAATAACATTAGATTTTTTTTCTCGTAAAGAAACAGTTTGTGTTCTATTCTGTCCTATCCCGTAACTCGAAGGTCGTTGGGGCACCACAGATGATTGTTTAACCAGCGTACTCCATCCCTTGTGGCTTCGCTCAGTGTAAAGCAAGTCCATTCTTGAATGATGTACTCCCACCTCTTTTTCTGTCTCCCTCTTCTTCTGCCTCCTTGCACCGTGCCTTGCAGGATGGTCTTACTATCGGTGTTTCTGTTTCTTCACCACTATCAGCATGCCATCATGTTGTCCAATGCCTTGTGTGATGGTCTGTCGGACTTCCTCACTGGTAATATGCTGAGTATAGGAAATGCCCAGAAGTCTTCTGTAGCACCTCATTTCCATGCTTTGAATCCTTCGTTGTAGAGGATCCATGTTTCGCAAGCGTATTGGAAGATAGATGGAGATGACAAGTGAGCGCAGCAGCTTTACCTTGGAATGTAGACTGATGGTCCTGTCTTTCCCAACAACAATCTGTGTGCGTCAAGCATGCCTACCCTCTCCAACACTCTTTAATATCTTCCTAGAGCGCATCATGTCAGATGCCCTTGCAGATCATGAAGGCACAATCCGCATTACGGGTTGAGCAAACTCCAACCTCCGTTTTGCGGATGACATTGATGGATCCTGAACAGCTGGTACAGAGGCTTGAAACTACCTCCAGAGACTTTGGAATGGAAATATGTGCAGAGAAGAGTTTATGTGTATTTTATTTTATTTTTTGAATGATTCTACCACACTTCAGGTGAGAAGTTATTTCCATTTACTGTAGATTTTAGCTTGTACTTAGTAAGGTATCAGGACAAAGAAGGTTAAACTTGAAATAAAATAATGGCACTATAATACAAACTACAATTTGAAATAATTTAATGCACCCATCCTTATTTTGTGTAAGTTCCTTTCCTATCCTATCCTATCCTATCTTTGTGAAAGTAACTTAGAATTCAACAAAAAATTTCTATAACATGACACAAATAAAATACCTATCATATTTATGCACATTTTAATGTTTCATTATTTAACAAGTTATACTTCAATTTATGCAGCAACACAAAAGAAACAAAACAATACAGCACAATACCAATACTATATAACAAAATACAATAAATACAACTATGACAGCTATATGAAATAAAATGAAAGAACTTGGAAATAAATGTTTACTGGCCCATTTTGGGACACCACCATGATTTCCACACACACAAATGCAGTTCATGCTAATGTTTTTCCTGCTTTGAAATAGTATTTAGATTGTCCATTCCAGATTCTAATAATTTATTTTATTATTTCGAAGTATTTTCATATTTTCACCCAATCTTGTCATATTTATTCTATTACTTTGAAGCAGTGAAGTACATATTTCAATATTAATTTTATTTTACTGTGATGCTGTTCTCCACCAAATTTGTTGAGAATGACACAGAGTACTTGTACAGCAATAGCATCAATAAGTTTCAGCTTAAAGGGGTTAAGTTTCAAGGTTTTATCCTGTACCTGAAATCTATTTATCATAACACAACAGCTCTTCAGATAAAAATCAGTTCTACAAGATGTGCAAATAACACAAGGTTCTCTAGGAGAGGAGTGATGTGTGTGCTATCCCACTATTATTGACGTAGCTTGGTCTGAAAATTTGATAATTTACCACTGGCAGATGCATGAACTATAGCAATCATCACGTCAAGTCAAGACACTTTATTATCAAATGAATTCAAATTACGTAGCATTTTGTTTTTGGAAATGCGGTAAACAAAATCTAAGCACCACAAAATCATGCACGTCTGTTTGCATGTGTCAATGGCCATCCAATCCAAATCAATGTCCTGTTGAAAAGGGCACATCTTCATGTCACAGAAACCCCTCTTTATGTCAAGCAACCAAAACATTCTGATTCCCTGATCAAACACACCAATCAGGGTCTGTCTACAAAGGAAAGGATGGCGGAGCTTATGATGCAACTCAACAGATGACAGCAAATGATCTCAATGGTTATGTTCATAAGATGCTCTTGATAAAATACTATATTGTAGAGTTCTGTGGTGAGGGAGCCTCAATGATAGCAAGAGCTGTCCCTCTGTTCTCTCTTCTCTTTCAGCCTGTCGTTAATCATACAATTTTGATACCGCCAGCCAATGATTTAAGTGTTTTCTGCCTGTCAGGCAACCTTGAAAAATGCAATAGATATATTTCCACTGTAGAACTTGCTAGTGAGTTAAGGTGTGAGTGCATGACATACTCATACTCATTACATCTTGTCGGCCATGGGTCCACGGTTTATGCATGTCAAAGTGAAAGGCCCTTCCTATCCATGTCGGGACTGGTGACAACAGCCTTTGATCACAGGAATGGCTACTCCTGCCTTTATGTCCCACAACTCCACTAATACACACTGATAAAGGGGCTGAGTGAGCTGAGCTGAAGTGAAGTGTGTAGGGACAAGCGAGGTCTACAAAATGCCATTGGTGAGATACTGGAAACCGTCGTACAGCTTGGTGGTGAGAGAGTGGAGGGAAGATTCTACCAGGTTGTCCACCAGAAGCTGTAGCTGCTCCTCAGTCATGTTCATGTGGAACCGCTCCTTCAGGCCACGCAGCGTCACCACGCCTTTGCTGAAGCATGGCAGCTGTGAACCTGCTTAAACAGCAAAATAACAGACTTTGTTAGGGAACTAAAACTAATGATGCAGTTTTGTGGGTAAAAATAAGATGGCAAGCCATTCAAATGTATTTCCAGGCACTCACATACATAGCCAATAAAATAAGTCTTTTCAAAAGTGTTAATTTTCTTGACAGCTTTTTCCTAAAGAAGCAAAAAGAAAACATGTAATGATAGGCCACTATCTGCAAGCCAAAAATATTAAAATTGGATCAACCAATTTTTAGATACAGCTCAAAAAGTGTTTAGAAAATGGTGAAGGGCAATAAACTTGACCTTTTAAAAAGTACAACTACGAATGAACCAACATGAATAGCAGTATCTAAAGTATGCACAAAGTAAAAATTGTGCATTTCTGTTAGTTATTCTTGATATAAGAACAAAAGTGTGTTTTGAACATAAAAGTGAAATTCAACCGACTGTCCTACAACTGGATTGCTACAGAAAGATGGCCCATGAAACCCATATAACTACAACTAAAGAAAATATCTTAAACCGTTTTGGAGATATTGAGCAAAACGTGTTTAGCAACAATATGATTCTAGTTACCTTGACCTTTGCAGTTGAGCACAAGAGGCAGGCCGCTAACCTAGGTAATGATTCTATGGTTGGTCAAAATCCAACGTGGTTCTTGATATAGCTTCCAACGGACTGACAGATTGACATTTGGATCGTTCTGATTCCCCCCTACTTCAGATGAGAGTATAAACTGAGATCTGTGCACACACGCATTCCATTGCACGGACTTTAAAAAATCCTGACTCTCATGTCCTAGATGGGTGAGTGCCAGCAGCACAAATACACCGAGCATGCACAAGGTCCCTTCTCCCCATACCCGGTCGCCCAGGATTGTGCTCAGGTTGCAAGTGGGCACCTCACGTGGCTTGAGTTAGATTGTGGATCGGCCAGCGTCATGAGCAGCTCTTCAGCTGGAAAAGAGCTACATACAAATTATTCAAAATAAAAGTGATTAACTCTTTACCTGCTCTGTGGACGTACAACGTACGTCTTCTCTGATTGCCTTGCAATGCTTATGGTCGAGTGGACTAAGGGAGGGTTGATTGATTGATTGATTTATTGTTGCTTTAGGTCCAGCGGACTCTTCCGAGCCAAATCAGGACCGGACAACCCCCGATCCGCATAAAAGATCTGTTGAAACAACCCCAGTGGGAAAATTGAATGCCCTCCACCGGCCAGTCACTTTACAATAAAGACATCCCACGCGAGGGACGGCTGAGGGTTGACCTCAACTACGCGAACTCCCCGATTACAAAAACAAAATAGAATACAAACATCATTATAAATCATCAACAAAAAACATACATATAAAATGCCTATAGTGCGAAATAGTACATTCATAGGAAGCCCTAGTGACCACCCGGCAGAAAGCGTCCAACACTCCCAAGCTGATCCAACAGACCTCATACACAAACAAGGAGTCTTGTCCAGGAAGAGTTTTCAAGAAAAAAGGTAGGTCATTGATCTAGCGAAGAAGAAGATAATATAGCAGAGTGTTAGGACAGATCGGGGATGGGAAAAAGCAAATGAGGAAGACAGCGACAGTGGGAATTTAAAGCACTAAATTTCCAGAAAGTGGGGATACTATTTATACTGAAACCCCCGGCACTCCAACGGGGGGAACTGTTACCGCAGTTAATTTGTCATGCCTTCAAAGGCAAGACAGGTTTCAACTGGGGCTTTCACTGTACCCTTTATAGGTTAGAACAATCTACAGTGGCAAGATTGCTCATGACCCCAAGGGGTCTAAGGGGGGGATTAACTTGCCTTGTAAACAGGCCAGAAACCAATGGCACCTGACAGTTGTGGGATCGATCCCGCCTCTGGCTGTTATGTTTCTCTGAATGTTATTTACTTTCGAATCGGGCAAAATCTCGGGGGTTTTCTCCAGGTACTCCGGATTTGCTCCCCCAACAAAATTTCAGAAACACGACTAATATTAGGTAGGTTGGATTTGGGCATGTCACAGGCTGCGACTATACCTTCCCCAGGGGAGACGGCCCAGAATTTCCTGATAAAAAGGGACAATAATGTGTCAAAAATAAAAAAATATAAAATCAACGTTCACTCAATTTGCAACGCTCTGTTACTTTCGGTTCGCATAGCAGAACAAGAAGGAAAAAAGAGTAATTCAGTTACTTCCATTGAAGCTCTTTCATCTCAAAAAGAATGGAAAGCTTATGACTATGATTCCAACTGGCACAGACCGAGTTTTATGGTTGTGCTCTTGGACAAAACATATCTGTTCGACACTGTTTGCCTCTTGAAGATGTTCTTGTTGAAATATTTAAGCCAGTAATAGTGGTGAAGAAGATTTTTATGGAGAAAGTAACTATGATTCTGATTTTAAACCTGTAAATTTTTACTCTACATCTACATCTTGTGACAGTGGTAGTGATTCAATCACTGACCAAGATAAACGTTTGGAAGAATTAGTTGTACGGTCAGTGTCTTTCTTTTCTTTTTGTTTTGTTTTGTTTGATGTCCAATAAAGTTATCCATGGAGTGTTAAAACATTTTAACATTATTGAGTTTGTAAAACAAATAAACATGCATGACTGTGATAATGTATTTTTATTTTGCAAGTCAGCAACAATAGTGAAAAAAAAAAGGTTTTGCTTAAAAACACACAAATCTTCATTTTGTTATTTACTCCTCTATCTGTAGCAGAAATGAAATCTGTATTCAATTTCCTTTCCATGGAAACATATTTTTATTGGTATAGTTTGAATAGTGTAAGAGCTATATAGCAGAAACAAGAATAGTGACAGAAATGCACATTTTCTCTAGCATACATCATGCAAATCAAGCTAACATTGAAATGGTTAAATAAAAATTTTAAAAAATTCATAAAGAACGTACTGTACCCTCCCAAATATTTAATGCATTTGGTCAACTAAACTGTCAGGCAGCACAAACTTTGTCCACGTGTTTTTACATCATAACAATCTTGATTAATCAGAATGCATTTATCCACAAATAATAGGATCTTGTACATGTCAATGCATTAGGACCCTTGCATTGTTTTGATGATTTCATCATCATCTTCAACTAACCTGTTTGCATAATCTCCACAAGGGGTAGAATCTTGTCCATGTGTTTACGAGAGGCAACAAAGCCTTGCAGCATCAGAATCTTGAAGTACTCGAACATGTCACTGCCCTGACCTCCCATTACCTAGCAACAACAAATATTAAGGTCAAAGGCATCGAAATGCCAATATTATCATTTCATAACATTCATGAAAAACAGAAAGTAAATAAAATGATCTCTCACTGACACAGTGAGGTACTAACGTGGAATAATACATAAATTCACAAACACAAAACAAAATGTTCTCTACTTGTGTACTTTTTCTTTCTTTACCAATCAGTCAGCTATCCTATCCTATCCTATCCTGTCCCATAACCCGAAGGTCGTAGGGGCACCACAGATGATCGCTTAACCAGCATACTCCATCTTTCTCTGTCCTCAGCAGCCCTCATGGCTTCGCTCAGTGTCAAACCAGTCCATTCTCGAATGTTGTCCTCCCACCTCTTTTTCGGTCTCCCCCTTCTTCTACCTCCTTGCACTGTGCCTTGCAGAATGGTCTTTGCAAGGCCTGATGATCTGGTGACGTGGCCATACCATCGGAGTTTCCGTTTCTTCACCACTGTGAGCAGGTCATCGTGTTGTCCAATGGCTTGTGTGATGGTCTGTCGGACTTCAACGTTGGTGATGTGTTGGGTATAGGAAATGCACAGAAGTCTTCTGTAGCACCTCATCTCCATGCTTTGTATTCTTCGTTGGAGATCTGCTGTGAGGGTCCATGCTTCGCAAGCATATAGGAAGATGGAGATGACCAGAGAGCGCAGCAGTCTTACTTTGGAATGTAGACTGATGGTTCTGTCTTTCCAAATGGGCTTCAACCTTGTCAGGGCAGCAGTTGTTTGTGCGATCCTGGAGAGGACTTCCTGTCGAGACCCATTGTCTGACACAATGCAGGGTTCGTAGCAAAATTCTATCATAAAATTCACAAACTTTTCACAGACCTTTTCGCAAACTTTTCATGACTAAGTTTCGTGACGGTGTGTGGTTGATTTAAATGTTCTAACACTAAAAACACAAGTAATAAACATAATAATGTTAGTTTTTAAAGTTATGTCTTACATTAGAATATGGGAATAATAATGCCACACTACTTCAAATAGTTCAATTTAAAATTATAAAAGGGATATAGAAAAACTTTCACCTAAATTTCATAACCTTGCCTGTTGTCATCTTCACTTTTTCTCAGTCCTTTCAACTTTCTCCAATAAGGTAAAAAAAAATCAATAAAACATAAAAATGCTGAAAAGCTATTAAACACATACATCTCATCATATGCAGTTCATAAATAGTTCAATTTAAAAGGGATATAGAAAAACTTTCACCTAAATTTCATAACCTTGTCTGTTGTCATCTTCACTTTTTCTCAGTCCTTTCAACTTTCTCCAATATGGTTAAAAAAAAAAAATCAATAAAACATAAAAATGCTGAAAAGCTAGTATCACTATCAAACACATAAATCTCATCATATGAAGGACCTCTGTCTTCACTTTTTCTGTCTCTTCAATTTTCTTCATTATGTCTTTTTAGTTTTTTTTGTTTTTTTAAATGTTAAAACTGCAGATATTCATAAGCTTGTAAACCTTATAATTATATACATCTAATCAAATGTTAATTGTAGGACAGGTCTCTGTTATGACTTTTTTACAGTCTCTTCAATCTTTTTCATTATGCTTTTCAGATCATCTTGCTTCTCTCTTGCTCTCTTACGGAGTACGGAGGGCATGGGACTGTGTTATAAGTTCAATTTTCTGCATCTTCAGCTTTCTGATCTGCCAGTTCTGTGAGACTCTTGATGTCCTGCTCAGTTTGTTTTGCTTTCTTCCTCATCTGTTCAATCTCATTATCAATTAATTTTCTTTTCTGGATTGCAGCATCTCTCTCCTCTTTAACCCTTTGCTCTTACAAGTAATCCTTATATTTTGCATGAGCACTGGAGGCATAGCAGAGCAGTTCTTTGGTTAGTTCTACCTTTGTTGACTTGAAAAGTAGCCTACATTGTAAACTTAGTTTAGTTACCTTTCATGTGACTTTTCAGTGCACCTTCTCCGATCGCAGCAATGTGAATTGTGGCTTTACACACGCTGCAAAAAGCCTCTCTTATACATGTACGTTTCTTAAGCCATCGAGAATATTCAGGCTTCTCCAACCACTCCTCACGAAAAGAACAACTGCCAGGCATTTTACCAGACAATGTGGTATAATTTACGACCAGGTGAAGGAAACGGAAGTATAATTAAAGACAGGTGCTTTTACTTTTCTTTTCAGGTTTCCAAAAACCTAAAAATTTGCATTTCACAAATTACTCAGACCAACTGCAATAACACAGTTTTCACAAACTTTCACAGACCCGGTCAAGTTTGGTTGATTTTTACAGACATTCACTGACTGGAAAACACTACCTCAATTTTCCCAAACTTTCACAGACTTCACTGACCGCTACGAACCCTGCAATGGCTCCTAAATATTTGAAGCTGTGCACTGTGTTGAGGGATTGGCCTTGTACTTTGATGTCCGTGTTGATGCCATTGGTGTTGTTGGTCATCATTTTGGTCTTCTCTGCACTTATTTCCATTCCATAAGCTCTGGAGGTGGTGTCAAGCCTCTGTACAAGCTGTTCAAGTTCTTGTTCCTCTCCAGCCAATCCATCAATATCATCCGCAAAACGAAGATTGGAGATTGCTCTGCCCCCTATGCTGACTGTGCCTTCGCTAGTCAGCTAGTTTTTAAAAATCTCTTCATCTCCCAATGCTTTCCCTTCCGTCTTTTTTACATTCCTCTTACAGCCTTTCTTTCTGGCTTTCTTTTTTCCTCTTTTTCTTCTCCTTATTTTCCCAGCCACACTTTCCTTACTCTTGTTCAAATGGCCCGTCTTGATTGGAAGGTTTGTGGCTGGAGTCACTAACAGAGGTGCCTACCCCCCCAGTCTGACCATGGAAGGTTTGTGGCTGGAGTCACTAACAGAGGTGCCTACCCCCCCAGTCTGACCATGGAAGGTTTGTGGCTGGAGTCACTAACAGAGGTGCCTACCCCCCAGTCTGACCATGGAAGGTTTGTGGCTGGAGTCACTAACAGAGGTGCCTACCCCCCAGTCTGACCATGGAAGGTTTGTGGCTGGAGTCACTAACAGAGGTGCCTACCCCCCAGTCTGACCATGGAAGGTTTGTGGCTGGAGTCACTAACAGAGGTGCCTACCCCCCCAGTCTGACCATGGAAGGTTTGTGGCTGGAGTCACTAACAGAGGTGCCTACCCCCCAGTCTGACCATGGAAGGTTTGTGGCTGGAGTCACTAACAGAGGTGCCTACCCCCCAGTCTGACCATGGAAGGTTTGTGGCTGGAGTCACTAACAGAGGTGCCTACCCCCCAGTCTGACCATGGAAGGTTTGTGGCTGGAGTCACTAACAGAGGTGCCTACCCCCCCAGTCTGACCATGGAAGGTTTGTGGCTGGAGTCACTAACAGAGGTGCCTACCCCCCAGTCTGACCATGGAAGGTTTGTGGCTGGAGTCACTAACAGAGGTGCCTACCCCCCAGTCTGACCATGGAAGGTTTGTGGCTGGAGTCACTAACAGAGGTGCCTACCCCCCAGTCTGACCATGGAAGGTTTGTGGCTGGAGTCACTAACAGAGGTGCCTACCCCCCAGTCTGACCATGGAAGGTTTGTGGTTGGAGTCACTAACAGAGGTGCCTACCCCCCAGTCTGACCATGGAAGGTTTGTGGCTGGAGTCACTAACAGAGGTGCCTACCCCCCAGTCTGACAATGGAAGGTTTGTGGCTGGAGTCACTAACCCAGAGGTGCCTACCCCCCAGTCTGACCATTTGTGTACTGGCTGCATGAAAAATGTGTATTTTGTGTAATGTCAAATTTCGCGCAACTCCCAACATTTGATCAAAAAATCATTGTCATGAAAACTGCCACATTCATAAAACATTAATTCATACTAATTCCAGCTCACCATTTTAATCCTCATGAAACAAAATAATACAGAACGCAACAAGTTATGGTCACAAATGCACACTAATATATTATTTTTTGTGTTGTATTTTACTCCATAACCACCAAAAAGATCTTCATATTGTCGAACAATTAATTAATATGAATTATGAATATATATAAATGCATAATTATTTTTGTATATTCGGCTGAAACAGACTTTTTGTTTTCTGAGCATACTACAGCAGACCTGCTTACCTCAAAACTTTTTTGTCAATACTCCAGGCACTTCAAAACCAGATTTTGGAAATCATGACCAGATTTTGACTTTCGGTATTTATATAAACTGTCGTTATTTTACATGAACCAAAATAATGATAATAAATAAATAAAAATATAGAACTGTGTAAACTTATTGTCATTATTCATCTTAATTTGCTCTTAGCTAAATTTTCATATTTTATTACACACGTAAAATAAATCAAGAAACGGTACACTGTTCAATAAATGTATTGTTAAAAAATTAGGGTGCTTAATTGAAAAACAATGCAAAAGTGTTAATCCACCACATCAACATAATATGTGATAATGATCTACTTGTATTTTTTAAAAAAAACAACATGCATGTATGCACTTTTCAGTTGCTGCAGTTCTTTTTTTGTGAAAGAGCTTTCAGGTCTGAACATACCTACCATCAGTGAGTCAACAGCATCTTTGCCCATACTGGACCTACTGTCAGTGGACGTTTTACGTACGCAACTAAACACCCTCTCACAAGCAGCACTGTTGTGTGGGATGGTGCAGAGTCCCAGCATGAACTGGCACAGTTGCAAAAGCTGAGAGTGTTTTTTGCTGACCTGCACCAAAAATTCGTCCACCTGCCTAGCTGGGCCCACTAATCCCTTGACATCAGTTGACTGATACTCGGAGAATTGCTCCTGATTTGTTCAGATGTTGTATTTGGTGGAAAGAGTGCAGGGAATCGCTTCACAAAAAAGTGTAGATCTTGGGAAGATGCAGTCAACTGAACTGAAGGACATATGATTCTGCAGTGCTGGAGCAAAGGGTCAGTGAGGGGCAGTTTCAGGAGAAGATAGCTGCAAGTTTCCTCAAAGTATGCACGCACTGAAGCATAGAACTTTGCAATACGTTCAGATTTTAGGTTGTAGTCTTTGGGACTGTCAAGCATTTTCCTTGCCTGATCACCAACCAGCAGGTCTTCATCAGCTACCAAACAAGGCCAATTTTTTTAACCTTTAGGCTGCGCTGTCAACGTACGTAGCACGGGGTGTCTAGCGCCATCGTAATGCGATGTAACCGTACGTTGTACGGAAGGGAGGTAAAAGCGTTTATAAAATAAATCCTTGGTCATGATTATGAAACAAAAGTTGTTTCCCTTCAACTGTAATGTTTTGGCAAGAAAAATCTTTCGCTTTAGAGGTAATTTTCAAACAAGAAGCCACAGTCGAAGCAGTTTTTGCGGGTTGCTGGCGAAATTTTCCGCCTCGTTCGTCGCCATTATGGCACGCAGAACATAGATCTACACGGCAGAAGAGGTGGCGCAAATGCTTCAGGAAGAAAACTTTGATGATAATAGTGGGGATGAAGATTTTGATGCGGGTGATGATGTTTATTTGACGGAGGCTGGAGGGAGGGATTAGGGGCCTACGATTCGGACGAAGAAGAAGATCGCCGTCTACAATCTTTAGCAGACGACGGTAGGTGAAAAAAACCTTTATTTTCACAAGATCTATAATAATATTATTTGCCTTTTACACAGACTATTTCTGTATTTATCAGGCTTTGATTACAGTCCATTTTGGTTGTCAGAATTTTTGGTAATAAATCTTATTTCTATTCTGCAATTCTTTGCGTATGACTTCAAGAATGGGTGTGCAGTTGAGTGAGCGTGAATTTGTTTGCTCATGCCCCTAACTTTCCATCCCATAATTGTACAAGCCAACAATCTTACACTTTTTTGTGTCTGTTCTTTGGAATCTTTATTCAATTTCCTTTCATTTGATGTATACTTTTATATATCTAGGTGTAATAGTTTAGCAACAATGGCATATATAATAAGTCATGTGTGTTTTTAATCGTAAGTCAAAATTTTCTTTAGCACAGAGCAGGAAAAACATGTCAGCAGGCTAAGGGTTAATAAGAAACCAGAAATGTCTGTTTTCGTTTCACACAAACACGCTTGGATGAACTCGCCACCTCAACATCTGATTCATCATCTGTTGTTTCATGAATTCTTTTCTCCATGACAATTAAATATTTGCGGAGTATACACTTGAAAAACACAATGCTATCCAATGAGTTATAGTTTTCTGGCGCAATTTGTTTAGCTTCCGCTTCCGGTTAAGTGTACCTTTTACCAAAATTTGTAAAAAAATAAAAAAATAAAAAATTAAAATTTTTTGGTCAATTTTTGTATTTTTTAAAAAGAGATCGTAACAGCGTACTCGAGGTCAAAATATCGGGACAATACGGCGAAATATGGACGGGTAAGCAGGTCTGCTACAGGTAGAGTGTTCTGCATTTTGTTGTGTAAATACAGTTCCTTTTTATGCACTTTGTATTAATTTTAGACACCTGAGCCACTTTTAAAAAAAACATGTTTTATTTTTATGTGAGGGTTACCCACTTTAAACAGTTAAATGACCGATTTTAACAATTTAACTTTTTTTTTAATCTTCTAAAGGTTTGTACTATATAATAAAAACAAAATAAAACATCCTGAACCAAAATAAAATTTTCGTCTATAATACCTAATCTAACTGTTGCTGAATGTCGTATGCACCGCTGTGAGCAATGCTTAACTCTTTGTTGCACGTGTTGCAGTGAGCATAATGAACTCCTTTCGAAGATTCGATTATTCCTTGAAAACGTTCACAGTATTCGCGTAAGAAATGTTGTGATGCCTTTTGCTTACTTGCAACCTTACCCCGCTTTTCTTCAGACTCGATCTCATCGTCACTCTCGTGTAAACGTTTTCGCGACGCCATGTTTAGCAGCTTCCACAATGGTGGATACGAAGTCTCGCACTACCTCTCAAGCACGAGATTTCACTTTCGCACATGCGCTCTAGGGTCAGCAAGTAAAGGATAAGCAGATCGGAACATATATAAAATCAGTGCGGAAAAAAAAAAGTTTTTGTTACACCACGAAAATGCGTATTTTTAAGGAATTGCTAGTATTGTCGTATTTTATGTTGACAATTCTAAAAATATGCGCTAGCGCTTACAGTAGGCACCTCTGCTAACCTATTTTCGAGGTTCTCAGATCCTAACCTAGGTTCCTGAACCTTTTGGGCAAAACAAAGTTCAGGAACCTAGTTTGGGGATGTCAGAACCTGGAAAAAAGGTGCACGAACCTCCACAAACCTTGCCATGAAGACAGGCCATTAGCCTCCCTCTGTGGCCTTCCTCTTTCTAGCGTTCTACAAGTTTCTCATCTCTTTCATCATTGGCCATAAAAAATATTCACTCACCTCCACAAACTCTGAGGTGAGTTTGAATGGAGAATTCTCAAAGCCGAGGTTCTTGCCTGGAGATGTGGACAGGATGAAGCCAAAGTCGATATGGATGATGTGACCCTCTGCATCCAGTAGGATATTGCCATTGTGCCTGCACATCCCCATGGAAATCACATTATTAATGACACTTTTTACCATAGCAACTATGCTGTTACTCTGCAAATTTTCCAAACATTTGTATTTGATTATTATTACAATTCTATATTACAACACTGCTGCTCTAGTTATCCTTTCACCTCATTGTAAACAAATAACAAATTGGTAAGTAAAACTAAGACAAAATAATATAAAGCTAACCTGTCTTTGACTTGCATGAGATAGCATACTAGGCAGTAACCAGCACAACTCTGCACAAAATTCTTTTGAGCTGTGAGGAACTCTTCACTGTTTGCCGGGCCAAATTCATGCTCAAAGTAGTTGAGGAGTGAGAGCTTGCTGTGTTTCTTGATTTGGTGCAGCGACACTGCGTTCAGCACTGGTTCAATCATGCCACTGTCATTGGACGTGACCACAATCTTGTAGGGACGGATCCACAGAGGGACATGTTCCAGCATCCAAATGGTCTGAAGAGACATTTAAAAAAACACATGAAAATGAGTGAACAGAAAAAAAGGAAATGGTGACATTAACCGTCTTTGTCTTCTGACGTTTGGGAGCGTTTGAGATAAAAATGCGCCGGCAATCCCGCAACGTACAAGAATGTTCAAAATCCGCACGGTCAAAACTTGTGCATCCATTTTGTTTATATCACATGGTAGTGTGGTCAATGCCTTAGTCTGGTTCTCGCTAGAGTTTAAGCCACCATTTGACCCCATTTCTGCGCATAAAGGCGATGTGGTGAGGGGTTGCACATTTTTTAAGATTTCAACATTTTCTACAACATTTTCAAGATGGAGGATTCACAAAGATGGAATTCTGTTTTAAAAGGTTTTGATCCAGAAGATATAACTGAACAAAAAGAAAGTGAAAGTGATCTTGATCTTGACATGCTAGATGTTTTACCGGTCAGTACCCCCGATGTTTAGAGTGACAAAGATGAGTCGAAAATAAAATAATAAATTTTGTTTTAAGTTAAATTTGGCATTTGGATTTTTTCTGTGAATCTGTCTTTCTAAAACCACATCAACAGATTTTTTTTCTTAAAGAAAAATGTCTTTGAAACTTGCAAAAATGTATAAAGCTTGTGTGTATTTTATTTTATTTTTTGAATGATGCTACCACACTTCTGGTTCGGAGTTATTTCCCTTGACATAAGATTTTAGCTCTTACTTACTGATAAGGACAAAGAGGGTTAAAATGCAAAGTAAAACAGACTTTGATCTTTCACCCTGAGATAACCTTGACCTCCGTCTCCAAATACACTGTTGTACGATCAAATAAACTACAGAAAAAGTTTTATTATGCCAAAAACAGTGACCTTGGGATGACGAGCTCCAGTGACCTTGAGCTTGGGATGACCTTGACCTTCACATAACATCTGATGCTCATGTATGATCAAATAACCCAATGCTGTTGAATATTGGTCAAAGAGCCAATAAAATGCATGATTAAAATTTTTACAAAATGTTTTTGTAAGGTCTAAAATTACCTTGACCTTCAAGATCAATGCAAAAACATCACATATATGAACGATCAATCTATTAATATCTCTAAATAAAAGTTTGGACTATATCTTTCATAGGTTAGGATCAAGGTCACTTCAAAGTACCCATATAAACTGATTTTTGACAGCTCCTGGGACTTGATAGAAAGATAAATATGTAATGTTTATAGGGCCGGCAGACTGCTAAGAGCCGAATCAGGACCACACAAAACTATTCAAAATCAGACTAGAATGCTAATATTAAAAAATCGCGGGTGTAGAGGAAAACTATTCTAAGTGACATTTTGACCGAAATTGAGTTTTTCCCATGGTTTAAACAGCCATAGAGGGGGGCAACTTCTGTCAAAATATCAGAACTGTAGCTTAAAAAATGACAGAGTTATAACCCTTGAAAAAAATATTCTATCTTTGTCGTCAGAAAATGTTTGGTGGAAAAGTATCCTATATGGCAGTTAGAGTAGTTTTCCTCTCAAATATTTTCTAATATTATTAAAAAAGGAAGAAGACTATTCTAACTGTGTAAGTTAGAATAGATTTCCTCTCGAAATGTGTCTTTGAAAACGAAGTAAACTATTCTAACTACCTCTTAGAATACCTTTCCTCTCAAAATGGTTTCTTCAAAATTGAAGAAACTATTCTAAGAGTCAGTTAATATACTTTTCCTCTAAAACATTTCTTCCAAAACCCCAAAAATATATTTTAAGTACCGCTTAGAATAATTTTCCTCCCAAACGTCTTTGCTATGAGAACAAGGAAAGTGCCAGTTAGAATACTTTACATCTGAGTGGATTTTTCCATTAGTAGTCCTGCGTGAGAAGCGTGCTCAATATTTTCTGCAATTTTAGTATGAACACTCACTAACGCAAGGTGTACTTTCTGCTCAGTAGCAGAGCTGGTGTGTGTGTGTGTTTCTAACAATGTTGTGGCGATTCTAGCCCAAGACAATATTGATAAGGTGAGTTTACATTTTACACAGACGTGTGTCGGTTTGGGTATTTGTATCTTTATATGCATGGGGATGGTGAGAAAGAAATGACAGAGACGACACACTATTAAGTATGCCACCAAAATGTCATTAGGCTAGCCTATGCCGTAATGCTAAAGAATAGTACTAGCAGCGTGTTGCTGTTTGCAAATAACCTAGATCTATGCTGCTTTATTTTCAGATGTTTGTTCGCTTGCTTGTTTCTTTCTTTCTTGCTTGCTTGTTGTTTTTGTCTGATGACATCAGACAAAAACAACAAGCAAGCAAGAAAGAAAGAAACAAATCGGCATCAGCCGTTGGAAAGTGGCGGGGGCCGAGATTAGACCCATTGGCATCCGGGTGTACTCATAGAGGCCCATAGGAGTGACGAAGGCTGTTTTGGGTTGATCTCGGGGGTCCATGGCGATTTGGTGATATTCACTGGCCAGGTCCAACGTGGAGAAGTATTGGGCCCCAACCAGCGCGTCAAAGGACTTAAATGCGAGGTAGCGGATACGCATCACCAACCGTCTTGGCGTTTAGGCGGCGATAGTCGGCACATAGCCGCACAGTCCCATCTTTCTTTCGCACAACGACGATTGGTGCCGCGTATGGACTGTGGCTCTCGACGATGTTGTTCTTCTCCAGGAGTCCTCTGATGTGGTCTTGGATTTCCTTCAGCTGGTGAGGTGGGATGCGCCTGTAGGGTTGGGTGACGGGCACTTCGTCTCTCGTCCGCAGTTGATGTTGGACGATGTCCGTGTAGCCCAAATCCAACTCGTTTTGGACAAAGGCTTCTCTGTTCTTGCCTAGGACTTGTTGAAGAAGTTCCCACTGTCTGGTTGTGCCATCGAACGTGGGGCAGGGAATGGTGTTCTTGGTGGTCTGTCCTGATGGTGTTCCGATGGTGACCACGAGTTCATTTACAGTGGCGGTGAATGCCACCTCGTCCTTTCCTTGGACATCCTCTACTGCCTGCAGTGACGCCAGTGGAGTCCGGGCTGGAAGGATGACGTCCATCTCTGAGAGATTGGCCACTCACACGTATCGCTATGAAGCGTCACCGCTGACAAGGGTCGGAACGATCAGCAGACCTCCAGGCAGGGGTTGTGCTAAAGGTGACGCCAGTAGCTGTCGCGTAGGGCGCTGCGTTGAGGTCTTTCGCACAGTGGCTATGGCGAAGGGTGGGACCACTGTTTGTACTGCTGTCTTGGCGATGCCTTGGACCAAGGTGTTGTCATGTCACACTTCTTGGATGGACGCAAACAGGCATTGAGGTAAGCTGGTCGGACTGGCTGTCATCCACTCTCCCAGGACGTTCATCCCGACCAACAAAGGCAGGCGCTTCTTGCGTTCCCTCATGACCGGTTCCGTGGGCTCCCTGACGACCAGGATGGGAATACCAGAAAACGTGGTCCCGTCCAACTGCAGCTCGGCGACCAGGATACCGGAGTAGGGTACCTCTGCGCCGTTTACTGCCCGCAGCTTGAGGTGGGACGACTGAAGGAAAACGTCACCAAGATTCTCGGTGACCCAGGTCTGCGTCACAGTCGTTACCTCGCTGCCCGTGTCGAGGAGAGCTTGCACAGCTCGGCCATTGATGCGTGCGGTTGTCGTGGGGCATTCGCCAATCAGCCTTTTACTGCCCTTCCCCCTGTTGCCTGTGTTTCGACAACGGGGCTAGCAGTTTCCCTGCTGTCCTCGTGGTGGTTGGACGTGGGGTTGTCTTTGAGGACAGCTCCTCTGGAGGTGGCCCCTTCGGCCGCAAACCCAGCAGACTGCAGTTCTGGTGTCACGTTGAGGAGCCGACTGTGGACGTTGCTTTAGCTTCTGCAGCTGCTCCTTCAGCTCTGCTAGTTGACTCTGCAGAGCCGCCATTCCTTGGGGGTCGGGCACCGGCGTTGCTGTCTGTTGTTGGGTTGTCACGCTTCCGCTCTGGCCCGCAGGTAGGAGACATCCTCTCCCCTAATGATGCGGCGGAGCTCCCGTCGAAGGTCTTGTGATTTGAGCCCCTCAACGAATTTATCACGCAGCATTTCGTCAGGGATGCTGCCAACCTTTCTTGTATTGGACCGCAGGGCCAGCTGCTGAAGTTGTTGGCCGTACTGCAGCACGGTCTCTCCTGCTCCCTGCTGCCGGCTGTGGAACCTGCTTAAAGTGCTGGTGAATCCCCTCTGGTCGGACACCCAGGGCCTCCTCTGCCGTTTTCACGTCTGCCCGCTGGATGATCTCCTGTCGGGCACAGCCGCGGAGCGATTGAAGCAGCCACTCCATAGCTATACCACCATCCAGCTGGCAGTGGCCCAGGATTCGCCACGCCTCCTGTGTGAAGTCCTCGACGTCATTGCCATCCCCCGTGAAGGTTGGAAGTGTGGGGGTGGGGGGGTGGCATCATCCACAACTTCTGCATGGTCGAGGAGGGTGCGTGGGTGGAAGAAATGTCATCTTGCGCCGCCTATGATGTCCTCTCGTGACTGGATGGGTGATGAGGTATGGTGTCGCCTCTGTGGGCCCCTCCTTCCTGGATGAGGGTAGTCTCTTCGCTCTCGCTTTCCACTGGTCGGTTCCTCAGCTGCCTTGCCTTCCTATATGCCTTCCTTGGGTTTGTCATCTTTCTTGATCCTGCTCGCAGCGCCAACATTTTTGTAGTGGTGTTGGATGTTGGAGAGAAGATGATAAAGTGATGGAGGCTAGGGTGATGAAGAATTCTCTCTCTCTCTCTCTCTCTCTCTCTCTCTCTCTCTCTCTCTCTCTCTCTCTCTCTCTCTCTCTCTCTCTCTCTCTCTCTCTCTCCCCCCCCCCCAAAGCCAGTTCGTTGATGACCGTTGAAAGTTTTATTCTCGAAGTGCATCATACTAAGAGAGCGCAACAGGCAATGCTCCATTTGTACTAGATCTAAATAAAAGTCTTTTTGTGTATTAATGCAGTGTAATTTGACCAGTCATGTTCACTTTATCAATGCTATTTCATTTTGGTAGCTGCATAACACGTTGTCATTATTTTATTAGTGCACTAATAAAATACATGAGTAGTAGTGGTACAAGAGTAGTACATAACGACTTATGTCTAATATGATTTTAATTATTTTATGTTAATGGTACTTTGGAAAATGAAGATAAGGTTTTGTATTTGGTTTGAATAAAATTGGGAACTCGTTTTTTAGGATGAATATACA
Organism: Oncomelania hupensis; assembly: GCA_036898135.1. NCBI lineage: Eukaryota > Metazoa > Mollusca > Gastropoda > Littorinimorpha > Pomatiopsidae > Oncomelania > Oncomelania hupensis. The sequence continues at coordinate 25,391,422 of CM072526.1, forward strand.
GTGTTGCTTTCTCGTTCTTTTGTTTGTTACAGAAAACTATTGTAAGTGTATCATGTGTAAGTTGTTTTTTGTGGGTTTTTTCCCTCAGTTTTCAAAATTTTTCGAGAGGAAAAGTATGCTATTTGACTCTTACAATAATTTTCTTTTCTTTCCTTTTCTCAGCAATGGAGGAAAACTATTCTTTCTGACACATAAAATAGTTTTCCATTAATATTTCAACATTTTCAATGGAAAACTATTCTATGTGGCAGATAGAGTAGTTTTACTCATACTATTTTACAGAAGGAAAATATTCTAAGTGGCATTTTTTTTATTTTAACAAGATCGGAAAAGATTTTTGAGAAAAGTATTGTCAAAAACAGACCACGATCCATTTATCTCCTACATATATGGGTTTCAGACCATAAAATTACTTTTTATTGAAATAGGAAGATTTTTTGCTTCTCCTGTAAAATTTCAAAAAAGTCACTTAGAATAGTTTTCCTCTAGACCCGCGAAATGATAAAACAGACATGAGATTCCGAAAAGTTGAAAAAGTCTGAAATGTTGGCAGTGGTCTGGGGGCCGCCGTAGGCCCCCAGTGGGGTCCAGGGGCAACGCCCTTGGTGGGGGTGAGGGGTCGAAGCCCCCTCGATCTGAAGGTTTTTCAATTATGTGTCGATCATAGTTGGCTTAAAACACAACTTCTATTGAGCTTTTGACATAGAAACTAAAGGGGACATTTTTGTTTACCTTTTATCAGTTGACTGTTGTTAAAACCCACCCACATTCCACGGATATGGGGATAATTTATGAGAGTCAGTCTTTTGGAGCTGGCACTCCCTTCTTGCTTATCAGCTTTCCTCTTTATGGCCAGTTCCATTAACCGCTCATTCATTAGTCGTCTGTGGGCCTGACGGGATAACTTTTCTGCTTCTGCCTGCTTTTGTTTCGCTTTTTGTTTACTGATGATATCTTTCTTCTTTTTGGAAAGTGCCACTCGCTTGGCCTCTTTTTCTTCCTGCTGCTTCTGCTGCTGCTGCATATGTTTGGCATGTGATCCTCTAAGCAGCCTGCACAAGTTGGTGTTGACAGGTGTGTGCAACTTACTAGCCCGGGAGAAAGACTGGACAGTTGACTTTTTGGTGGCTGTGATGGCATATTTTACAGTTTGTATGGAGGCTAATCTGTCAACAGTAAGCCTTGATGACTTCTTATCCATTATGTCCCCCATCAGGTTGAAAGAAGACTCCACTTTAGGGCCATGGAAACATGTCAACATTGCAGATGCCATGTCATACAGGAGCTGGTACTTTTAATTTTCCAAACGATCCAAGTGACTCAATCGTCAGTCGAGTTTTGACATGTTTCAGATGTTTTTCAGTTGTCAGGTGGTTGATAAGACAAGCCTTCCCGAAGCATATCTGATGGTGTCTTGGCAGAAGTCACAAATCGCTTTTCCGGCAACGTTCACTTTCGAAATTGAGTCGCCAACTCGCAACTCCACTTCCTTTTTCCCCTTAGGCAGCACCAACGTTGTTTTAACTGTAGCCTCAAGCCACAAAGGACTCCACTTGTTTTTCAGTCCTTTATCAATCTCCACCGCAAGGGCAAATTCTTCTTTTTTCAACTTTCTGATCATTTTGACATGTGCTTTGCCACTGAACAAAATGGCGTCGATCGGCGAGTCTCGGAAACTATCGGCAATCTTCGACGCGACAAACAGTGGAATTTTCCATATTAGTGAGGCACTGTAAGGGATACAATTATAATCATCGTTTGAAGCTTTGAAGCATCTTTCTCAATCGACCCTTATAGGGCCTCACAAAAGTTTTCTCTTTCCCGGTCAGGGTTACATTCAAACTAAAACTATGCCCGTCTCAGTAATCACTTTCATGCAGTTTTGTCATCGTTGACGCCGTGATTCAGTGGAGTGAATGCCCGCTTGTGTTAATGGTTTTGTCTTCCTTTGAGTTTGAGACTCAGCGATGTCAGCCCTAAATCTTTTAACTCTTACCCCCCCCCCCCCCCCAAATTTTCTCACCGGATTTGGATCGATCTTAAAAATGACCCTGGCGACCTCTGAAAAATCGGATTTCCGCCAAAAGTCGGAAGAATCTCATGTCTGATAAAAGAAGGAAAAACAAAACTAGTATTACTGATTAAATTGAACTAAGTATACAAACAAGATGGTATGACCTATATGCAATAAAATAAACCAACATCACGTAAAAATGTAAACAGGTTTTGACCATTGCAAATTTTAAAAATTTCATTAAAAGGTATCGAACCAAAATATCTTTTCCTCTCATCAATCAGATCAGCACATTCAGACATAAAACAGGGATGGGAATGACCAAGACTTGGAGGGGAGTACAAATGGCTGGAGGTTCAGGGGGCCGCGGTAGGCCCCCTGGTAGGGGGGTGAGAGGGCGAAGCCCCCTGAAGCTGAGAGATATTGCAGTTTTCAACGCAATTTTTACCACTTCTCAGCCTAATAAGTGAACAAATGGAATTAAAAAAACATTTAGTCACTTTACGTTTGGCTCATAAAAACATACTTTACACAAACATGTTATCACGACTCTTTTCTGTAATAAAGATACATTCTTGTACAATTTTTTTTTTTAAATCACCAAATCATTTAGGTATTACGGACGAAAATTTTATTTTGATTCAGGATGTTTTATTTTGTTTTGATTATATAGTACAAACCTTTAGTTTAGAAGATTAAAACAATTTAAATTGTTAAAATCGGTCAATATTAACTTGGCACTCATTTAACTGTTCATTTAACTGTTCATTTAACTCACAAAAATAAAATGCGTTTTTCCCAAAATGTGGCTAAAATTAATACAAATTGCATAAAAAGGCACTGTATTTACACAACAAAATGCAGAACCCTCTAGAATGCTCAGAAAACAAAAAGTTTTGCCAGTTTCAGCAGAATATACGAAAATAATGATGCATTTTTATATATTCATAATTCATATTAATTAATAGTTTGACAACATGAAGATCTTTTTGGGAGTTATGGATAAAATACAACACAAAAAATAATACATTAAAAGCCTAAATTGTGTTTAAGAGTTATAACTTGGGACCTGTAGACAATCAAGCGACATTAACCCACATACATAGTATTACTACTGCCGTACTGATGTACAAGAATAACTACTAGTAGTAGGCCTAACTCACTTGAGAATTAATTATGCAAAACGAAGACCTTGCGAAATTCAAAGAAATAAACATTAAAGAAGAAAGAACATTCAAACAAAACTCACCCCTGGAGTTCATAACTTCATAATTTAATGTGAAACGCACGAATTCTAATCTGAATGCGTGTGTGCAAAGCGGTGAAAACAAATGAAAACAACATGGCGGCGACTCGGAAGGGGTGTAACCATTCGTCGTGTGGTCTTGAATTTTGTATAATTTGAAAGGCTTTAGGCTCAAAAAGTTGTTTGTTTTTTTTGTTGTATTATTTAAAACACACATCAGGTTACCTAATAAAACAAAAATTATGAAGCCCTCCTCCCCCACATTTTTTTTAACAAAGTTGAAAATGCATTTTAAAAAAAAGTTTTTGCTGGGCTGCGCCAGTGTCTCATCTTTTGTTATTGGTCATTTGTTTTAGAAACAACCATTGTACATAGCCGTTTGAGACCGTAATCTCAAGCGGTAAACGCTTTCACTACACGCAGTGTAAAGTCAAGATGGCGGCAATCGCTAGCACGCAAGAACGATAACTCTCTGAGTGAACGGCAATTGACTAAAAGATGCACGGTCAGTTTATTTGCTTATATTTTCCCAGGGGCGTACCGAAAAATTCAGGAGCGCATTTAGATTTTGGTAGGGGCTTATATACGCGAATGGGCGTACAATTCCCATGCCTGATAAAATGGCAGCCGGAAAAGGATTTGTCACATGCAAAGCACCACGGTGGTTCTTCTCCTTTTCTATGGGTGGCCCAATATGAAGGCGAGCCAAAACAGTTTCTTCTTTGCGAGTGGACGCAAAGTTTGGCAAAGAAGCAGACAAATCGGGAAGAATTTGAAATAATTTGTTATTTATTTGATTAGACCACTCAGTCTGCCAGAGCTCTTTACAATGAGAGCCAGTCATACAACGCAGGTCAGAGTATGGAACAAACTGAAAAAAACTCTGAATGAAAATCATGATGAAGAACTTCTTTAGACGCTTTGTCCATTGCGAAATTGCCGTGGATGACAATGTGGCTAGGTTCCCACATAAAAATGATCTTTGTACTCCCCAGAAACAAGTTGTGTGTGCAGATCATGGACCTCTGCCAGAAAAGGGTGCAATATCTTTTTTGTGGAAAGAGCCTAAGTGCTGACAGGAAGTCAGATATGATTAAAAATAAGGACCTTTTGAACTGAAAAACCTGTTTCAGAGCTAAATGAATTGCCTTGAGCTCAGATGTATAAACAGAAGAAAAATCAGGTATATGCTGTTGCAAAGGCTGGTCAAGGTGTCTCCCAGAGATTGAAGCAGCAGCAACTGCGTCTCCTTTCTTCGACCCCTCTGTAAAACGTTTTTTGTATCCTTTATACAATGAACATTGTTTAGGTAAAGTTGCTTATTAATAGCTTCAGAAGTTTAGTTCTTTTTGAAGGATGTGAGACTGAAGTTGATAATGGGATTGATCGGTTCCAGGGTGGGAACACAGTTAGCAATTGACCATCATTAACAGAGTCAATATCTATTTCTGCAGTATCAAAGTGAGGACGTATTCTCATACTAAAAGAAAACACTTCTGTTGGTTTGTTGGAGTAAGTAAGTGTACATAATTAGTTAAGGATGCAATCATTAGCAGAATTTTCAAGTTAGCTTTAATTTTGACGAAAAGTTTATGGCGAGCTGAAGCCTACAGATCTTCAAGGGAGGTTCGCCAGCCTCAGCATAGAGACTTTCCTTTGGGGAAATGCGAAACGCCCCCAAACAGATCCGAAGGCCTTGATGATGGATTGGGTCCAAGGCTTTTAATTAGGCTTTCCTAGCAGAACCATATATGATGCTACCATAATCCAATTTAGAGCATACTAAAGAATGATAGAGGAGGAGCAGGACACTCCGCATCCAGATTGTGAAGCGGCTGACAAGTGTTAACTCTTATTGTCCTAAGGGGGTTTTTGGTCTGGACTTGAATAAAATGTGCGCGTTCTACTTTTATGTTGGGTTCGGTTAGTAAAATTGCTGTAGAATATTTTCTATTGCTCAGAGAGCAATATATTTGGTATCATTATGTTCAGCAATGAATGGAGCATCTTCTAAAACATGTTTAGAAGATTATTTCTATAAAAAAAAATGTTATGAGATACAGTCACAGTCATTATGTATAATTTTAAAAAATCAAAACATGTAGGCCTTGGATGTACTCACCATTAAATAGCTGACCAGGTAATCCACTTAGACACAAACCCAAAGAATAAAAAATGTTCTCATATATTCCAGCAACAAATGGTTATGAATAAAAAAGTAATATGATCACAATGTTTAGCATTATCATCCTTTATATAAGTCTCATCAGAATCAAAATATTCACTGAAAGTCACCGTCATAGTTATGATAGTACTTAGTTTATAATCACTATCACTCTCACTCGAATCATCTGATGACAAATTCTCCGAAACATCGAATTCACTGTCTGCTTTATCGACAATATTCTCCTCATCATCACTATCTTCCATTGCTTGAATAATAAACTCTTCAGCCTTTTTAGCTGAATAAACCCAACGACATCGATCGCCTGACGCCATAGCATAAATTACGTATGCACAACGCAACACATAACTTTGAAAAAGACCCAAACAAGCAGACAAAAGAAGAAAACCGCTTCAATGCAAACCAAAAACATGCTTGTGCCGTAACGAAGTTTGTTTGCCGTAAACCAGCACGATGTTGCAAAAGGAAGTGTAGTAAAACATAGTACATTCCGAAAGCCGTTGCCAGCGGCTTGCCGACTTTAGGAAAAGTGACAAAAGCCGTTGTCAGCGGCGCAACGGACAATAAGAGTTAAACAGCCCAAGGTCTCCACGATCCAAAGCAAGTCTGACATGAGCCTTACAGAAGAACAAGAAGTTGGATAGATTGACAGCTCTGACCTTTACAACCACACACCAAACGGAGATCTATCAGTTCTACCATGTCCCCAGAACACAGAAGAAGAAGAAGAAAACTTCCAAATTCTCCAAGGAAGTTGAGGCAGCAGTGCAATCGCTGAAGAAAGGGAAGTCAGCAGGAGTGGACAACATACCCCGGGAATTGCTTCAAGCTGGAGGAGAAGCGATGATTGACGCCCTCACCATTATCTGTAACAAGATCTGGCAGAGTGGGGAGAGGCCTACACCATGAACCCAGTTGCTTGTCATCACTCTTCCAAAAAAAGGGTAACCTTCAGGAATGTGAAAACTACCACCATCAGCCTCATCAGCAGACCATCCCAGCAAAGTCCTCCTGAAAATAATACTCAATAGTTTGAAACCCCAAGCTGAACAAATCATAGCTGAAGAACAAGCAGGATTCAGGGCAGGAGGAAGTACCACTGAGCAGATTTTCAATCTCAAAATAATCTGCGAGAAATACCTACAGCACCAACATTTATATCATGCATCATCTGGCATGCAGCTCTGTGGGCAACCATGAGAGTGTACAACATTAGCCCTAACATTATTGAAGTAATCAACAGTCAGTATGACAAGGCTACCAGTGCAGTCCTCTACAACAGCACCATCGGGAACTGATTCAGAACAACAAACGGCGTGCCTCAAGGATGCTTACTCTCTCCAACACCCTTCAACATCTTCCTGGAGCGCATCATGTCAGATGCCTTTGCAGATCATGAAGGTACATTCAGAATAGGGGGTAGATCAATCTCCAACCTCCGTTTTGCGGATGACACATTAATGGATTGGCTGGAGAGGAACAAGAACAGCTGATACAGAGGCTTGACACCACCTTCAGAGCCTATGGAATGGAAAATAAGTGCAGAAAAGACCAAAAGGATGACCAACAACACCAATGGTATCAACACGAACATCAAAGTCCAAGGCCAATCCCTCAACAAGGTGCATAGCTTCAAATATCTAGGTCCCGGCAGGAAGTTCTCTCTAGGATCGCAGAAACAACTGCTGCCCTCACAAGACTGAAGCCCATTTGGAAAGACAGGATCATCAGTCTACACTCCAGGGCAAGGTTGCTGCGCTCCCTTGTCATCTCCATTTTCCTATACACTTGCGAAACATGGACCCTCACAGCAGATCTAAAATGAAGAAGACAAAGCATGGAGATGAAGTGCTGCAGAAGACTTCTGGGCATTTCCTATCCCCAGCACATCACCAACGACTAAGTCAAGCAATTGGAAAACACAATGACATGCTCACAGTGGTGAAGAAATGGAAACTCTGTTTGTATGGCCACATCATCAGAGCATCAGGCCTTGCAAAGACCATCCTGCAAGGCTTGGTGCAAGGCGGCAGAGGTTGGAGGACAACATTTGAGAATGGACTGGCTTGACACTGAGCAAGCCCTGAGGGTTGTTGAGGACAGAAAAAGATGGAGCACGCTGGTTAAACGATCATCTGTGGTGCCCCAACGACTTTCGAATTAGGGGATAGGACAGGATAGGATTGGACATACTTACATTGCTGCATGCATGAGAGTCAAAACTGCTTATATCTCACCTGTAGCTGTTTCAGCACTTGGTACACCATGAGCTCTTGTCTCAAATCATCTCCGCACTTTACAATGACAGACAGCAGAGACCAGTTCGGCAAGTGACCATATGGAGACGTTTCTCGTATCCGTCTCACTTTCTCCTCCCACGGCTCCTTCAGTGCAGCGGCCGAGGGGTCTTCAGGGTCCCTCTGTTATAGAAAAGTAAAGACAAGTCAGAAATGAACAGCAGTAATATAATTAATAAAATTGTAATCATGCTCTTCTTTGATTAAGATTTTAATACTTTAAAGATTTATTCTAAACAATGGCTGCTAGCGTTATTTCTTTCTTCCTATTCCATCCTGTTGAAAACTTTCGAAAGTAACATTAAACCCAGACCTTGATGGGCTGGCACCATGGGGGCTGGGAATGTTTATCTTTTCATTCATCTGGTCAAACAGTGAGCAAGCTTTAATGAGATGTCGGTGTTAGAATTATGCATTGTTACTAGTTCTCGATGGAGTGTCTTTGTCTCTTTTTTTTAGTTTGAGTGAGAAATGATGACCAATGAAAAAGGACAATCTTTGATAAACTGCGAAGGCGAGGAGTCCTTGAAGGTTCCCATTTGAAAAGAATAAAAGTGGTGCGGAGAGAGTTTTGAATAGGGTATTTTGATGATGGAGATGTAGGGAGAACAGTATGAGAACTATGGCAGGGTATGGGGGTGTGGGTGTGTGGAGAGGTAGTGAGAACTACCAGGAAATAGAGTCTTAAAACGAACAGACCACAGAGTTATGAGAAGACAGCATAAATAGGAATATTGAACAGTTTTAAAATGTAAAATGTTATAGTTAGAAGGTAGAAAGTATCTGCATGTTGATGTTCAAGGTAATGTTTGTAAATTAGAACTGTCAATGATGCGTTTATTATGAAAACTATGTCAGCGACCTTGTTGTGAAGTACAAGTTCAGTAAAATTGCATAAAAGCAACCTTTCCTGTTGGTCTTGATTATGTTTGATATTTGACTTTATAACATATACTTATTGTTAAAAAATTAGAAAATCACCAAAAACCAACACCTGCCTCATCACAAAATGAATAAATGACAACAAGAAAAGTGGCAGCAAAAAGTTTGTTTGCTATATATATACATAGTGACTGGTGCAGACATTACCACAAAACAACAAGGAGCAAGATCTTTAATAAATTTTGCCCTTATTCTGTTCGAAAGCTGAATGCATCCAGGCCTTCAAGCAGCAGCTAGAAACATACCATTTTCAAACTACAGTAAAACCTCTGGTATACGACCGTCCAAAATCTGAGAAAAAACGGTCTTATAATAGAAGTGGTCTTATACCGGAAACAAGGGGTGGAGTAGGGGGGGAGGGGGTCAGGCTCGGAGGGGTATGTAGTCATAATTTTCACACTCACCAGCATGTATTCTCTGACAAAGGAAACTGTAAAACATGTTTCATTTTTAGCTTTGTCTTTTATTCACAACTTCAAAAATAGAAAACAGTCGAACCACTGCCAGACGTGTTCATCCAAGTCTGTCAGTGCAGAAGCTCTCAGTTTCGATGTTTCCCTTTTCGCCACTTTCTCCACTCTCCCATCGTCGTTTCACAGATTCCTTATCCTTTATGATGAGCTGAATTTGGGTCTTCCCAACGTCTAAACTTCTTGCAATAGACAAACAACTCTCCCATTTTCACTGCTTTCAATCACTTTCATTCTCTCTGCCAAACTCAAAATGTTCCTCTTGCGCGACGCCATTTTGACAGCCAGTGTAGGCGAGTAATGTCCCTTATTTGCGAACCGGAAATAGCAGACAACAGCAGGCGTACACTAACATGAGAAAAAAAAAACGAAAGGTACAGACAGCAAATTAACTGATATCTCTTTTAAATTGCCCTAAGACGATCGTATAAAGGGCTAAAGACACTGTCGCTGGTCACATAAACGAGGTTATCGCATACCAGAGGTCATTTATTATTGGAAGTGAATCAGTCAGAAGTTTTCAGGTCACATAACGGAGGGAGTCGTATACCAGAGAGCCGGATACCGGATGTTCCACTGTACTACCAATCCTCTCTCACCCTTCACCCCCCTCCATACTGTGAAATTCTTAATTCCAAACCTTTTTATACTTTCTGTACCCCATAATCTGCACAGTGAGAAAAATGAAGCCAGTGAATAATAAGGATGATAATACATGTAGCACTGTACCATTAAAAAAGGCACAGCATGACACTGTTTTCTCAGTATGACCAGCAGGGTAAATAACTACAGAATTTCTTGATATAACCAGAAGTTTACCTCAAACTTTTTCTTGGGAGCAGATATGTTTTCAGAAAGACGCCTTCTGATGTCTCCAGCTGCAATGTAGACTGGGTCCTTGCTGTCGGCGCTGGTAGAGCTTTCTGTCGACAACTGTGAGATGGTGTCACTGGATCGGCACTTCAAGGCAAGCTACAACACACATCGCACAATCAGAAATGTTTGTCTAGTAGATTACACTTATTCTTACTCACCCTATTACTTTCTCCTTCAAATCAAGACACAACACTCACACCAACACACAACATATACATGCATACCATTATATAATGAAAACACACACTTTAATTCCTAGTAAAGAAATGTAGGGAAAGTAAATGTTATGATATGGCATACTCATTGTTCTTACACACTTACTAATTCAAAGAGATGCTCAAACTCAAAGAGAAGCTCAAACTCAACAAATTTCACAACAATACTCAAAGAGAGTGCTGTCACAGATTTACTGTTGTGACATTTGTATTCTCTTATAATTTTATCATTAGTTTTACTCTTACTTTTTTATTACTCTTTTAATTTATTTTCTTTTTACGTATAACTTTACAATTTACTTATTTATTTCTTACTTTTGAAAGTTGTACAAGTAACTGAATATGTATGAAACATTTTAACACTGATGGTTTTAGATCTCCAAACTTTTCTCAATCTCATTAAGTTATAAGCGCACTGTTTAAATGTGACTATCCTTACTGTACTCTTTTGTCATCTATCATCATGAGCTATTTGGCTGTATGTGTGTGCTCAATTTCCAAGTAAGTTGTAAGTATTAATTTTTAATTCAAATGCTTGTGTATTTATTGATTGTACTCTATTGTACTGTGCACATTCTTGTGTTCAATGCGCCTTGGGTAGACTTTTGCGCTTAATAAATTAAATTAAATAATAATTATTATTATTTGCAATAGGCAAATCTAACCATTTGAATACATAAACTGTACACTTCAACACAGGAAAGGTTGACAAGATGATAACCCACAAATATGAAATGTAACTGTAGCGTCTAACTCTAAAAACCACACACATTGGTCTATACATATACTGCAAATGTACACATGATGCAAACGCAAAAGCACTCGCTCACACACAAAGATGAGGAAACATGTATGTACACACACATACACAAAAAGTTGAATCACAATAAAAATGAACACTGAAAAAGTCCTTTTCAGATACAAGGAAAATAAGAGAAAAATAGCATACAAAAAAAGAAAGCAGATGCCAGATACTCCACAGCAAAGCAATACAACCCAAAATGTTTTTTGATGTTCTTCTAGAAAATAATAAATAAATAACAAAATCACTTATGTGAGAGAGAGAGAGAGAGAGAGAGAGAGAGAGAGAGAGAGAGAGAGAGAGAGAGAGAGAGAGAGAGAGAGAGAGAGAGAAAATAGAGGGGGGGGGGGAGAGGGAGAGAGAGACAGACAGACAGACACAGAGACAGTCTGAGAGAGACAGAAAATGGATAGGGAGGGGGAAAGAGAGATATAGAAAAAGACAGAGAAAATTATAATATTTCAGCCCAGCACCACTGTATGTTGGTAACACAAATGTCAGTTTTCTTCAATATAGCTGCTTGTCTTCAGTGGTACTCTCAATGCAGTGCACAACATCACTTCCATTCATGTTTATATTTCTAATGACTTACTCTGAAAATAAAATAAAACCTTTTTTAAATGAACAATTAAAAAAATGTTGCAGCCTGAAGCAGATATAAAATAATAAAACAAGAATTACAAATATTGCACAAATTACTTCGATAAGTTAAGTTTAGTTTAGTTGTATAGGCCTCACGGCTTTTTGAATATCCATTTTGTTTTGGGCATTTTTACTTGTCCGGTTCCATTTGCAGTTGTTTGGGGAATACTAAAGATAGTATGCTAATTAGTCGTCATACTCAAATTTGGATTTCTGTATGGAACTTTTCCATAAGATTTTTAAAGGTGTTCAGGTTGTTAGCTCTTTTAGTATCAACTGGCAATTTATTCTACACGGGCGCAACTTTGTAGCAGAATGAGTATTTTCTGTTGTCTTTGCGGCAATATCTTATAAGAATATTGTCCTGTGAATTTCTTGTTCTAAAGTTAGTATTCAACTGAAACAAAGTGTTAACATCGATATTGTCAATCCCATTAAAAATCATAAGTTTGGATCAGGTCACCTCTCAATCTTCTACATTTCAGAGAGGGCAAATCCAAAACTCTCAATCTCTCTGAGTGTGGTAAATGTCTCAGCGATTTAATCATCCGAGTCGCTCTTCTTTGTACTCTCTCCAAGGCAGACGACTGCTTCTTAAGATGCGGAAACCAAATCGCATTCGCATACTCAAGAGGTGGACTTATATGCGATTTATACAGGAGGGTTAAGGTATCACTATCCAAGTAAGTAAAAGATCGGCGTATGATACCGAGCATTTTATTAGCCTTGGAAATTGCATTATGTATTTTTATAAAAATAATAACCATAAATAAAACTTGTATAACTATTATTTGTTGTCACATATTATGTTGAAATAGAACAAATGGCCTAAAGCATAAGATAAAAGACTGTTGTCAACGCAAACTAGAATGGCAAAGCCCATATGACACATGCTCCTTATGGAACTTGCAATATAATTATATTTAACATGAAAATTACAGCCCAGAAAAAGAAAAAAAAAATGACACAGTGGCATTGATGATCTTTCTATGCTCTTAACCTTGAGATGACCTTGACCTCCGGCTCCAAATACACTCATGTAATATCAAATAAACTATAGCACAAGTTGTATTATGCCAAAAAAACAGTGACCTTGGGATAACTTTGATTGTAAGTGACCTTGAATTTGGGATGACCTTGACCTTCGAATGACCTCTCATGCTCATGTATGATTAAATAACAATGTTGTTGCATACTATGGGTTAAATAGAGCCATTTCACTATATGATAAACTTTTTTTTTTTCTCTCTCCAAGACCTGAGCTATTGGACAACAAACACGATGACCTGCTTACAGTGGTGAAGAAACGGAAACTCCGATGGTATGGCCATGTCACTAGATCATCAGGCTTTGCAAAGACTATTCTGCATGGCACAGTGCAAGGAGGTAGAAGAAGAGGGAGACCGAAAAAGAGGTGGAAGGACAACATTCGAGAATGGACTGGTTTGACACTGAGCGAAGCCATCAGAGCTGCTGAGGACAGAGAAAGATGGAGTATGCTGGTTAAACGATCATCTGTGGTGCCCCTACGACTTCCGGGTTACGTGACAGGATAGGATAGGATAGGAAAATGACCTTGACCTTTGAGATCAACACAAAAACGGAACACATATGATAATCAAGCTATCATCTCTATATACAAGTTTGAACTTTATATTTGGGATCAAGGTCAACTTTATAAATCCACTGCCCCCTCTCTTATTAATTCCACTGTTCAGACTTTGGAGGACTGCATCACAGACATTAAGTCATGGATGACACTAAAAAAAGCTTAAGCTTAATGACGATAAAACCGAAGCCCTCCTCATTCACAAGCACAACACCTCCTCCTCACTCTCGCCTCTCCCAACATCGCTTACAGTAGGGACAACAAACATTCAGTTCTCATCCTCAGCGAGAAATCTCGACTACATTCTCTCCGATGACCTGTCCCTTAACAACCACATCTCCAACGTCTGTCACTCTGCATACACGGCCATACGCCAAATTAGCTCATTTTGCCACTATCTTACAGTCACTGCCACCAAAACTCTAGTCTGCGCTCTCGTCCTTTCTCGTCTTGACTACTGCAACTCTCTCCTCGCTGGCTCCCCAAAACACATCATTGACAAACTACAAAAGGTTCAGAACTCAGCAGCTAGACTAGTATTCCGAGCAAAGAAACGAGATCACATCACACATCTACTACATTCCATTCACTGGCTTCCTGTGCAAGCACGCATAGAGTACAAACTCTCTGTTCTCTGTCACAACTTCTTCACAGATTCTTGTCCTTCCTACCTTGCTGATCTACTGTCTGTCTACTCTCCTTCAAGCACTTTAAGATCTTCTGCTGACACTCGCACACTCAAGGTTCCCGTCACCCGCACTAAGACATACGGCCAACGTGCATTTGCTTACTCCGCACCTAAGCAGTGGAATTCCCTTCCCTCCCATATCCGCAACATACAATCAACACAGGCATTCAAAAAGGCCCTCAAAACCCACCTCTTCAAACTGCATTATTCAGACTAATTTGTATCCTGCTGCCATTCTCTCCTCTTTTGTCTCCGTCTGATCCGTAAGTGTGTACATGGCTGTAAATATTTATTCTGTTTTCCTTCCTGGGTCTAACCGGGCATATAAATAGGTTTTTGCTATTCTATTTTTGTCTTTTTTGTCATTTGTGAACATAGTTGTAAATAGTTTTTACTTTTACTGTTCCGTCTTTTGGTGTATCGTAGCAAAAGCGATGTTTGATTGAGTGCATGTATTTTTATGTAATGACTATGTAAAGCGCGGTGAGTCTGGTCATAGGCTGGAGTACCCGCTATATAAAAATCCGTTATTATTATTATTATTATTATTATTATTATAAGGTCACTTTAAAGTACCTACACTGACTTTGGACCGCTCTAGTGACCTTGACCTTGGAGTGAGGTTAACTAAAAATGCAAAGGATGTGTGCCTCATTTATATCTATCATGCATCAAAAAATTATATTAATATATATTATTAACTTGGGAAAAAAAAGAAATTTTGTGAAAAATAGTCATTTTTTTCTAACATTTGTTAACCCTGTGACCTTGACCTTCACATGAAGTCAATCATTCACTGATCATTTATGAGGTCTCATCTTACTAAGTTTGTTGTATAGTTGTAGTTTAAGGCAGGACTAACTTGCCTTGTCCACAGGCTAGAAACCAATGGCGCCTCACAGGTGTGGGTTCAATCCAGCCTTTGGGCGTTATGTTTCTCCAAATATTATTTACTTTTGACTCGGGCAATGTCTCAGGGGTTTTCTCTGGGTACTCCAACCAACAAAACCCAACAAAATTTTATTTACCCCACCCCACCCCTCACACACACACACTAAATAGGTTGGGTTTGGGCACACCACAGGCTGCGATATGCCTTCCCTTGGGGGGATATTTCATAACAAAAAGGGACAATAAAGTATCCAAATTTTTAAAAACAAATTAAGCATTTGTTGACCCTGTGACCTTGACCTTGAAATGAAGTCATTCATTCACTGATCATTTATGAGGTCTCATGGATATACACCATCTTACCAAGTTTGGTTGTGATAGTTTAAATAGATTCTGAGATATTAATCCACTTGCAAGTTTTGCACATCCATACAGCGGACGGCTGACAGACGGACCTTTTTTTCCTTAAATGTCTTTTTTGGACTATTTAGGACTCCCTTCGCACAGATTTGCAAAGGTTTTTTTTTTTTAGTGGAGGAGGTGATGAGGTGGGGAGGATGGTGGGAGGGGAGAGGGGAGAGGGCCAGTACCTAGATTTATATTGCTATTCATGTCAGTCAAAAAGCATTTTATGTCTTGAGTCTTCTTTCTTGAAAAGCAAAAATATTTGCAAACTAAACCTGGTTTACTACAGTGAAGCTTCACAAATTCTTGTTAACTCTTTGAAAGTGGAATGTTAGTTGCAGCAGAAATGTGGTTAATGAGACGCACACAAACTGACTTACAGGCCCAGTATCTGAGATTACCATCTCCCAGTTCACCTACAAACGTGTCACAGAAACAGTTATATTTTTTAAAAATTAAAAACAAACGAACACAAACAAAACAAGTAATAACTAGAAGGGCAAGGCCCATAAGACTCACATGCTCCTTATGGAACTTGTAACATGAAAATTAGTGCAAAAAAAACCCACCAAAATGAAACGGTGGCATTCAAATGCAAATACCCACTTTAATCTTTCGATGCTCTTGACCTTGAGATGACCTTAACTTTCAGCTCCATGTACAATCAAATAAACTACAGAAATTTTTTTATTATGTCACACACAAAAAGTGACCATGGTATGACCTTGACCTTCATGTGACCTCTGATACTTATGTACCCTGATACTATGCAGGGGCAGATTTGGGTGTGTGTATGTGCGTGTGTGTGTGTATATATATATATATTATATATATATATATATATATATATATATATATATATATATATATATATATATATATATATATGTGTGTGTGTGTGTGTGTGTGTGTGTGTGTGTGTGTGTGTATGTGTGTGTTCCAGGAGTTCCAAAGCCTATGGATGTGTGCGGTCGAAAGATGAATCTTGTTACTACGGCATGGGACATTGATCTTCCAAACAGTGATGACCTGGCTGCAGAACTTCAACATTGGAGCACCAAAAGGAAAACTCAGAACCAGGCAGATGGCATTCCATCAACTATTGAAAGCAACTTGAAGGCATGTGATGATAAAACTGATCTGCACACTGCAGAAAGTGAGAGGAGCAATTCTAAGTTGAGGTCCTCGAAGAAGTACATGAGCACGTCAATGGGAGCAGGTCCTCTCCACCAGGAGGTTCCTGTTAACATCGGAGCTGCTGTCAACTCCTACGCAAATGCCATACAGATCCCACATGCGGCTGCTGCCAAAGAACTTCCTGTGACGGTATCGCATTCTGGCTCCTACTTCTTTCTCTTTCATTATTTGTTAAGTAGTTTGTACGGTGTTTTTTCTTCATTTGATCCTTGCATTATGAATGTGAGTGTACTTTTTGAAGTATTGATAGTTTTACACTCATACTGAACCGGACATTGCCTTCTCAAAGATACGAGCGTATACATGAAATAGCAATAGATTTACACAAGTGATTAACCATATTATTTTCCAGGAGAGGCCTACAACGTCCCTCATAGTCTCTCCCTCTCTTCCTCTCCTACCCACCCAAGACAATGACAAGGTCTTCACTCCTGGAAACCAGCAGGGTCTGGACAATTTGGAACTCCACCCCCCCCCCCCCCCCCCCCCCCTCCCTATGTTATTCCGCTAATGCTATGGGTTAAATATAGAGCCATTCCACTGTACAATGACAAATTTTTTTTGAATGCTTTTGCAGGCCTAAAATGACCTTGACTTTTCAAGATCAATGCAAAAAATTGAACAAATAGATCCATTATCTCAAAACACAACAAGTTTGTACTTTTTATCTCGCATAGTTTAGGGTCAAGGTCACTTCAAAGGACCAATATGAACTGACTTTGGACAGCTCCACTGACCTTGACCTTGGAGCGAGGTTCACCAAATTTGCAGAGTATGTGTGTCTCATTGATATCTACCATGCATCTGAGAATAACAAATCATATTAATAACTTAAAAATTGGAAATTTTGTGGAAAACTTTAATTTTCTGACTAACGTTTGTTGACTCCTGCAACCTTGACCTTGAAGTGAAGATTCATTCACTGATCATTTTCAAGGTTTCATGGATATACACCATCTTACCAAGTTGGGTCGTGATAGTTGATATAGGTTCCAAGATATTAAGCCACTTGCAAGTTTTGCCCAGACGGATGGCAGACAGACAGATGGACACTTAAAAAAAAAAGAAGTCATTCTTGGTCTATATTTGACTCTTCTCGCACAGATTTGCAAAAATCTGTGGACATTTTTGGGGGGTGAGTACACAGACTCACATTGCTGTGCATGTGACTCAAAAATGTTGTTGTTGACATCCAACAAAAAAACATACTAAAGCATTAGAAAGGATGACGGTCATGGCTCACCCCGCAGCCACATGGCTGAAAGAACTTAAAATCCTCACTGTTGGTTAATTTCTAGAAGCACTTGCATCGATTTGCTTATTATGAACAGTTTCCACTCACCGACATAATCTCATCATCTTCTTGCGACCAGCAGTCTGCATCATCAAAATCTGCCATGCCTCCCGCCCCTCCATAAATGGACAGCTCGGGGCGGGGTGAGCCGTTAGCCCGGTGGCTAAAGTGGGTCAAATCCTCTTCGGAGCGCGTGAAGCGTAGTGTGTTGTCCAGCATCTTACTAGGCAGACCACTGGTTAGAGGGTTCTCACATTGTAAGGTTTCAACGTACATCATGTAAGGTGCCTGGAAATACACAACGTGTGAAGTTATAGACATTATCAAACAGTCAAAGCCTCTCTCTCTTGTTTTCCCCTTTCCTCCCTTCCCTTAACCTGTCACACCTCGTGCCCCGCTATAAGATTTATAGGAAACTTTGATAAATACAAGCATCAGCATGAAGTAGAGTGATATACTGCCTTCCTGTTTAGCGGGTTAGTTTGGAGAGGTTTACTTCAGAAATATGTTTTCAGATGTTTTTCCTTGGGTCTAAACTGGGTAGGTCAATTTGAAATAACTTTATTCATGACGATGTAATGTATTCTTTCACAATTTGACTATAATATGAAACAACTTTACTAAGATCGACTGACAACAAGTGAATTCAACTGCCTTTGCTCGCCAAGTCAAGTCGTAAGTAACAGACAACCTGTGTTGTGTGTAATCATGCAAGGGAGGAGTTTAAGTTGACCTCTGAACTCATGATGACACACTCTTGCTTGTGATTGGTCCTCTAAGTCCAGCTTACATATTTTTGCAGTAGAAATCAAACATGCGATTTTACATTAGCTAGTATGCAAGGAAATACATATGGAATTCATAAGCTTAAGATAAGTGAGGCCAGGCCTTTAAAGATCCATCGATCTCGGTACTTATAAAACATTTACTACCATGACAATGGTTATATCGGCAGCCTAGAGACTAAAGAGAGGGACAATTTCTTATTAGGATCTGAAATACATTTTCCTCTCAAAATTATTTTGAGCATTTGACAACTTTTAAATTCATAAAATTTTTGGATTTCTCCAAAATCCCTAGGGTGTAAGTTTTCATTTGCCGGTATTGTACAGATTTGTTCTGATTGATTTTACTTATTATTTACTGTTTAGAATAAAAACAAACAACTTTATGACAAATAATTACAAAACAATGTGCATTGATAATTTGTTCCTACCTTTTCTTTGGAGTTGAGGACGACAGCCTGTGTATGTGGGATGCGTACAATGTGGTGGTTGTAGTTTTCTGCCACCGGCAGCCACACTCTTGCAGGCAGGTTGAGGTTCAGCATTGCCAATTCTGCTATCAACCTTGATGCTGCAAATATAACCAGAACACAGAGAATGACAACTTGTAATATTGCACAGTATCTAAAACTGCCTTCCAATGTACTGCACTACGCTGACTGGCAACAACACTTGAAGAGCCCTTTAAACTGTTGCCCCATTTTAGGAGGCACTGTGGTCTAATGGTAGTGCTTCGGCTTGCGGATCTGAAGGTCCAGGGTTCGAGCCCTGGCCGGGCCACTGTGTTGTGTCCCTGGGAAAGACACGTTACTCCTGTTTTCATACTCCTTCGTATGAGAGTATAAACCGAGGTCTAGTCTGTGTGTCGCATACATTCCATCATAACGGACTTTAAAGATCCTGACGCTCATGTCCTAGACGGGTGAGTGCCGGTAACAAGAACACACCCAGCATGCACTTGGTCCTTCTCCCCTATCTCTGGCTGCCCAGGATTGTGCTCAGGTGTCCGGGCGTCAGACCATGCGCTTAAAGGCTGCGGGTGGGCGTCTCGGGAGGTTTGAGTTAGATCCTGTATCAGCCAGCGCCTTGATCCTTAGGCTAAGGCGCCTTACAAATGACGAACATTATTATTATTATTTTTAACTCTTAAGAACTTGGTACTTTAACCCTTTCACAGCGAACTGTCTGGAAATCGCAGATATTCCCAGTGCCAGCTGTCTGGAACCCGCAGACCGTTTTTTGCGCACAAACACGCAACATCAAATAATCACTAGAGTCTGTCCGAACGCTGACATCGCATTTCTGTGACAGATGACTCAAGAGAGACAACTCAGGCATTAATGAGTACAGTCTGTGTTATCTCCCATGAGTAGTTTCGTCGCTCAGGCATAAGAATAGGAAATAAGCAAAAAGGAGGAAATTCAATTCAATTCAATACAGTGAAACTTTTTTTTTTTAAAGGTTACTTTAGATTGATGATCACTGAAGATGAGAAATGATGAATGTATGAACATAAAGATATTGAATCCTCAGTCTAACTCCAAGATGTTTGTGGGCTCCACAAGGAAAATTTAAACATTGTGACATTGTTAGTGTTATTAAAACATCAATAAGACTGTCTTTCTGGAAAGAGTTGAAGAGAGCAAACTTATCTCTTAAAAAACAGTGATCACTGAATGGATAGAAAGAAAAGCGAGCTGATGCTTGTTGACATTGCAAATGCATCATCTGCTGTTGCAACAAATATCATGCACACCACACCATACAAGTTGCACTTAATTTGCAGTGGTTTAGCAGGCTGCCTCATTCCTAAAAATAAAGTACTTTGACCTCAGATAGCCCGCATGCTAGGCCGTTGGTTTCCTCTTGCTTCAATGCCTATGGTATTGTGATAACAGAAGAAAATGTGCATTTCTCTCATCATTTTTGCTTTGTGTATCAGCATTTCTAAACTGCTTGATTCAGCTTGTGTGTTTAATTAGCTAGATAATCAATCTCAATGTTGTGATTTTTAGTGATTCTGAATGAATACGTTTCTTTACATTTAAATTTATTATGTTGAACGAGACAGTGTTTGAGATTCTCCTCTTTGTTTTATAGTACTTTGTGTGTGCTCGTTCCCTTCCTTTCCCCGCCCCTCCCCACCCCTGTTTAGAAGGTTCTATTTTCAATTCATATTAGTATTAAATCTTTTAAGTATAAACTTGCCGTTTGGCAAGTATCGTTGTACTGAATCTTACAGAACATTTAAATTTTTTTTATCTTGGACTCCACTTTGTAACGCTACAAAAATCTTAAAGCATGGTCATCACATCATGGCAAAAGTGACAACATGAACCTATAAAATTAAATCTGAATGTTAGTTGTTCACAAATTGAACAAGTGTCAGGGCACAAAGTATTATGTATAATTATTGATCAAGAGTTTACATGAAATTCCCATATCAACAATATCTTAAGAAGTTATCCAAAAATTTATTTCTGCTTGCAAACTAAAACCTTACATTGAATCTTATGCCAGAAACATTTTCTGCTAAGCCCACTGTCTATCACATATCAACTATGCCTCTGTTGTATTGTCTAATGCTTCGGCAAATCAACTAAAAAGACTAAATCAGTTGCATAGACGTGGTATTAAATGAATCTCAGATAATCGAGAATTAACTACAGATGAAAATTTTAAAGATATTAAAATATTGCCTCTACAAACACAGTTCAAGTATACTTTAGCCATACAGATGTTTAAAGTTAAAAAAAATAAAATATACAGCGCCTCCTTACTTAAATTATCAACTAATGTCTTTTCCTGCAAAATATAATTCTGAAAACTAAAGACTTCCAAAACCACGAATTGACATTTTCAAATGTAGCCTCTTTTAAAGGGCCCTTGTTATGGAACACTTTTTTCTTTGGAACTAAAACAATACACATCATTAAACATCTTTAAGTACAAGATTTACAACCTATTTCTTAACAATTCCAAAAATCATATATTATAACATGCCTCAATTGATTTTCCTCTTTCATCACCTCCCCCACCCCCTATAATCCCTCAAACCTTTCTCTCTTTATTAAATTAAATGGTTCCAGTTAAAAGGTTTTATATTAATTATTGTTGGTTTCCTTGGAACAAAATTAAGTATTTAATGGGTGTTTTCGTTGTTTTTTTGTTTTTTTTTAAATTTAATGTCAAATCTATGTTTGTCTATGCATGATTGCGGATGTATGATTAAACTAAATGTGTTTGCAACTAAAAGAAGGACGGATTGTAAGATTAGCAAATTAATGCTAAATTCTTTTCTTCTCATAATAAAATATTGAATCTGAATCTCCATACAGTCGCATTAATGGCGGCGAGAGGGTTAATCTTAAACTTCAGTTTTTGTTTCCTTCCACTGTCAATTAGATTTTAAACATTATGTGAGACATTATTACAAACAATACTGAGAT
Organism: Oncomelania hupensis; assembly: GCA_036898135.1. Taxonomy (NCBI): domain Eukaryota; kingdom Metazoa; phylum Mollusca; class Gastropoda; order Littorinimorpha; family Pomatiopsidae; genus Oncomelania; species Oncomelania hupensis. The sequence continues at coordinate 25,413,429 of CM072526.1, forward strand.
TTCTGACTTCATCAAAATGCATCTAGCACAGGGGTATAATTTGAAGAGCATAAATCAGCAACCAGAACTATGGTTAAAATAATCCATGTTACTGTTACTAGACTGTACACGATAATAACAGTAACATGGATTATTTTGACCATAGTTCTTGTTGCTGGTTTATGCTCTCAGTCAGGAATCTCAGTATTGTTTATAATAATGTCTCACATAATTAATAAACAAGTACAATACTAGACTGTAGGAGATAATATTATTGTACTTGTTTATTAATCCTCCCTTCAAAAAGAGACTAAAACTGCTACCTTAAATGTGATGAGGTACAATGGCTTGAACAATGTAGATACAAACTGCAGTGGGCTAAGATGCTGACAGGCCCATTTGCATTTCATAAAGGTTTCTATCTAGTCTCTTCTTCTTTTGGCTTCTTTGACACAATGTCAGCCAGTCCGCAATGGATCAATGGAAACAAAAGACTGCCTATAGGATTCAGTCCAAGTTACTTACTTCTCAGTTCCTTAGTGGGTAGAGCTTGCAGCTTCTTGCCAATGTTCATCAGGGCTTGAACAAACTCCACTTCGGGCAATAGTCTCGGTGCCTATGATTAACGCAAATGTTTATGATCAGTATCTAACAGTCACCAACATTACTAAAGCAATATCAATAAAATACTATCATTATAGGTTAGGCACAGAATTTAAGGTTCTTTGTTACGGTTATAAATAAATGTTCATCTTGGCAGGTTAAAGAATTTCTCAACTCAATTGGACTGTAACGGATGTTCAGTGGTCGATGATGCAAGGCTTTTGGTCACTGTGGGGTCAATCCTGATTTAGTGATGATTTTGATTTTGTGTAAACTGGATGTGGTGGCCACCAACTTGAGCTGCTGGTTGACTTGGTAGATGCCTTACATAAGAACAATCCACTTCCCTCTTCTGAAAATCCTTCTTGTCATTATCAAGATTATAAACATTCTGCCACAGTACTGAATTTGTCATTACTCTGGTGGACAAGTTGAAAATATTAACTTTCAGTACCTTTTTCTATGAAAACAATATTTTAAAAGTTAGTTAGATAGCTGCTCATTGTTTATAGGGTACAGCAGACTGCAAACATCCGAATCAGGACCATAACTTGGTTGAAAGAAGACTCCCCCTGATCTGATTCATATAAAAGATCTGCTGAAACAAACTCTAACAAAACATTGAAGGCACTCCACCAGCCGGCCACTTTACAGTAAAGGCATCCATGCCAGGGATGCCGAGCTTTACTTTAATTTATCAAACCCCCTTTAACAAAAACTAAATAGAATATTAACATCATTACAAAACACATACATAAATGCCTACATTGCTAAACAATAATACCATAGAAAGCCCTAGTGATCATTTGGCAGTAAGAGTCCAATATCCCCAAGCTGACCCAATAAACCCCATACACAAATCAGGAGTTTTGGGAGAGTTTTCAAGAAAAAAGGTAGGTGATTGGTCTAGCGAAGAAGATAGTAGATTGATAGAACAGATTAGGAACGAGTGTAATATCAGAAATGTTGACGACAAAGATGTGGTAACTCAGCTTAGATATATACACAGATAGTATTAAACAAAATCTGACGTTAATTTACCAGCTCTCTAAAGGGAAGGTTCGTAGATGTTAAATTAATATTCTTGAAACGTTCACTCCCGATACAATCAAGCAGAACTCACTAGTAAGAATGTAGTTTACTTGGACATCTGACCAGGGCCACTTGACCGCTAGTTAGCCACGCGAATCATATCACTCTACGATCTGCCCTGCGATTCTACTCTGACACGAAGTTGAGACGTAACAGATAGTGTTCCCGAAGCTGGAGAGGAGAGCAGAGACTTCCGAGAAAAAATTCCCATAGTCGCGAGAACGAGACGATTTGTTGGAGATGACGTAGACTCCTGTATATTCCCTGTAAACCCCACATTAATCGGGTAGTCAAACGCGAAGCTTGGAACGAAGAAGGTCTAAGCAAGGAGCGAACTAGACTAGAGGCGGTTTCACGATCCCCAGAGACTAGAATTCGGCTCTGGGACAGTTTGTGGAGTCAACGCATGACGCTTGCTCCCATGGAAAAGAAGGAGATCAACTAAAATCTACCTCGCCACGTCCGGCCACGCAGTTACCAGACACACCCGATCATCCTGAGAGTGACCAGACTCCCTCAGAGTGCTAAAGAAATTGCTCAGCACATTGAACAGTTATAGTTATTAACTTACATTTAATTAAAGTCATGTTAGAATTTGTGTTGACCATATAAAAGTTGAAATCACATACATACGACTGGTGTCATTTGTATTGTTGTGTGTCCACTAGCTCTTCTTCTCTTGAGACCACTTAAACTAGACATTTAACTAGTAAAAAGCATTTCTTAAAGTGAGCCAATGATACTTTAAAACCTGAGAACAAATATAAATTTTTATGTAACCAAGCACCTTGATTAGTCTCTCACAACGCTTAGGAATCTTAATAGAGGTAGCTTAATGACCCATCTATCTACAGGTCTTACTCCCCTTGTAAGATAAGCGTATCTTCTCCAGGATATCATCACAACGAGAAAGAAGAAATGAGAATGACAGAAACAGCGGTAAAACTACATTTCCACAAAGTGAGGATACTATTTATACAAACCCCCGACACCCCCCATGGAGGGAGGAGGGGAGGAGGGGAAAGCGGCACACCACTAACTTAACTCACATTACACTGACAAGGAGTCTGCCGGCCAGTAAGGTCTCTGAGGACAGCCTCTGAACTCTCCATACATTTGCATCCATTATCAAAGGCGCGACCTGATGCAAGATCTCCAGCAGCCGATCCTGGCATTGTCATGAGGGCAGATGTGCTTTCACTGTGCTTCATGAAGAGACCTGGAATCACAGAGCAGGCTGACATCAATGGTTAATTTCCAATAGTTTAAAAACATTAAAAACTAACCAATTAGTTCAAACAAACCATTAAAACTTGCTCAGACATCAACTCATGGTATCAGCTAGTATAAACAGAAACCATATTGCTTATAATATAATAAATTCTTTAGCGCATCAAGATTTAAACATTGATTAATCTTTTTTTGTTTTAATTAAGCTCAACTGAGTGCGTTTAATACTATATTTCATACTATTTTATTGCATGTGTTGGAAGGAAGCCCCTGTTGTGTGACTGGAAACACAACAAAATTCTACTTATAGGGATTTGACAACAAAAACACCCAAAAGAATACATGCATGCATAAATAAATAACTAGAAGGGCAAAGCCCATATGACTTACATACTCCTTAAAGAACTTGCAATATTCTACAAAAAAATGAGTACCCAGAAAAAACACTAAAACAGTGGCATCAAAATGCAAATACAGAATTTGATCTTGCGATGATCTTGACCTTGAGATGACCTTGATCTCCGGATCCAAATGGACACATGTATGATCAAATAAACTATAGCAAAAGTATTATATTAAAAAACAGTGACTTTTGGATGATCTTGGCCTAGGATGACCTTGACTTCACATGACCTCAGATACTCATATATGATTTTGTTAAAAATGTAGATACCATATATAAAGCCATTCCATTGTACAATAACAATTTTAAAAATATTTCTGTCTAAAATGACCAAGAATGCAAAAAATAGAACATATATAAAAGATCAAGCTATGATCTCTACCTACAAAAAGTTTGGACTTTTAATCTCTCATAGTTTAGGGTCAAGGTCACTTCAAAGTACCCAATATAAATAACTTTGGACAATTCCAGCTTTGATTGATTGATTGATTGTTGCTTTAGGTCCAGCGGACTCTTCCGAGCCAAATCAGGACCGGACAACCCCCGATCCGCATAAAAGATCTGCTGAAACAACCCTAGTGGGAAAATTGAATGCCCTCCACCGGCCAGTCACTTTACAATAAAGACATCCTACGCAGGGGACGGCTGAGGCTTTACCCCAACTACTCGAACCCCCGGTTACAAAAACAAAATAGAATACAAACATCATTATAAATTATCAACAAAATATACTCTATTGCTCCCGTCCTTCTTCTTCACGACCACGACAGGGGACGCGTAGGGTGAACTGGACTCCCTGATGATGCCCATCTTCAGCATCTCATCGATGTCTTTCTTCAAGGATTCACGGGCCTTGAAAGGGATCGGGAAGGGTTTTGATCGAACGGGAATATTTGAAGTGAGGTGGACTTCATGTTCGACCAAAGTCGTAGAGCCTGGGACATCGCTGAAGTTAAGGGGAAACTCGCCCATAAGGTCCTTGAGCTCCATCTTCTGACCTTCTGTCAAGCTGGTCCTAGCTTAACATCATCAATGCCTTCTTTACTGTGGAAGTCTCCAAGTTCCAACAGTTCCTCGCTGTCAAAGCTGTCGTCGATCTCAGCTGCTGTTGCTGCGTGTACAGTCTCTGATGGCCTTTCCACGTACAGCTTAAGGAGGTTGGCGTGGTATATCTTGGAATGCTGGCCGACCTTCACCTTGTAGTCGTTGATTCCCACCACGGTCTCCACTTCGTACGGGCCTTTCCACTGCATCAGCAACTTATTGTGGTCGGTAGGTAGCAGCACCAGCACTTTGTTGCCAGGTTTAAACTTCCTGTTCACAGCCCTACGATCATAGTAGTGCTTTCCACAGTCCTGGGACTTCTTCAGGTTTTCTCTGGCTATCTCGAGAGTCTGCTCCAGCTTCTCCCGTAGCTCAAACACGTACTGGTAGCTGTTCTTCACCTCTGGGGTTTCTACTTCTTTCGTCCACAGTTCTTTCAGGATGTGCATCGGCCCTCGGATGGTTCTTCCGTACAGCAGCTCAAACAGAGAAAAGCCGGTGGACTCCTGCGGCACTTCTCTGTAGGCGAACAGCAAGGCGTTGATGTAACGATGCCATTGTCTGGGCTGCTCGCTGCACAGTTTCTTCAGGGTGGACTTCAACGTAGCATTAAACTTTTCGACAAGCCCGTTGCACATTGGATGGTAGGGTGTCGTAGTCAAATGCCGGATGCTCAGCAGTCTGTTGACCTCCTTCATGCAGTCAGAGACGAACTGCGTCCCGAGGTCTGTCAGAATTTCTTCGGGCACTCCAAGTCTACTGAACATGTCCACCAGTGCCTCTGCTACAGTTTCAGTGTCAATCTTCTTCAGTGGCACTGCTTCTGGGTACCGAGTCGCATAGTCCACTAAAGTCAGTACCCACCGATGACCTTCTTCACTCGGAGGTCTTATTTCGCCGATTAAGTCTAAGGCCACCCTCTTGAAAGGTCGGTCGATCAGAGGCATCCTCTGCATAGGCACTTTCGGGACCCTTCCTCGAGGTATGGTCTTCTGGCAAATGTCACATGATCGGCAGAAACGGCTGACGTCCGCATGAAGTCCTGGCCAGTAGAACACCGCCTGGATTCTGTCTGACGTCTTCCTGATGCCTAGGTGACCTCCCATGATAGAATCGTGAGCTACTTCCATCACTTGGCGCCTTAGGGGTAACGGTACCAAGACTTGACGTAGTGGTTTACCTCCGTTGACCCTCGGGTGCTGGAAGATTCTGTACAGGATCTTGGCCTTCACCTCAAAATAGACCGTGCCACTGCCCTTGTTCACGTGGTCTTGGCGGTTCCTGTACTTGTTTAAAGTGCTATCAGCTTCCTGGAGCTGGATCAGCTTATCTCTGTCCACGATGGCAGCTTTGGAGTTGTCGGCGACCTTCAGTGGCGTAGACGTCTTGTCTCTCTTGGCCTGGGCCCTGGTAGTAACGGCACCGACGATCTCTGGTCGGCAGGGCTGAGCCGGAGTAACCACATTGTCCCGTAGCAGCTCTGTAAGGTCTCCATCGGGAAATGGCAATGGATCCTCCTCCAAAACTTCGACGTGTTGAGTTGAGGCAGGACTCCACTCTGGATCGGGGTCGTCGGGTCGTCTCGCGCCGTCGATATTCCCGATCATCAAATCATACAGCGGCTTCTTCAGGCAAACCGCTTCGACTTCGCCTATGTAGAAAGGGGTGTTGACATGAATCTTCGCAACTGGCGCTCTCACACATTTGCTGTCGGCCATAAGTGTCCATTTAGAATCGCCAGTGAATTGTTCTTTAGCGATTAGGTCTTCTCTGACGATGACCCCACTGCAGCCAGAGTCTCTTAAAACAGTCACTTCATGATTTCCGACGCGTCCCTTGGAAACAGGCATGTTCTGGACGGTCACAGCTGCGCTGGCGACGACGGGGATGGATTTTCCGTTGGCAAGGAGAAGTTGGCCATCGGTCATGCACTCTTGCACGTCCGCAGGGGTAGCTGTGCGCTCGGTCTCACTCGGAAGAATGACGCTCCCGCCGCACACCTGATGGTCAGATCTACTGGTTTGCCGTTGATTGGAGAACCGCCTCTGCCGGTTGCCCGCCGCTGCGTTGTCCGTACTGCTCCGCTGTCCACTACTTTTGTTTTGAGGACAGTTAGCTGCTCTGTGGTCTGTAGCGTTGCAGGTGAAACAGCCTCTTGACTGCCCTTCCCTGGGAGGAGGCGTGGAGTCAGTGTGTCTCTGGCTCGCCTGGATCTGGTTCCCATGGCTTGCCGTCTTCTGAAAGTGTTTCGTCGCGCTGGGTGGCCCCAACGTTTTCTCATGAGCGATGAGATATCTTTCAGCAGCCTCAGCAACGTCTTTTAGCGTCTGCAACTTTTGTATTTCCAAGTTGATCGCGAGGTCCTTAGGGCAGGCGTTGAGTAATTGTTCCCTCACGATCAGCTCATTTGCCTGATAATTCCACCCACTTGTGTAGATATGATGACAGGCGCTCCACAAATTGCTTTGGTGTCTCATCTGACAAAGGCCGGCATTCACGAAAGCGTTGACGGTAGCCCTTTTCTGTAAAGTTGTAGCACTGCAATAGGGCCGCTTTCAAAACGTCGTAGTCTTTGGCGTCATTATTCGACAGTCTACTGTAGACATCGAGCGCCTTCCCCGTCAGTAGCGCGCTGAGTATGATCGCCCAGTCTTGACGTTGCCATTTAGCGCTTTCGGCGAACCTTTCGAACCTCGCCAGATAGCTGTCGATCTGGTCCTTTTCGTCGACGAACACTGGCAATTTTGGAGCCTTGAAGTCACTGATAACTTGTGGCGCGCGCTGCTGTTGTTGGATGCGCGCCATTTCTAATTGGAATTGACGCTCAGCCTCTAATCGTCTCTCTTCCATCTCGTCACGTCGACGCTTTTCTTCTCTTTCTTCTTGGCGACGCTGCTCTTCTCTCTCTTGACGTTGCTGTTCAATTTCTAGACGCTTCTGTTCTAACTCTCTTTCTTCACGCCGTCGTTGTTCTTCTCTTTCTTCACGCAATATTCTCTCGTGGAATTTGACGTACTCCGTCAGCTGTTTGCCTTTTAGATTTAGTTCAACCCCTTTCTGCCAGAAGTCAGCCATCTTGATGCTTCTGGAAAGTTCTTTTCTGGAAAGTTCTTCTTCTAGAAAGTTCTTGACTGTAGAGTTCTTTTTCTGGAAAGTTCTTGACTGTGCTGTACCTTTCTAGACTGTTCTAGAACAGCACGCTTTCTGCAGTAGCGCTGATGCTTTCCACTAGTCGCTTTCGCTGACGCAGGCCCCGCTGTCCTCGTCGTATGCGACGCTGTACCACGCTGGTGTTGATGTACACGCTCCTGTGCTGAAGTAGACGCGACGTCCGCTCGTCGCTCTCTGTAACACTGGCGATGTAGCTCCTAGACTGTCCCTCGACGTAGTCCTGCGGCAGCCACGTAGTCCTGATCTGTTGTTCGCTCACGAAGCAACTCTTCAGCGACTACACGCCCTTGCAGTCAACCCGAATCTATCGGATGTAGTCCCAGTATGTTGGCCCCTCTCGACGCAACTCGTTGGCGGCTACCCTCGATGACTGCTTCTCGTAACGTTGACTCGCTTGTTGTAGCAGTTGAACCCTTGGCTATGGCATGAATCGCGGCTTGACCCCCAAAATGTTACACTCAGTTTGATGTTGGAGTTTTCTATCAGTATCTGATTCAGCCCCGATGCTTGAATTCCTGATAGTTGTGTAACTCAGATTCGTTTATTCACGCAACCCGCTCAAGCAGCATACAATTCACAAAGTCGACGTATGAAGTTTTCCACTTTTATTCAGCACACATCAACAACTGCATACAATTCTCAATTCAACTCAACAACTTTCACAGCAACTTTCCAAATCACTATCAACAACTTTACTAGCTCTCAACAGCAACTCGGCACACGATTAAATAACCTCTCTCTTTTCTGGAACAATTTGGTACATGGTAGAAATGACGTACTGCCACCAATCGAACTAAAGATCGTCATCACTGACTTACGTCATACATTATTATTTCTCCTTCCCGAACGTCCTCTTGCCTCGACATGCATCGGGAAATTTCTATCGAGAGTAAACACGCAGATCCAGAATATTCTACATCAATATCGACTAACGCAAATCATCAACGTTATACAAAGCCTCTCCTAACAACAATGCAAACTCAAATCAAAGGTAAATAAACTCCATTATTGAATACTTTGCAAAATCGAAACGATTAGATCTATCGTACACGCTTCCGACATACTTTCGTTCGCGTTTCAACGTAACAATAGTATAGCAGAGTGATAGGACAGAGCAGGAATGGGATAGAACAAATGAGGAAGACAGCGACAGTGGGAATTTAAAGCACTAAATTTCCAGAAAGTGGGGATACTATTTATACTGAAACCCCCGGCACTCCAACGGGGGGTACTGTTGCCACAGTGAATCTGTCATGCCTATAAAGGAAAGACAGGTTTTCAACTGGGGCTTTCACTTTTCCATTTATAGGTTAGAACAATCTACAGTGGCAAGATTGCTCATGACCCCAAGGGGTACAATTCCAGCGACCTTAACCTTAGAACGAGGTTGACCAAATTTGTACGGTATATGTGCCTCATTGATATCATTCCTCAAACAATCATTAGTTCAATTTCAATAACTTAGTAAAACAAAGTTAAATTTTGTGGAAAATTGCAATTTTTGTTTACATTTGTGGACCTTGTGATTTATACCTTTAAATGAAGTCATTTATTCATTCACTGACCATTTTTGAGATTTGATGGATATACACCATCCTGCCAAGTTTGGTTAAGACAGGTGAAATAGGTTCCAAGTACTTAGCCAATTTAAATATTTTGCACTGAAGGACAGCCACTTTAACGTTATGCACTAAAAAACAGAATGAACAGACAGAAAGACTAATAGACATTTTTTTAAATATAAATATAATTCTAGATTATTTAGGACTCATCTTGCACACAGTTGCAAAAAAAATGTATACATTTTTTGTTGGGGGGTAGGGGGTGTGGGGGGTACATAGACTCACATGTGTTGCCCTGTGGGTTCGGGCACTGATTAGAATAGACCCAACGTTTCCCGACGTATCGTAAGAGGCGACTAACAGGGGTGATGTCAGCACGGTATCACTGGGCGAAAGTCTTCTACACAGAAGTCACCGGCCAGGACGGAGGAACCTCATGTTACTACAGGTTCAACGACCGCATGCTTGGGCCAAGGCGAGCCGCACTGTATTCATGGATATCGGCTGTGGCCAACAGCCTGGAGAGGATTGGGCCCTGCCAGGTCTTTCTTGCCCAAGACACACTGCATGATGAATAAAACCATTTACCCCATGCCAGATCGGTCGTTGCCAGGATCAACAAAGACCGCGCCTTCCATTGGCCACAAGGACGGAGGCGATAAGTGTGCTACTGATGGACAACTTAGCAAGATCCGCACGAGAAATAACATCGTCATAGGAACCTGGAATGTCAGGACCCTAAATGCGGAGGGAAAATGAGAAGAACTGGCTCATGAGATGGACCACTATCGATGGAACGTTTTTAGGTATCAGCGAACTGCGCTGGAAAGGCATATGTGAAACAACTACCGACAAAGGCCACAAGCTTTATTTCAGTGGTAGAGATGACAGGCATGAAAACGGAGTTGGATTCTTGGTCCACAAGAACATTCTAGCCACTGTCATGGGTTGCCGCCCAGTCTCTAGTAGACTCATTACCATCCGTCTGAGAGCAGCCCCTTTCAACATCACCATCATCCAGGCCTATGCCCCAACATTAGACTATGACGACAGCGAAGTGGAGGATTTCTATGAAAATCTACAGGCTGTCCTTGACCAAGTGTTGAAGAAGGACATAGTCATAGTGGTTGGCCACGATGCGCACCACAACTGGGGAGACACATGTGGACCCCACTGCAACAACGAGACAAATGACAGGGATCTGAGACTGTTGGAGTTTGCCAGATACAACAATCTGATACTGGCAAACACGCTTGGTCTCCACAAAAAATCCAGACGATGGACAGCGCACAGTCCCGGTGGGGAGCATCACAACCAGATCGACTACATCATGGTCAAGAAACGCTTCAGATCAAGCATCAACTTTGGCAGGACACGAACTTTTCCAGGAGCAGACATCGGAAGTGACCACGATCTTGTGATGATGTCTCTCCGGCTTCACTTGAAGAGAGTAAACACAGCAAAATGCACTAGACTGAAGTTTGACCTGGACAAACTGCAAGACCCGGAGGAGACAGAAATATTTCAGGCCACAATTGGAGGGAAATTTGCACCACTGCTTAATTTTGGGAGCTGGTGAAGTAGATGTCAACACCATGACTACCACCTTTAACTCGGCTGTGATAGATGCCGCCACGGAGATCCTTGGAAAGCACAGGCCAAAGAAGAAGCTTTGGATCACACCTGAACTTTTGGACCTGTGTGATAAACGAAGAGAGATGAAAAAGAAAAAGAACACCTCACAGGGAGCTGATGCCTACCGAAAAATCAACAATGCCATCCGAAAAGGCATGCGAACAGCAAAGGAGAACTGGATAGAAGATCAATGTCAGGAAATAGAGAACAGTCTGAACAAGAACAACAGCAACTGTGAAGCGGCTGACAAGTGTTAAACAGCCCAAGGTCTCCATGATCCAAAGCAAGTCTGGCATATGCCTTACAGAAGAACAAGAAGTCTTGGACAGATGGACAGAGTACTGCTCTGACCTTTACAACCACAAACCAAACAGAGACCCATCAGTTCTAGCATGTCCAGAGAAAAGAGAAGAAGAAATCCTCCCAATTCTCAGAAAAGAAGTTGAAGCAGCTGTGCAATCACTGAAAAAGGGGAAGTCAGCAGAAGTGGACAACATACCCGTGGAACTGCTTCAAGCAGGAGGAAAGGCGATGATTGACGCACTCACCATTATCTGTAACAAGATCTGGCAGACCTTGGGGAGTGGCCTAGGCTACACCATGGACCCAGTCGCTTGTCATCACTCTTCCCAAAAAAGGTAACCTTCAGGAATGTGAAAATTACCGCACCATCAGCCTCATCAGCCATCCCAGCAAGGTCCTCCTGAAAATAATACTCAACAGGTTGAAACCCTAAGCTGAACAAATCATAGCTGAAGAGCAAGCAGGATTCAGGCCAGGGCGAAGTACCACTGAACAGGTTTTCAACCTCAGAATAATCTGCGACCATGAGAGTGTACAACATCAGCCCTAAAATTATTGAAGTCATCAAAAGCCTGTATGACAAGTCTACAAGTGCAGTCATCGGAAAATGGTTCAGAACAACAATCGGTTTGCGTCAGGGATGCCTACTCTCTCCAACACTCTTCAACATCTTCCTAGAGCGCATCATGTCAGATGCCCTTGCAGATCACGAAGGCACAGTCAGCATGGGGGAAGAGCAATCTCCAGACTTTCGTTTTGCGGATGACATTGATGGATTGGCTGGAAAGGAACAAGAGCTTGAACAGCTGGTACAGAGGCTTGACACCAGCTCCAGAGCCTATGGAATGGAAATAAGTGCAGAGAAGACCAAAATGATGACCAACAACAATGGCATCAACACGGACATCAAAGTCCAAGGCAGTGCATAGCTTCAAATATTTAGGAGCCATTGTAACAGACAATGAGTCCCGACAGGAAGTCCTCTCCAGGATCGCACAAACAACTGCTGCCCTGGCAAGGTTGAAGCCAATTTGGAAAGACAGGACCATCAGTCTACATTCTAAGGTAAGGCTGCTGCACTCCCTTGTCATCTCCATCTTCATATAGGAATATGATTGCGAAACATGGACCATCACAGCAGATCTACAACGAAGAATACAAAGCATGGAGATGAGGTGCTACAGAAGACTTCTGGGCATTTCTTATACCCAGCATATCACCAACGACAAAGTCCAACAGACCATCACACAAGCCATTGGACAACACAATGACCTGCTTACAGTGGTGAAAAAAATGAAACTCCGATGGTATGGCCACGTCACCAGATCATCAGGTCTTGCAGAGACCATCCTGCAAGGCACAGTGCAAGGAGGTAGAAGAAGAGGGAGACCAAAAAAGAGGTGGGAGGACAACATTCGAGAATGGACTGGTTTGACACCCGAGCGAAACACTCAGGGTTGCTGGAGACAGGGAAAGATGGGGTACGCTGGTTAAACGATCATCTGCAGTGCCCCCACGACCTCCGAGGTACGGGATAGGATAGGATAGGTGTGCAGCAATGTAAGTCAATAAAAGTGGAGGTGATGGGATGGAGGGAGTAGTGGTTGATGTGATTTGTATTTATTTTTTTTTTGACACTTCATTGTCCCTTTTTAATCAGGAAATTCTGGGCCGCTTTTCCTGGGGCGAGCCCAAATCCATTCACATGCATACATTCACACATCTGTGTTTGTCTTATACATACGCGTGTAAATGCATACAATGATGCTGCTGGATACAGGAGTTGGTATACAAGTACCTCAAATATCTGCAAAGTCCTTACCCACACCCTGTTAAAGTGATGGGGGTTGGGATGGGCTGCAGGGTAAAATTTGTTATATTATAGATGTCAAGCTAAGTATAATGTTTTCTTTCAAACAGAGCACACACATGTAGTCAACTAATATTGTTATGGAAGAAAAACACACTGCTATATAATTTTTAATAGTTATCCTTTTTTTTAAGCTTACTTCTTTTTTCTTTTAAAGAAAAACTGAACAAATCATAAATACATGTACATGAATTATATGTTTTCGAAATATAGATGAACTATGTGCACCATGGATACACAGTTTATAATTTACTTTACTGCAAGTCTTTTCGCAAGTAAATCAGAATTTTCCTATTCATTAAAATAACCTAATGCAAAACAATCCACATTTAAATAGGTGTGTGTGTGTTTGTGCATACATTCACAAATCTGTGTGTGTCTTATACGTTAGCGTGTAAAATGCATAAACTGATGCCGCTAGTATATATACTATCCAAACATAAGACAGCGGTGCAATATTGATCATAACTGTGCCAGCTGTCAATGTAGGTAAGTATTCAATAAGACGTCACCAAATCACTCATTAAATACAAAGAAGAACTTTTATCTGGTGTCCTATTTACAAACGTCTATAGTGATTATACTACTTCTGCTTCTTACCATGTCTCCTTAATCCCAACCCTCTACATTGATTATAGATAAAGAAATCACTCTGACAATACTCACTTTAAATACAGAAATTACTCCTTGAAATTCTGGTAACCGCCTATTAGTTCTTACTATAATTCTTTAATTATTACTTATTTACTGTAGTATTTTTACTTTTTTTTTCTTCTGTCCTCTCTCACGCAATCACCCTCAGGCTCCCCAAGAAAATATATTTTTTAAATTTACAGACTGATAATAGTCAAGAATAAATAACAAACCAAATATCTGTCCCTTTCATGCCTTATCTCAAGAACCATTGAATGGATTTTGACCGAACTTCATAAGAAAATTGCCTGAGTTGATGTCCAGCCTCCCATGTCACCATATTTGCTCTACCACAAAGGTCAAAGTTGCTAGGGCCTATTTGTTACTAAACACACTTTGCTCTATATCTCAAAAACCGCTGAACCTGTTGTCATGATTTTTTGTATACATGTACTTCAACTCATGGCCAGTCATTTAATAGCATTCTGGTTGCTGGTTTTCGGTCTGTCAACGCGAGCGAGCATGCATGCATGTGTGTGTACATGAATGCTCAATGATGAGTGTGTGTGTGAGCTCATGCACAGGACAGAGTGTGTTCATGTTTATTTGTGTGTCCCAGTGCTCATGTGTGCATGAGTGTATAGGTGGCTCACAGTTTGCCCTAACCTTACAAGTTCTATAAACATATCAGACATTTGTCCATGTGAAAAAACAACAGTTCATCCAATTCAGACAAAACCATAATGGCACGGCATAATCACATCCCAAATGAAAAAGAAACGCCCACACTGCACTTAGAAATCATTAAATACCAAAAACATTTTGTCAAAAAACAAATACACACGAATTGTTTTTAATTGAAAAATATAGAGGCCCACATAGTTAGAAATGACAAAATACCTAAGACATTCTGTTCAAATGTACATGTGTACTACTTCATTATCTTTATGTTATAATTAATGAAAAAGAAAGACATGCATACAAATCAAGCAGTACTTTTAACCATTTGTTAATGAAATGCAAAGCTGGGCTAATAAATCACAGTAAATGGTAAATACATAAAAAATAAAGGCATAAATAATCATAAACCTCGCCTCTAGGTTTTTAAACTATGAATAATAATGGTTCTATTATTAATACCTCAAAGATCAGTCCATCAGAAATATAATTTAAAACATAAGTACAATATAATCCACCAGGAGAGAAAATATGTAAAAGCTTTAATAGCAAGGGAGTTTGAATCCCACATCATGAATAATCCAACAAACCCACACATATCTTAATTTCCCACGGGAAGAGATACTTCAGTTCTGCAGAGTTGCCAACCCCAAAAAAAGTTTTCAGTAGTAAACATTCTGAATTTCAGTAGTTTTATGACATTTTCCGTAGCCATACGTCCTCGCATTTTTTTTTTAACAAAGACATGCATACACAGTCTGCAACGAAGGTCGTGAAGAGTGTTTCCGCACGAATTATTGAGAGATCCATATCGGGCTTGAAGAAGGTGGCTACCGACTGAACAGGGACTAACTTTTCTGGATCAGGGCAACGACTTTTGTGACGGTTGCCATTCACGTGTCGCGTCACATCGTGTGATCTCGATGACGCAGTGATGCACGGAAATTTTTCAGAATACTCTTTCCTGTACTCTTGATTTGCTGTCCTCTTCTTTTTTTCTGGGCTTTCATCGCTAGTTTTCTTTCTTTTTGGCATCATGGATTCAAAATACGCCGCACACAAACCTTTCTTCTCGCGCTGTAGAACGTGACCCGGAAACGAAAGTGTCACAGAAAGGTCGAGGTTTTGTGCACCGACTGGCCGTTTGCAAAACCACTTCACAATGATTGGTCGAATTTCCTAACATGCACTGGGAGCGTGATCTATTACACCGTGCACGTAAACCGAATGACCGTAACCTTGAGGTGCTACGGGAGGCACAGGCGCTCAATAAAACTCGTTAAAACTGTAATACTATCGTCGAAAATTGACTTTCCGTAGTAAATTTTCGATTTGCGTAGCTCCGTAGCCGTGTATTCATTTCCGGAGTAAACTACAGAAATTCCGTAGTGGTTGGCAACCCTGGTTCTGTGACCTGATAAATATTATATACTATCAATTTAAAAAAGGGCAGATTTCCACGAAATTCCAAAAGGAGGTGGTTGTGGAAGGGGAAGGAGGAAAGGGGAGGGGGGATGTGTGTAATGGTAAGATAAGTAAAAAGGAAGATTATAGGATGGAATGGGAGAATGAAAAAAGCATTTCCTAAGAGAGGAGGTGTTCTGGGGTTGGGTAGGGGAGGAAAGCAATACAGTTGTTGTTGAGTAAATAATAATTATTAGTGCATTTTGAACCAAACAAAAACAACAACAACATACAAACATATAATTATAATAGCATCTTCTGTCAGTCTGAGCTGAAAAGTATACAATAAACTGTTTAGGAGAAGTAATAAACAAGATGGCAAGAGATTCAAATGTATTTCCAGACACTCAAACATATAGTCAAAAAAGTAAGCATTTTCAAAAGTGTTAATTTTCTAGGAGGTGTGATGTGGCTTTATTCTAATGAAGCAAAAGAAAAACACACAAAGACAGGCCACTACCTGACCTATCTGCAAACAACATATCAAATTTAATCACTATATTTTTAGATATAGCACAAAATTTATTTAGAAAATGATGAAGCACTAATTACATTTACCTTTGAGAAAGTACAAATACAAATGATCTAACATGCTTCGCAGTAGTTAAAGTAGTAAAGCAACAGCTAAAGTAGTCGCAAAGTAAAAATAATACATTTTGGTTCAAAAAAGTGAATTTCAAAGCGACGGACCAAACAACCGACTGACAACAGGACTGCTACTGAAAGATGGCTCATGATTTGAAATATCTGTGTACCAAAAATCAACAAATCACTTCAGCCATTTTTAAGATATTAAGCAAAAAGCAATAAAATGACTCCAGTGACACTGACTTTTGCTGTACAGTAAATATGATGGAACTGGCGGCAGGCCACTAACCCAGGTAATGTTCCTATATTTGGTCAAAATCTGTTCAGTGATTCTAGAGATATGGCATTCAACAGACTGAAAGACATTTAGCTCATTTTAAAGTATTTTCAGATAAGTCTGGAAAAACAAACAAGGGAAAGAAAACAAACCTTAACTAGAATGACAATTCTCATATGACTCACATGCTCCAATATTTAACACAAAAATGACCGCCCAGAAAAAACAAAATGAAATGGTGGCATTACAATGCAAAGTAATACCGACATTGATGTTTTTTTGCTCTTTACCTTGAGATGACCTTGACCTTCAGCTCCAAATAAACTCATGTACTATCCTATCCTATCCTATCCTGTTCCGTAACCCGGAGGTCGTAGGGGCACCACAGATGATCATTTAACCAGCATACTCCATCTTTTTCTTTCCTCACCAGGCCTGATGGCTTCACTCAGTGTCAAACCAGTCCATTCTCGAATGTTGTCCTCGGCTCCTCCCACCTCTTTTTCGGTCTCCCTCTTCTTCTACCTCCTTGCACTGTGCCTTGCAGAATAGTCTTTGCAAGGCCTGATGATCTGGTGACGTGGCCATACCATCAGAGTTTCCGTTTCTTCACCACTCTGAGCAGGTCATCGTGTTGTCCCATGGCTTGTGTGATGGTCTGTCGGACTTTTCGTTGTTGGTGATGTGTTGGGTATAGGAAATGCCCAGAAGTCTTCTGTAGCACCTCATCTCCATTCTTTGTATTCTTCGTTCGAGATCTGCTGTGAGGGGGTCCATGCTTCGCAAGCATATAGGAAGATGGAGATGACAAGGGAGCACAGCAGTCTTACTTTGGAATGTAGACTGATGGTCCTGTCTTTCCACATGGGCTTCAACCTTGTCAGGGCAGCAGTTGTTTGTGCGATCCTGGAGAGGACTTCCTGTCGGGACGCATTGTCTGATACAATGGCTCCTAAATATTTGAAGCTATGCACTGTGTTGAGGGATTGGCCTTGGACTTTGATGTCCGTGTTGATGCCATTGGTGTTGTTGGTCATCATTTTGGTCTCCTCTGCACTTATTTCCATTCCATAAGCTCTGGAGGTCAATGATCAGAGTCTCCTCTCTGAAAATCCTTATCGGGAAGAGAGGGGACTATAAACTGATATAACATCTGGAGGTCGTGTCAAGCCTCTGTACGTACCAGCTGCTCAAGTTCTTGTTCCTCTCCAGCCAATCCATCAATGTCATCCGCAAAACGAAGATTGGAGATTGCTCTACCCCCTATGCTGACTGTGCCTTCATGATCTGCAAGAGCATCTGACATGATGCGCTCTAGGAAGATGTTGAAGAGTGTTGGAGAGAATAGGCATCCTTGACGCACACCGATTGTTGTTCTGAACCAGTTCCCGATGGCGCTGTTGTGGAGGACTGCACTGGTAGCCTAGTTGTAGAGAGTCTCCTCTCTGAAAATCCTTACGGGAAGAGAGGGGACTATAAACTGATAAACATAACATAACTGGTAGCCTTGTCATACAGGCTTTTGAAGACTTCAATAATTTTAGGGCTGATGTTGTACACTTTCATTGTTGCCCACAGAGCTGCATGCCAGACTCGGTCAAACGCCTTCTTAAGTCTATGAACACATGATATAGATGTTTGTGCTGTAGGTATTTCTCACAGATTATTCTGAGGTTGAAAATCTGTTCAGTGGTACTTTGCCCTGCCCCGAATCCTGCTTGTTCTTCAGCTATGATTTGTTCAGCTTGGGGTTTCAACCTGTTGAGTATTATTTTCAGGAGGATCTTGCTGGGATGGCTGATGAGGCTGATGGTGCGGTAATTTTCACACTCCTGAAGGTTACCTTTTTTTGGGAAGAGTGATGACAAGCGACTGGGTCCATGGTATAGGCCACTCCCCACTCTGCCAGATCTTGATACAGATAATGGTGAGGGCATCAATCATCGCTTCTCCTCCTGCTTGTAGCAGTTCCGTAGGAATGTACTATCAAATAAAGTATTATGCCAGAAAAACTGTGGCCTTGGGATGACCTTGACCTTTAGTGACCTTGATCCTCATGTGACCTCTTATGCATGTCTAATCAAATAACCCAATGTTGTTGCAAACTATAGATTAAATAAACAGTCATTCACAAGTACTATGACTTATTTTTTTTTGTTTTTGCAAGATCAACGCAAAAATGTAACATATATGAAAGATCAATATATCATCTCTAAATACAACAAGTTTGGACTTTTTATTTCTCATAGTTTAGGATCAAGGTCACTTCAAAGTACTTATACTAACCGACTTTGGAAAGCTCCAGTGACCTTGACCTTGGGGTGACATTGACCAAATGTGTATAGTATGTGTGTCTCATTGATATCCATCATGCATCAAAAGAATCATAAGTTCAATATTAATAACCTAGGAAAAAAAGAAATGTTGTGGAAAATGTTTTATTTTTAACTAACATTTGTTGACCCCGTAACCTTGACCTTGAAGTGAAGTCATTCATTCACTGATCATGTATGGGGTCTTATGGGCACACACCATCTTGCTAAGTTTGATTGTGATAGTTAAAATAGGTTCTTAGTACTTAACCACTTTAAAATTTTGCACAGAAAGACAGTGGACAGCAAACTGCGGACAGATGGACCGACTGACTTTTTTTATTTTTAATGTCATTTTTGGACTATTAGGACTCATCTCACATAGATTTCCCAAAATCTGGATTTCCTTTTCCTTTTTTTCTTGGAGTGGGGGAAAGGAAGGGTGGGGGGGGGGGAGGTGGTGAGTACATAGACTCACATTGCTATGCATGTGACTTTTTGTTTGTGAGTCAAAACTTACTTCATGACATAAAGCAGGCATCCACAACAACACATACAGATACTAAAATGCACAAGCAAAATTGGGCTAAAGTACACTTCATGCATGCAGAAAAAAAGATGGGGAAAAATCTGGGTCAACACAGTTTGCAAATGAAAGGGACAAAAATCACAAGCTGCCACTGCAGTATCTTTTTTTTTTTCTTTAAAGGCCTACCCGAGACACCAGCTATATTTGGTCTACATTGAGGGCTATGCTAAACTAAGACAATTACAAAATATGAAGGTTTAATTCGCCTTAGATCGCTTGTTGTTGTTCGATAAAGATAGGAATTTTTACCTGTAATCATCGTTAGGAGAAGTAATTTTCTAAAACTTCACATGATAATTTCCCTTAGTTTGTGACATAGCGTATTGTAATGGAGCCACAAGACCACGCTGAAAGCGATTCTTCCTGTAGTTCTTCTAATAGTAATATTAGCGCCGAAGAAGATGGTAATGATTACGGAATTATGCCATATCAGTTTGAACCAGAAGCTTCTGGAAATGACAGTTCAACTTCCAGCGAAAATGACGACAGTCTACATCTTAATCGTCTTTTTTCTACAGATTGGTAAGTGTGAAGTCGAATGACAAAACTCTGAAACTAAGTTTTAGGCTATTTACTAAATAAACATTCTAATACTTTGGGCCTATTTGAGAATTGAGTAGCCTAAATCAGGCATATTTTTTTAATAAATGAACAGTTATAATATTACTAGCCATATTACTTACGTCCTTGCTTATTAGTAGGCCTATAACATATTACTTGATCAGTGTGTGTAGTATTATACTCAGAGAGTCATAGTGAATAAGTGATGTTTAACGTTTAGGCCTACTAGTAGTGTTTACTTTTGTTCTTTCTCTTCCTCTCAAATGTGCATATTGTGATCATACTGATGATACTCTTAAATCTACTTTGTCTACACTCTAGTAAAAATAAAAAATAAAAATGTGTTGGGCTATAATTAGTATAGTTCAGTAATTAAGCTCACATGATACTCAAAATAAAATGCCATACTTTATATTTATAATGCACTCAGCAACCGCACAATACAAGCCCCGAGAAGTTGGATTGATTCGTTCACGTTTAGGCTGTGGAACATTACTGTTTACATCTTCGCTAGTAGCCATATTGAAGCGCAGTACGGTACTCGATGTCACATCCGGAAATAGGCATTTGCCAGCTAATGGCAGGTGTGAAAATCTTTGTAAATTAAGTTTTAATTAAATTGTACGGGTATTTAACAAAAACAAAATAACTACTGTTTGATTATGTGACTCAAACACGTTTATTTAACCAAATATCGCTGATGTCTAGGGTAGGCCTTTAAATAAGAACAGTTTAAACAATCTGTTGCCCACAGGAATACATGGAAATAAAAATGACTTAAAGTGAAGTAATTTCTAAAAAGGGGAGACTAATGCCTACTGTCCAAGTGTCCCAGGCTAGCCGAGAGGTTGGATTTGGTCTTACAAGGCAGCGGGCGATTGGGCATGTCCGCCAGAAGTTTTGAGTCGAGCTTAGAGTCGATATCAACAACTTGGACGTTATGTCTTAGGGCTAGCAGACATACCACAAACACAAGGGGAGCATGTGAGTGAATATAAACAAATGATGCACACAACAAAATATTGAACTAGACAAAGATGCTCATAACCATAATAAAATGTACATGATGATGATGGCAAAATATGAATAACAGTAGATGAAACGAATGATCAGTAACAACCAACTCCAGAAATTTAGACAATCACATGTCTCATGATGATGATGACGATGATGATGATGATGATGATGATGATGATGATGATGATGATGATGATGATGATGATGATGATGATGATGATGATGATGATGATGATGATGATGATGATGATGATGATGATTACAGAAACATGTGAGAAACAGTGCATACAAATGACACAAGAAACGCGAGCATCCAAAACAACAACCATGGACAGAATTATTTTATCAGGGTAGAATGGGGAAGACAGAATATATGAAAGAGATGAGGACAGTACATAGCAACAGAGCAAAACAAATGACACACACAACTTGTCCTTAACTGGCAACATTTTAACCATGCAGTCACACAAACAATTCCTTGCATCTAACAATCATGTGCACAATTTCAAACATGCCAGAATCACACTTTCATGCATGTAAGAAAACACTTTATACTCTCCTGCAACAAGAGCAACAGAAACACTCAATATTGCTGCTTAAAATTATCCATATTATACCATCACTTATTATGAATTGTAGTGGACATATAATACCAGAAAACTAGCATTACATATTCAAACACAAACATACACACAAACATGGACAACAGTACTGATTTACTAAAACAAAGTAGACACACACAAGAAAACTAGTATTCTACACCCTGATAAGCACACAACATTGAACAATATAAAAAGGAGACTATACATACCTGTGGCTTCAGAGCGTGATCGGTGATGGGTTTTCTTTGTGGATGGGGGAGACGTGGACAGCAAAGGAGCCACACCAGTGGGGCTGGGAAGCTTCGGTACAGGCGTAGGTCTGAAAAAAATCAAGCAATGTCGTATCACTGCCTGAAAATACCGCTGCTGTAACTCAACAGTACGTAACAGTTCACTTTTATGTAATGGTTAGTATTTCTGGTATTGGAGGTCAAGCATTTGTGACCTAATGTTTACCCTTTCCCATTTATTCATATGGTGAAATTACTCAGCACATTATCTTGCACATTTCACTCTGATAGTTGAAATTTTGAATTAAAGTTATTCATTCTTGCGATACAACTATTTTTGTTGAAGAGGGATCCATGGCCCTAAAACACTTTTGTCCATGAGGCATGACACACAATACTTGCCCCCATATTTCTCAAGAATCATAAATCTGTGACACATAAAAACACTATTCATGAACAACATACCGGAGCTCTTCGCTAAGAATCATTGTCTTGAGCTTGACACCTTGCGAGTTTTTCCAGTTTGGCTTGAGACAATCTGCAGAAAACGCATCCAAAATCCATGCTGCGTTGACAGAAAACTCCACAGAATTCCGGCACCTTCGGAGGTAGAAAGTAACAGTTTTTTTCACACATGGCTATACATAAACCTTCAGAGACAAAAAGAAAACATATTTTAGACATTGTTATATCAAGAGGAAAGTTCCTATCCTATCCCGTAACTCGAAAGTCGTTGGGGCATCACAAATGATTAATCAGTGTGCTCCATCTTTCTCTGTCCTCAACGTCAAGCCAGTCCATTCTTGAATGTTGTCCTCCCATCTCTTTTCCTGTCTCCCTCTTCTTCTGCCTCCTTGCACCGTGCCTTGCAGGATGGTCTTTGTAAGGCCTGATGCTCTGGTGACGTGGCCATCCATCAGAGTTTTCATCTCTTCACCACTGTGAGCACATCATCGTGTTGTCCAATGGCTTGTGTGATAGTCAGTCAGACTTCGTTGTTGGTGATGCGCTGGGTATAGAAAATGCCCAGAAGTCTTTTGTAGCACCTCATCTCTTCGTTGTACATCTGCAGTGAGGGTCCATGTTTCGTAAGTGTATAGGAAGATGGAGAGGGCAAGGGAGCACAGCAGCCTTACCTTGGAATGTAGACTTATGGTCCTGTCTTCCAAATGGGCTTCATCCTTGTCAGGGCAGCAGTTTATGCGATCCTGGAAAGGACCTCTGTCGGGACCCATTGTCTCATACAATGGCCCCTAAATATTTTAAGCTATCCTATCCTATCCTGTAACTCAAACGTCGTTGGGGCACCACCACAGATGATCGTTTAACCAGCGTACTCCAGCTTTCTCTGTCCTTAGCAACCCTCATGGCTTCGCTCAGTGTCAAGCCAGTCCATTATCGAATGTTGTCCTCCCACCTCTTTTTCGGTCTCCCTCTTCTTCTGCCTCCTCGCAGCCTTGCAGGATGGTCTTTGCAAGGTCTGATCCTCTGGTGATGTGGCCATACCATCGTAGTTTCCGTTTCTTCACCACTGTGAGCATGTCATCGTGATGTCCAATGGCTTGTGTGATGGTCTGTCGCCTATTGGACTTCGTTGTTAATGATGTGCTGGGTATAGGAAATGCCCAGAAGTCTTCTGTAGCACCTGATCTCCATGCTTTGTATTCTTCGTTGGAGATTTGCTGTGAGGGTCCATGTCTCGCAAGCATATAGGAAAATGGAGATGACAAGGGAGCGCAGCAGCCTTACCTTGGAGTGTAGACTGATGGTCCTGTCTTTCCAAATGGGCTTCAACCTTGTCAGGGCAGCAGATCCTGTCTTTCCAAATGGGCTTCAACCTCGTCAGGGCAGCAGTTGTTTGTGTGATCCTGGAGATGACTTCCTGTCAGGACCCATTGTCTGATACAATGGCTCCTAAATATTTAAAGCTATGCACTGTGTTGAGGGATTGGCCTTGGACTTTGATGTCCAAGTTGATGCCATTGGTGTTGTTGGTCATCACTTTGGTCTTCTCTGCACTTATTTCCATTCCATAGGCTCTGGAGGTGGTGTCAAGCCTCGTTACCAGCTGTTCAAGTTTTGTTCCTCTCCAGCCAATCCATCAATGTCATCCGCAAAACGGAGGTTGGAGATTGCTCTCCCCCCTATGCTGACTGTGCCTTCGTGGTCTGCTAGGGCATCTGACATGATGCGCTCTAGGAAGATGTTGAAGATGTTGATGTCAAACGCTTTCTTGAAGTCTACAAACACATGATATAGATGTTGGTGCTGTAGGTATTTCTTGCAGATTATTCGTTGGTAAAAATCTGCTCAATGGTACTGTAATATCAGAAATGTTGACAAAGATATGGTAACTCAACTTAGAGATAAATAGATAGTATTGAACAAACCTTGACGTTTAATTTAATAGCTCTGTAAAGAACGTTGGACATTGTCAAATTAACCTCCTTGAAACTGTCACTCCAGTTACCATCAAGTCGAACTTGCAATGCGGAACGTAAGTTAGTTTAATTGAATAGCTGACAGGTATCGCTTGACCGATAAGTAGCCCCACGAATCATAGCTCTCTAAAATCTACCCTCCGTTTCTCCCCTGACACCCAAAGTTGAGACGTAACAGATAGCATCCCCTAACCAGGACAAGAGAACAAAGAAGGCCTAGCAGTTTGTCCAGGTCAAACTTCAGTCTGGTGCACTTTGCTGTTTACTCTTTTCAAGTGGAGCCAGAAAGACATCATCACGAGATCGTGGTCACTTCCGATGTCTGCTCCTGGAAAAGTGTGTGTCCTGCCAATGTTGACGCTTTATTTGAAGTGTTTCCTGACCATGATGTAGTCAATATAGTTGTGGTGCTCCCTGCTGGGACTGTGCCATGTCCATCGTTTGGATTTTTTGTGCGGACCAAGCATGTTTGCCAGTATCAGACTGTTGTATCTGGAAAACTCAAAGAGTCTCAGACCTCTGTCATTTGTCTCTTTATTGCAGTGGGGTCCACATGTGTCTCCTCAATGGTGGCCCTCGTCTTGGCCAACCTTGTTATTCCAGCCGCCTTGCACTACGACTAAAAGTAAAGAAGTGGTTTTTTTAAAACGTACATCCAATCTTCATCATATTTCTTTCATGAATGTATCTCGGGCAAACAAAATATAATATAACATACCTGTGCAGCAAATAAGGATGCACTGCCTCTGCCACATCATGCATATGAATGTACATGTTGAGCAACTGGGGCAGGTAAAAGTCTGTCTCCACCTCCATAAAGCTGAACATTCGGTTACCTAAAGAAATGCAAACAATTGGTGACATTGGTAGTGGTACAGAAGCTTCTGTAAATAATAATCACAGAAACTTTTATTTAATTTTTATAAAGCATGAAAAATACAGTCATTTGATTAAAAAATTAGCATGTTTATTGCAAGCTACATTGAAATAATTAATAAAAATAACAATAAGAAAATATCAGCAAAAACAAACTTCCTGTATAAAACAGTACCATTAGTACCATCTGTCGTGTGTCCTTTCTTGAGCTTCGGCGTATTGCGTCCTTGAGGCAGTTTCTTTCGAGGGATGCATGCACACAGTTGGTCAGCGCTTTTGTGACATCCAGACTTGAACATTGTAATTCAGTTCTAGCTGGTCTCCCCATTGATGAAGTTAGCCGACTGCAGCATGTATAGAACTGTGCTGCTCGGCTTGTGCTTAAAAAACGGAAGCGTGATCATGTCACACCTCTCTTTATGCAGCTCCACTGGCTCCCTGTCAAGTTCTGCATTGAATACAAAATTGCTGTCCTAGTTTTCCGTCACTTTGACCAGTCACTTCCACCATATCTGTCTGAGGTACTCACTACCTACACTACAACTCGTTCTTTGCACTCATCAGATTAAAAACTTTTGAAAACGCCCAAGTGTCGGCTTAAAACAATTGGCGAGCAGTCTTTCAGTTTTGAAGCACCCAAGGTTTGGAATGCGCTGCTTGCCGGTTTAAAACATTGTACAGACCTTGTTTCCTTCGACAGCTCCTTAAAAACGCACTTGTTCCGCAAGGCGTTTTCTGTGTAAATAGTAGGAACAGTAATAATACTTTCTGAATGATGCTGTACATGATGTAGTGCGAATGCTGTGATGATGCGTACGAACAATGTGTGTAAGCGCATTGAGTTGTTATTCTAATGAAAAATGCGTTGTATAAGTGCAATTTATTATTATTATTATTATTATTAAAACAAATCTGGATGACAACAAACATGGAAATTAGTCCCACAAGAATAATATTTAAAATTTGGCTAATGTAATAAAAAGAAAATGAGCTATGTACAAAATCTTATACTGACCAATATAGGTCTGCACTCCTGGCTCCTTGGAGTTGAAGAGATAGGAGATGGCAATGGACATGTCAAACATTTTTGACTCAAACAGACGCAGCAACCAGGATTGTCTAGGGGGTGGGGCTTTGCTTTTCCCACCCCTTGTCCCGGAGGGCACAATCGGTGGCTTCTCTGTGATCTTGTCAAGATCCTTGACCTTTCTGTCCTTGAATCTGAAAGGTCGTGGCAAGCACAGTGCCTTTTTGGAGACAGTCACAGGTTGAGCAAGTTCAGCTACAGTTTCATCTTCTGAAGACTTGGAAACATCATTAGTGTCCAATTCTGACTCGGCTACTAACGTCTGATTATTATCTTCCTGGTTGTCATCCACTTCACCTTCTTTGGATGAAGGACAATCTGCTGCACCACTGTTCGTGTTTGAGTCTGCAGGACAACTTTCGGTACGTGACTGTTGCTGAGAATCATGTAACTTAGCGGATTGGTCATGTGACAGGTGCTGAATGTCAACTGACTTCTGCCCACTGCTAGCAGTCAAGGAGTCTCTAAACTGTCGGATAAGGTCTTTGGTGACAGCCCCCTCCACAATACTGTAGGACATGGAACGTTCTAGATAGTGGGGAGAGTGAGGCTGCTCGTAAATGACCGCTCCATGCCCAGCCAGTTTGTCCAATGAATCCAGAGTCCTGGCGCAGTGGCCACCTCCCCTTCCTTTATTTCTCCCTCCTCCCCCTCCTTCACCACCTCCTCCACCGAGACAGAGTTTGCTCTGAGAAGGAGAGAGAGAGACGGGTGTCCCTTCTTTGTCAGAAGTTGAAGGGCTGTCCCCTTCTCCCTTGGAGGATAAGGAGAAGGTGACATGGTTTCTCTCTCCACTGCTTTTGCATCCTGTGATACCATTAGGTAGGCCCAAGTCGGATTCCTCTTCATCCCTCTCCATAGCATTGCATGAACACACAGCACCTGGCACAGTCTGAAATGCTAGCTCCGGGTTCACAGCATAGTTTCCGTTGACTTCAAACTTGCCAAGGCCTTCCACATCTTCAAGGTGGTGGTGAGGATGAATGGCAGTCGTGTGCACTTGAACATCGTGAAGGTGGCATTTCACTCTCAATGCAGTCGCCATCGCATGATACTAAAAACTCACTTTTTTCAAAATCTGCACATGCGGTGTACAGACTGTGCACAATCTGTGCTATTTACCACAACAAACTAAATAGCACACACTGTAACTACTCTCAAAGTAACATCTAACTGTAATGTCAACACTTAAGCAATGGTTGTTCTTCTGACAGAACTAAAAATCACTTAAGATCGACTAAAAACTGCAATCAATGGTTGAAGTGCCCTGTCTTTATGCTGAATTTGCTTTGAAATTCCAAATCTATGACACTACTGACTACAGAATAGCGCTTTTTAAAAGTCCTGGATAAAAGTGAAATGCAGTGCAGGAAGACCATTTGCAAAAACAGAAGACATGCAGGAAGAATGGATGCTCAGCTCTCACGTTTCACTTTCCTTACTGCTTCCACCCTCTGATGGTGCACATCACTTTGCTCAAGGAGAGTGGGAAGAGACCTGAAACATACCAGAAAATAAATAGATTTATTATCAATGTTTAAAATCTAGAGATTCTGGAGACACATACTATAAGAAATTTTTTATCAAAATAATGGAATGTTGGTCTATGAGTATTAGGATTGAGTCATCAACCCACATGCTGAGTGAGATCAAAATGAAGAATAAAAGTTGTAGCCTGTATGAGCTATACTATGTTGTCTTATAGATGCTATGCTAAAGTTTTATTAATTTTGATCTTACAATTTACATGACATATGAAACTGACTATCAAATACTGTACAAAACTATAGTACATTTCTATCTGTGAACTCTATTTAAATAACAAATAAATAACAAAGCATCTCAACAAAACCAATATCATTTTCAAGTGTGGGTCACAACCACAAGACTTAAGTCAGTTGAGAGAATGACTGTGCACAATAGGCGTACAATATATTCAAATATTGCTAAAGATATCTCCGCTATGGCAACATTTCAGAATGTGTTACCAACATTTGGCTATTTGATCCTCCAATTAACTCTATGTAAATATATGTGAATATAATTAAACAATAATTTATTACTGGTTCAAGATTTCGTTTCAGATGACTTTCAGGTCAGTTCTAAAGCTCTAATCACTGTCTCACAGAGCTCTCTCTCTCTCTCTCTCTCTCTCTCTCTCTCTCTCTCTCTCTCTCTCTCTCTCTTTCTCACACACACACATACATACAAACATTCAAATACATGCCCAAACCCACAACCACACACACACTATACACACATTGTATACACCCTCGCTCCCATGCAACACACACCAAATTCAACTGAGAAAAAGAACAGACAAAGACTTCCTTTTTGAATTAGCTAAAGCAGAAAAATGTGGGTTTATTCTCTTTGAACCTACTTTGAGAAAATAATATAATCATATAATCAGAATAATGTATAACTACCTCATAAACCAACCAGGGCCGGACCTAGGGGGGGGGGGGGGGGGGGGGGGGGGGGGGGGGGGGGGGGAGGGGGTCCTGGGTTTTTAATGCATTGTAAAAGCATGCGGCTTGCCTGCAGTGAAGAACATGATGGGAGCACTGAGGGAACTGTCACTGTTTTTCTCAAACTCTCCTAAGAGACAAAGAAAACTTGAAGATACCATCGAAGCATCTCAGCCTGATACGACAAACTTCACAAAGACAAAGCTTATTGATCTGTGCAGAACAAGATGGGTAGAAAAACATGAAGCACTGGAGGTTTATACATCTCTCTTCCTGGTTGTTCACGACTGTTTGGGACAAATGTGTGAAGACAGTGACAACTGGGACAGTGAGACATTGACCAAGGCAACTGGCTTTCTCCACACCTTGAGCAGCAGTGTTTTCCTCGTTGCATTCGTTGTCGTCCACAATTGTTTGCGTTACTTAAAAAACTTGACAGTGAAGCTGCAGAAAAGGACAAAAGATGTTGTCGATGCCTACAGGGAAATCAAAGAGGTCAGTAACTGCATGTCTTCTATTAGAAGAGATGTCGACACAGCGTTTGTTGCCTGGTTTGGTGAAGTCAGCAAAATGGCAAATGTTTTGACAACTGATGTTATTGTTCCTCGTCAAGCATCCCGACAGACTCTCCGTGACAACCAACCTGCGGCCACTCCAGAAGAATATTTCAAGATTAGCATTGCCATTCCTTTCTTGGAACATCTGTCAACCGAATTGGACTCGAGGTTCAAAAATGCTGACCTAGCAGTTGATGGTCTCTGTCTGGTGCCAAGCACTTTAATAGACAACCAGGATGGTTTCATGCATTGTAACAAGCAGACCAGTTTACCCCGCACTATTTGAGCTTTTGCTTGTTTAGCAGTAGTAAAACTTAGAAGGTTACTGTAGTCTATAGCAGACGATTAAGGTATAACTGATGTGTACACACATTGTGAGCTGACGCGAGCCGGTTAGTGACATCATCGCGAACTACGATGTTGTTTCGAATTTTATAGCCACTTAAATTGTTTCATCCGATCAGGACACAGGTAGAGTGGTTAGAACCAGTTCTGGCCGATTCAGGCAAAGCCAGGTAGGGGTCAGTCTAGTTTGAGACGCTAAGGAGTACACAGTACTCTGACAGAATCTCTCCTGAGAAGATTAGACAGCAGTGCTTGTTGAATATCCGAATTCAATCAAGTAGCCACGGCCTGACATTGTCGAACAGGTAAATGAACATACTTCTGTTTCATCGTGATGTATTTATAGTATTGTTGAAATTATGTTTGTGGAATTTGCTATGCTTAGAATTGAATTGTTAGTCCGACTTTGCCTGACCACGTGGAGAAGCCAACCACGTGTCAAGCACGACCGGGTTTGACGCCATGTTGTATACCTGTCGGAACCACTGTTGTTTAACCTATATGTATGCTTGCAGACCAGTGGATATACCAGTGAATGTTTATAATATTATTATTTGTTTATGTGTATAGTTAGCCACGATTTATATTTTTATATGTATAGGAAATTAGAGTGGAGATTCCAGTGGACCACGGACTTAGCAGAATGTTCGTCGCTTATGTATAGAGATGTGGAGCTATCACTGAGGGCTACTTTGGCTTTCAGTGAGACGCTCTGCACAGACCTATTATTCAGGGTTGTGCAGAATTTTGTCTCGTATGTTACAGACGAGCAGGCGGTATATCGTGAGCCCAACTCAGCACAAGACAACACCAAGTCGACGCGTACAGTTGGCTGCCGGGGCATCTACAGCATCATGCGCAGATAGCCCACCCGTCAAACACAAGCAACGACAACCCAGCGTGTCGTAGAAGCGACCTCAACGCAGCGCTTCAACCACTCAGTTAAGTGCCCAGGAAACAGTGCACTAAAACTGTATCAAAAGGACCACAGTAGTCCACTCTTTATGAACGCTAGTAGCCAGTGCCCGATGAAGAAAAAGTAGCTGCCTAGATTATTAGCGAGCGAACCATTCGCCTTGACATTTGAACTTTTAAGTTAGATTCGTACTTCGAAGATCGTGTATAGAGTAGAGGAAATAAATGTGTGATTTTTACTGTTATCAAGCAGTGATGCACAAGTTTTGGGACCCTAATAGGACATTATGTCCTGAACACAAAAAACCAATAGGACATGATGTCCTGAATACAAAAAAGTAATAGGACACTGGCATTGTTGCCAAAAAGTCTTGTTGTTTACCTGGTAATACTGAAAAGTAAAGAGGCACTTCGAAACAGTGACAGTTCAATTCTTGAAAATGTAGCGTTTTCTCTTGCTTGCCCACTTCTTTACAATCCGGTGAAGATACTCTTTTGAAGCGTTTTCAGTGTACCCCCTCTGAGACATCAAGAGATTGAATGTTTTCTGCGTTACTGTCTTTCAAAAGCTGCATAACAGAGCCAAATTTCGCGAGAGGCAGATTTTCTTTTATTAGCCAGTTTACAGCTCTCGCTGTGGTGATCATTGCCTCCTCCTGATTTGTCAACAATAGATCCTCACAAACCTCTTTATTGTGTTGCTCTTGGGGCACTTGGATTGCTAGTTTGTGACTAGCTGTAGTCAAATGATCTTCCAATGCACTTTTTTTTTTTAAAGTTAACGCAGCCGCGAGTATACGATTTTTTCGCCACACCAGAACTTTTAAATACCGTACAGAACATGGCCTCTTTTTCATCGTCAAATGTTACCCACGCCTTTTGAAAAACGCGATCAACACGAGTACTAGTAGGCTGACTTGAAGTTGACGGTTTCTCAGCTTCGCGACCATCGGCATCGGAAGAATCCTCTACAGATCGTGTAGGCTCTGCTTCTTTTAATGTGCTGAGAACTGAATTACCCGCAAATAAGACGATTATTGAGATTTGGTTTTTATCCGCCTTCAGTCTTTTTTTCGCAGACATTTTCGATAATTTCGATCGAATGTTTGGCTTACCAAAAGTACAAGTACAACGCCAACACAGATCCAACGTAAACTCAAGTCGCGAGCACCGATTGACTTAAACAAAGCTGTATTTGTTTCAAGGGCGCTGGTTGGTTGTGTTGCTTTGTGACTCGGGATAAAAATAGCAATCCCATGCTGGCGATGACAAGGGAGATAAGGCATATAATATACGTTTCAGCATGTAGACGACGGTCCCGGGGGCTTGTTGTTTGGTTTTCCGTCTAGCGCTGCATAAACGTTTCCCCCTCTCCGCAAAATACGCGAAAACTATCGGACACGTGTCCGACTCGCCATCGTTTTAATCGGACAAGGTGTCCGCCTTGAGGTTTGACAATCGGACATTTAAAAAAACAAGCGGTCAATGTCCGGTGTCCGGCCAACTTGTGCATCACTGGTTATCAAGTGGCTGGACTACATATGATTCATAGCCGTGTGAAAGCTAGTGTGACAGTGATCTTTTACCATTTTTCTATCTATCTCTGTACACCAGCCTTAACACAGACTGAGCTAAACAAATAAATGTATTAAGGTAATTCACCGGGTGATTCACTAGCGGTCCCCATAGAATAAGACGAGAGGGTTACAGCATTCCATTGTGCAGAGCCCAGCAACAATAAAACCCAACGTCACATGCATGTTCCAGAAGGGGTGAAGACACTGGCAATGTTGTGGGAGTCTGACCTACCAGACAACGCTACCCTTGATGCAGAATACCAACGGTGGGTTTGCAAATGGCGAAGTGCTGCTGAGAATGCGACAGCTATCCTCCCATCCACGGCATCAGAAGCACTAAAACATTGTGACAGGGATTTTTATTCCAACCTGTTCATCATACTAAAGAACCTTTGCACCCTGCCTGTCACTACTGCAGAGTGTGAGCGTTCAAACAGTCAGTTGCGCAACCTGAAAAACTACCTGCGCTCTACAATGGGGCAACAGAGACTCAATGGACTTGCTTTACTGAAAGTGCACAGGAATGTTGATATTGACTTCAAAGAGGCAGTGAACTGTTTTGCCAGAAGATACAATTCACAAATGGTACTAATGTCGGGGAACCTATATATAGTGCAGCAAGACTGAAAGTGAAAGCAGGGTGGTGATGTTCATAAACTACAAGGTAAAGCTGTATACCGTTAACGGTCAACAAAAAGTAGTGAATAATAATAGTATACAAAACATCTGATAAATAATCATTATAATGTGTGTGTGTTTTAGTTGTGTTTTTTTTTAAGGGAGGGGCAGAGGATAATTTTTGTACCCCAGAGTTTGTCAGTTCAATTGTTCAAAAAGCTCAAAGGCCCAGACCATCACAAATGGCTTTTTCAAGGTTCAGATTGCACCAGATTGCACCATTTTGCATCCTTGGAAAAAAAAAATTACAGAAAGGGGGGGGGGGGGCTGCTCCCGGACCCCCCTAGAAGACTCGATGCTTCGCGCCTTCGCTGACTTTGTAACCCCCCCCCCCCCTTCAACTTTTCCCAGGTCCGGCCCTGTAAACATATGTCCCCTTAAAGGCAACTGTGTTTGATTCACCCATAAGATTCTGTTCAGTCTCTACATAGAATTAAATTAAAGTACACACTTTTAAATGCTAAACTATAAATAGCAAATAATTTCCCTACACACAGTCAAACTGATTTTATGTATTGTACCTGTCTAAGGCAGTAAGGGAGACACAAGTCCAATACAAAATCCTATACTAACTGCATGAACATGAGGTAACAAAAAAGTAATGCATTCAACGCATAACCCATAAAATGCTCCAATTTATTCAAGAAATTGTCTATTCATACTGTGTCCTTGGGGCAGTTTTGTGAACGGAAATAATATATGGAACGAATAGGAGACTTACAGCTCTTTAAGTATCTGATTTGCCAAATGCTACACATACCAGATAAAGAACTAAATGCATTCTTCTTTCAAACCCAGATAGCACTCATAGCTACCATTGTGTCTAAATGTGAGTTCTTCCCCCTGCTAAAAAGTGTCTTCTTTGTTTTAATTTTGTGTCAGCACATACTTTTTGCCATTGTTTCATCCAAAACAAACTTTTGTCACTCATGTAAAAGTAAACAAGACACACTACATGAGGCAGGAGACCTTTCAGGGTCACTATGTCTGCTTGTTTTGGCTCCGAAAACTGCATCAAGGACAAACAAGGGCCTAAAAGGCACCATGCCCCATTCATCATATCAATACCATGGTCATTGTTGTCATTGAGTTAGACACTGTATCAGGCAGGCACTGAGCAGCTCTTGAGCTGGAAAAAGGCTGTTATATAATGCTTAAATAAATGTAATAAATAAATGTGAGATCTGAATACACTTACTTAGACAATACTTTCCTACTTGAAGAGAAAGACAGACAGAGAGAGAGAGAGAGAGAGAGAGAGAGAGAGAGAGAGAGAGAGAGAGAGAGAGAGAGAGAGAGAGAGAGAGAGAGAGAGAATCAATTTCAAAATAATGGCAGCTACTATAGTACTAAGCATATAAATAACAGGAGCCATCAACAGATTTATGAATACCTCCATTGTACTTTGTTTGCTTCGTTTCAGTTAAAATATATATCTTATCATGAGTCACTTAAGTTTTAACAGCAAGTATTAAAATAATCGTACTTAGAGCTAGTGTAATTACTGTAATATGAGCAGATCAGCTTAATATCTAAAGTATTTGTTCAATAATGGTAAAAAATAAAAGTATGAAACAATAAAAATGAAAAATAAAAGTATGAAAAAATAAAAGTATGAAACAAAAGATGAATCCAACACATCCATTACTTCCTTCTTTCCATCTCAGATAACAACCGTTCATCAGTATAACATTTTTCAGTCATTCAAACTATCCATTTCTTGTGGAGACGTCTTGTATTTTTCATAATTTGTCAACAAAATATGCCCCTCTAGTGCTTCTGGTTTCAGTCTGAACAAATAAAACACCAAATTCGGTACTTAGAAATGTATTATCAATTAAATGCACTTAATAACTTCACTTCACCATGATTTTCACAAATTACTTATACAACTACTCCTACGAAATTTGCACTGTCCATAATCAGAAATACACAGAACTGCTACTGCCATTACTGTTCCCATTGCTATGCTGCTGCTAACACTACTGCAACTACTGCCCCTGCTATTACAGCCAGCAGGTGCTATTAGTATTACTACTTGTTTTCACACAAATTACTTTAAATACAGAAGTGAGACCAATGCTTGCAACACCTGTAGCCTGATGATTAAGTCACTAAAACAAAACATTCAAAACTTTTATAAAAACCTAATAATGCTTCCATAAAGGAATGACTCATACGATGAATAGAGCACAGAGAGCTGACAAATAAAACCACCATTTTATAAACAGGGTTCGAATCCTGACTTCAGCAAACTATTGTGTGATTGCTGGATATTAAGGGCCAGCGCCTTGAGAAGCTCTCTGAGCTTGTAAGTGCGCTATATAAGAAAAACCTCTTTCTTTCTTTTCTTTCAATAGGTTTACTTTTGTTCCCCTCTAAAATAATGGCTAAAGAACAATAAAAAATGAGACAACTAAATCTTGGTGACTGGAGAAGAGTGAGACTGGTGATGGGAGGACATCCTCTCACTTCTTCCCTCCCCTCACCTACTTCATTAACTTTTCAGTCTGCTTTTGTGGTTGCTATTTTGATTGGTTTTTGGAATGCATTTTAACTTAAGTAGGTCTGAATTTCAAATGTTTTCACAACAGTGTATCAAGATGCCATATCTTGTATGCCTGAATGCACACATAAGCAGGAGGAAAACAAGGATGAAGATATCCATACAAATAAAAGAGTTCATCAGAAATATAATTGTAGCCGAGCTGAGTATTTGACTCCCGCCTCTCGGCCAACAACTTGAGAACATGGACTAATCCCAACTGGTAATTTTCATTGATCTATCGTAAGAGGGACATTAACAATATTTGCCCTGCAAGGCAGTGAAGCATGTTGATAGTAAACCGGATTGTCAGCTATAGTGCCACGACACTCTCTGCAGGTCACTGCCATTAACCTGTATAAATTGCCTGCCGACACCATAAGTAGAAGAAATGGTAAGGCGGGGAGAACATATGTAGTGTCGCCTTGTCCTGCATAACCCAATGGCCATACCAACGGATTCTCTGCACAGCAGGAGCCACCCAAGGCTAGACTAACCAACAAATGCAAGGTAGACAATGTCTCCAAAGCGTGAACCAGTTGCCTCTTATTCCGCCACATAATTATGCTCAGTTATTTGTAATGACACAAATGAGGCGTAGGACAATGAGCAAAAGAAAAAAGAGCAAGAAGAATAAGAAGAAACAATGACAGGTATCCATATAACTAGGAGTATGTTAATTGTTATGTAAGCATAACGTAAACAGTAGTGTAATAATAGTACTATGACAGGCCTAACGAGGTCACAAATGAATTATACTGCCAACACACAAATAATTTCCAGGTGTGGGTGTACATCATAACATTGTCTATAGATTCAAAACAATTACAACAACTGGATTAAGCATGTTAGTTGAGTGGATATTGTGTGGTTTATACTATAGCTCTGCCTATAAACACTGCAACAGTTGCAAATGTACACAATTCACAAAACAAACACCAGCTAAACAACATGAACACACAAGTCTTCATAATATAGAAAATGTTATTTTATTATAGAACATAATCTTGTAGCAACAACATACTAAAAATAATTATTCGGTCAAGGCCATTGAATTACTGTCAGCAATATTAAAAACTATAACACACTGTAGACAGATAGATAGATAGATAAATAGATAGATAGATAGATAGATAGATAGATAGATAGATAGATAGATAGATAGATAGATAGATAGATAGATAGATAGATAGATAGATAGATAGATAGATAGATAGATAGATAGATAGATAGATAGATAGATAGATAGATAGATAGATAGATAGAACTTAGATAGATAGATAAGTAAACCATGAGGAATTTTATGACCTGAGGTGATACAGAAATAGATCAAAACTTTGCTGTCATTATTATCCATCATTTATGATTTAGTGAATTAATACATGTACTTGCTATCTTTTGATATATTTTATTTAATCAAGAGGGTGACCTTTTGCCTCTTTATAAAGAACTAATAAAAATGTGTTTGCTTTATCAGCTTATTCGCCTAGCTGAGAAGTTATATTACGATCAAACACATTTGTCCACAATATTAATGGCAGGTGAAAATAAGTAAATTGTATTAGTAATATGAACTACACAGCATCCTATAATCTTTTGTAATGAAAAATAAGAGTTTTTGAATAATTTCACTTCCCCAGAAGAAAGTATACATTTTATAGTTTTACATTTGAAACTCAATAAGGTAATACTACAACAATAATTGATGTCAACAAATATGGGCACACTAACAGATCAAGGTTTAGCTCAAGTGACCCATAGTTATTACATTTTAGCTCAACTGACCTATTGTTCTTGTTATCCAACCTTTTATCTAAATGTTTATCTGCTCATATGAAGCTTATGCGTGCTTCTGCTCACATTTCATGGCAATGAACTGTAATTGTCCAACTTTAATCAATGTAGGGTTGCTCCACCCATTCAGAGGGCTAACAAAAGCGCATACATAGACTGATCGAATTCACTGTTCCATTCAAACTGCCAGAGCACAACAAAAACAATTTTGAAAATTCCAAGTAATAATACTGCTGAATATGCAATTACCAGAATCAATAATAACGGACAGCCATTTTCATAATGAACCTTTAAACGGATCCATTTTGACCACTCCTTCTTGACAGATCCCAAATAACATTCACAGTGAGTATTGCCCACAATAAAAAATAAGCCTGCAATAAAAAAAAATAACCATTTAAAAAGTTTAGTTTTTTTTTTTTTTTTAAAAGAATAAATTCCTTAGTGTTTGTGCCTATTAGTATTAGTATTAATGGCAAATGCTAGCCAACATTTTAAAACTAAAAATAGCATCTACCAAAGCCGCTACGAGAAAGAAACAATAAAAATAACTGCTCGGTAATATAAAGTAACCCGTTTTCTCCTAAAGTAAACAAAGCCTTCGAATTGGGGCCCTTTAAAAGATACCCATACAGCATACCTGAGACTAGACGAGACGTTTTCCTCTCTCAACTACTCAGGTCTCAGTTGTAGAATGCATACCCACTGCAGACTGCAGGTTTTGTTGAAGCATTATGAAATCTTGTCAACATTGCATTCCATTCCCACTTTCCTACCACCTCATTAAAATCATCCCGCTTATATATAAGGAAGGCCTTCTCAACGTCTTCTGAGACTTGAGAGGGAGAAAGCCACATCTAGTATCAGCCAAGCTGTATGAAAGGACACCCACAAACATACATGTACATGTAAAAAAAAATACAGAGATCAGCAACATATTGACAGCCTGGTCAAGAAGTCAATGATCACAGCCGGTACACAGCAACACTTTATTTTAAATGTATCGTCTACAGCTGCAATTCTTAACAGTTTAACTTTATAAAACAATAAAGTCTAATGAGCAATGAAATACATTATTCTATCTTTTTTTTTAAAATTATAAGGTCACTTAGTATTTTTATTTTATTCCTTTAGTTAAACTACAATGTTTTTTAGAAACAACTAGAAAATTTTATTACAAATATTAGATTGTAAATTGTAATTTAAACGTTAATCAGAAATATTTTCAGTTCTACCATCAATAAATAAAACCCAATCATCAACAAGAAAGAACAATGTAGAACACAAAGAAGGATGATTATCAGGCATTTCATCAATAGTTCACTGCATCTTCCTTTGTCCTACTGAACAAGTTATTAAATGTATAGTTAGCATTATCACACTAACAGTTCAACAATAAAAAACACACAATACATGTAGCACTTTACATCACCATACTGGGGGTATCAGAGGCAAACCTTTGCTTACATTCAAACCCATGATTTTCCATACACTGAGACAGGGAAGTCTCTACAATACAAAACAAAATGACAATGCAGGAGTTGCATTTCTGCACATCATTACAAGCAGATATTATATCTATCAGTTTGCATTGAAGATAGTAAGTCAATGATGAGCCTACCCAGGGTAACCTTTTATGTGTGTGTCTATCCTATCCTATCCTATCCTATCCCATAACACGGAGATCGTAGGGGCACCCCAATGATCGTTTAATCTTTCCTTGTCCTCAGCAACCCTGATTGTTTCGCTCAGTGTCAAACCAGTCCATTATTGAATGTTGTCCTCCCACCTCTTTTCGGTCTCCCTCTTCTTATACCTCCCTGCACTATGCCTTGCAGGATGGTCTTTGCAAGACCTGATGATCTGGTGACATCGGAGTTTCAGTTTTTTCACCATTGTGAGCAGGTCATGGTGTTGTCCAATGGCTTGTGTGCTGGGTATAGGAAATGCCCAGAAGTCTTCTGTAGCAACTCATCTCCATGCTTTGTATTCTTCGTTGGAGATCTGCTGTGAGGGTCCATGTTTTGCAAGCATATAGGAAGATGGAAATGACAAGGGAGCGCAGCAGACTTACCTTGGAATGTAGACTGATGGTCCTGTCTTTCCAAATTGGCTTCAACCTCGCCAGGGCAGCAGTTGTTTGTGCGATCCTGGAGGACTTCCTGTCGGGACCCATTGTCTGATACAATGGCTCCTAAATATTTGAAGCTATGCACTGTGTTGAGGGATTGGCCTTGGACTTTGATGTCCGTGTTGATGCCATTGGTGTTGTTGGTCATCACTTTGGTCTTCTCTGCACTTATTTCCATTCCATAGGCTCTGGAGGTGGTGTCAAGCCTCGTTACCAGCTGTTTAAGTTTTGTTCCTCTCCAGCCAATCCATCAATGTCATCCGCAAAACGGAGGTTGGAGATTGCTCTTCCCCCTATGCTGACTGTGCCTTCGTGGTCTGCTAGGGCATCTGACATGATGCGCTCTAGGAAGATGTTGAAGAGTGTTGGAGAGAGTAGGCATCCCTGACGCACACCAATTGTTGTTCTGAACCAGTTTCCGATGGCGCTGTTGTGGAGGACTGCACTGGTAGCCTTGTCATACACTGTATGATACAGGCTTTTGATGGTTTCAATAATTTTAGGGCTGATGTTGCCCACAGAGCTGCATGCCAGACTCGGTCAAATGCCTTTGTGAAGTCTACGAACACATGATACCTACAGATGTTGGTGCTGTAGGTATTTCTCGCAGATTATTCTGAGGTTGAAGATCTATCTGTTCAGTGGTACTTTGCCCTGCCCTGAATCCTGCTTGCTCTTCAGCTATGATTTGTTCAGCTTGGGGTTTCACCCTGTTGAGTATTATTTTCAGGAGGACCTTGCTGGGATGGCTGATGAGGCTGATGGTGCGGTAATTTTCACATTCCTGAAGGTTACCTTTTTTGGGAA
Source organism: Oncomelania hupensis (assembly GCA_036898135.1). Taxonomy (NCBI): domain Eukaryota; kingdom Metazoa; phylum Mollusca; class Gastropoda; order Littorinimorpha; family Pomatiopsidae; genus Oncomelania; species Oncomelania hupensis. Next base: position 25,453,496 of record CM072526.1, read on the forward strand.
GAGTGATGACAAGCGACTGGATCCATGGTGTAGGCCACTCCCCACTCTGCCAGGTCTTGTTACAGATAACGGTGAGTGCGTCGATCATCGCTTCTCCTCCTGCTTGAAGCAGTTCCATGGGTATGTTGTCCACTCCCGCTGACTTCCCCTTCTTCAGCGATTGCACTGCTGCCTCAACTTCTTCTCGGAGAATTGGGAGGATTTCTTCTTCTTCTCTGTTCTCTGGACACAATGTGTGTGTCACACACACATGTGTGTCCAGAGAACAGAGAAGATATATCACTGTGTGTATTTTTAAAATATATTTTATTTATTCATCACCCTTGTAGGTAAAATTCAGGATGCCTTCGCAGTAAAAGCATGGCAGCCACATGAACAGCGCCACCCAGGACAGGGGGAATATGCTCAAGTGTAATCAATGCTGTTGTAGTTGTGTATCTGGATCTTTAAAGTTCGTGTGATAGAATGCATGTGCGCAGACTAGACCTCAATTAATGCTCTCACCTGAAAAAATACCCCCCAAAAATTTCTAAATATCATACATTTAAATATGAATATATATAGACTTTTAGAAAATCAAAATACATAATTACCTGCAGCTCACAATAATACAGATCATTGTGAGAAATTATAGAAAAAATTAACAGCATAATTTGGGGTCTGGAAATTTGTCTATAGATCAGAGTTTTAAACTGTGTGAACCAGATGACCAAAATCAGTTGTGGAAAATAATTATGAAAACACTAAACAATGACAACACTGAACCTTCATGAACACACAAAGGTCCTGTAATAAACAATACATCTTTTTTATTAACAAGTTCACTCAATCTCCATATAAATATTGGAAACCAAAGCTTCCTGAGGCCTATGTCAGTGTTCCCGATTACGCACAGAAGTGCGTCAATTACGCACAAAATAACGCATGAAAATTTGCATGTGTGCGTCTTCACGCACACATTTTTTTTGAATCGCTGAAGTCAAAACTACGACCAACGAGTGGCGAACTAATTCACGGCATAATCAGAATCAGAACCCAACTGAGACTGCCATTGCAGACGATTAAAGATTGTGTCGGGAGTTGTCGTCCTTAAACATCGCATGCGCGCGCATTGTAAACTTCCTCCAAGCAATACATTCACTGAACAGAAGAAATCTTCGTTAATCCATTCTTTGATAGAACTATCATACACGATCATGTCACTTCTGACTTGGTTGACTGGGCCCAAAACCCGTTCATCCACCGATTTGGGGACTCTCAAAATTTGCACAAGGACTCTTAAAATTTTATACCTGGGAGTCCCAAGGACTCTCATTTTTTGTATGTGGAGGGAACACTGTTATGTCCTGAAACAGCTTTAAAATTAAAATTTTAAATGGAGACCTTAAATGGAGAGAGAGAAAGAGAGAGAGAGAGTGTGTGTGAAGGGGAGAGGGGGAGGATGAAAGGCAAATTTGACTCACTCTACAAACAACCTCAGCAACTTAACTTGTTTTAATAAGGGTAACCTGCCACTGGAAGTTGCACCACCTGTGAATGTACTATAATGTTTGGGGAAATAGAGTGCTGCTCACCTTAAATAACAATGAAAAATGCACTGTAATAAAAGATTTGCCTCTGGTGGTATTACCATTTAGCCCTAGGCAAGCATAATCTGAAGCAAGCTGAAAATGAAAATTTCAATGTATTGCCAACAACATTCTTTCAACCTAGACTGCTCTGAATCACAGAATGACCATCAGTACATGTACTATTAGTAATTACTATAAGAATTACCACTACAAACTATTGTGTACTACCCACAGTACTAGTGTAATAATACTAGTATTAAGTTTACTAGCACCACTAAGGCACTAATTTTATTTAGGTATTACTATTACTCGTGATTCATTGCTGTCCTCACTCTCTATGCAGCATACTTATCCCGTTACTATAATTAAGACAATAATCTCCTCCTCATTCCATATCAATCTCCTCTACCATTCAGATTGTATGTTCCTTCTGATTGCTGGGTACCCTTATCAAGCTTAGGGCAATCTTTATCAAGTTTCAAATGTAACACATGACTCATTCTTATGACCTCCGACCTGCAAAAGAATGGATCAAGAGGGGTCAAGTCTACTGTGCCCAAAGGATTTAGTCAGAGTGTGTGCAGTGAAGCATTAAAATAACAGACCACTATTAAATGACCAACTAACTTCCCAGAGAAGGGTTGATGTGTAACAAAAATGTGGCTGATAAAGCATTACATTAAACAAAAAATGAACATAAAAAATAGGCTTGATGGCCCAAAGCACTAATTTTTCTCTTATTTTCCCTAGTGCTCTGAGCATGCCCCACTGAGCTTGCTACCAAACATGGATTGCATTTACGCATGTTTTCTGTGTATTTCACAAACTTTATTAAGTTCACATAAATATATATAATTATGCACTTTTATTGAAATTACACATGGATATGTACAGCTTACACAAAACTGCCTTGCTTCCAGTAGCAGCAGGTCTTCAAAGGATAGGCAATTAACACACTGTAACCACTTGCTTGGTTTAAAACAAAAAAGTAGACTAAGAGCAATTAGTTACTAGTTAGTAATTGTTTATAGGGTACAGCCGACTGTAAAGAGCTGAATCAGGACCACAACTTGGTTGAAAGAGGACTCACCACTGATCCGCATAAAAGATCTGCTGAAACAATTCCAATGGTAACAGACTAACACTGAAGGCATTTAACCAGCCGGTCACTTTACAATAAAGGCATCCCATGCAGGGGACGCTAAAGCTTTACTCTAATTTACCGCATCCCCATAAAATAGAAAATAAACATCATTATGAAATATTAACAAAACACATAGAAAATGCCTGTACAATAATACTATAGAAAACTCTAGTGACCATTTGGCAGAAAGCGTCCAATAAACCCACGCTGACCCAACAAACCCCATACTCAAATCAGGAATTTGGGGGGAATTTTCAAGAAAAAAGGTAGGTGACTGGTCTAGCAAAGAAGAAAGTAGATTGACAGAACAGAGCCGGAAAGAGAAAGAACAAATGAGACTGACAGAGTGGTAATTTAAATTAAACCACTAAATCTCCACAAAAGTGGTGATACTATTTATACAGAAACTTCCAGCACCCCCCTGAGGGAGGGGTAGGGGGGGGAGGAGGAGGGGAGAAGTAGAGTAATCCCTGTACCACTGAGAATGAGATTGAAACTCTTTTAATTGTCTATGAAGAGTAAATAGAAATTCGTCTTTTGGATGTACATCATAATAAAATGTAAAATTAAGAATATGTTTAAAACTAAAAAGAATGGCATACATGTATACAAATGAAATAAATGATGTAACACATTAATATAATAATAAAACAACCACCATCCACAGACACACCAACAACCCACCATGTGCAACCAACACCATCTACAGGCGCACAAAACATGCAACCCATACACAATAAATAGCATTAGCAAATTCATAAAATCCCATGCTTGGCAATCAGAGAACAGGATTTTTTCGGGTTATAGAAGTATTCAACATCAACATCCAGAACTCAGAAGGGATAGATCTAAATCTTTTTGTTACACAAACCCATCACTGGCAAAATTGCTAAACTGAGTCTAAATTAAACACATTAATATAATTTGTGAATGAAAAAAAAAAAGCCAAAGAGCGCTAGTATTCAACCTTGCCTATGATTGTACACTTGTATCACTTTGAAATACAGTGGAACCTCCGGTATCCGTCTCTCTGGTATACGACTCCTTCCGTTATGTGACCTGAAAACTTCTGACGGATTCACTTCAATTAATAAATGACCTCTGGTATGCGACAACCTCGTTTATGCAACCAGCGACCGTGTCTTAAGCCCTTAAGGCCTTTATACGACCTTCTTAGGGCAATTGAAAACAGATATCAGTTAATTTGTTGTCTGTACCTTTTGTTTTTTCTCTCATGTTAGTGTACGCTTGCTGTTGTCTGCTATTTCCGGTTCGCAAATAAGGGACATTACTCGCCTACACTGGCTTGTCAAAAATGGAGTCGCGCAAGAGGAACGTTTTGAGTATGGCAGAGAGAATGAAAGTGATTGAAAGAAGTGAAAATGGGGAGAGTTGTTTGTCTATTGCAAGAAGTTTAGACGTTGGGAAGACCCAAATTCAGCTCATCATAAAGGATAAGGAATCTGTGAAACTACGATCCATGGGAGAGTGGAGAAAGTGGCGAAAGGGAAACATCGAAACTGAGAGCTTCTGCACTGACAGACTTGGATTCATGAACGCGTCTGGCATGCAGTGGTTAGACTGTTTTATATTTTTGAAGTTGTGAATAAAAGACAAAGCTCAAAATGAAACATGTTTTACAGTTTCCTTTGTCAGAGAATACATGCTCGTGAGTGTGAAAATTAAGACTACATACCCCTCCCAGCCTGACCCCTCTCCCCCCAACTTCACCCCACCCCTTGTTTCCGGTATAAGACCACCTCTATTATAAGACCGTTTTTTCTCAGATTTTGGACGGTCGTATACCGGAGGTTCCACTGTATTTGAAAGAGAAAGTTCCCAATTTTGACATTTACTGGCTTTCTTAACAAGTTCTTGAGAATAAGACTAGTGGAGGGGGAGGGGTGATGGGAAGGGGAAAAGTAGTAAGGGGTTAGGTTATAGGTTTTCCATTGTTGGAGTTAAAAAAAACTGAACATGTTTTCCAGGTTTAAATAAATCTCTTCACTGATATTCTGATCCATATTGTGGCTGCTTGTGTAAGGAGTTTAACTTCACTGAAAACTAGAAAAAGGTAAATCAATGTAAATTAAGGTAATGGTGTTCCCAAAACCTTTCGGTCATTGGGAAGAAAAGCACTAATACCTTTTCTGGGCCAGCTTCATGAGGCAGTGCCTATCTCCTCTCTTTTGATGCTTTACCTTCCTTGGTTCTGAATAGAGCCAGGTACTCATTCATGACTGGGTGGACTGGAGTGTTATTTGTGTTGTTCAATGGTTGCCTTCCCAACTGCTAACCAACCGATGGTGCTACACCAAACATTATCTAGGCGTGCCCAAACTACTGCGCCACTGCACCACCCAAAAACTACAAACACTGATTTAAAATTGAACAGATGTCATACTAGGGCTTAAAGACAGGGCTAGAGAGATTAAGTGCCTTCAGCTTCCTAGCCTAGAAATTAGAATACAGATGTCTGAGAGGTCACATTTTTTTTATAAAACTTCAGAAGTATAAAATATTATTATGACCCCCAATCCACTAAGACCTTATTGTATAAATCAGATGGTATTTCAATTCATGGTCAAGAGTATACATTAACAAAGAAGACTGTTCATACTAGTTTGTGTCAGCACTTCTTTAAAATTAACATTTGGGAAAGTCTGCCACAATAAGTTGTCACAGTTGGTACCACAAACTCGTTAAGAACATACTAGTGAAATATTTATTACTTATTAGGGCCAGTGTTTTCCACTGACTTGTGTGGAGATATCTTCACAGTCCACACCCACTACCCTGTTAAGCAAATTCTCAAGCTTCCGATGCCTGAAGGACTAATCCAGGGAGGAGTAATTTGATAAAGTATGTCAACTTGTATTGATCAGACAATGGGTCCCGACAGGAAGTCCTCTCCAGGATCGCACAAACAACTGCTGCCCTGGAAAGGTTGAAGCCCATTTGGAAAGACAGGACCATAATATACATTCCAAGGTAAGACTGCTGCGCTCCCTTGTCATCTCCATCTTCCTATACACTTGTGAAACATGGACCCTCACAGCAGATCTCCAACGAAGAATACAAAGCATGGAGATGAGGTGCTACAAAAGACTTCTGGGCATTTCCTATACCCAGCACATCACCAACGACGAAGTCCGACAGACCATCACACAAGCCATTGGACAACACGATGACCTGCTCACAGTGGTGAAGAAACGGAAACTCCGATGGTATGGCCAGAGCATCAGGCCTTGCAAAGACCATGCTACAAGGCACCTGTAGTGCAAGGTGGTAGAAGAAGAGGGAGACCAAAAAAGAGGTGGGAGGACAACATTCGAGAATGGACTGGTTTGACACTGAGCAAAGCCATCAGGGTTGCTGAGGACAGAGAAAGATGGCGTATGCTGGTTAAACGATCATCTGTTGTGCCCCTACGATCTCCAAGTTACGGGATAGGATAGGATAGAATGTCAACTAGAGGGCAAAAGGTTATATACTATACTCAGGGTGGAGAACAACTGAATCAAGAAATCTCTGAAATCCGGCCGGGGCCCAGGGGCCAAGCCCCGGTATTCGCCCCCTGGAAGAAAATGAATTTATGCAATTTTGAAAGTAATTTAGGGCCTCTCCTGAAAGCAAAACGCACAAAGTAAACATGAATAGACACCAAAAAAAAAAAAAAAAAAAAAAGAATGTTTTTATGCACAGGTCTTTCAAAAAAGTTAAGAATCTTGATTTGTAGGCCTAACAAAGTTTGAGGTTCACCACTGTTACACACAAACTCCACATTTCCAATTTTACTGGGCACACGTTTGTCTATTTTTTTTAGCTGTAAACAGGCAAGAATTTTTATTATTTTAGAGATATTTAGGGGTACGTTAGTAAAAACACCACATCTCTGGTTCCTTTGTCCGCATTCTATTTATAGACTTTTCTTCTGCTTTCAATACCATACAGCCACACCTCATGGCTCAGAAGCTTTTGTCTTACACTGTCCCTCCTAGACTCGTCCTGTGGATCGTTCACTTCCTCGTGTCCAGATCTCAGGTTGTCCGCTTTCACTCTGCTGTCTCATCTCTCAAACAAACGTCCACAGGAGCTCCTCAGGGTACGGTTCTTTCTCCGGTACTTTTCACGCTCTACACAAACGACTGCAGAGGAACTGATGCCTCACCGGTCATAAAGTACTCGGATGACTCTGCCCTTGTGGACCTGTCCAATTCAAATGCTGTGTATTTCTCTGCAGTTGATAGGTTCAGCTCCTGGTGCAAACAAAACTATCTGGACTTAAATGTCAAGAAAACTAAGGAACTGGTCATTGACTTTCGTAAAAACAACACTCTCATTCCAGACCTTGTCATTGATGGTGTTACAGTCGAGAGAGTCACCCAATACAAATACCTGGGAACCATCATTGACGAGAAACTGAACTTCACTGCAAACACCCAGGCCATACACAAAAAATGTCAGTCTAGAATTTACTGCCTTCAAAAACTTCGAAATCTCCAAGTCAGTAGCCGCATCCTTCAGACCTTTTACTCTTCTTTTATTGAGTCCGTTCTTACCTTTTCTTTTATCTGCTGGTATGGAAGTTTGTGTGTAAAAAACAAAAGTATTCTGGATCGAGTAGTGAACGTCTGTGGGAGGGTTGTGCAGGGCTAGAAATTAACTTTTTTCTTTGGGGGCCACCGGGCCCCTTGATTGAAAAGTTTGAGGGCCCACAAGCAACTTTCGGGGCCCAACTTGAAAAATAATGCAAACAAAAAACAAAAGAATTATTGACAATAAAATAAATGGAAAGTACAATTTGTCTGATAATCTAAAATAAAAACAATTGAATTTCCAATTTTGCTGAGTGATGTCATTTTTATTTGCCTTTTCTTTCACTTTCAAACATTACCAACAAAAAAGGGGAAAAAAAAACACACACACATTCAGTGACACACATATTCCAGTGACTAGTGAGCCTGAAATGGCCATTAAACAAAATAGAAAAAAATCAAGTGAGTCTCTTGTATAATACTTTTCAGTTTTGTTACTTGTTTTAGCAACTGTATGGCGACGATATGTAGCCATACTTTCGTACTTGCAAAGATGGACATTTTGCGCTTATGTTGTGCCATAGCCTTTTGTTTATTATATTAAAAAGATATTGAAGGGTATATTACACTTTTGAGTGCAAAATTAAAGGGTTTCCGCTTCTTTTCTCTGTTTTTTTTTTCTGTCCAAATTTAGGGCACCGGTGTGGGTTGCTTCCCTTGGCCCAAATACGAAACTGCCGAGTAGAGCTAGCTGTAGCAGACGAATTATTTTGCGGGCCAAGCGGGCCCTTTGTTTTTCAACTTTCCGAGCCCGAAATCAACTTTGCGGGTTTTTGGCCCCGGGCCCCCGCTAATTTCGAGCCCTGGTTGTGGGAGTGAAACAAGAGAGTCTGCAGGTGTTGTATGAAAGACGTGTTGTGCGGAAAGCTATTTGCTTTGTGCTGGATAGCACTCATGTGCTTGCGCACCACTTCCAGCTCCTGCCTTCTGGAAGGCGCTACCAAACACCAAGGGTCAGAACTCTCAGAATGAAAAACAGTTTTATTCCAAAGGCTGTCTCATTACTTAATAAATGACATGTGTGTGTGTGTGTGTGTGTGTGTGTGTGTGTGTGTGTGTGTGTGTGTGTGTGTGTGTGTGTGTGTTTTGTTTGCCCAAAATAATCTCATTTCACATTTTTTTTTTTTAAATGTTAGCATGCATAAGTGTAATTCTATTCATATGTGACTGTGCATTTTTATCCTCATTGTCATTATGATTGTTGTTATTATTATTGTGATGTTTATTCCTTGTTGATTGTAATTTGTACACCACAATGTAATTTCTTGTAAAAGATAATAAAGTTGTCTTATCTTATCTTATCTTATCTTATCTTATCTTAGGTATTAGTGATAGTGTATAGATTTAAATGAAATAAAATGCAAAATGAACAGAAATAAATTCCCTTTTGATTATCTACCTTTTTATACTTCTCTTGTCATGTCTTGTTTTTTTTATTACTCCATGTGTATACAAAAAAAAAGTTTTAAAAAGTCCAAACAAGCCCCCTCCTCTTCTTCACTTTCATGCCAGTCTGAAAGATCGTATGCATGCACACTACTGACACTAATTGTCTAATGTCAGTACCGATCTCTTCCTCCGACTCCAAGTCCATTTCTCTCACTTTAATGTCTGATAAATGGAAGCCTGTAAACTCCCCTTCATCAGTCGAAGAATCCAAACCATCCCTTTTAGACACACACACAAGAAAATTTGAAAAAAAAAAAAAAACGAACGCATCACAGAGAAAACTTGTGGAAATGCAGTCGAATGTTTTCACAACAGAATAAACCGGAAGTCAATTGCCGGAAGTCTCGCAATCTTTCAAACAACGCGAGAATATAACCACATGGTTGATACGGACGCTTTTGAACGTTTTGCCTGTTTAGACCTTCGGCCGCTTTTGGCCGCTATGCTCAGTAAAGGGTAGCCCCTCAGCTTTTCACACTCGGAACTCAATATTTTTTTCTCGGAAATTTATGCAAATGCCTTCCGCGGATCCGCGGAAAATTCTCCACCCTGTATACTATACTAAAATTGAACAGAATACTACAACAATTTGCAGAGTAAACTAAACAATTAGTATGTACATTAGTCATTACAGAGTAAACCAAACAAGTAGTACTATGCATTATTACATAAACTGATACAAACATGACACAAAGAAATATGGATATTATTCATACAGATAATGAAACTGCTAGATCATCATTATACAATACACTAAGACAGTAAGAACAACACTAGCTTGGCAGATGACCTAATAGAACAACGTACGAAAGCAAAGATTTCTTCAGAAGTCATTTATCGCAACAAAATTTTGGAAATTACATTTAATCGACACCCAACGATTCATCAACAACACGAAATATTCGTAGTGAAATTGTAAAAGACAAACAAACAATGAAGCATGTGTGTACATTGGTGGATGTATACATTACATGTATAATATTAGTAGGGGAGTACAGCCTACTGACTGTTTGTAATTTGTAAAACGGAATGGATTATCATTTGGGTGTCAAATGAACAAATTGAAATTCGGCAATTAAATTTACAAGAGAAAACGCAATGATCGCGTACAATTGACAATGACTGATTATATAATCATTATCTTGACTTACTTTCATCTTCTCATTTGACTTAAATTTGGTTCCATCGAGTGATTAATCCAACAGACAGCGTTCATGCACGCGATAACTACAACGATCAGCCATGTTGAATCACTGGCCTCGGTCTGCTTCTACGGACGTCCTTGAACTTTCAGACGACGGATTATTGGGCGAGGGACCATTTTTTTCCATTGATCATGCACACGGTGTGTGATGTGGCAACGAAGATTTTCGTCTTAAATAACACCTAAATTACCTGGCTTGGGAGAGGGAAAAATGTTGTGTGGTGATAACTAATAATTAATAACAATCTATCATTAATGTTTAACTTTTTAGCCGACAATTTTAAAAAACTAAAATGACCTGCAAACAGGAAAAATCACTAGTGTACAAAATAAAATTAAAATATTAATTAAATCTATTTAAATCGAAACAACAAAAGTAGCAAAGAAGAAAAATCATTAAAAAAATAAAACGTTCCTTTAATTTCAAGGGGCGTTATAGACATTAGAAAATTAGACAAATGGGATGGGGTAAGCTCCCTTGCCCCCCCCCCCTCTCTTTCTCTCTCTCTCTCTCTCTCTCTCTCTCTCTCTCTCTCTCTCTCTCTCTCTCTCTCTCTCTCTCTCTCTCTCTCTCTGTCTGTCTGTCTCTCTCTCTCTCTCTCTCCTCCTCCTCCTCCTCTTCCTCCTCCTTCGCCTCCTCGTCATCTCGATAGAAACGAGAAGAAAAATCACTCACGAAATCAATCCTAAGAAAAAAAAAATGTTAATCATGCTCAGGATCATGATCATGATTAACATTTTATCATTACATCATCATCATCATCATCATCATCATCATCATCATCATCATCATCATCTACTTCTTATTCTTCTTCTTCCGTTTCTTATGCAGCATCCATAGGCATGTTTTAGCCTCATCCTGTTTTGAAAGAATTTATGTCACTCGACCGCTGAAAATCACATTCCATCATCAGTAACAGCAGCTTAAGCAGATATGTTTGACGGCCTACTAGCGCCAAAACCTGATAATTACAAATATCATGAGATGCAAACACCATGGAATAATTACAATTATCAAGGGATAATTACAATTGAAAATTACAAATATCTTCTCGTGATCCTTTTGAATTTGTAGTTTTGGCTAGCAATCCGCTTGGAAATGCGCTATAACCAAAAATTGTAGTTATCACATATTAATTGCAAATTTCACTTGATATTAAAAAGGTTTACGCGATCATGCTTAATTCTGGCTAAGGCGGCTTACTAGCGCCAAACGTGAATGTACAGGTATCAGTGATTAAAACGTGTTCTGTGCAATTTACATTATGACGGCCTATAGCGCCAAAACCTGATAATTACAAATATCATGGGATAATTACAAATATCAAGGACATATTTACAATTAACATGTAAAAATTGTAATTATCAAGTGAAAATAACAATTTTAGGTTTTGGCGCATTTCCAGGCACACGAACATATGTCGAACATATGTGTAGGGCTAATTCTTTTAATGGTAATTGTAATTATCCTTTGAAAATTGTAATTACCTCATAATATTTGTAATTATCTCATGATATTTGTAACTATTATGCTTTGGCGCTAGGAAGGCGTTGCAAATACTGATAATTATTAATTAACACTTTGGATTACAGGTATCTCTGTAAATGACGCAGAACACGTGTTAATTTCAATTCTCGTTATACTGGTAACTCTCGGTTTTGGCGCTAGCAGGCGGTCATAGCTATGCAGTCATCGTCATCATAATCATCATCATCGTCGTCGTCATCGTTGTCGTCATCGGACTTTATAAAGTATATTCGATATAGTAGTAGTCTAATGTTCCTCTTTTTTTGTTTGTTTGTGGTTACAGGTCAACTTCAAAATGTTAGATTTTATTGTATGCTTATATGTCCATGCGTGAGAGCGAACTGGTCTAAAATTACAGAATAATAATAAAGAATGTTACATTACATTACATTACATTATTATTGCATAAAGAATATTAAAGAATTGTAATAAAGAATTACCAGGCACTGCTATTTCTGAATCAGATGACTTGTTATAGAACCATGATTCAGAGAAACCAAAAATATGAAATGGTGTGTTGTTATTCCGGTCCTGATTTGGCTCGGAAGAGTCCGCTGGACCTAAAGCAATAATAATGTAATGTAATGTGTTGTGATTATTAAGAATGGATGATATTTCGTGTGTTTTGTTGATCGCATGACAGATATCCATCTTTAGATGGTGATAATAACTATGAGGAGGAGGAAGAGGAGGAGGAGGACGACGACAACGACGAAGAAGAAGAAGAAGAAGAAGAAGAAGAAGAAGAAGAAGAAGAAGAAGAAGAAGAAGAAGAAGAAGAAGAAGAAGAAGATAACTGATGGCTTTACAAGCCACTGCAGCGGCACATTCTGGTTGCTCTGACGGTAAGTAAAACCAAAGAGCTTATTACTATAATTAAGCTCTTTGATAACACTCTGGGTCCCACTTTGTTGATCAATTCAAGCTCAGCGCTCACACTGACTATGAGTGACCATCCGAGTTTGCTTAAGAAGCGCGTCAGGGTATTTTTTTTTTAAATTTACCTTATTGTCCCTTTTTCCATAGGGAAATTCTATGAACTATGAGGTATACTGAATTTGGTACAACAGTTTGATTCCATTTTCAATGGGCATAGTCAAAACAAACTAAAACATGAGACACAAGAATTTTTATTCGTCCAAACCATTACTCGTACATTGAAAAAGTTACCTCCGGCAATGTAAAACAAATTGAATACCAATGAAAGGAATAACAATCGACGACGATGATGATGATGATGATGATGATGATGATGATGATGATGATGATGATCATGATGATCATGATCATGATGATCATGATGATCATGATGATCATGACCCCGACAATGACGCTGACAATGCTATCGACAATGACGCCTATGATGACGACCTTGATGAAAAATGAACGAACAAGTCTAAACATTTACCAAGGCAGTACGTTGTATAGGTCTAGATAATGATGAAAGAAAGTAAAATAAAAATATTTGAAACATTGTTCATATGTCCAGTAACAGCAATGCACAAAGGTATACCCTTTCACAGACCTAGAAGTTTTATGCAAATTCTATCTCCTCCTCCTCGATCTTCTCTCTCTTCTTTCTCTCTCTCCTCTACTGCACCCCAAACACCTCTATTCCCTCGCTAAGGAAAATGGTGCCGATATTGCTAAGTTATTAATTAGCATTCTGTCTCCATCTTTCAGTCTCTTGTTGTTCTGCTGGCATTTGCCCCAACAGGCAAACGTTGTGCGCGACTCTGCTTATCCCGTTAAAAGCTGTGAAAATACCGGTGTAACAGGCCAGAACATACCCCCAGGCCAGTTGTACCCGCTCCATTCACGGTTATGGTAGTACAAGAGAGTCAGCACTGTTATACTTTATGCTCTCTAATAACAACAGAATTCACACAGGAAAACACACACACTAATACACACACACAGGCGCACACACACACCAACACACAAAAACACACAGATTCACGCTCTCAAGTTCACAAAGTGCCCACATTTTGACAATTTATTATTACAATACTCTACTAAACCTCAACTCCCTGCTATAATCTCCCCTTTTTGCTTTAACCTCCCTCTTAACCCCATTTTACTCTACAACAGCCCCCACCTCCACCCCTCTCCACCCCACAACATATAACCCCTTCCTGACATCACTCTATAACTCACTCACTCCCCTCTCCATCTTTCCCTCGAACCTCACCGCTTTCCTCTCACCTACTGTAGCCTCCCTCACCTACTCCACTCCGATCATTTCCCACCCATAATAATAATAATAATAATAATAATAATAATAATAATAATAATAATAATAATAATAATAATAATAATAATAATAATAATAATACATAACTGTTATAAAGCGCATTTCCTAAACTCAGCTCAATGCGCGTTTTAAAATAAAAAGAAAACAAATACAGAAACAAACAAAATTAGAACACTTACAATGAGGGACAACCAAAAACAGATACATATTTAACACTCACACACAATGCCACACACACACACACACACATGCACGCACGCGCACACACATACAACCACCGGCAGGAACAGAGAGGACTACAAGGACTCTAGCGGGTTTCTCTGGCCATACGTCAGCTGAATGAGGCCACTGCCTAACTGAGCCAGCGTTAGCGTACACATGCTTAGCCCACAACTGACTTGCCTCGTCTGCTTGGCATCGACTTTAATTTACAAAGGCTATAGCAGGCAGAACTATTTAAGACTCGAAGTCTTAGTGCAGGGTCTTTTGTCCCCTATACGCATTGTGTCGGGGGACGTTAATTTATATAAGCAAAGCAAGCAAAGCAATGCAGGGTCTAAATAACCTTCTGTGGCACTATCCTATCCTATCCTATCCTATCCTATCCTATCCTATCCCGTAATTCGGAGGTCATTAGTGGCACCACAGATGATCGTTTAAACAGCGTACTCTTTTCCAGGGTTGGAAGATTTAACGATTTAGCGAATTAAATTTTTGGTTAAAGTGTAGCTGTTGGGTGCTGACCTACATTTCGTCAAATCACGAAATAGGACTCTTTAGTGAATTATAATGTACTATACTAACTAAAAAAACTACGAGGAGTTCGAAAATGTGCTTGGATTATTTTGCCGTTGCGTATATTGTTTGATATATACTCCCAAAAAATCGACTTCCAAAAAAAAAAATTCTTCGGCAAGTTTCGGAAAGTGACGTCACAAACGTGACCGCTTTGGTTGGTAGTGTCTAGTGTGTTATGTTGGTTTGAGATTTGGCGCAGTGCAGTTTAGCGTATTTACTGAATAAATGTCGATTTTATTTATTATTATAGTTAATTTGTAACGGATATCATATGCACTATTAAAAAAAATGCCAGCTCAAATATGTGTTGTTGGTGGATGCAGCAATAGATCATGCCAAGAAACATCGCTGCATCGTTACCCGAAAGATACTTCGTTATGTCCACCTTGGAACCGTTTTGTGTTAGTACGCGGAAAGATTTCTCCAAGGGAAATGCACACACTGTTGTGTGCTCCTCACACTTAAAAGGAGACAATTTTACCAATCTTCTTGAATTTTGAATGAAATTCGCGAAAATGCTCCTTCTCAAACCTGGATCCATAATTATACCGACTATCAAGCCGGCAGTAGGCCTACTATCGGTACCGAGTAGGCCTACACCAGCAGTCGACTCTCACTCTAGCAGTGATGCCACAACAACAAGAAAGAGAAAGAGAAGTCCCATTCTTCTTATGATCTAATATAAACCTTGCGAGAGAGGTTAATGATAGCATCACACTCTAAATAGTTTAGATACGCAACGGTGAAAATTGTGTGCGGGAGGTTTGGGGTGGTGGAGATAGGGTAAATCAGAGATCACTCATCAGATAGCATTAGCAGTGCCAGCAGTTTCCACAAGTACTTCAATTAGGCCTACGGCAGTACTAAGCTTACTAATAGTAGCACTATTGAGTACATTACTGTAACTTTAAAAAAATACTTTTTACGTAGGACTGTATTGTAGACCTAAACCAAATTTTAAGTGCAGAGAATTGGTATTCACATTTCAGTCTTAGTTTTCTGTTTGTAATGTACGAGTGCAAAATAATAATATCGAAACATTATTCTGCATTTAGTGGAAATACACTTTTTCCTCTGCTTATCTTTGTTAAATCCATTAGGCATATCGTGTCCTATTGTACTGACCATGTTCAATTTAACAGATCTATCGAAAAATATGAAACTTGAAATGTACATCACCAAAACAATAGGCCTAACATTATTATTATTATTATTATTATTATTATTATTATTATTATTATTATTATTATTATTATTATTATTATTATTTCATGCAAATGAAACATGATTAGCATCATACAAATAATAGTAATAAAATTTGAAGACATTTATTATGACTAAATAAATGTGGATGAAGAAAAATACAAGTTACAATTACTGAATTAGGCTTGAGCTCAACACAAACTGAGAGATTGGTCCTTTTTGTGACGTCACTTACGTCGAGCGGGGAAAAGCGAAAAGTTTCCGGTAATCTCCGGAATTACCCGTGAGTCATCACTACCCAATAGCTACACTTTAAGGAAACTCTTTCCCTGCCAATCAACGATATATCGTCGATCTGAGCCGCCATGTTTGTGCCAATCGACGATATATCGTCGATTTCAGTATTCCGATTCGTTCCGGTTTTTTGCGCAGTCCAATCCAAGTTTTATTTTAACCAAAGAGAGATAACTCTTTCTACTTTCGTTCTCGATCGACAGGCGCGTTTTTTCTTCAAATTGATTCGTTTTTAGAGTGTTTATTGTGCATTTTACTAAGCATAGTGATGGGCACAATCGACAGTGTGTCAATCCTATCCTATCCTATCCTGTCCCATAACCCGAAGGTCGTAGGGGCACCACAGATGATCGCTTAACCAGCATACTCCATCTTTCTCTGTCCTCAGCAGCCCTCATGGCTTCGCTCAGTGTCAAACCAGTCCATTCTCGAATGTTGTCCTCCCACCTCTTTTTCGGTCTCCCCCTTCTTCTACCTCCTTGCACTGTGCCTTGCAGAATGGTCTTTGCAAGGCCTGATGATCTGGTGACGTGGCCATACCATCGGAGTTTCCGTTTCTTCACCACTGTGAGCAGGTCATCGTGTTGTCCAATGGCTTGTGTGATGGTCTGTCGGACTTCAACGTTGGTGATGTGTTGGGTATAGGAAATGCACAGAAGTCTTCTGTAGCACCTCATCTCCATGCTTTGTATTCTTCGTTGGAGATCTGCTGTGAGGGTCCATGCTTCGCAAGCATATAGGAAGATGGAGATGACCAGAGAGCGCAGCAGTCTTACTTTGGAATGTAGACTGATGGTTCTGTCTTTCCAAATGGGCTTCAACCTTGTCAGGGCAGCAGTTGTTTGTGCGATCCTGGAGAGGACTTCCTGTCGAGACCCATTGTCTGACACAATGGCTCCTAAATATTTGAAGCTGTGCACTGTGTTGAGGGATTGGCCTTGTACTTTGATGTCCGTGTTGATGCCATTGGTGTTGTTGGTCATCATTTTGGTCTTCTCCGCACTTATTTCCATTCCATAAGCTCTGGAGGTGGTGTCAAGCCTCTGTACAAGCTGTTCAAGTTCTTGTTCCTCTCCAGCCAATCCATCAATATCATCCGCAAAACGAAGATTGGAGATTGCTCTGCCCCCTATACTGACTGTGCCTTCGTGATCTGCAAGAGCATCTGACATGATGCGCTCTAGGAAGATGTTGAAGAGTGTTGGAGAGAGTAGGCATCCTTGACGCACACCGATTGTTGTTCTGAACCAGTTCCCGATGACGCTGTTATGGAGGACTGCACTGGCAGCCTTGTCATACAGGCTTTTGATGACTTCTATAATTTTAGGGCTGATGTTGTACACTTTCATGGTTGCCCATAGAGCTGCATGCCAGACTCGGTCAAATGCCTTCTTGAAGTCTATGAACACATGATATAGATGTTGTTGGTGCTGTAGGTATTTCTCACAGATTATTCTGAGGTTGAAAATCTGTTCAGTGGTACTTCGCCCTGCCATGAATCCTGCTTGTTCTTCAGCTATGATTTGTTCAGCTTGTGGTTTCAACCTGTTGAGTATTATTTTCAGTGTGTCAAACTCTGTGCTAATAATCAATATAATTTCAAACTGTAAAGTGTATTTTGATCCTAAATAAATTTTCTTTCTGGTGTGTGAAGCTGATTCAGTGATTGGAATTATTCCTCCAGATTTGTTTTATCACTGTGGTATGTAGTAATATTTTTATTTTATTTTATCATTTCAAAAAGATCAACATGCTTTCAAAACACATATTTCAATAACATAATCAAATTAACATTTTTGTGGTTTTTTTTAATTATTCTTCACTCTTCTACCTTTAATTTGATATGAAATATGTCTATTTAACAACTATTATTGAAAGAACAGTAGCTTAAATGCCTAAGGTACTGAACTTTCTTTCCGGTGCCAGAGAAATGTCTGGCACAAACGTGGAAACATGCCTGGCAGGGAACGTGTTAATGTTTTTAAAAAGTTAAAGAAAATTCAACGAACTAAAAAATAAAAGTAACGATTATCGATTTCTTTCGCTAAAAATTTCGTTACTTCAGTTTGATTTTCCGCCACGAACAACAGGTGCCTATGCGCGAAGCCGGTTTGACCCAGTTGCAGCCAGTTTGAGGCGGTTTGGATTAGCCATTTGACATCGTCTTGGTGACGAGTTTCATTATTTATTTTTGTGTTCACATTTTTGTAACTCGAGAAGAGAATTATTAAAATCATATTATTATAGATATCCCAATGCCATCAAATTTCAAGAATTATTGTCATCTAATAAAAAGTCAGTATTATTAAAGATCGTAAGGCTAATGAAATTAATTATTAAATAATTGTAACGTTGTTATCCCATGTCAAAAATTAATAATTAAACAATTTTTACTTTAATATCCCATGTCAAAACTTAATCTAGTTCTGATATTTACAGGTTGTGTGTAGCAAAAACAATTTCAGTAGTTTGTCCTTGATGTGTTTAGATTGAATTGTATTGTTAGTTATGATTCCTAGTTGCTGTCCCCAATCAATTTCTGTTTTCTTCTTTTCCACTCTCAATCGCTCCCCCTCCACACCCTTCTGCAATCCCTAAATAGTTTTCATTAAAAAAATTTAAAATGTTATGTAATTAATTATTTTGCATGTGTGTGTATATCATTTTAACGATGTCCATGTGCCCTTAATGGGTTTTTTCTGGAATAAACTTGCCTTGCCTTGCCTTGCCTTGCCTTGCCTTGCCTCGCTAGCCTACCCTGCATCAGTTCATATTAAATGTTGAGATTGTGAAAAGAAGATGGCTTCCTGCAGCGATTCGAGTGATGAAAGTTTGCCAAAATTTTTTGAAGCGTTTATGGAATACTACGACTTTGTTGGAGGAAATTCAGCAGAGATGCTCATTTTTAAATTTAGATTCTTTTTATTCTAGCTGCTGTATTTGAATGCTTAGCTTAAATTCTTTGTCTCGTTGGTGTGCGTGGGTTAAAATGCTTGGAAAGGGGTGTGAATGAGTGTTGCAAGGACAGATTAGAAAAAGAAATTAGTCTAATATCTCTATTCTTGTTGTTAATAAAATATCAAATCAAATCACATTATTTGTTCTTGATTTGATTTCAGTGTGTTCATAGATTACATGGGTTCTAACAGAAGTTGTATGTAATTTTTTTTAACTGCATACCACTTTTTTTTGGGTCTGGAGCATGCAATAAATAATCATTCATGCATTTAACGCAAATGTATTTCTTTTAAAAAAATAAAGAAAATTTATTTCTTTAAATTTTAAAAAAAATTAAAGAAAATGTATTTCTTTAACGTTTTACCCAAATTAAAGAACATTTATTTCTTTAAAGAAAAAAAGTAAAGACTATCAACCCTGCTCCTTTTTTTTTTCTCTTTCTCTGTCCTCAGCATCCCTGATGGCTGCGCTCAGTGTCAAACCAGCATTCTCGAATGTTGTCCTCCCCTCTTTTTCGGTCTCCCTCTTCTTTTACCTCCTTGCACTGTGCCTTGCAGGATGGTTTTTGCAAGGCCTGATGATCTGGTGAAGTGGCCATACCATCGGAGTATCCGTTTCTTCACCACTGTGAACAGGTCATCGTGTTGTCCAATGGCTTGTGTAATGGTCTGTCGGACTTCGTCGTTGGTAATGTGCTGGGTATAGGAAATGCCCAGAAGTCTTCTGTAACACCTCATCTCCATGCTTTGTATTCTTCGTTAGATCTCATTCACCGCCAATCATTGTCGCCGTTATCATCATCATCGTGGTAGTCCTCGTCAAAACATCATCGAAACTCATCTTTATAGTAATATCGTAATATATTCGTTATAATTATAATTATACTCATCACTGCTTGGCTCAGTATTGCTATCAATGTCATCGTCTAAATATAATAATTATAGGGTTCACCCATAACCTCTAGTTTAAAACTATTCATTGTGCAAAAATATAATTTAACATCTAACGTCGTTTAACATCACTTAACATCCACTGTGTGTTTGAATGTTTGTTTGTTGTGTGTGTGTGTGTGCACGTGTGTGTGTGCATGTATGTGTGTGTGCGTTAGTGCGTGTATGTGTGCGTGTGTGTGGGTGTGTGTGTGTGTGTTTGTGGTTTATTTTAGGGTTGGGTGGGGCGTTATTTTGTGACAACTTCCGCAAGGGAAGTAGCTGTTTACCCTAAAACCTGCAGCAAAGTTAGTACCATTACTAACGTGCCGTGGTTTGTCAGAGCTACGTCGTGTTCCCGATAGGACCAACATCCACTATCAGTACCAATTAAGTTGTTTCTGCTTTTAAGTCCTTAGCACTACGCTATGAAATCTGGATGTAGCACACCTGCTGAATTAGACGTCCAGGGTAGATATTAATGCAATCCAACGCCAATTGATAATAATAACAGTAATACAAGCAACCGTAAAATATTTTCAACTCCTTACCTCATGCTGTTGCCATCATACACTGTGCTAATTCTAAACCCAAACCGAATACCTATGACTATCCATAGCCATAGCCCAGTCAGAATAAGGTAAGTGGTTAGGATTTTGAGTAATTAATTATATTAAATGTAAAGCTAGATTAGTGTTAGGGTTAGAAGGAGGGATATGTTGAAGATCTACTACCCTCTCCAACATTCATTCTTATATTTCTGTAACTACTACAATTTTGTTCAATCCAAACATAAAACAATACCAACATAAACTAGAAGATGTAATAATAATAATAATAATAATAATAATAATAATAATAATAATAATAATAATAATAATAATAATAATAATAATAATAATAATAACGGATTTTTTATATAGCGGGTACTCCAGCCTATGACCAGACTCACCACGCTTTACATAGTCATTACATATAAATACATGCACTCGATCAAACATCGCTTTTGCTTCAATACACCAAAAAACGGAACAGTAAAGGTACAAACTATTTACAACTATGTACACAAATTACAAAAAAGACAGAAATAGACTATTTACAACTATGTACACAAATGACAAAAAAAGACAGAAATAGAAATAATACAGTCATTCCTATCCTATCCTATCCTAGCCCGTAACTCGGAGGTCGTAGGGGCACCACAGATGATCGTTTCACCAGCGTACTCCATCTTTCCCTGTCCTCAGCAACTCGATGGTTTCGCTTAGTGTCAAACCCACTGACTTACGTATCCATGGTCAAACCAGTCTATTCTCGAATGTTGTCCTCCCACCTTCCCCCCCCCCCCCCGCACCGCGCACCTCAGGATGGTCCCTCGCTAGACCTGACGATCTGAGTACACCATCGGAGTTTCCGTTTCTTCACCACTGTGAGCAGGCAACCGTGTTGTCCAAAGGCCTGCGCGATGGCCCATCGGACCCCGTCGTTGGTGATGTGCTGAGTATAGGAAATGCCCAGAAGTCTTCTGTAGCACCTCATCTCTATATGCAGTCATTGGTAACGGGAAAGATCCACGTCATCTTTTCTGCTGCCAGTGTTCTAACCCATAGCTGGTTGTGGCCATTTCGCTGTGAGATCACTCGTCAGCTTAATACTGTTAACAAGAAATTGTTTTCAACAGGAAGAAGCTTTTAGCCTATGTTCTGGTAAAGAGTCTCTCCATGCCGAAGTGCAATCCACCATTCTGTGGCTGGCAGCCCAAGTTCACAGGCGCGGCAGAATCCAGAAGGAGCCTAACGTTTTGAAAGAGAATTGTTTACATTAATCTAAATCTAATATAAGATCGGACCACAGGCGCTTGTATGCCTGTGACGAGTCTCCCTTTGGTATCATTATAGATACCAAAGGGAGACGCGTCACAAGCATAGGCGCTCGCGTGTCCAGATACAAGCGCCTGTGGATCGGGCAGTCTAAGGTTAAGGTTTTGTCTGCCTTGTTAAAACTCGCTAGTAGTCACATACTTCGCACACTTCTGGTACCAATCTCAACTCTTGCCGATGCTGAGTGGACGGACAGACAGCTCGTGAAGTCCAATGAGTTCAGTTCGGATATAAATTTCTTTAGAGCTAGTTCTTATAAGCCAGATCGTACTGTGCACAGTAGTACTGGCATTCTGGATTTTTTTTTCTCTAGAAGATAAACAAAATGGCAAGTCATTCAAATATATTTTCAGATACTGCCACAGCCCCAAAAATAAGCATTTCCAACAGTGTTAATTTTCTTGGCGGAGGTGTGACTCGGGCATTAGGCCTTGCAAAGACCATTCTGCAAGGTGCAAGGAGGCAGAAGAAGATGCCCGGGAGACAGAAAAAGAGGTGGGAGGACAACATTCTAAAATGGACTGGCTTGACACTGAGCGAAGCCGTGAAGGTTGCTGAGGACAGAGAAAGATGGAGTACGCTGGTTAAACGATTATCTGTGGTGCCCCAAAGACCTTCGAGTTACGGGATAGAATAGGATAGGATAGGATAGCATCCGTTATTATTTTTATTTAATACACACACACTCACTCTCACAACACTCTCACACACACAACTCGCACACAACACACACACGTACTCACAGCACGCACACAACACACATGCACACACAGCCGAGGTTACACAGTATTATCACGGAATTAGGTCCCCATTTTCACACCTTTTTTAAGTACTTTGAAATGTGCGAACCCTAACCCTAACCCAGCCCTAACCCTAACGGATCATTGTTCTGACGTCAAAACAAGTAGGTATGTCAATACAAGTTATGCAGATGTTCACTGATTTGTCCAGATAACACTGTGTAAGTGTGTCCTCACACACAACACGCCCATAACACACACATGCACACGCCCAAACACACACCCACACACGAGAAGGGAGAACAGACTGCAGTACGCCACAAACTGACTTCACTCCTCCCTCCCACCCTTCCCTCCCATTGATCCTCCCCTCTATCCTCCCTCCTCTTCACCCTTCTCCTATACCCTCCCCTGCTCTAACCTCCCTTTCCATCAACGGTTATACTTTGGAGGAGGTATTGTTCAGCTTGGCACACCGGTGCTGCCAACTGCTGGTTGTGCTGTTGCTGTGGTCGTGCCGCGGCGCTGCCATTTTGAATATATAGTACCCCTCGATAGTTTGGAAACAGCGCAGTCAGTGCCTTCCATCCATATCAGTAATGGTAATTCTCTGTTATTGATTCTGTGCGCTGCGCTCGCGGGATGATGCCCAGCTTCTCTGCCTACTTCGCTACCGTTCCCTTTCTGAAAGTCTGCTAGAACGATGTGACCCATTTTTCGCGCAGTGGAAATGATGCTAAGAAATTATAGAGTTAATGATAAATGTATAGAAAAAATACGTTGTGTCCGTAGTAGCCTAGAAAAGAAGTACAAGAGTCATCAGTTTATGTTTTCTTCTTTAACCCCCCTCCCCACTCCTCCCCTCTTTTTTTTCTTTATGTCATTGCGCGTGTGTGTGTGCGTGTGTGTGTGTGGCTGTGTGTATGTGTGTGTGTGAGTGAGTGATATAGGCTGATTTCAGTGCCTGCGCCGAGTGAGTAGGCTTTAGTTGTACGGTGCTTGACTGCCAAAAACCTCGCCCTTCGTTCTTTCGCTCCAGAACCTCCGTTCTCTTTGCTGTTTGCAAAATTGCTGTGTATAAAGTGAGCGTGTCGTAGTTAATCAGAGTCTCCTCTCTGAAAATCCTTACGGGAAGAGAGGGGACTATAAACTGATAAACGACGACGATTTGCATTAGCTGCTAGTGGATGTGTTGATTCTGTGAGGCCTCATTATGTGCATCCTCTTCAAGAGGCTATTAGAGTTGTTTGTGAAGCTCGTGGGTATTTAGGAAGAGATCAGCAGTGTAGATCATTTTACTTTTTATTGCTTTACTCGTGCTCTGGTCTAGTTCTAGTTTGGAACATAAGCCTACATGACTACAATATCCATGCAAATACTTATAGTATTAAACGTTTAGCAGTTTCAACACCAAATTCCGTTGGTATTATCAATGTTTTGGTATCCTTGTTCCAGCACTGCGTTCAAGTCCAAAATAGGTCTATATTCTCGATCTCATAATTAACATCCATGCCATAAATAATAATGAAATATTAAACGTCATAGCATAAAGTTGTACATTAAAAGAACGTCGGCCCTTTTCGCCTGTGTAATTCCACCGGTATTTTCAGGTCTCGTAGAAGGGTAGGCCTACTAAAAATGGTAGTGCCTAAAGTTTTACATTGCTATATTACATTACATTACATGGTTATTGCTTTAGGTCCAGCGGACTCTTCAGAGCCAAATCAGGACCAGAGAAGTGAAAGAGTACGCACCTCTGATCCGCATAAAAGATCTGCATTGCTATTTCAGCCGCACAGGCGCTTGTGATCAGCCGTTATTACTAGAGTTTGGTTCCTAAAGTTGTACATTGCTATATCAGCCGTAAATATTAGAGTTTGGTTCCTAAAGTTTTACATTGTTATATCACTACTATTTGGCACTCACTTACACAGCCACCTGTTTTTGTATTCAGTGTCTAGTTGATCGCAGACATAGAAAAGTTTTGCAATCATTCTGTTAGAGACAGAATAAGGCTACCCATATTTACCAGACCAAGCTGTTATTTATTTATTAAAGCATTTCTTTAAGTTTCAGTCACTTGCTTCTCTACGGGTTATTGTTCTTAATGTACACACCCAGCTCAGCTCACAGAGCAGCTCAAGATGCTAACCACAAAGATAGCTATATATATATATATCCATTACGCTCTGGTTCAAAATAATTGTACTTAAATACTGAGTGTTTTGACATATAAGCTGGTCAGCAGGTTTGGATACCCTTTAAAACTGCTTTCAAAACATAGTACTAGCTACACATTCCGCTTTAGGTTAGGTGAATAGATTAACGTCCCCGGACACGTTGCGTATATGACGATTCCGCTTTAGCATCCTTACGTTCTTTTATATTGAGCAAGTGGTCGTGGTTCTATTAACGACTTCGTCTTTTCCACCAGACTGAACGGATTACGAACTCTGCTGGAGTACGCTGACTAGATTGACTCATTGAGGAGAGGAATAATGTACTGGAATTTATTCTGATTTTCATCGAAGCAAGAGTCGTGTTGCTGTGTTATTAGTTCTGCTATTCTTCAAGAACCAGACGTCTATTTTTTGTGTGCTGTGGAACGAACGGTAATTAGAGGGGGAAAATGATGATGATGATGATGATGATGATGATGATGATGATGATGATGATGATGATGATGATGATGATGATGATGATGATGATG
Source organism: Oncomelania hupensis (assembly GCA_036898135.1). Taxonomy (NCBI): domain Eukaryota; kingdom Metazoa; phylum Mollusca; class Gastropoda; order Littorinimorpha; family Pomatiopsidae; genus Oncomelania; species Oncomelania hupensis. The sequence continues at coordinate 25,478,756 of CM072526.1, forward strand.
ATGATGATGGTGATCTTTCAAATTTTTCCCGAGAGCAAGCAAATTAGGCGAATGGTCATACACGCTATTTGTGGTTCTTATCACAACACGTTTCGTAACGAGGAAAGAGCAGTTAATTAAGCACACTGCTTAGCTGAGACTGGCCGAGGCTTGCGTCGCCTCTTCCCCATTCTTTGCTGGGAGTTACGTAAACGTAGTTTCACCTTGGTCTCTTCTTTTCCTGTTCAAGACTGGGAAAGCGATGACATGATACTTAGTTAAAGAAAATCTGCAATCTCTTTGTAACCAGCAGCAGCAGCAGCAGCAAAGTTTGTATGAGAGACGAGGGAAGCCTCGCCCAGTCTGTGTGCCCATTAAGTATAATTATGATGATATAGGCTTAATAACTATTGTATGGACTGCGCACACCTGTGTTACCTTTCTGTATTACAATGGACCTTAGAATCTACTGATTCCATTGTAAACCTGTCACCTGTCAACATCTTAGCACACTGAAGGAGTTTTCTCCCAAGGCCAAATTATATCCACTTCCATCAAGCCCTTTTATTACATCACAGCCTTTTCGCTGTATTGTTTTACTTCAACTTAGAAACACGTCTACTCCAAATGGTAAATAATCACAACAGTACTTCGTAACTCGAAACTTGTCTACATAATAAGTAACAGAACTGTCATCGGTGAACGATGTGCTTGTTTTACGGAGGTTAGTTGTATTAAAACGCATACAGCTGGTCATATGTATTCAACTACAGGGACATACAGGGTGTTCCAAAAGTCTTGGGCACATTTTGACATTGAATATTTCCGAAACTATTAAGGATATGAAAAAGCATCTGGTAAATTAAAGCTTTGAGTTTGAAATCATTCGAAGTAAAGCGCGTATTAGCATCCGGTATTATTATTATTATTATTATTATAAATTCAGAAAGCTTGTAATCTCAATTTTTACATGGAATGTTCAAAGATGTTCAATGTGAGCACCATTGGTCACACGATACACATCAAGCCGATAGTCAAATTCTTGCCAAACGCGTCCCAGCATTTTCTGGTTGAGTGAACGTCATTAATGGGTCTGAAAAGAAATTTAAAAAAATCAACAGCTTTACAAAAAACTTAATGTAATTAGCTTTAAAATGGCACAACTTTTATCTTACTACCATTCATAGTAATTGAGATATGGGGACTTCAAATGTGCCCAAGACTTTTGGAACACCCTGTATATCTTAACAGCATAAATAACAATAAATTCAGCAACAACAACACCTAAATACATGTAGACCTACTCCTCCTCAAACTACTACTGCTACTACTATTACTAACTGCTGCTACTGCTAATACTGCTGCGGCTTTTGCTATTAATACTACTACTACTCGCCCTCTTCTTGTCCCTCTTCCTCGTCCTCCTACAACAACAACAACAACTACTACTACTACTTCTACTACTACTACTACTACTACTACTACTACTACTACTACTACTACTACTACTACTACTACTACTACTAAAAATAAGATGTTTGTATAAAAAATTTCCAGACCTATTCCAGACTTATTTGGAAATACTTTAAAACAGTCGGGAATCAGAACGAGCAGCAATGTCGGTTGATAGGTCGGTCGATAGGCGGGTCCGTTGGAAGAAATATCTCAAGAACAACTGGACGGATTTTGACCAAACTTTATAGGAACATTAGCTAGGTTAGTGACCCGCCTTCGAGCCAACATATTTGATGTACCGCAAAAGTCAATGTCACTGGAGTCATTTTAGTTCTAAACACGTCTTGCTCAATATCCTAAAAATGGCTAAAGCGATTTTTGTGAGTTTGGGTTTACAGGTACTTCAAATCATGGGCCATCCTTCAATAGCAGTCTGTTGTCGGTCAGTAGGCCAGTCAGTCGGTAGGTCCGTTGCTCCGAATTTCACTTTAATGGTCAAAACACACTTTTTTGCTTTTTCTCAACAATAATTGACCCGGAATTAATCATTTTTATTTTGCTGATACTTTAACTACTGCTAAACATATTAAATCATTCATGGAGAGAGAGAGAGAGAGAGAGAGAGAGAGAGAGAGAGAGAGAGAGAGAGAGAGAGAGAGAGAGAGTTTCCGAACACTGGATGATCATGTACAAATGAACTAATAACTCAGCACTAGTGTTCAGTGTTTGCTGAGGAATCTTCATTTTTAAACACTTATTTGTACATAAATCATTCATATTTGTACTTTCTCAAAGGTCAAGGTTCTAAATACATTTGAGCTGTATCTAAATATTGATTGACCCGATTTAAATACTTTTTTTCTTGCAGACAGAGGCCTATTATTCCGTGTTATCATTTTGCTTCGTTAAGATAAATCCGAGTCACACTTCCACCAAGAAAATTAACACTGTTGGAAATGCCTATTTTTTGGCTGTGGCAGTATCTGAAAATATATTTGAATGACTTGCCATTTTGTTTATCTTCTAGAGAAAAAAAAATCCAGAATGCCAGTACTACTGTGCACAGTACGATCTGGCTCATAAGAACTAGCTCTAAAGAAATTTATATCCGAACTGAACTCATTGGACTTCACGAGCTGTCTGGTCCGTCCACTCAGCATCGGCAAGAGTTGAGATTGATACCAGAAGTGTGCGAAGTAGGTGACTGCTAGCGAGTTTTAACAAGGCAGACAAAACCTTAACCTTAGACTGCCCGATCTTATATTAGATTTAGATTAATGTAAACAACTCTCTTTCCAAACAGTAGGCTCCTTATCTATTTTGCCGCGCCTGTGAACTTGCGCTGCATCGGCAAGAGTTGAGATTGGTACCAGAAGTGTGCGAAGTAGGTGACTGCTAGCGAGTTTTAACAAGGCAGACAAAACCTTAACCTTAGACTGCCCGATCTTATATTAGATTTAGATTAATGTAAACAACTCTCTTTCCAAACAGTAGGCTCCTTATCTATTTTGCCGCGCCTGTGAACTTGCGCTGCCAGCAATAGAATGGTGGATTGCTCTTCGGCATGGAGAGGCTCTTTACCAGAACATAGGCTAAAAGCTTCTTCATCCTGTTGAAAACAGTTTCTTGTTAACAGTATTAAGCTGACGAGTGGTTTCACAGCGAAAGGGCCACAACCAGCTATGGGTTAGAACACTGGCAGCAGAAAAGAGGACGTGGATCTTTCCCGTTACCAATGACTGTATATAGAGATGAGGTGCTACAGAAGACTTCTGGGCATTTCCTATATCCAGCACATCACCAACGACCGGGTCCGACGGGCCATCGCGCAGGCCGTTGGACAACACGGTTGCCTGCTCACAGTGGTGAAGAAACGGAAACTCCGATGGTGTGATCAGATCATCAGGTCTTGCAGGGACCATCCTGCGGGGCGCTGTGCGGGTTGGGAGGGTGGGTGGGAGTGGAGGAGGAGGCTGACCTATGGTGGGGTGGGAGGACAACATTCGAGAATGGACTGGTTTGACACTGAGCGAAACCATCAGGGTTGCTGGGGACAGGGAAAGATGGAGTACGCTGGTGAAACGATCATCTGTGGTGCCCCTACGACCTCCGAGTTACGGGCTAGGATATGATAGGATAGGAATAACTGTATTATCTTCTAGTCTATGTTGGTATTGTTTTATGTTTGGATTGAACAAAATTGTAGTAGTTACAGAAATATAAAAATGAATGTTGAAGAGGGTAGTAGATCTTCAACATATCCCTCCTTCTAACCCTAACCCTAATCTAACTTTACAGTTAATATAATTAATAATCCAAAATCATAACCAGTAACCTTATTCTGACTGGGCTATGGCTATGGATAATAATAGGTGTGACGGTGGGTCTATTGTTGCTGGGCTCTGCACAGTAAAATGCTATCACTCACTCGTCTTTCGTCTGTGGGGATCGCTAGTGAATCTCCCAGTGACTAATCTTAATACATTTATAAGTTTAGCTCGGTCTGTGTTAGGCTGGGGTTACCGAGATAGAGAGAAAATGGTAAGATTCACTGTCACACTAGCTCTCACACGGCTATGACACATAGGTAGTGCAGCCACGTGTTAACAGTAAATATTACACATTTATTTCCTGTACTCTATACAAAATCCTCTAATCACTATACCAACTTAAAAGTCCAAATATCCTTTCGAATAGTTCGCTTCTTGATCGTTCTATTCTTTCAGGATGTGCATCGGCCCTCTGATGGTTCTTCCGTACAACAGTTCGAACGGAGAGAAGCCGGTGGACTCCTGCGATACTTCTCTGTAGGCGAAAAATAAGGCGTTGGTGTAGCGATGCCATTGTCTGGGCTGCTCGCTGCATAGTTTCTTCAGGGTGGACTTCAGCTTAGCATTGAACTTTTCAACAAGCCCGTTGCACATCGGGTGGTAGGGTGTCGTAGTCAAATGCCGAATGATCAGCAGTCTTTTGACCTCCTTCATGCAGTCAGAGACGAACTAGGTCTGTCAGAATTTCTTCAGGCACTCCAAGTCTGCTGAACATGTCCACTAGCGCCTCTGCAACAGTCTCAGTGTCAATCTTCTTCAGAGGCACTGCTTCTGGGTACCGAGTCGCATAGTCCACTAAGGTCAGTACCCACCGGTGACCTTCTTCACTCGGAGGTTTTATTTCGCCGATTAGGTCTAAGGCCACCCTCTTGAAAGGTCGGTCGATCAAAGGCATCCTCTGCATAGGCACTTTCGGGACCCTTCCTCGAGGTATGGTCTTTTGGCAAATGTCACATGACCGGCAGAAACGGCTGACGTCCGCATGAAGTCCTGGCCAGTAGAACACCGCCTGGATTCTGTTCGACGTTTTCTTGATGCCTAGGTGACCTCCCATGATGGAGTCGTGAGCTACTTCCATCACTTGGCGCCTTATGGGTAACGGTACCAAGACTTGACGTAGTGGTTTACCTCTGTTGACCCTCGGGTGCTGGAAGATTCTGTACAGGATCTTGGCTTTCACCTCGAAATAGACCGTGCCACTGCCCTTGGTCACGTGGTCTTGGCGGTTCCTGTACTTGTTTAAAGTGCTATCAGCTTCCTGGAGCTGGATCAGCTTATCTCTGTCCACGATGGCAGCTTTGGAGCTGTCGGCGACCTTCAGTGGCGTAGACGTCTTGTCTCTCTTGGCCTGGGCCCTGGTAGTAACGGCACCGACGATCTCTGGTCGGCAGGGCTGAGCTAAAGTAGCCACATTGTCCCGTAGCAGCTCTGTAAGGTCTCCATCGGGAAATGGCAATGGATCCTCCTCCACAACTTCGACGCGTTGGGTTGAGGCAGGACTCCACTCTGGATCGGGGTCGTCGGGTCGTCTCGCGCCGTCGATGTTCCCGATCATCAAATCGTATAGCGGCTTCTTCATGCAAACCGCTTCTACTTCGCCTATGTAGAAAGGAGTGCTGACTTGAATCTTCGCAACTGGCGCTCTCACACATTTGCTGTCGGTCATAAGTGTCCATTTGTCCTCATCGTATGCGACGCTGCACCACACTGGTGTTGATGTACACGCTCCTATGCTGAAGTAGACGCGACGTCCGCTCGTCGCTCTCTGTAATACTGGCGATGTAGCTCCGAGACTGTCCCTCGACGTAGTCTTGCGGCAGCCACGTAGTCCCGGACTGTTGTTCGCTCACGAAGCAACTCTTCGGCGACTACACGCCCTTGCAGTCAATCCGAATCTATCGGGGATGTAGTCCCAGTATGTTGGCCCCTCCCGACGCAACTCCTTGGCGGCTATCCTCGATGACTGCCTCTCGTAACGTTGACTCGCTTGTTGTAGCAGTTGAACCCTTGGCTATGGCGTGAATATCGGCTTGGCCCCCCAAAATGTTACACTCGTTCGATGGTGGTGTTTTTCTTTATCAGTAGTTGATTCAGCCCCAATGCTGAAGTACTGATGAGTGTAACTCAGATTCGTTTATCCACGCTACCCGTTCAATCAGCCACAAGGCACGGAGTCGTATGAAGTTTTCAAACTTTATTCAGCGTTCATCAACAACTGCATACAATCGCCTTTTTCACTCTCTCCTTTCCACTTCTTTTTACAATTCTCAACTATCAACACACTATCAACTATCAACCCTCTTTTGAAACAGTGCGGCACTTATATAGTCTCTTCATACTCCAGAACAATTTAGAACACGGCAGAATGACGCACTACAACCAATCAAATGAAACTACGTCATTACTGACTTACGTCATAAAACATTCTTTCTGTCCAAGAATGTTCTCAAATATCGCGAAACTTCAATCGATAATAAACAAGCAGATCTAGAGAATTCTCCAATAATATCGACTAACAAAAATTATCAACGTTATACAAAGCTTCTTCTAACAACAACGCAAACTCAAATCAAAGGTAAATACACTCTATTATTGAATACTTTGCAAAGCAAAACGATTAAATCTATCGTGCGCGTTTCAGACATACTATCCTTCGCGTTTCAACGTAATACTAACGAAGAATACAAAGAATGGAGATGAGGTGCTACAGAAGACTTCTGGGCATTTCCTATACCCAGCACATTACCAACGACGAAGTCCGACAGACCATTACACAAGCCATTGGACAACACGATGACCTGTTCACAGTGGTGAAGAAACGGAAACTCCGATGGTATGGCAACGTCACCAGATCTTCAGGCCTTGCAAAAACCATCCTGTAAGGCACAGTGCAAGGAGGTAGAAGAAGAGGGAGACCGAAAAAGAGGGGAGGACAACATTCGAGAATGGACTGGTTTGACACTTAGCGAAGCCATCAGGGTTGCTGAGGAAGAAAAAGAGAAAGAAAGGAGTACGCTGTTTAAACGATCATCTGTGGTGCCCATAAGACCTCCGAATTATGGGATATGATGGGATAGGATAGGATAGGATAGGATAGGATAGGATAGTGTCACAGAAGGCTATTTAGACCCTGCACTAAGACTTCTTGCCTTAAATAGTTCAGCCTGCTGTAGCATTTGTAAATTAAAGTCGATGCCAAGCAGACGACGCAAATCAGTTGTGTGCTAAGCATGTATACGCTAACGCTGGCTCATTTAGGCAGTGACCTCATTCAGCTGACGTATGGCCAGAGACACCCGCTAGAGGCGCCACTTGTAGTACTAGTTTTCACGGGCTTTTGCTAACCGCAAGGCTAGGCAGTCATTCTGTGCCTAACTCTCACACGAGACGGAGCAACGCTATGAAAGATGGCTAGCAGAAGACTAAAGCAGGGACGGGTGAAAATTCAATTCAACCTAGCCACAGCCTGACATTGTCTAAAAGGTAAAGGATCTATCTTTTGTTTAATTGCGCTTTATTGATGTTATTGCTGTAATATGTTTGTGAAGTTTTGCCATGTTAATCAAACTTTGCTTGACTACGTGGCGGGCACGCGACCGGTTCGCCACCATGAGGTATCCCCTACGGACCCACTGTTGTTTCTCCTATGTGTATTCTTGCAAACCAGTGGAGAATGTGTATATTCTTAATTACTTCTCCGTGTGTTTAGTTTTATATATATCACATTATCAGTGAGACGCTCTGCACACCCTTAGTAAACACGGTGTTGCAGGAATTCGTCTCATATTTTGCAGACGAGCAGGCATCGTTGGCCCGAGGCAGGAGGAAGACCACTAAGCGTCAACCCTGACATTCGGCCTGCAGTGGAGCATCTAGTACTGAGGTACGATAACCCAATAGTCTACAACCAAAAAGGAGACACCATCACCACACCTCAAACTGCAGTTAAGGGACACTGAAAGCGTGCACCCACACTGACATAGAAGGAATGTGCGGTAGTCCACTCTCCTGAAACCAACATTAGGCCAACCAGAACAAAATAATAGCCCACTGATGAGACATTAGCAAATATCAAGAACAGTAGCAGCATAGACCCATCAAGGAACGATCTATTCGAAGTGAATTTGGACATTTAAGTTAAGAGAGTGTTTAGAGAATTATGTATAGAGTAGAGGAAATAAATGTGTGATATTTACTGTTAACAAGTGGCTGGGCTACCTATGTTTCATAGCCGTGCAAGAGCTAGTGTGTCAGTGAATCTTTACCATTTTCTCCCTATCTCTATAACCCTATCCGCACACAGACCGAGCTAAACTTATAAATGTATTAAGATTAGTCATAGAGTGATTACACTAGCCGATCCCCGCATACAAAGACGAGTGGGTAATAGCATTCAATTGTGCAGAGCCCAGTAACAATAGACCCACCGTCACAGATAAGAGATGACAACCACTACGATGTCGAAGATCAATGACTTTAGGACGACGTTAGCTCGAATGATGATTCGAGCTAACGTCGTCGATCTTCGACATCGTAGTGGTTGTCATCTCCTATCTGTGACGGTTACTGGGCTCTGCACAATGGAATGCTGCTGCTGCTGCTGCGGCTGCTGCTGCTGCTGCTGCTGCTGCTGCTGCTGCTGCTGCTGCTGCTGCTGATGATGATGATGATGATGATGATGATGATGATGATGATGATGTCGTCGACTTGATCATGTCTGGAGACTATAAAGCGTATTGGACATTTGCGGGACATTGTACCTGTACATCCTGCGTTTGGCTCGTCTATAGTCAGTGTGTGAATTTAATATGCAACCCAGACAGAACTTCAAAACCTGCTTGCCATCCTTATAGCCTGCAGGGCTATTTGCGCAGCGAACTTTCTGATAGGTCAATACAATATAAGTGCTGACAAGATTCATCCTGTTTTATACACTGTGGAAAAATCATTAGGGAACCAATGTTGCACGTTGAAAACTGCTCTGGCAACACAAACTAGAAAACAAGTCAACCGTATTTGTACTTATTACTCATTAGGCTTCCAGCATTGTCAGCTAGGCTCCAACATTGGAATGATCTCCAATCTACGTTGAGAGAACCTCAATCCTAAGCTTGCTTGAAGAAGTTCCGTGTGGCTTTGTTTTGTATTTGCAGACTATATATGGAAATATTTTGAAATAGCCAGAAATCAGAAGGAGCAAAATTCTTGGTAGGTCTGTCGGTTCTTTGGAAGCCATGTCTGAGGAACCACTGAACGGACTTTGACCAAACTGTATAAATCATGACCTAGGTTAGTGCCATCATATTTGCTCTACCGCAAAGGTCAAGGTCAGTGGCGCCATTTTGTTGCTAAACACATTTTGCTCAATATCTGAAAAACGGTTAAAGTGATTTCGTTGATATTTGGTATACAGAACTGATACTTCAAATCATGGGCCATCCTTCAGGAGCAGTCCGGTTGTTGGTCAGTCGGTCGGTCAAACGCTCCCAATGTCAATTTTTTGGTGTGTTAAAAACACACTTTTAGCCTTATCTAAAAAAATAACTGAAATTCTTTATTTTTGCTTTGTCACTACTTCAACTACTGCTAAACATGTACTATGTTACATCATTCGTATTTGTACTTGTCTCAAAGGTAAAGGTCATTGTGCCTCACCATTTTCTAAAGAAGTTTTGCGCTGTATGATCCGATGTAGATCATGTTCGGCTTGAAAGCTTATTTTTAGGCCATGTATGGGATTGTCTGGCAATACATTTGAATGGCTTGTCATCGTTATTTTTTGTTTAATTCTCATATATTCTATATTAAATTGATAATGGCACACTGTTTTTACCTTTTATAAAAGACGATAGATTACATGGCAGGTCTGTGGCCTATAAGACTACACCACCACCACTCCCAGCTCAACCACCACCAGAACGGCGACAATGAGCAGTTCAGTTCAGTTTTTTTTTAAAATTTAAAGTCTATTGAAAAAATGAAAAGTTTAAATAACTGAACTGAACTGATCATTGTCTCCGTTATCATCATCACCATCACCATCGTCATCATCATCATCATCATCACCATCGTCATCATCATCATCATCATCATCATCATCATCATCATCATCATCATCATCATCATCATCATCTCTGGTCAAACTGTACAAATCTTACAGTAATGTTATTAATATGTTGTGCTTTTAGGAGACCATTGTACATGAACTTCGAGAAAATGTGTCTTTGATGATATCACGGCGCGAAGGGTGTTCCCTGCAAAGATCCATTTCTGGTGCTATTTTAGGAATCACAATAAATGACTCCAACCCCATCCTCACGATCAGGGGCTAGCGACTGGCAACGCCTTGTTCACTTTTATATAAACATGATAATCTTGAAGACCAAGGAGTGTGCATTAAATCTACATTTTATCGCTTTCATGGCGATAGCTTACTACATTTGTTGTCATTTTTGGCAGTCTTCATTTCTCCAATTTCACTTCTCAATTCTTCTATTTGTCATCTACCCCGGCCCTCTCTCTCTCTCTCTCTCTCTCTCTCTCTCTCTCTCTCTCTCTCTCTCTCTCTCTCTCTCTCTCTCTCTCTCTCTCTCTCTCTCTCTCGGCCTACACTTATCACAGCATTTGGATGGTTAACAACCACTTCATCTTTGACGCGAATAAAACGAGTGGGATCGATCCCGCCTCTGGCCGTTATGTTTCTCCGAATATTATTTACTTCCGACTCGGGCAACGTTTCAGGGAGGATAGGGAGGGGAGGGGGGGTCTCTGGCTACTCCAGTTTGCTCCCCAGTAAAAATGTCAAAAACACAACTAATATTATGTAGGTTGGGTTTGGACACTCCAAAGGCTGTGACTACGCCTTCTCCAGCGAAGGCTGCCCAAAATTTCCCGATAAAAAGGACCAATAAATTATTCTCCCCCAAATATTTTTTAATTCGAATAATATTAAACTTATTCGCAGACAGATCAGCGTTCTGTTTCACTTCAACACCCTTCTGCAGCGTTGCAAAACGTCATTCATCTTTGATCACCCCATTGCTTACTTATGGAATCGCCCAGTTATTTGCTTTTACAACCCATTGCACCACTGTAGCGTAGTGGCAAATGTCGCTGTTGCATGATTGTCTTTTTCTGCACAATTTTATACATGTTATTATAGTGCGTCTGAGGGCCAAATCAAAATTGCGCCAAATCTTCAAAAATAGATCATTCACGCTAAGAACTGACTATGCTTATATATTGATACTTTTTTTTGCATAATATTTGCAAAATGTCAATTAAACTTCGCGTCCGACCATTGAAAAGGTGGCATGTTGTAGGCAAGGGGTGACTTACCGTCCTTAGAATCCAATACAGGCGTGGGGACACCTGGAGTAATAATTGCGTGACTGGACACAATTACACTAGCAGCGGCTTTGCTTCTTTGGCTATGCAACTTTGTTTTTAGCCTGTTGCATTACATTAGGCTACATGGTTATTGTTTTAGGTCTTAGCCTGTTGTAGCGTTTGACGCGTAATGACATCTAGCAGGAAACTGGCGATGTGACATCATAATAGGGACGTACACGCTTATTTGAGAGCTTTCACCTGAATAATTGGTTGTAGACACTTTTCTATGATCATGTTATGTAGTGTAAACGTTGGAAAATTTGACCACAGACTCACTTTAAATTGTATGTCCGCCTACATAATGTGCGCGCTGTACATCATTATGCTCTCACGGCGTGCTGTAGCCAAAAAATCATATGTGCCTGCCATGACTGTAGATAATTGCTAAATTAGGCTAATTGGTCCTTGTTAATAACATCTGAGCGCCCAAAACGTGGCTTATTTGCGACTTTTTCCAAATTGTAGGCCTACATTGATTTTGTTACATATACATGGCATTATATATAATGCCATGTTCGTTCGCCATCCTTAATTTGTGAATTACTTCTTTTTCATCATCATCATCATCATCATCATCATCATCATCATCATCATCATCATCATCATCATCATCATCATCATCATCATGTCATCGTCATCATCTTCTTCTTCTTCTTCTTCTTCTTCTTCTTCTTCTTCTTCTTCTTCTTCTTCTTCTTCTTCTTCTTCTTCTTCTCATTCTTTGGGCTCATCTTCTCCCCTTTGTATCTATTGCTTGAAACTAATGATACAAAAACGCTGCCGGGATAAAGCAATCATACTATAGATACACCTGTGGTGCCATCTGTCTCCTCTGCCATCTTTGACGTAATGTAGACCAGCTCTTCCATTCTCTACAGTGTGCCTGGGAGAAGAGGTTGGGGCTTGAATTTAATTCAAGTTTTCTTCGACGTCTTGAGCAACTTTCAGCTGGTATGAAATGCGCTATGCTCAAACAGTTATGCTTTTTGCTTTCAGCTTTTTTCGTTCAGGATTTCTCTAAACAGTTTCAATTTCCCATCTTTAAAAAAAAAACGAAGAACAGAATTAAACCTTTACAGTGACTTTTGTGCCATCTTATTCGTAGGTTTCTTCTCCAACTTTTTAAAATTTTAGATCTCACTGTCAACACTATCAAGTCCGGTGGACCTGAAACTAGTAACAGAAAAGTAACTTCCTGCAAGGCACGGTGTTACAGGAAGAAGAAAGAAGAGGGAGACAGAAAAAGAGGTGGGATGACAACATTCGAGAATGGACTGGCTTGACACTGAGCGAAGCCATGAGGGTTGCTGAGGACAGAGAAAGATGGAGTAAGCTGGTTAAACGATCATTTGTGGTGCCCAAAGGACCTTCGAGTTACGGGATAGGATAGGATAGGACTGTAGGCTATAAGCTTTTGGGCTAAATGAGCTGAGCCTAAACAAAACCTTGAATCTTAAATTTTACACTTAGGCCTATCACTTTGGTCTTTATAAACAGGATTCTGACTGGTCGTTTTTTTCGGACTAAAACCTTCAAGATGTGGCACTTGCTGTTATATGCTTTATCTTCTTACATTTGAACCAGTTGGATATACCATCGGCGTCGTCATCGCCACTTTCAGATATCTTCTGTCTTAATATGTATGACAAGAGGTTAGAACATTCTTTTTTGTCTTTCAGATTAAACCTTAATGATGATGACGACATGCTGTGCCATCATAGGCCTGATTTTCTTGGTGCTGACCAACTTGGCCATCATCATTGCGTTCGCCACACCGTACTGGTTTGTGATGGGGCGACTAAACCGTGGACTGTGGGCCTACTGCGATGACCAGACGTGCACATGGGTCTTCCAGGAAGCAGACGGATACCTACCTGGTCAAAACGAAGGTGAGAGAACACTATCGGCGTAATACGCATCTAGATGCTGCATCCGAATGTATTGTGACATTGTTGGCTTTCTTGGGTTTTATCCCAAGGCCGTTTTGTAAGCGAAACGCTTTATAACGTTACATTTGTGTGTGTGTGAAAGTGCCTGCTTGCTTTTGACAATTTGTATAGCGCTACATATCGTTCTTTGGACCTACCTAAGGGATCGCTACTCTGTCTATAGAAACCAAAATGGAGATGGAAATACCCCTTATTGTTGTGTTGAATTTATCTGCAGTAGGCCATTTGCTGTAAAATTGAATTAAGGGATGCAAACTTTCATTATTTATAAGGAGAGGGTGTTGCTCTTTTTTTAAAACTGATCAGGGGCTGGCTAATGTTAAAATAATAAGTAATAATAAGGGTATTTATATAGCGCTTTTTTCCAATGACATTCGTTCAAAGCGCAGTTCTCACGCATTTATACTTAACGTTAACATCGAAACACATACACAAATAAGTGAAACAAAAACGATGCACTAATAATTTATGCAAAGACATAATACAAACATTAAAAAAGAATATTTACAAGTAAACTATAAAAGACGAGGGAGAGAAGGGGAGGAGGAGACAGCAAAGGAGTGAGGGGATTGGGGGCGTGCTGCGTAACGGCGGTGGTCTGAATCAGAAAAGAAGGAATGATGATGGGAGGCGAGATCATACATTTGTAAGGAAGAGATGAGTTTTTAAGTTGGACTTGAAAGTGGCTATGTTCGGAGAGCTGAGAAGAGAGAGGAAGAGAGTTCCAAGTTTGTTACACTGGATGTTGTTTTTTTATCAGTTGATTCAGCCCCGATGCTTGAAACCTTCCTGATAAGTGTAACTCAGATTCGTTTATTCACGCAGCCTGCTCACTCAGCAACAAGGCAGAAGTCGTCGTATGTAATATTCCAACTTTATTCAGCGAACATCAGCAACTGCATACAATCGCTTTTTCCACTCTCAACTTTTCACTTTCATCACTACACAACTCAAACAGTGCGGTACATATATAGTCTCTCTATACTCCAGAGAAATAAAGAACGTTCGGGCAAGACACAATTATAACCAATCAGAACAAAATTCGTCATCACTGTCTCATTTAGAATGGAAGCGTCTCTAGTTACCACTAGAATTATCCAAACGCTTCGATCGATAGTAAACAACCAACTCTAGAAAATTCTCAAATAATATCGACCAACTAAAATTATCAACGTTATACAAAGCTTCTTCTAATAACAACGCAAAATCAAATCAAAGGTAAATCATACACTCTATTATTGCATGCTTTGCAAAATAAAACGATCAGATCTATCGTGTGCGTCCCACACGCACCACCATGCGCGTCTCAACGTAACAAAGTTGAAGAACCAAGCGCTGAGAAGGATCGACAGCCTGTAGAGGAGAGTTTGTAGCGGGGTATTTGTAGCATGAGGGTGTCATAGGAAGAACGAAGATTTCTGGATGGCTTGTAAAAGTGAATTTTCTGGGTGAGGTAAGAAGGGACTATAATCCACGGACGCACTTGTAATAGAAAGTACAATTTTTTTTAGGTAATCCTCTAAGATACAGGAAGCCAGTGGGGGGAATGTAAGGGGGGTGGGATATGATCATATTTTTTTCATTTTGAGAAACACCTTAGTTCTGAACACGTCGGAGAAGGTGAACAGAAGAGGAAGGTTGTCCAGCCAGAAGAGAGTTACAGTAGTCTAAGCGTGACATGAAAAGAGATGACGTGAGTTTGGCCGTAGGGTCAGTGGTCAATTGCTTGCTGATAAGGCCTATTCTACGGTGTTGAAAGGTGCATGATTTGACCGGTTTTGCGAATGAATTCTGGCATGGGAATGGTGTTATTAAGGATGGCGCCAAGGTTTCTGACAGAATATTAAATAGGAATAATAGTTTGGCCAAGAGCGACAATGTCTACAGGGGAAGAAGACAGGTTCGGTTGGGTTTGGTACCAGTGAGCATAACTTCAGTTTTGTTAGCTGCAGCTTGTTGGTAGTCCAGTAAGAAATGTTTTCAAAGCAGTCAGAATAGATGGAAGGTTTTGAGGAGTGTTACTATTTTTAGCTGCGTGTCGTCTACGTAGAAATGGTGGAAAGTGTCGTGGTTTTGAATGATATGAAACAGAGGAGATGTGTAAAGGGTGAATAGAACAGGGCCTAGAACTGACGCCTGAGGAACTCCGAAAACAAGTCTGGAGGGGTTAGAAAGGTAGTTGTCGATGCAGACACATTGGAAACGATCAGAAAGGTAAGAATGGAATTATCTTAGAGCACAGTTCTTTATTCTAAAAGAGTTTTACGTTTTCAAGGCGCTGAAGGAGGATGGACTGATCGATAGTGTCACAAGCGGCTGAGAGATCGAGAAGGGTCAGCCAAGAGATTTTACCAGAGTCAGTGGCAGAGGAAGTCGTTCACGATGTCTACTAATGTTCACTAACAATCGCAAATTTGCGAGATGTGTTTGGTGTTTGTCATTGTCGGCCATCTTGGAACTGTTTTTCTCACACGGTGGGTTTTGTAGGAATGAAAATTCCTGCTAAAGTGCGAATAAGTTAAGATGCTCTGTGCATGTGTGTGTACTTGGTTTTGCCGAGTCACCAGAAACCAGTATTAATTGTACTTCATATAGACACCTTTCATATCGTGATACAGTTAGGTCTATTGATTCTTTTTGTCTACAATTTCTATTATTGCTGAATAAATACTTTTCCTTCGGAAATGCGTGTAGTGTTGCAATGAGGTGATGCAGAGAAATAAGACTACTTTAAATTATCCAATCCATTTTGTATTAAATCCCCTCTAATTCTACGACCATATAATGAGTAGATCCCAGGTACTTTAATCTTTCGTGCTGCGACCTATCTCTACAGGCCTTCATGTTTTACAGCTCTCCTCTGCGCTCTCAATCACAACAGACTGCCCCCCCCCACCCCCTCCACCCCATTTTCTGCTGGGACTGCTGATAATAATTAGCAATGCTTAGGCCTAATGTTCCTTTATCATTATGCACAGATTATGTGAACAATGTGCCGAAGAAGCAACATTCCACAGTATGACTTGCAGGCATCTTGTAGCCATTCTGCTGTAGCTCAAATTTACGCTCCGTGTCGTGCTTTTGTCGCATTTGGACCACTGGCAATGGCTATAATTATTTTTAGGGTTTGAACTGGTTGGATAAAAGAGGTTTCAAGTTCCGTTCAAGTTTATAAAACAAATGCCTATAATTGATGATCACTGACTGGGGGTTATTCAAATTTACCTTTACATTCCGTGACCATTTACTTCACATTATTTTGTGATACAGTGTGATGTTGTACCAACAGAGAAGAGATAGCACCACCCTAATAAAGCTGACCCTTAGAAAAGAGTCTCAAGCGCCTCTTTCTTCATATGATCGAAAGGTTACAGAAACATATTTGCCTCTATATTTGCAAATGGAGATTTCATTTATACTGATGGATGCAGACTTTGGGCAGTCTGTGGTGCTGTTAATAACGCCGCCTGGCATGAACTCAGCTGTTAACTCAATCATAAAAGTTATTATCTTTGTGTTCCGGTAGTAATTTGTCCATAAGGCAATGGTTTAGGCCTATGTAATACACCCTGAGTGACTTAGATTGAAACGCGTTTGAGGGCTGTGTCGTGTGTCCAGCCTTCATTACATTCTAAAGGCTCAAATACACGTGTTAGCGAAGAGTTTGTTGTTTATTTCAGACTGAATATACAGAGTCCGTTTCACTGACCCAAAGGGTACCAGGTTGTTACCATTCTTCGCCACCTTTGGCGCATTCGCCGAAACCTTGTTGTATTATTGCGCCGCGGTGATGAGACGAATGGCTGCAGTGTGTGCTAAAGTGATGAAAGGTGGAGGAGGATGTAAGGAGATCACTGACAAGAAGAGAGAAATAGTTCCAAATAATTACTTCCTCTGTGTACAGAGTACACTTCCCTGCCTCGAAGCAAGGAAAAACCATAAATAGTGAATGAGTGAAAAGAAAATAAAGAAGAATTGTAGCAAACTGAGGAGAAGAAGAAGAAGAAGAAGAAGAAGAGGAAGGAGAAGAAGAAGAAGAAGAAGAAGAAGAAGAAGAAGAAGAAGAAGAAGAAGAACAACAACAACAACAACAACAACAACAACAACAACAACAACAAGTGCATAGAAGGCAAAAACAACATCAACATGACTGACTTTTCTTAATAAAATTGTAAATATTTTCTGTTGTTTCATTTTATTTTATTTTTATTTTTTATTTTGTTGTCCAATATCATGTAGAGTGAACAGACGTAAAATTAAAACACTGAACTAAACTGACTGACTTTTCTTCAACGTGACCAAAAGAAGCATAAAATATTGCCAGATTGGACGTTATAATTATTTCTTTATAATTCTCAGTTAATATACTACTCAAAACAATTGAAGGGCCACTATCATATTTCATTTAGTTTAATTATTTTTTGCTGCTATCAATAATATCGCTTATATTGCTTATTTCAAAACTTATCCTGTACAGTAACATTCAAGAAAATCTTATTCTGACAAGTAATCACATGTTTGAGTTTTGAACTTTCTGCACTGAGTTGAAAAACAAACCCAATTTTTACACACAAAAAATGACCCTAATTTACTGTTGTCTTGCTAATAAAGCAAAATTTTTAACATTAAAAAGTGATTTGCACGCGAAAGGCTTGCATTTTCTGAGTTCAGTTCAACAATCGGCGCTTTTTTCTGGGTATAAATAACAGCGCTTTTGCTGCTTTTCTAACCATGCCCCCAAGGCGACGATTGACTGATGCGGATAGAGGCAGAGCTATTGCATGGCTTCAGGAAGGGGTGGGGGTGAGAGAAGTTGGCAGGCGGCTGGGATTGTCCCACTCCCTTGTCCAAAGGCTGCGAGAGCGCTTTAACAACACTGGAAGCGTCCAAGAACCAAGAAGGTCCGGACGCCCCCGCTTTACCACTGCAAGACAAGACCATTTCATCACCCTGTCAGCTCTGAGGATGAGGTCCGCTACAGCAAACGCCATAAGAAGAGAGCTTCACGCTGCCAGCAATGTTAACGTCAGCGACCAGACAATTCGCAACCGTCTACACGAGGCAAACCTGCGATCAAGACGACCAGCAGTACGGCCTTTGCTCACCCCAGCTCACCGTGCAGCGCGTTTGGCCTGGGTTCGGTGTCATTTGGTGTGGACTAGGCAACATTGGTCAAGGGTGCTCTTTACAGACGAGTCTCGGTTCTCCTTGTCTTTCAACGACCGTCGAGTGAATGTTTGGAGGCGTCCACGGGAGCGTTTTGCTGATGCGACGGTGCGCGAGCATGACCGCTTTGGTGGTGGATCTGTCATGATGTTGGGTGGCTTCGCATTAAACTTCAGAACACCCCTGCTCCAAATTCATGGCAACTTAAACGGTATTGGCTACAGGGATGACGTCCTACAACCTAGGGTTCTCCCAGCTCTGCGGGCCATTGGGGGGGGGTGGTTACAGATTTAGCGAAGGCGCGAAGCGCCGAGCCTTCTAGGGTGGTCCGGGGGCATGCCCCCCCCCCCAACCCCCCGGAATTTTTTTTTTTAAAAGATGCAAAATGGTGCGATCTGGTGCAATCTAAACCTTCAAAAAGCCATTTGTAATGGTCTGGGACTTTGAACTGACAAACTCTGGGGTACAAAAATTATCCTCTGCCCCTCCCTAAAAGCAACAACAACAACAACAACAACAAACCACGCACAAACATTTATTTATCAGCAGGGATGTTTTGTATACTATTATTATTCACTACTTTTTGTTGATCGTTACCTTGTAGTTTATGAACATCACCGCCCTGCTTTCACTTTCAGTCTTGCTGCACTAGGTTCCTCTGGCAAAACAGTTCACTGCCTCTTTGAAGTCAATATCAACATCCCTGTGCACTTTCAATAAAGCAAGTCCATTAAGTCTCTTTTGCCCCATTGTAGAGCGCAGGTAGTTTTTCAGGTTGCGCAGCTCACTGTTTGAACACTCACACTCGGCAGTAGTGACAAAGGTTCTTTAGCATGATGAACAGGTTGGGATAAAAATCCCTGTCACAATTTTTCAGTGCTTCTGATGCCGTGGATGGGATGATAGCTGTCGCATTCTCAGCAGCACCTCACCATTTGCAAACCCACCGTTGGTATTCTGCATCAAGGGTAGCGTTGTCTGGTAGGTCAGACTCCCACAACATTGCCAATGTCTTCACCCCTTCTGGAACCTGCATGAAACCATCCTGGTTGTCTATTAAAGTGCTTGGCACCAGACAGAGACCATCAACTGCTAGGTCAACATTTTTGAACCTCTAGTCCAATTCGGTTGACAGGTGTTCCAAGAAAGGAATGGCAATGCTAATCTTGAAATATTCTTCTGCAGTGGCCGCAGGTTGGTTGTCACGGAGAGTCTGTCGGGATGCATGACGAGGAACAATAATATCAGTTGTCAAAGCATTTGCCATTTTGCTGACTTCACCAAACCAGGCAACAAACGCTGTGTTCATAATTATCAACTTAGCATCTTCATTAATGTTTCTAAAAAGTCGTTTTTGGGGGATTAGGGCAGTATCAAGGTGAAGGTGCTGGAAGAGGCTTGCGGCCAGAACAAGAAAATATGGCTGCATTTGCTAATTTAGGCGTAGGGCTTGGGTTACTTGGTCGTTTCTACTGGAAAACGTTTTGGACGTTTCAACAGATCCCTTGAAATGGATTTCCGTTGAATTGTCTATAAATAACTCTTTGTACCTTCCACCAAAAGTGATTAAAAATTGCAATGTTTTAAAAACAATTAAACAAATTAAAACTCTTTGCATAAAAAAATTGTTTTGTTTTGTTTGGAGGGTGGGAGGGGGGGGGGTTCTGGAACCCAGGTACCCCCCCCCTCCCTGGGTCCGGCCCTGGCTTAAAAGTGTACAGCACAGCTAAATCGTTTTGTTTACATAATAATATAATAATAAGGGTATTTATATAGCGCTTTTTCCTAATGACATCAGTTCAAAGCGCAGTTCTCACGCATTCATACAGTGGAAGAGAAACCGAAAATTCAGAGCTTAAAGAGCAACGAGTGCCCACTATATATATATATATATATATAGTTAGCAGTTTAATAATTTCATTTTATAATATTTACAGGTTTATTGATGCTTGTAATGACCGGTCGGAGTCGTGTCTCAAAGTGAGTGATAGGGTTGTATGCCTGTGTGTGTGTCTTTGGGGGTGTATAGTGTAGAATAGGCCTAGTGTGGGAACTGAGGGCTGGTAGTAGTTGTTAGCGTAGGATAGTATAGCATGAATGAACTGAATGCCGTATATTTTGTGCCTGGGTTATTTTGAAATGAATTTGTATTTTAGGGGGTAAATAAAAGGGGTTAATTTCTTTATTAATTATTTTATTAAATTTTGTATCTGAAATTTTGTATGTGAATTTCTTGTAATTGTTTGAGATGCTTCCTTTTCAAAATTTTTGAGTATTTTGGATAATTGGAATAAAAGTGTAGTTTTGATTTCCTCAGTTACTGACTGGTGTCAAGTTATTATGTTTGTGTTGTGATAGTTAATATTTCTATTGCTCAGACTGCCTGTAGTCTGGAATCTATTAATTTACACTAAAGTTAGCGCACCTGCCCAAGGCAGTCTGTGACACTATGACGGATTAAAATAGAAATCACCTAACACAACAATTACAGTTAGACCATTCTGACAACTTTTCCTGTTTCCCTTCCGATGTATGTCCCTATAAAACTAATATTTAATTTAAGTATATACTATTAGAGAATGAACGGTCTAAGGCATCGGAAAATATCACACTTAAGGTGTTACAGTGGAAAATCTTTGCTATCGCATCATCGACAATTATGTTCTTATCATGTGTTAATCTACGATTGGTCTGGTCTTAAATTACTATAACCCTCTTATATGTCGCGACTTTTCGTGGTTGGCTCCTGTGGTGGCCGAGGTAGACTGGATTATTGTTGGCGACTTGAACAGGCGCGACTGCAGGTTGGAGGAGGGTTATTATGGCGTACGAACAGGGTCAAACGCGCGATGAAAAGTAGCGATGCTTTGCATCGATACTATTCTCATAAGGATCCATCCGTTTAGGAAAGTATCGCTACTTTTCTCAAAAGGATCGCACATTTTCTCAAATATATACAGGGTAGAACACGCTGTTATCTCCATGAGCACTGCCTTTGTTCTCTGAGTATGATGTACTTCGAATAAAACTTTCAACGGTCACCAACAGACTGGCGTTCGGGAGAGAGAGAGAGAGAGAGAGAGAGAGAGAATGTGTGCAAATGATACTTCATCACACTAGCCTCCATCACTTCACTTCGTCTTCTCTCCAAACACACCACCAAGACCACTACAATTTATTTATTTATTTATATATGTATTTTCATAAAAATTACAAAATAGGAAAATGAATGGTTCTTAAAGAAGAAGAAGAATTAAGAGACGACTGGATGTATGTAGGGGAGAATAATACGGTTTAAAGATGTTAGCATGGTCTCACGTTCGGAGCTGTTTCTGAAACAACATCTTTAATCCCTGGAAAAGGAGGTGGCAGGATGACATGATATGCTATGAAGAAGCGACCTTTCACATAAATACTCATAGCGTTTCCAGTGACATAAATATGCGGATTTATTAGAATGATGGCAAGAATAGTACTGGGATCAATTCAGAAAGGTAGGCATAGACTCCGTTTGATTCATCGCCACAGTTCTCGATGAATGACATCGTTTGACTAGTGTTAAGTTTTGGGTTTGGGCTCGTAACACTAGTCTTCCATAGTTAACGACTTAGCTTGACTTACAGTCTGATTTTGACCAAGGGTGGGCGGTTTGTGCACACACTTTAGAATTGTACCGCGAATATCTAGTAGGAGTAACGAAATTTTGATAGAGACAGGAGTCGGTGCACAGACGCAACTTTGTCGTCCATTCAAGGCTTTACATGGAGCCATTTTGCAAGATTTTCAGAACAGAGGTTGCATTAGAATGAAGAGGCTGAGGAAGAAAAAAAATCATTTTCCGCTAGTGCCGCTAACAGTTTCAAGGGCGGATCAGCAGGTTCACGCGGGAGGGTGCACTTTTTTTTTTTTTTTTTTGGGAGAGGGGGGGGGGGGGGTTAGAGAGAAGTTTTTGTATCTTACCTCAGATTCATAGCAAAGAACAGTTACTTATTCTTTCAATTTGAAAAAACAACAGTTTATGGGCAAAACGCCCTGACATACATGTGTTACACTTTCTTTTGTTGTTGAGTTGCTACCTAATTGTACTTAGATCAAGCTGTTGCTATAACTGCTGTAAATATACATTTTAGGAATAAACAGGATTAGAATAATATTAACAAGAATAAACGACAAATAAAATAAATTATAAATATCTTTATCTCTATCCCTATCATCATTATCAAACAAAATATGTACATACCACTTCAGTGTGAGGTAGGTCACAAAATGGTTCAGCACAATATAAAATGTCTTTTCACAAAATAGAAATACTCCTAAAAACTGGTAACTAACACTAATGCTGTGCAACAACGCTAGGCTGTTGCTTCTTTGACGTCTATCTAAATAAAGAGTGACACAATATAAAATGAACTCTTCTACATAGAGCTGGAATGAGAGGAGTGTAATTAAACGAAATAAGCAGAGGTATTCTCGCCCAATTTCCGGTCTTGTCATCATGCGCTAATCATTGACACTGTGCTTGTTTAGTCTACAGGCTGGACAGTCCCCGCTTCTATCAACAATGAGCCCAGCGCACAAGGAAATAAATGTTTTACATTGAAAATAAACCTCTTACATAAACGCAAAATGCAAGCAGCATATGACGTTTTAGCGGATGTTACACGTCATAATTGGCCGGCGTTCTTTGAAGTTGAGCTGTTACATGTCTAACATGTGTAGGCCGATTGGTGAGTGTGAGTAAACGAAAGAAGAAAGGAGGGAGGGGGTGGGGGGTAACAGGAGATTGAGGCGTGAAGAGGGCAGGGATTGATATGGGAAAGAAAATAGGAGAGAAGGCATTATTATTATTATTATTATTATTATTATTATTATTTATCATTCTTATATAGCGCTTTTTCAGCATCTTTGAGGTAAATGACGATTATTATTATTATTATTATTATTATTATTATTATTATTATTATTATTATTATTATTATTATTATTATTATTATTGTATCACTTTGGTGGAAAGACTTTAAATAAATTATTATTGTATCACTTTGGTGGAAAGACTTTAAATACATTAAACAACTTCTTCTTCTTCTTCTTATTATTATTATTATTTTTATTATTATTATTATTATTATTATTATTATTATTACTGTCCTTTATTATTATTATTATTATTATTATTATTATTATTATTATTATTATTATTATTATTATTGTCCTCTATTCTTCTTCTTCTTCTTCTTTTTATTATTATTAATATTATTATTATTATTATTATTATTATTATTATTATTATTATTATTATTATTATTATTATTATCATTATGCTGCTGCTGCTGATGATGATGATTAGCATGATTATTAGCATGATGATTATTATGAATATTATGGATATTCTGAATATTCTTCTTCCTCTTCTTTTTCTCCTTCCTCTTCTTTCTTCTTCTTCTTTTCCTTCTTCTTCTTCGTGTTTTTTTTTTTTTTTTTTTTTTTGGTCGTCCGTGGGGGGGTGCACGTGCACCCGGTGCACCCCCCCCCAGATCCGCCCCTGAGTTTATCAGCTATTTCAGACTAAATATCCGTACGTATGCTTGCCTGACCTATAACTTTTACACTGACTATCGTGTTCACACTAGCACAACAACCATTTGCGTGAATTTGGCATTTTGAAGTTGTATGTTGGCGTATGTTTACTGCAGTTCTGCGTGACAAGTTCTATTTCCTGATTGACCCCTATTGCATGTAGTGCAACAAAATGTCATCGTTACAGGCCTATAGCACAGCCTATCAGAGTGATATTCAGAGTGAATAGAGGCGCCGAGCTTACTACATATTCTCTCTCTCTCTCTCTCTCTCTCTCTCTCTCTCTCTCTCTCTCTCTCTCTCTCTCTCTCTCTCTCTCTCTCTCTCTCTCTCTCTCTCTCTCTCTCTCTCTCTGACACCTGCAGCCTCCATCACCACCTGAATGCAGGCATTGTTGTTATTCCTTATATGACAGCGCCTTCTGCAAGTACACCGCCTTTGTTTATACATACGCCTATTCATCATGATACTCAAAAGGTATATAGGCCTAGTTTAAATGTCCCTTTCAGGTCATATAATGCATTTATTGTGTCGTCCATCCACAGGCGCATCAGTTGGGTGCTTGTAGCTCTATAGACAAAGTGATAGATAGCACACAGTCTCATACGTTTGGTGCCTGATGCTCTATAGCAAAGCGACAAATAGCACAGTCCCATACGTACTAATCCTGTGTGCTATCTACACCGTTTTGCTATAGTTACAAGCACCCAATTTGTGTAATGCCCCTTGGTTAATCTGTCAGTAGCCACTGCTCTAAAGGAAAGTTTATTTAGTTCGGTGGTGATATCACCTGCTGGATCAACAACTAGCGTTTTAGCGCAAGCAAAATGTATTTTATTTTTACATACCTACGTTGTTTTCAGTTTTGTACCCTGCGTATCGACCCGTCTGAAGTATGACCAAGTAATGCAGGCATACTGATATGGACTTTAGATATAGAACTATATATAAATGCATGTAATGTATGCATATTTAACATAGACAGTAATTTGTATTAGGCCTACATACACAAACTATGATACTGTGGCTAACCTGAATGTAAAGGACAAAAGAGAGGCACAGAACTAGAAATTCTGGGTGGATTCTCTAGCACCGATCATCATGCATCCCTGGAGATAGACAATTCCTAAATCGGTAACTGAATGTTCAATCTGAACAGATCAGAGCATATGAGAGTACAGGTCTGAATAATTCTAATGCATCCACTGAAATGACAATACATACATGCAATCAATTCAAGTCAATAAATATTTATTCCTTATAAAAGCAAAATTATGCATACTGTAGATTTTGACTTGGACTAAATCTCAAGAATTAAGTCTGCGGCGTATGTGTGTGTGTGAGTGTAGGTGTGTGTGTATGTGTGTGCAAGGGCGGACGAGGTGGAGTGCACTGGGTGCACGTGCACCACCTCCCTCCCACCCAACCCACCCCATACTCCAAGAAAAAAACAGGAAAGAATCAAAAGTGCAATTACAGCTTTTGACAATTCTTTGACGCCGACTGCCTGTCAAAGCTAAGTAGTTTGACCATACCGGAAATTAGTGTATAAGAAGAAACATGGACCCTCACAGTAGATCTACAACGAAGAATACAAAGCATGGAGATGAGGTGCTACAGAAGACTTTTGGGCATTTCCTATACTCAACACAATGACGAAGTTCTACCGATTATCACACATGCCATTGGACAACACGATGACATGCTCACAGTGGTGAAGAAAGGAAACTCCGATGGTATGGCCACATCATCAGAGCATCAGACCTTGCAAAGCACGGTGCAAGAAGGCAGAAGAAGAGGGAGACTGAAAAAGAAGTTGGAGGACAACATTCGAGAATGGACTGGCTTGACACTGAGCGAAGCCATGAGGGTTGCTGAGGACAGTGAGATAAAGTATGCTGGTTAAACGATTATCTGGGGTGCCCCAACGATCTTCGAGTTACGTGATAGGATAGAAAAGGTCAAGGTCACTGACTCGCATCAAAATATAATGCCCAAAAGTACCTCCCTACCGAAATGGAGATTGGGGAGAATACGATAGCATTTTCAGAGTGTGTCAGGAACTTGGGGGTGTTGTTCGATTCTTCCTTGTCAATGAAAGAACAAGTTTCTAAAGTATGTCAACTAGCTAACTATGAGCTACGTAGAATTTCAGGCATCCGCAGTACCTCACCACTGATGCAACTAAGACTCTTGTAGTTTCTTTCGTGCTCTCGCGATTGGACTATGGAAATAGTCTAGTTGCGGGAGCCCCAAATTCCCTTACAAAGAAACTTCACAAAGTTCAAAATTCAGCAGCACGCTTGATTTTAAGATCACAAAGACGCCAACATATTACCCCCCTTCTCAAAGAACTCCATTGGCTCAAAGTGTCTGCAAGGATACAATATAAGGTTGCATGCATGTGCTACAATGCACTATCAAACACCACTCGGTATCTGTCAGACCTCCTCCATATCTACACACCTTCAAGATCTCTCCGCTCTAGTATTGACACCATGAAACTAAAACCTCAAGCATTTACAAACAAATCATGTGGTGAGAGATCATTTTCTTTTCAAGGACCATTGATATGGAATAGACTCCTAGCCGATGTACGCCATGCGACATCCTATAACTCTTTTAAGAAAAAGTTGAAGACATACCTTTTTACTGCCACATACAATTAAAACGCTTTTTTTTTTAAAATTGCTGCTATTTGTGTGTGTGTCTGTGCGGTACACATGGTGTGTGTGGGGGTATGTGTGCGCTTTGATCTCTGCGAGGGAAAGCGCCTTATAAATAAATAAATAAATAAATAAATAAATAAATAAATAATAATAATAATAATAATAATAATAATAATAATAATAATAATAATAATAATAATAATAATAATAATAATAATACTCAATAAAGGACGTGCAGAATGTGGTTGTGATTATTAAAAAAAACACACAAAAAAACAGCTTATTGCATGAAAGTTACTAAGTTAAACACATCAAAGATGGTTCAAATGTATATTTTGTACATTCTTATAACATATTTCGCTATTTAAGGTATGCAAAGGCAGATATTGGAAACCTTAAATGCACCTCCCTGGTGTCACTTAATGTGCAGTGTTACTTAGATTTATAATGGGATTAGATTGGTGGCTGCTTTTATATCTTTGGCTATGGAAAACGTGCTTGCTTCACACACACACACACACACACACACACACACACACACACCTACACACATACACACCCACCCATACATACACACACATACACATAAAGACTACACACAGGACAAGTGCAAATTTTAAAAAAAGTCTGAATTGAATCCAATTTCATTGTAATCATGACCATTACATTTTTTTAACATAATAAAATAGCACACTAAAAATTCAGAAAGAACTGATAGAGTTTGCTCTCAATTTACCAGTAACATAACCGAATCAAAACATGTCATCAGAAAAACAAAATGTAACAACATATTTGTCTATGCATTTTCTTCACAGGCGTGTTTACAGAGACTAGTAAAATAATGAAATTTAAAGGACCTATTCGCTGCACAGTTTTACATGAAATGTTTGAAGACATTGAACATAATATAATTGAATATTGAATATTCTGAAATGACATCTGTCACGAATATAGGGGGTTGTGGGGATGTGGGTTAGCAATTATTCCCCCGCGCTGTATCGCCTCCCTTGTACTAGGCCGATGTGCGGTGACGTTCAGGGAAATAATGCTTGGGAGTGCTAAAGAGTGCTAGATAGTTATAAGGATAGACGAGAGGTGTACAGAATAAACTAGTGGAAGAATTAAACAAGGGAAGTAGGGTAGTATAGTACAATATAGAACAATTTATTAGCTGGGTGTAGGTCAAATATAGTAAGTCGGTTTACAACTGAATCACGAGTGCTGGGTTAAATAGGTACAGAGTATCTTGGTGTTATTCTGGTTTATATATATAGAGTCAATAGGGGCGAATATGGACTGCTTTCATCATGTGGCACGGGATAGCTGGTTGGCTTAGCGTGGGTAGCCAGGTAGCTACAGAGTCTCTGCAGAGTTGTGGTATGCGCAGAGGACAAACTTAACTGGAGCTAAGTCGGCAGTGGTAGCCTCTGGAGTCTGGATAGCTGTGATGCAATGTTCAGCGTGGCGTCAGTGACCAGTCTGGGTCACTGGGTCGAGTCGTTAGGCAATAGTTAGCGTGGGGTGAATTCGGTCATCTGTCCTTAGCAGGTGGGGGCTGGGTCTGTCTTCCTTCACGCTTCTCAGTGGCAGCCAGAGTGTATGGATGGCACGCAGCGTGGCTGAGTCTCGCAGAGGCCCGTATATGGACCCGTTCTGCAAATGAATATTCCTCAGCATCAGAGGGGCACCCACACTCTGGATGCCGCGCCGTTCAGCGCGCATGCCAGTCAGATTTGAATTTGGAAGCCCCGGTCGGGAATGACCGGTGCTTTCCAATTGTCCATCTATAACGACAATGGCTACTAGGGGTTGGGAGAATTTAACGGCGGCCGATAATGTATAAGAGTTTCGGCGCCTAAGAGGGGTTATTAACAGCAGGGGTGGATATTTATACATTCGGATCAGGGGTGAAGCAAAAGGGATAAATACAGGGCAATGGCTATTCTATGCAATGGGGATTAACTGGGGTACTTTATTCTAAGCAACAGGGCAATCATGGCATGGGGGATTTATACAGGAATCTAGATAGGGGGAAATACATGTATAAATATAAGCATGTCATGGTTATGTACAACAATCAAACTTCAGATAATGGGTACTTAAAGCAAAATGGTATATCACAAGCAATTCATCACGACGATACACAGGCACGGACGTAAATATCTACAAGACATACGAACATGTGGGAAAATCGACGGGTGATGGGGAGCTAGATGATATGAAATAAATCACCACTCTTACCTGGACCAGAGAACGGGGTTGAACACAAGAGTACTAGCTGAGCTCAGAGGTCGCAACGTGGATGCGGACGTGTCTACAGCAGGCAGAGTGTAGTCTTGGGCGTGCAGAAAGAGACTGACGAAACTATATCCTAATTCCTCCAGGGTCCAGTCCCCGGGTCACGTGGGACGGTACTAGCGGGGCGGGGCTTGGATCGTGTGGTCAGCCGGCAAGTGGGGGAATTGCCGCGAGCAGGGCCAGAGCTGAAAAGTCCGCCTGTGACAACATCATGTATCATCCAAAGGTTATAAGTGTCACGCGGTATTTATCAATAGTAGATTCAGTCCGGATGCTTGAATATGTAGGCCTACTTATATAGCATCAATGCAATCGAGAAAAAGTTCGAACATTCCAGCATGACGCAATAAATCCCAATCAAAATAAAACTCGTCACCGGAACTATGCACTGTATTACGTCATAGAACCTTCTTTAGGTTAGAAGAATCGCTTAGCCATTACGAGACCTATCTGGAAGCTTCGGTTGATGATGAACAAGTAGCCTAATTCCAGAAATGTATCAACAATATTGACTGACGAAAATTATCAACATTATTTTAAGGCTAAGCTTCTTCTAGCAACAACGCAAAATCAAATCAAAGGTAAATCCATTGCATGCTTTGCAAAACAAAAATGATCGGATCTATCGTGCGCGTCTCAATCGTAACATTACCCCCTACACAAGAATAAATTTACTTAATTTCTATCAAAGAACATTGAGACGCAATGCACAAAGACCAGAAACTTATTTCAGTCTGTCTAGATACTGTCAATGCTCTCTCTCAGTTATCCGCACGGAGCCAATGCTCTCGTCCGTTACAGATATCATCGGCCCAGGGTCAAAGAAAATAATCTCCTAGACTTTCCTCGAGTCAGTGCACCCTCTATTGCTTTCTTCTTCCATCGAATGCACGATAAAGTCGATGTTGTCAGTTCCCATAATACACTTACTGGGTCTTACGATGAGGCTGGCTTCTGTTAGATGGTGAAAAAACTCCCTCAAGGTCTTCACAAGCTCCTTCCAGGTCCGGGTGTGGACTAGCAGGTCGTAACACACAACGACGTTGTCCATCCATCCCTTTGAGCATTTTCATCATTCTTCTCTTCATGGTAGCACCGCTGTTGACCACGCCAAAGGGCATCCTTAGGCACTCGTACGTCCCATCAGGAATTATAAAAACAGTCTTTGGTATATCCTGTTGACGCTCGGGGACTTGCCAATAACCCTTGCTGAGGTCAATCTCAGATTCTAATGTGTTTTGTTCTGGAACTTCTGTTGCTTTCACATTTTCTATTATACACGACTTATTTTGTAATTAAGCATATTCATTCATTGGTTGATTATTGGTTGATATAAATTGATTGATTGGATGATTGATTGATTGGATGATTGATTGACTGATTAATTTGTGGTATTACATTTGTTTGTGTTTTTAGTGTGGTGGCTGGCGACTCAGGGTCTGATGTGTGTTGGTCTGGGACTGGCCCTGTTTGCTCTGCTGGTGGCCACCATCGCGCTCTGCTGTGAGTGCAAGAGGTGCAACTCCAGTCACTGTGTTGCCGGCCTCCTGCTCCTTGGATGTGAGTTATCTTCTTTATTATCCAATTGGCCTTTGTTTCAGCGTTAGGACTAGTGCTTTTCTCCAGTCCAGTCTCAGGGGATATTTACGCTTCCCTCTCCCACCCCCATCCTTACTGTACTGCATTCATTGAATATTTCATGGGAAATACTACATTTACGTACTAGTAAATGTTATTCCTGCATTGCTACTATTAACATTTTCTTTATTGATGCATTGCCAGGACTACCATTAATATTTAGTCTTTAATTGTTTACTGGGCTGTCTGTTTTATTTGAAAACTGCCACCAATTTCGCATTACAGTGGTAATTAGTGCCGAGCAGTTGTGTTAATTTAGCCGTGAAAGATCGTCAATATTATAGTGATAATCATTGTTGTGGCATGTAAGTGGTATAATTGGCCAACAGTTTAAGATTTAAAGTTTGTGTAAAACACAGGAATAGACTGAATAGAATAAACCCAACGTTTCCCGGCGTGTCGTAAGAGGCGACTAACAGGGGTGATGTCAGCACGGCATCACTGGGCGAAAGTCTTCTACACAGAAGTCACTGGCCAGGACGGAGGAACCTCATGTTACTACAGGTTCAACGACCACGTGCTCGGGGCCAAGGCGAGCCACACTGTATTCGTGGATATCGGCTGTGGCCAACAGCCTGGAGAGGATTGGTCCCTGCCAGGTCTTTCTTGGCCAAGACACACTGCATGATGAATAAAACCATTCACTCCATACCGGATCGGTCGTCGCCCGGGTCACCAAGGACCACGCCTTCCGTTGGCCACCAGGACGGAGGTGATAAGTGTGCTACTGATGGACAACTTAGCAAGATCCGCACGAGAAACAACATCGTCATAGGAACTTAGATGTCAGGACCCTAACTTCGGATGGAAAATTAGAAGAACTGGCCCACGAGCTGGACCACTATCGATGGAACATTTTAGATATCAGCGAACTGCGCTGGAAAGGCCTAAGTGAAATAACGAAGGACACAAGCTTTATTTCAGCGGTAGAGATGACAGGCACGAACACGGCGTTGGATGTTTGGTCCACTGTCATGGGTTGCCGCCCAGTCTCCAGTAGACTCATTATCATCCGTCTGAGAGCAGCCCCTTTCAGCATCACCATCATCCAGGCCTATGCCCCAACATCAGACTATGGCGACAGCGAAGTGGAGGATTTCTATGAAAATCTACAGGCTGTCCTTGACCAAGTGCCGAAGAAGGATATAGTCATAGTGCAAGGTGACTGGAATGCCAAGGTTGGCCAAGATGCGCACTACAACTGGGGAGACACGTGTGGACGCCACTGCAACAACGAGACAAATGACAGGGGTCTGAGACTCTCAGTTTGCCAGATACAACAATCTGATACTGGCAAACACGCTTGGTCTCCACAAAAAATCCATACGATGGACATGGCACAGTCCCAGCAGGGAGCATCACAACCTTTTCCAGGGAGCAGACATCAAAAGTGACCACGATCTCGTGATGATGTCTTTCCGGCTCCACTTGAAGAGAGTCAACACAGCAAAGTGCACTAGACTGAAGTTCGACCTGGACAAACTGCAAGACCCGGAGTTGGCAGAAATATTTCAGGCCACATTCCATCATAACGGACTCTAAAGATCCTGACGCTCATGTCCTAGACGGGTGAGTGCCGGTGACAAGAACACACCCAGCATGCACCTAGGTCCTTCTCCCCCATACCTTGCTGCCTAGGATTGTGCTAAGTTGTCTGGAGCGTTATTACGATGCGCCAAAAGCTGCAAGTTGGCGCCTCGGGCGGCTTGAGTTAGATCCTGTATCGGCCAGCGCTTTGAGGTGCCAAATACGGCGAGATAGTTGCGCTATAAAAATCCTCGATAAAAATTTGAGGGAAATTTGCACCACTGCTCATTGTGAGAGCTGGTGAAGTAGATGTCAACACCATGACCACCACCTTCAACTCAGCCGTGACAGATGCCGCCACTGAGATCCTTGGCAAGCACCGGCCGAAGAAGAAGCCGTGTATCACACCTGAACTTTTGGATCTGCTGTGTGATAAACGAAGAGAGATGAAAAAGAAAAAGAACACCTCACAGGGAGCTGATGCCTACCGAAAAATCAACAATGACATCCGAAAAGGCATGCGCACAGCAAAGGAGAACTAGATAAAAGATCAATACCAGGAAATAGAGAACAGTCTGAACAAGAACAACAGCAAGAAGGTCTACCAGACTGTGAAGCGGCTGACAAATGTTAAACAACCCATGCAAGGTCTCCTCGATCCAAAGCAAGATGGCATATGCCTTACAGAAGAACAAGAAGTCTTGGACAGATGGACAGAGGACTGCTCTGACCTTTACAACCACACACCAAACGAAGACCCATCAGTTCTAGCATGCCCCCAGAACAGAGAAGAAGAAGAAATCCTCCCAATTCTCAAAGAAGAAGTTGAGGCAGCAGTGCAATCGCTGAAGAAAGGGAAGTCAGCTGGAGGGGACAACATACCCGCGGAACTGCTTCAAGCAGGAGGAGAATCGATGATTGACGCCCTCACCATTATCTGTAACAAGATCTGGCAGAGTGGGGAGTGACCTACACCATGGACCCAGTCACTTGTCATCACTCTTTGTGACGGGGGTTCTATTGTTGCTGGGCTCTGCACAATGGAATGCTATTACCCACTCGTCTTAGTCGATGGGAATCGCTAGTTATCTCCCTGTGAAACAAAAGTATGTTCATTTACCTCTTTGACAATGTCAGGCCGTGGCTAACTTGATTGAACTTAATACATTTATTTGTTTAGCTCGGTCTGTGTTTAGGCTGGGGGTACAGAGATAGAAAAATGTTAAAAGATCACTGTCACACTAGCTTTCACACGGCTATGAAACATGTAGTCCAGCCACTTGATAACAGTGAATATCACACATTTATTTCATCTACTCTATACACAATCTTCGAAATATGATACTAACTTAAAAGTTCAATTGGTTCTGAGAATGGTTCGCTCGCTGATAGATCTAGGCAGCTACTTTATCTTCATCGGGCACTGGATGATTTCTGCCTTAATGGTCAGAGTTCTTGAAGAGTGGACTACTGTGGTCCTTTTGATACCAGTTTTAGTTCACTGTTTCTGGGGCACTTAACTGCGTGGTTGAAGCGCTGCGTTGAGGTCGCTTCGGTGACAAGCTGTGTTGTCGGGGCGTCTGCTCCTTGTGGTGGCTAGATGGTTGGGCTATCTTAGCGCAGTGCCTTCGATGCCTCGGCAGCCAACGTTCGCCGACGACTTGTTCTTGTCTTGTGCCGAGTTGGGCTCACGATATAACGCCTGCTAGTCTGTTACATATGAGACGAAATTCTGCACAACCCTGTATAATAGGTCTGTGCAGAGCGTCTCACTGAAGGCCAAGGTAGCCCTCAGTGATAGCTCCACATCTCTATACTTAAGCGACATGGTCCACTGGAATCTCCACTCTAATTTCCTATACATATATAAATATAAAACGTGGCTAACTATACACATAGAGAAAGAATTAATATTATAAACATTCTCTGGTACAGCCACTGGTCTGCAAGAATACATATATGTTAAACAACAGTGATTCCGTCAGGTATACAACATGGCGTCAAAACCGGTCGTGCTTGCCTCGTGGTCGGATTCTACACGTGGTCACGCAACGTCGGAATAACAATTCATTCTATGCATATTTCACAAACATAATTCAACAATGATATAAATACATCACGATGAAACAAAAGTATGTTCATTTACCTCTTTGACAATGTCAGGCCGTGGCTAACTTGATTGAATTTGAATATTCAACAAGTACTGCTTCCCTGGTCTATCAGTGGAGAGATTTCTGCTAGCTGTGTTCTCTAGGCAGTTTAACTGTAGACTCTCTTTTTTATCTCTCTCCTTGAATCAGCCAGAACTGGTTCTATCTACCCTAGCTGTGTTCTCATTGGCTGAAACAACTCTGAGTGGTTGTAAAATTAGAAGCTCGATCGTAGGCTGCGATGATGTCACTAACTGTGCTTGCATCAAGCTACAACTGTGTTACGCATGATCCCTTCTGTCGTCTGCTTCATACTAACAGTAACCTTCTAAGATTATACTGGCTAACCAAGGCAAAAGCTTAAAGGGCTGTGTAAACGGGGCTCTTGTTACACTCTTCCAAAATAAGGTAACCTTCAGGAGTGGGAAAATTACCGCACCATCAGCCTCATCAGCCATCCCAGCAAGGTCCTCCTAAAAATAATACTAAACAGGTTCAAACCCCAAGCTGAACAAATCGTAGCTGAAGAACAAGCTGGATTCATGGCAGGGCGAAGTACCACTGAGCAGATTTTCAACCTCAGAATAATCTGCGAGAAATACCTACAGCACCAACAACATCTATATCATGTGTTTGTAGACTTCACGAAGGCGTTTGACTGAGTCTGGCATGCAGCTCTGTGGGCAACCGTAAGAGTGTACAACATCAGCCCTAAAATTATTAAAGTCATCAAAAGCCTGTATGATAAGGCTACCCGTGCAGTCCTCCATAACAGCGCCATCGGAAACTGGTTCAGAACAACAATCGGTGTGCGTCAAGGATGCCTACTCTCTCCAACTCTCTTCAACATCTTCCTAGAGCGCATCATGTCAGATGCCCTTGCAGATCACGAAGGCACAGTCAGCATAGAGATTAGAGCAATCTCCAACCTTCGTTTTGCGGATGACATAATCATGGATCGATTGGCTGGAGAGGAAAAAGAACTTGAACAGCTGGTACAGAGGCTTGACACCACCTCCAGAGCCTATGGAATGGAAATAAGTGCAGAGAAGACCAAAATGATGACCAACAACACCAATGGCATCAACACTGACATCACAGTCCAAAGGCAATCCCTGAACACAGTACATAGCTATAGGAGCCATTGTATCAGACAATGGGTCCCGACAGCAAGTCCTCTCCAGGATCGCACAAACAACTGCTGCCCTGGCAAGGTTGAAGCCCATTTGAAAAGACAGGACCATCAGTCTACATTCCAAAATAAGACCCCTGCGCTCCATTGTCATCTCCATCTTTCTATACGCTTGCGAAACATGGACCCTCACAGCAGATCTACAACGAAGAATACAAAGCATGGAGATGAGGTGTTACAGAAGACTTCTGGGTATTTCCTATACCCAGCACATCACCAACGACGAAGTACGACAGACCATCACACAAGCCAATGGACAACACGATGATCTGCTCACTGAGGTGAAGAAACGGAAACTCCGATGGTATGGCCATATCACCAGGCCATCAGGTCTTGCAAAGACCATCCTGCAAGGCACAGTGAAAGGAAGTAGAAGAAGAGGGAGACCGAAAAAGAGGTGGGAGGACAACATTCGAGAATGGACTGGTTTGACACTGAGCGAAGCCATGAGGGTTGCTGAGGACAGAGAAAGATGGAAGTACGCTGGTTAAACGATCATCTGTGGTGCCCCTACGACCCCTGAATTACGGGATAGGATAGGTTAGTAAGGATGTGAACGTAAGACAGGGGCGACTACTATAGAGCCTTGCAGTAAAATGGTAAGATCTTGAGGTAGATCGATGGGGTCTTTGCTAAACACATTTTACTCTATTTCTTTTTAAAGATAACTAAACAAAAATACGTCTGAACCAGTTTTGATGATTTTTGGTATGCTGGTACTTCAGCATGGCTGGTCTGTTGGGCAGTCATTTGGTCAGTCTGTAGTGTAAGATCCAAATTAACACGTTTGAAAATACGTTTTTTCCCCCCACTATGTTTGTGAGTTTCTGAAAATGCATTTGAATGTCTTGCCATCTTTTAAAAATCTTGAATGTGGTCCTGATGTGTTAGTCGGGCTAGTTAGCCGTATGTACCATGCAATAGTAAGCAGCATTTTTTATTTGAAATCGTGAACATTGTTTGCACCATGTCCTTTGCAGTTCTGGTGATAGGTGTTGGTGTGGTGGTCTTCGGCTACTGCGCTAACAAGGAGGTGGGGGTAGATCTGGATTCCCCGCAGCAGTTCTCCTGGTCATTCTGGCTGGCAGTGGGTGCGTCCGGGCTTTCCCTCATCTCCGCCATCATCTACTCTTGTGAAGGCAGGTCTCGCTACTCTTACGACAATACATGCTGAGTCGTCTGCCTTTTCAAGAAGAAAGAAAGAGTGGTTATTATTTTGACAAATTGTTTTATCGTTTCTTTTCCTTTTAAACCGTTTTTGTAGCTTGCCTTTGCTTAAAAGTTAAAAGATAAAATGTTAAAAATACAGTTATGGTCAAGCAAACAATTAATCTAAAACATCCTTAAGGTATCCAATGTCCTTTTATATGTGAAGAGCAGAGCTGTTGTTGACAAAATAGATATAGGCATGCTGTGTGTTAGAGATCTATAAGCCTACGCTGGAAACTTTCAGGGCGTATTACTAGGTCAACAGGTTCTGCCTGTAGTAATTGGACAGAAAATTGAGACAAACTTGTTGGAGGCAAAAAAATAGACTTTATTATTAGTAGTATTTGGATTTTTTTCTACAAGCAATAAACATTAACTGTTGGTGGAGACTTGCGCTACATATAACGTCATAAGATTTTGAGTACATCTCTAGATTTCTTGTTGTCTGTCAGTTATTTGTCGAGACTATCCATAGAAATTATGCCTATTTGACTAGTAAGTATCTGTTTCATTTATTAATGTTTTATATGCCTATTATTATATCAGTTCTGATAAAATACTACGAATGTAGTTAAGAAGTTCATTGACTGGTTGGCTGGGGTCTTATATATTCAAAAAATATTTTTGGTTCTATATAACATGCTCAGTGCAGCCTAGTTGTTAGGACCCTATTGGAATATATACCTGATTATTAACAGATTTCTGTTAGCAATCACAGTCCTCCACTATATCTGCCAAAGATAGTGTGTAAGGATGAGAATTTTAGTCGCCCAGAAGTTCACAAATGTAGGCCACTAGCTTCATTGACCAATGTCCAGAAATGTTGAGAAATATTGCCAATGTTTGATGGTGCACTTAGCTCTATTGGTGTAACTGGGCGTTAGAGCAGAACATAGCATACTATATATGTGTCCTCTTTTCTGTGTATATTTGGGTTATCAGTTACTTGGCTGGACATCAAGTTTCATTTAATTATGTTCTCATGGTGCTTGCAGTATCATTCCTGTGTTTCTGTGAGACTGCGCAGTGTTTTGTTTGTGTGTATTTTTTAAACTTTGCTTTTAATATAGTTGTTATATTATTTTTTTCTTATTTATCTCATTTTAAAACAAATAATGTGTGAACATTTTTTCCTTGCAGTATTTAGCTATATTGTTCTTTGTTTAAAATGGCGCTTGCATAGGTGAGAATATAAATAAATTGTTAATTGTTTGCTTGATTTATCTTTCTATTGCTGATGTTTGTAGCATTTTGTCTGTTTACCAAAACCATAGAAAACAATAATTTGTCTAGTCCCCACAACATCTTTTCCATTTTTGTCATACAATACGAATTTGTTCCCACAATCAGAATACTTTATTGTTCCCTTGAAATGTAATTTTTTCACCAAATACTAGAAACTTTTTACTACATTATAAATAATTGTATCTATTTTCACTGATATCAGTATTATGTCTTCCATATCTGTAGCTCAGTTTTACAAAATGGTTTTTATCTTCATGAAATTAGTTCATTGTCACATGGTAGAAGCATACTAAACTCTCTTAAAGGCAAAAATACTGCTACTTCAAAAAGCCAAGTTGGTATTTTGAACAAAGCTAAATTTGTGGTCTCTCTTAAAAGCAAAACTACTGCTACTTGAAGAAGACAACTAGGTCTTTTTAAAGCAAAAATATGACTTTACATGAACCAAGCTAAACTTAAGGTCATACTCATAAAAGCAAGATGTAGTTATTTTTAGTGTAAAAGTTGATGTTATGTATAGCTTTTTAAACTTTGGCCAAACCAGAATTTTAAAGTACAGAATGTATGCTAATATGAATGTGTCAGTGTTCGATTTCAACTTTGTACAAAAGTTATAAAGTGAGTGTGTGTGAATGTTGTTATAACCTTTACTTGTATACACATTTAAGGGCTGTTTTTCATGTTTAAAAATGTTAAAAAAAAGTGTAATATTATTGTTATCTTTAAGAACGAGGTCAGTATTATTTTTCAGATTTTGGTATTTCCTGACTTATCTGGAAGTGTTTTGAAATAGACAGAGGGATGAGGGGGAATGGAGAAGGAAATAAGAACCAGCCAGTGTGGGTCTCTCCATTGGTCAGTTTGTTGGTTCGTTGAAGTCGTATCTCAAGAATCACTGAACGGATTATGACCAAACTTCATAGTAACATTATCTAGGCTAGTGGCTTGCTTCCAGTGCCATCAGATTTGCTCTACTGCAAAGGTCAAGGTCTCTGGAGTCATTTTGTTGCTAAACACATTTTGCTCAATATCTCAAAAATAGCTGAAGCGATTTTGTTGTTTGGTGAGTATAGATACTTCCAAGTATGGGCCATCCTTCAGTAGCAGTCTGGTTGTGGGTTAGTCAGTCGCTCCAAATGTCATTTTGTTCAAAACACTTTTTTTGCAATAACTTCATCATTGCTAAGCACGTTGGATCATTCACACTTGTACTTTTTCAAAGGTCAAGGTAATTGTGCTTCACTGTTTTCTAAACACTTTTTATTAGCTGAGCCGATGTTGACAATTTTTCCTAGCAAATAGTTCAGATAGTGGCCAATGGTTCCATGTTTCCCTATTGCCTCTTTGGGATAAAGCATATAACAAATGAACACTTTTGAGTTTGCTTATTTTTCAGCTATGTGTACGAGTGTCTAGAAATACATTTATAAGATCTGCCATCTTGGTTTTCCCTTAAAGAATTGTCAGATAGTACTGTTTTCTTATGAAGAACTTTTCAAATAAAATTGTTTTTTTAAGAGGGCATATGCAGTCATTGGTCGTTTTACAATGAAGAATACAAAGCATGGAGATGAGGTGCTACAGAAGACTTCTGGGCATTTCCTATACCCAGCACATAACCTACAACGAAGACCGACAGACCATCACACGAGCCATTGGACAACATGATGACCTGTTCACAGTGGTGAAGAAACGGAAACTCCACATCACCAGATCATCAGGCCTTGCAAAGACCATCCTGCAAGGCACAGTGCAAGGAGGTAGAAGAAGAGGGAGACCGAAAAAGAGGTGAGAGGACAGCATTCAAGAATGGACTGGTTTAACACTGAGTGAAGCCATCAGGGTTGCTGAGGACAGGGAAAGATGGAATAAGCTAGTTAAACGATCATCTGTGTTGCCCCTTGACCTCCGAGTTACAGGATAAGACAGGATAGGATAGGTCGTTTTACCATTTTGACATTTTGATTATTTTTGGGTTAATTTTACAGATTACATTTATATTATTGCTACAGGGCATGACCATTGCTCAAGTTATATTTCTACATATATTTTAATTTTTAGATTTAAAATATGAAATTGAAAGTGATAACATTTAAGGTTGTATGGATGATTTGAAGTAAAGCATTAAAACACAAAATCTTGCCAAAACATTTGAGGTCAACAGGCATACTTGTATAGTGGCCATTGACATTGTAACGCCTTACAAACTTTTAAGTAATGATGTTTGTAACTTTATTGGTTGTGAACAATTTAAACTTCATTGAAAAGTCTAAGAGGGTGTTACCGATTGTGATGCATGCACATGTGGCCTTGGCCTCGCATGACTTAAGTTTTAATCACATTAACTTGTAATAGAGATGTATGATGAACTCAATTCAAAATATACTTTTGTAGAACTCATTGGTCAGACAGTAACTGGTAAAGCTGCACAATCATATACTATTGTTGTTTCTATTTTCACACAGCATGTTACCTATAATTTTTATTTATTATTCCATTATGTTGACATTGCTGAGCAGGTTGTGTGTAGCTCCATACATGTGCAATGATGCAATCATGTCATGGATAAGTTTTTTAGTGATGAAACGCTAATGGGTGCTAAGTGCACTCATTGTCCATTATAAGGAATCCGCATTAGCACACCAGTTTTTGCATCATTGTACACAGACATACATAAATATTGTGTCCACTGTCATGGCAATTTTGGTGTCCTTGGTTAAAGAATGCTTATATCTAAGCAAAAGTTTGCTAAAGTAGTGGCCACACATGACTTACATTTTACGGCTTCTGCAATTGGGTGATGAGATTTTTCACTGACCTGAATTTTGACAGGTGGCCACAACTTATGAGTTTAGAGGCCACATTGGCCTATGTTTTACAGCTTATGCATTAGGATGAAGGTAGGGCACCATGTTTGTCGCGGCCTGGTTCGAATTTATAAACATGTGTAGCTGTGGTGTAATTTTACTACAACAAGACACTTTTTCATGACTATGTAATGTACTCTTTCACGGTTTCACTATATGAAACAACTTTACTAAGATTGACACGCAAAAAGTGAACTCAGCTGCCTTAGCTCGCCAGGTTGCGTTTAAAAGACAACCTGTGTTTGCATGTAATAAAAAAAGGAGGAGTTTAGGTTGACCTCTAAACTCATGAAGTCACACTCTCACTTCTGATTTGTCCTCGTAAGCCCGGTTTATGTATTTTTGCATTAGAAATCAAACATGCATTATCCTTGTAAAATTTTACATTAGCCAGTACGCAAGGAAATACAAAGGAATTCATAAGCGTAACACAAGTATGGCTGGGTGCTAGACGTCAATGTGGCTGGGCTTTAAACATGCAGCTCTAGATCACCTTTATTCATGATGCTCTGTGTTGCACAGTATATTTTTCTTTCCAGAAATTTCACTTTTCTCCTTTAAGATTTGATTAGCCTATACTTTTAATGGCGCTAAAACATTAATTTCTGTTTGACTTCGGCATTTTAACTTTTGGATATGGCACAGGGTACATGAGGGTCAGAGACTACTCTTACTATATACTTAACATGTGTAAAATGATCACTTTAACTACAAGTATTTGAACTATTTTGTTAATACATTTTGAAATAGTTAAAAATTGTCTTGATGAGTTTGTGCCTAATATAATGTTCTCCACTGACGGGTGGAGAGTACCTCAGCCCATCACCCTCTAGAAGGCAAAGTCATGAAACTACTGATGCCTGAAAGCCTACCCCTGTGACAATTAATTAATATTTGTGCTCTCAAATGCACATCTAACTAGAGGGCAACATGCAGATAGCTCCCAATGCCATCACTACTGTACTATTATATCCTAAACTATACTATACTAATGTACAAGTGTTTACATATAAACTGCTTTTTTTCTTATGTAATTATGTGAATGCCATTTTGAGACGTGTATGCACATTAATTTTCTGGCACTATTCAGTGTTGTGTACATTGCTATACTGACAATCAGGCATATGGAAACTTTGTAATAAGTATTTTGCTTACTATAGTTTTTCTTCAAAATTTGACTATATGAGACGTTTGCTGCAAGTCAAGCAATAATTCATACTGCTGCTTTATTATTTTGGAAAGATTTGATTTAAAAAGAACTCCACAAAAGAATTTTTGGGAGATTATACTCACTTTATTCAATTGCCAAATTTGTAACAATTTGATAATTGTACACATATTTGACTGTGTTCATTTATAATAATGCAGTCATTCATGTAGTAATCAATATGTGTGGCTTGTCTGCTGGTTAAACATTTGAAAAATTATTATTCTAGTCACAAGTGACACAATGGTTTGTCATCATATTAGAGCATGAATTTAACAATCATCACACATTTAACAGAACCAATATGGTTTATAATTAATCGGTACTCACGTTTTGAATGCTTTTACAATGTGTAAGTGTTTTGTTTGGGTTGTTACAGTAATAACTGTTACGTTATTCACCATAAGTTTTTTTGGGATTTAGTCTTTGAACTCAAATACCTGTTATTAACCATTATATAATGATTTAGTTTTGTGGGGTTTTACTCAGAAATTATCATTCCCCCAAGAGTTAGCCCTTATGATTTCATCTTATCATGGAATATGTGCTTGTAGTGTGAAATCATTTGTGTAATCTGATTTCTGTCTAAATAAATGGCTCTATACTTCTTATGTCACTGAGTGGATGAAGGCAATCAAGGACAAATTACATGCAATATATACTTCATACTTTCTGGTTCTGCACAATGCATATTTTCTAACTCCATTATTTTACTCACTGAAAACAACGGTTCATTTATTTGACTTCATTTTGTCCACAACACCTTCAACCATCTTAATACTAAGCATGTTTTCATAACAAAATAAACACCAAAGTTTATTAAAGAAACAAATATTCACACTTCCTAATGCAAAACTGTTGACCAAAAGTTAAAACAGGCAAATATAAATTATCATGCAGTCCCTTTCTATGTCATACATTTTGCAGCAGATATGACATTCAGTAAAATTCACATGCAGCAGATATGACATTCAGTAAAATTCACAATGTAAAATCAGCAGTTAAAATAAAACAGTATTGTGGACGGAGGTGAAGACAAAAATGAATAAATCAGTCAAAATAAAAATATTAAAAAGTTCTTTAAAATGAATTTCATGAAAATTGTTTTTTTGCATGTATTTTTTAAAGAATTCAATTTCAGTTTCACTTCTGTCCCTATACATTTCATATATAATAGTCTCTTTGTGACTATCTTCTCTCATTCACTCATGAAAACACACACACCCACACACACACATACTCTCTTTCTCTCTCCCTCTCGATCGTACACTTGCACAGGCCCATGCATATGCAAAGCACTGCACTATAAATGGGTTGTGACCTGTCATAAACACCTTTTGTGGGTTCAAGTGTATACCTAACCTAAACTTTGATACATTACATTACATAATTGTTGCTTTAGGTCCAGAGGACTCTTCCGAGCCAAATCAGGACCGGACAACCCCCAATCCGCATAAAAGATCTGCTGAAACAACC
Source organism: Oncomelania hupensis (assembly GCA_036898135.1). NCBI lineage: Eukaryota > Metazoa > Mollusca > Gastropoda > Littorinimorpha > Pomatiopsidae > Oncomelania > Oncomelania hupensis. The sequence continues at coordinate 25,522,082 of CM072526.1, forward strand.
CAAGTGGGAAAACTGAATGCCCTCAACCAGCCAGTCACTTTACAATAAAGACATCCCACGCAGGGGACGGCTGAGGCTTCACCCCAACTTATCGAACCCCCGTTTACAAAAACAAAATAGAATACAAACATCATTATAAATTATCAACAAAACACATACACAGAGGTGCCAACCAGTACGGATTGACCGTATTTAATTCCGGCGAAGTGAATTAAATACGGAAATACGGTAGCTTTTATAAAAATACGGAGGAGAAGTTGCCGATCGTTTATCTTTGCCAGCGGTGCTTCTGTACTGGTTTCTGGTCTCAGAATAATACTCCTGCACTCACTGAACGTCGCTGTGTTCAACAAGCTGATTTTCATGGTGATTTTAGAGTAAAACAAGTGTGGTGTTCAACAAGCTGATTTTCATCGCGATGTTAGAGGACTGAAAATAGCCTAAAGTAAGACTGCTGCGCTCCCTTGTCATCTCCATCTTCCTGTATGCTTGCAAAGCACGGACCCTCACAGCAGATCTACAATGAAGAATACAAAGCATGGAGACGAGGTGCTACAGAAGACTTCTGGGCATTTCCTATACCCAACACATCACCAACGACGAAGTCCGACAGACCATCACACAAGCCATTGGACAACACGATGACCTGCTCACAATGGTGAAGAAACGGAAACTCCCATGGTATGGCCACGTCACCAGATCATCAGGCCTTGCAAAGACCATTCTGCAAGGCACAGTGCAAGGAGGTAGAAGAAGATGAAAACCGAAAAAGAGGTGGGAGGACAACATTCGAGAATGGACTGGTTTGACACTGAGTGAAGCTATCAGGGCTGCTGAGGACAGAGAAAGATGGAGTATGCTGGTTAAACGATCATCTGGGTGCCCCTTCGGCCTCCGGGTTACGGGACAGGATAGGATAGGATAGGATAGGATAGGATAGGATAGGATAAGAAAATAGCCTGCTGTTTCAGAGAGAAGCCTGTCGTTACTTTATAGTGTCATAGGCTGGGTTTTGCGAGAAAAAACAACAACTGACAAGTGTTAAAAAATACTGACAAACGGGTCCGGAAATACTGACAAGTTTAGGGGGTTGGCACCTCTGCATACATATAAAATGCCTACATTGCTAAATAATAATATCATAGGAAGCCCTAGTGACCACCTGGCAGAAAGCGTCCAATATTCCCAAGCTGATCCAACAGACCCCATGCACAAATAAGGAGTCTTGTCCCGGAAGAGTTTTCAAGAAAAAAGGTAGGAGACTGGTCTAGCGAAGAAGATGATAGTATAGCAGATTGACAGAAAAGAGCAGGAATGAGAAAGAGCAAATGAGAAAGACAGCGACAGTGGGAATTTAAAGCACTAAATTTCCAGAAAGTGGGGATACTATTTATACTGAAACCCCCGGCACCCCAACGGGGGTAAACTTTGATATGGCCAGATTACATCTCAACCACAGGCGCTCACATTCCTGTATCACTAATGTCATTTATAGACTGTCGTCGGCAGTCATAATTGGAAAAATACTTTCACTGACAGGTAACACAAAACACGCTTGGTCATTCAAGTACTTTCAGACTGTGTCTAAAAACTCCCTTAGTTCCGCCTCGTAGGGTCCCTTAACGCAGGCTGGACTGCTTATGACCTGCTGAGAGACGGCCAGCGACCCACAGCACAAGCTATGCAACTGGCACTCGCCTGGAAGCTTATAATTACTTTAACCGCGTGCCAAGCTCTGGACTGTATAGGGCCAGGAAGGGGGCTAGCCGGGCGGCTGCGCTACATGCAATTGAGTGCCTATTGCTTGCACCATTAGCACCACGAGACTTTCGTAAATTCGCTACAATTACAGAGGCCTGCAACCTAACACAAGAAAATATTTTATAATGTCGACCACATCACCAGAAAGTTCAAACTGTGTACTAAGTGACTTCAAATGATGAACAGTGTAGAAAGGATTTCAATGTGTAATTAAAACGCGTATATACACTAGATCGAAAACCGGTCCGTTGCAAGGCAATGAAGGGCTGATCAGTACACACGGTCAAATCGACTAAAATATAAGACAAACGAAATGGTATTCTGAGATTTAGTTTATGCTAACACAAAACACAGATATGAAAGTAACTAAAATGCAAAAGGACTACCACAATACAAACGATATTTCACATAATATGATCAGTTCTATAGCACAGTTAGAGAATGATATCCAGTCAGTGGTACGCCGTTCTTTGTCTAGTATGTTAGCGGGAAGTGAGACTGCAGGCATGATATGAGGCTAGCCGGCTGGCTGCAGGGCTTGCCAGCTATAATTAGCCTAGTAGCTCCACTGAAAAGTCCTTTCCAGTGAAAGAAAGCACAGGCGTGAAAAATGACTACGGTTAAAATAGATTTAAAAATATTGGTGAGATCCGCTTTAAAGCATCAACAGCACAAATGAATCCAAATGAATTTTAAAGGATTTTGTCCAAGATGTTTTCATGAATTCACATTTCTTCGCAAACCTTTGTCTTTCCAAGTAGTAAAACTACCTTTTCATCATCTGATCATAACTGCTTGGTTAGCATGTGTGCAACATGAAACATCATGTGTACGGCCTTTAGACTAAATGTAGTTGAGCGGAGTGTTTGACTCGTCTCTGGGACACCACCTTGAAAACAGCATAACCCGAGCCGTTATTTTTTATTTCTCCCTCTAAAAAGAGACATAAAAATATTTGCCGTGAAAGGCGGAGAAGCGTGGTTGGTAGTAAACCGGTTTGCCTGCTACTAGTGCCACGACACTTTGCTGCCACTGACCTGCATAAAATGCCTGCAGACAATGTAGTCCCGCTCACCACCAAAAGCAGAAGACGAATGGTCAGCCGGGGAGAACAAATGATGTGTCGCCTTGTCCTGCATAATCCAATGGCCATACCAAAGGATTTTGCACAGCAATAGGCCCCCCCCCCAACCCCCCCCCCCCCCCCCACCCCTCTCCCAAGGCCAGTCTAACGAAGAAATGCAAGGTAGACAACTTCTCGCCCAAGCCTGAACCAGTCACCTCCCTTTCCGCTACATAAATAAAAAACACTAAATAAATACCATCAGACCTATCCAATGTTCATTCAAAAGGAGCATGCACTCAACTCCATGTCACACAGACAAGCTTGGGGCACAGGGATCTTCACAGTCTGGCTCAGTTGTTCACATAATACAGAAAACAGTCACGTCTGTAACAAGTGAATAAAACAGTATGACAGGCAACAGTTCCCTGCACATCACAATAAACAATTTCTTCTTTGCAACAAATGAATTGTGCTTGGATTCACCAAAAAATATAACGCATACACACAACTAAATCATATGTAATGCATACACACAACTAGATCATAAACAACACTTAATTATTACTGTATCAATGTGCAAATACTTTGAACAAAAACGAGAACATACTAGAAGGGCAAAATCCATTTGACTCACATGCTCCTTTTAGAACTTGCAATAGAAAATGAGTGCCCAGAAAAAATGACAAGAAACAGTTGCATTAAAAAGCAAGTAATATTGACCTTGACCTTTGGATCCACACAGGCACTCATGAACGAACAAATAAACTACCACAAAGTTGTATTCTGCCTATAAGTGACCTTGGGATGACTTTGACCATCAATGACCTTGACCAGTTGGGAGGGGGGGGAGTGGAGTGGTGGGGGAACGGGGATGTTGTGTGTGTGTGTATGTGTGAATACATATATTTTTGCATGCATGCGAGTCAACAAAGGAAACATCAAACAAACAGTAAAATAGCTTTTAGGAAACAAATAATATCCCCAATTTCTTCCTAACAATACGAATCAAAATTCATCAAACACAAATAATATGCATGTGCCCTTACCACATGCAGCAGAAATGACATTCAGTAAAATTCACAATGTAAAATCGGCAGTTATGTAAAATCAGCAGTTAAAATAAAAAAGTATTGTGGACGGAGGTGAAAAAAAAAGAAGAATAAATCACAGTCATAATAAAAATATTAAAAAGTCCTTTAAAATGAATTTCACATTAGATATTTCTGAACACAAGAAAACCTTGCTTGGATGTATGCTCATTTTTGTATGCATGGGGTTTGTCTGAAGTATTGAACATTATTACGTATTTGTTGATATTGTGCTATTTGCATCTTTCGATTAAAACAGATTTTTTTTAAAAGAAAGAAAATGGTAGATATCACAGTAATACTACTAATAGGAAACCTTGGGCAGATAAGATCTCATTTTTAAAAAAAGTTATATATAAAAATACAAAACGTGCTGTATACAAAGAGATCACAGGTCACAAAATCCACATACATTTATTTAATGCACTTACATTTTAGGATTTTTTAAAAACATTTCAGCAGAATTGAAAATGTAATGAAAAATAAATCAGGACCATGACTCACAGGGTCCTAAAAAATTCCTGTATTGCAATGGTAATGTCCAAGTGCATTACTTGATGTGGGTGCCTGTAACTTATAATAAAAAAGTGAAGGTCTACGATAGAATGTATATCCAAGGCTCTTAGCAGCAGTTGTCATTCTTTCACAAGAAACGTGCACACACATATGAGAACAACTGCATTAATGCAGCACCATAACACAAAATTTTATCATTTACAACACTGAAGTGACAAAAAAGACTTTTTCAATGGAAAAATAGGCTGTATAACTATAGCTGGCTTGAAATATCTTTAAACCGATTGACAGTGAAAATAAAGCTACTCTTTCAAATCACATTAGGAGTGTATTTGCTTGTTTGCAATTGTACTTATAATATGTTGAAAAATATCCTGCATGTGAATAGATATTTTAAAAATGTAAAAATAATTTTTTTTAATATCAGTATGAAAATCCCAAAGCAATGTTTGAAAAACTCATACAATGTTTTGATTGGATGAAAACTGAATAGCGGAAGAATTAAAATAAAAGTACTGTTGGCTTTTGAACTTCCAAGATGAAGTACATTGATATGCTTATTGTTACTTAATAGACGTAACAGAGTTGTTGTGAGTGCAGCTTGTTGATATGACAAGGATCAAATTAAAGGTTTTTATATATATCTATATATCTGTATCTATCTATCTATCTATCTATCTATCTATCTATCTATCTATCTATCTATATATATATATATATATATATATATATATATATATATATATATATATATATATATATATATATATATATATATATATATATATATATATATATATATTGTCACAAACAGGCCCGTTTACCCCTCACTATTTGAGCTTTTGCTTGTTTAGCAGTAGTAAAACTTAGAAGGTTACTGTAGTCTATAACAGACGATTAAGGTATAACTGATGTGTACACTCACACTGCGAGCTGACGCGAGCCATTTCGTGACATCATCGCGGCATACGATGGTGTTTCGAACTTTATAGCCACTTAGATTGTTTGAGCCAATCGGGACACAGGTAGAGCGTTTAGAACCAGTTCTGGCTGATTCAGTCCAAGCCAAGTACAGGTCAGTTGTGTGGAAAGCTCGGAGCAGTACACAGTTACACTAGAGCAGAGAAATATCTCCACTGATAGAACAGGGAAGCAGTGCTTGTTGAATTTTTGAATTCAATCAAGTAGCCACGGGCCTGACATTGTCGAGCAGGTAAATGAACATACTTCTGTTTCATCGTGATGTATTTATATTATTGTTGAAATTATGTTTGTGGAATTTGCTATGCATAGATTTGAATTGTTAGTCCAACTTTGCCTTACCACGTGGAGAAGCCAAACAGGTGTTAAGCACGACCGGTTTTGACGCCATGTTGTATACCTGACAGAACCATTGTTGTTTAACCTATATGTATGCTTGCAGACCAGTGGCGGTAGGAGTGATTGTTTATAATATTATTAATTCTTTATGTGTATAGTTAGCCACGATTTATATTTATGTATGTATAGGAAATTAGAGTGGAGATTCCAGTGGACCACGGACCTAGCAGAATGTTCGTCGCTTATGTATAGAGATATGGAGCTATCACTGAGGGCTACTTTGGCTTTCAGTGAGACACTCTGCACAGACCTATTATTCAGGGTTGTGCAGAATTTCGTCTCATATGTTACAGACGAGCAGGCAGGATATCATGAGCCCAACTCAACAGAAACTAATCTACTATTCGAGTTGGCTGCCGAGGCATCTACAGCATCGTGCGCAGATAGCCTCAAACGTCGTACCAAAAGTCAAAGTCTACACGACGACCCAGCGTGTACCAGAAGCTACCTCAACGCAGTGCTTCAAACACACCACACTTCAGTTAAGTGCCCAGGAAACAGTGCACTAAAACTGTAGCAAAAGGACCACAGTAGTCCAATCTTCATGAACGGTAGTAGCCAGTGCCCTATGAAGAAATAATAGCTGCCTAGACTATCAGCGAGCGAACCATTCGCATTGGCAATTGAACTTTTAAGTTAGATTCGTATTTCGAAGATCGTGTATAGAGTAGAAGAAATAAATGTGTGATTTTGACTGTTATCAAGTGGCTGGACTACATATGATTCATAGCCTAGCTGTGTGAAAGCTAGTGTGACAGTAATCTTTTACCATTTTTCTAACTATCTATGTACCCCAGCCTTAACACAGACCGAGCTAAACAAATAAATGTATTAAAGTAATTCACAGGGTGACTCACTAGCGGTTCCCATAGAATAGACATGAGGGTTACAGCATTCCATTGTGCAGAGCCCAGCAACAATAAAAAAAAAAACGTTACATATATATATAATTAGTCTCGCATTTACCTCACTTGTTTTGAAAAAATTCTCATGCATCGTTTCCTTTCTGTACATAAGCGCTACTACATACAGGCACCCAGATCATGTAATGACCTTGTAGGTTATCACAGCCAGATGTATACATATGATGTTTTCATTTAATCATGCCAGTCCGTAAATAATACAAGGGGAGGTTTGAAAGAGGTAGTCTTCCTCTTCTGCCTAGAACAACCCTATTCTTTTCCAAATTGTTTTCTCATAAACAATACCCTAATTAGCTAAATAAATATTTTTTCTACCACAGCATTCCACTTCTTTTGTTCCTTATTTTCTGTGCACATGGACATCATCAATTCTTTACATTGATGTAGGCATGCAGTTGTGTTTTTTTTTAACAAGAATCTTTTGTTTTCAACACCAGCTACATTGTTGGTGATGTAGTAAAAATGTGAGCAGAACTATCAATGGCTGGCTTCAAACATGTAGTCTCTTATATGAAAGTTCCATACCACACCAATTCTAATCATATGAATCTTTCAACAACCAACTGAGGCAATACATCTGCAAAGTCTACAAGTAACAACAATGTATTAAAAATACTTTTGATTCAATTTGTACAAGGCCTTCCTACTTGAAGAGCTTCCAGCAGACCACCTCAATGCCTGAGACACTGTTCCATGGTAAATGCTATATAAGTATCACACACCTATCTATGTAAAAGTTTGAGACTTGAAACTTTGAACAGTAAGTAAATTTATGTTGAAAGATGACATAAGTTTTCTTTTTGACAAAGATTCAGCAATAACAGTGCAAAAAAAAAAAAGCTTGTACTCCTGTATGGTAAACACTGATGAAAAGTGACGTTACAAGAAAAGTGGTCTTCTTTGATGATAGTTAAATATACTGAGTGAATGCTAATGAAATTTGACACACTTCCTCGGTGAAAAGATTTCCAGTGACTTAAACTTGCAAACCTTGGCAAGTTGAGAAAACTTTTGTACATAATTTCTGATTAAATTTAACACTTTGTTTCCTAAAGAATGAAATGTCAACATCCCCGGTCAGGGGGATTTTGTGTGTGTGGTAAATTCTTATGGAATTCAACACATTAATTCCTTAATTAAAAAAATGTGTAAGGTTAATCCTGATAAACTTCACAAGTCACTTTATTCAGTGAATGGTATTCCAGCATTACCTTGCAATGCAATAGTCGATATCCTATGCATCCAAATGTCCACTTTGCATGTCTTGAAGAATCCAAAACACATTGCTGTGAAGAAACTTGGCACATTAATTTCCTAATGTTTGCTGCAAATGAATTTCCTAACGGGTGAGGTTTCAGCTGCATCTTTTGAGTAGGGCTGTGCGGGCAGCCACCAATACTTTGAAAGCATCTTCGCTCCCTGGTGCTACACTCTTGTCTGGGTGAAGTAGTACTGCTAGGCGACGGTACGCTTTGTTGATGTCATCTCTGTCAAACAGACATTAAAAAATGTCACAAGCAGCTTATAATGGTGCAATGGTGCTAACATGTAACAAGAAGATATGTTTTGTATCATAATGCAATAAAATATTTACTAATATCACACATTTTCTGTTATTATAATTACAGTAAAAACAATAACTTTTCATTTGGTTTTCTTCCAACATCTCTGCTTCAGATTATCACTGACCTGGGTCACATTTCCTAACTTTGAAAGAATGAAAACATTATGTATTTTGCTAAAATATGCATCATACATCATTTTGAGTAACACTAAATTGCAATTACAGGCAAACAATATAACAATTAGTCCAATACTAATTTAATTCAATTCAATATCCCAAATGCAGACACAGTGCATGTTTGAAGTGTGCTTTTCAGCAGAGCTATCTGTATTTATGCTGAGCTTACAATGCAAATGCTGGGACTGAGTAACACCTTAAAGTGAATCTGAGGTCCAGATCAAACTGGCGCAACAACTTATAAAAGTCTAAGCGATTAATATTTGCTATTAAAAAAAAATTATATCTATATATCTATATATATATATACATATACATTATATATATATATATATATATATATATATATATATATATATATATATATATATATATATATATATATATAGATATATATATATAGAGATATATATAGATATAGATATATATAGATATAGATATATATAGATATAGATATATATATATATATATATATATAATTTTTTTTTAAAAATAAAAATACATACTTGGTAGCGCCAGGAGAGAGACCAAGACGCTCATAGTCAGATTTGGAGTTTTTCAGCCGTTGTATTACTTCTATCTGTTCTTTGGTATATCCAAGCTGTGTTGTAAACGGTGCCTTTTTTCCTCCATTCTCTAGAGTATTCACTACCCCATCAAATAGCACCTTTACACAGAAAATGCAATACATTACAATTATATATTAGCTGAGCAAAACCTTTGGTTCTTAGGGAGTCTATTTGCAATATTCTACATGAAAATGGGTGCCCCAGCCTGCCCAAAATGGATGACGAAGTCCGACAGACCATCACACATGCCATTGGACAACACGATAACCTGCTCACAGTGGTGAAAAAACGTAAACTCCGATGGTATGGCCACGTCATCAGATCATCAGGTCTTGTAAAGACCATCCTGTAAGGCACAGTGCAAAGAGGTAGAAGAAGAGGGAGACCGAAAAAGAGGTAGGAGGACAACATTCGAGAATGGACTGGTTTGACACTGAGCAAAACAATCAGGGTTGCTGAGGACATGGAGTACGCTGGTTAAACGATCATTTGTGGTGCTCCTACGACCTCCGTGTTATGGGATAGGATAGAATAGGATAGGAGGAAAATGGATGAATTTTTTTTAAACTGATGAGAAAACAGTTGAATTACAATGTAAAATAATGTACAATTGACCTTGAGAACACCTTGACCACATAAACATTCATGTATCATTGTACAAATGAAAGCAATGGTTATATTTTGATGAACAATTATGACCTTGAGTTTACTTTGATCTTGGGATGACCCTGACCTTCACATTACTTCTGAGGCTCATTACATTACATTACATGATTACTGCTTTAGGTCCAGCAGACTCTTCCGAGCCAAATCAGGACCGGACCACCCCCGATCTGCATAAAAGATCTGCTGAAACAACCCTAGTGGTAAAACTAAAAGCTCTCCACCAGCCAGTCACTTTACAATAAAGACATACCATGCAGGGGACGCTGAGGCTGTACTCTAATTTATCGAACCCCCGTTTACAAAAACAAAATAGAATACAAACATTATAAATTATCAACAAAACACATACACATAAAATGCCTACATTGCTAAATAATAACATCATAGGAAGCCCTAGTGACCACCTGGCAGAAAGCGTCCAATATTCCCAAGCTGATCCAACAGACCTCATACACAAATAAGGAGTCTTGTCCCGGAAGAGTTTTCAAGAAAAAGGGTAAGTGACTGGTCTAGCGAAGAAGAAGATAGTATAGCAGATTGAGAGAACAGAGCACAAAATGAGAAAGAGCAAATGAGAAAGACAGCGACAGTGGGAATTTAAAGCACTAAATTTCCAGAAAGTGGGGATACTATTTATACTGAAACCCCCGGCACTTCAACGGGGGTCTTCTGAGGCTCAAGCATGATCAAATAAACCATAGCTGATTCATACTGTGAACCAAATATAAAATATTTCCTCGACAATAACAAATTTTTGACATATTCTGTATGACCTAAACTTACAGACTTTCATGATGAACACAAAACTGTCAAATATATGACGTATCAAGCTATGATCTCTACCCTACAACAGGTTTGTATCTCTCATAGTCACGTTCACCTTGGTATTCCTCCGCCTCACATGGAAGGGAGAAGTTTTGGTCGTCTGTGTCTTCTGAAAAGTGTCTGTATTTTATACTTCTACCAACCAGTATTTTGTGTTATATCGTTTATTAACCTACGGTGCTTCAACAAAATGTATTTTATTTGGCACTAATCAATCTTCATTTGATGTTCTGACTTTGTGAATCTTGGAGGTGGTGAGATCCTTGGCCGGCCATCGTTGCTACGTGCTAACTGATAATTATATTTTGTTGTATGCTGCTTCTGTGCGTAGACAAATTCCTCACATAACTGTATGTGATAGATGCAGACATACCTGGAATATGTAAAGCCCAATGATCATATTCTTCACCTTTTCCATTTGCATGCTCTTCTCCATTGTTAACACAGATCACTCGTAGATCTAAATGTTGCTGCCGCAAATGTTCAGCGTTCGCCTGTATCCAGTCGGGCGCCTGTACCGCCTCACTTCATAATAATGGTGTCACTGCTTAGAAAGTAGTTCGTCTATTTTCTTTTTTTTGTTTTCAGCACATAATATGTATTAATTTTTCTTTTAGATTGCCGCGTAGGAATTTTTAGTAGCTAGGTTAAAATCGACGAGTTTTGAAAGTATTTTTGGTCGGTGTGAACACTCGTTCGTGATGTCCTGCTGCTTGGTCAAGTTGAATTTTCTCTCCCTCGTACTCGCAGAAGGAAGGTGTGATTATTCTTTTTATATGAGAAGTTATGAATTCTTTTTATTAGTTCATTGGAAAAGTTTTAATGTATTGATTTTTCATGCTGAACGAAAACCTTTTATGACGTTGATAAAATAAATGTAGGAGAAAGGATGAGAAAGAGAGATAAATGTTGTAATATAAATTAAAAGTAAAGTTATGAGTTGTCTGTCTTTATTGAGTAAAGATTTGCGATTGACAGTTTGTGATATCTATAATATTGTGTTCATTTGGTTAGGAAATGATACGTCAGTGTGAAGTTGGTCGTCATCCCCTTTGCTGCTTATTCAACACATACATGAGGTTATAATAATGACGAGTAAATATTTTTGTCTTAAAATAAATTATTTTACTGAGTGAGCTAAGCTCAATATTTTTATGTTTGAGGATAGATACTTGATGCCAGTAATGTACACATAGTCATACTTATTATTGTAAGTTATCATTGTCATATAAATTACAATTTGTTATTTATTTTGCTGTGGCGATTGTGTGTGTAAAATTGCACTTCATATTAACATTTAAATTAATCCCTGTGAAAATTACCGTCATCTTTTCCTCTTACCTAATCTTTTATAAGTTTTAATAATAAATGTTCTGTGTGTGTGATATTTTTCATGTTTCAGTTTTACGGGCACTGTTTGGGTAATAAAATCATCCATAAAAAGCCGTGTTCAGCGTAGGGTACATGAGAGGCAGCAAAACTAAAATTACATCATTTGATTTTATTCTTACTTCATTTTAACACTACAGCAGTCTTGACGGGAGCTCGTGGATTGAGTATGCAATCTAAACCAACATCATTTTTATGATGTTGTGTTCCATAATAAACATTTGTCATGTAGATTTTTTTTTCAAAGAGGGATCGTATCAAAAGTATGTGTTTTAGATGATCATTAATTTATTCTGTGTTCACAATGTCATTAATATAATTCATGTGATTTGACCAACAACAAGCGCCATGGCACTTCTACATGACCCACCTTTCAACTGGACCCCTGGGGTTGATACTAAACGTGAGAAAAGACAGGCGACTTTTTAAATCCCCAGCTACATCATGCACATCACGAGATGCGTCTTTTATCAGAGATATAAAGTCGTCCTCAACAACAAACCTCAATTTATGTTCAATGGTGTGATAGGAAAAAGACCAACTAATATAACTTGAACTACCTGATACATTCACTGGCTTGAGCAGCTTAACTTTTGTTTTTCCATCCGAGCTCTTTAAAACAACAATCAGAGTGTCCTTTGAAGGCAAGAAGCGTGTGACAATCACAATCTATTACACCACCAACATCGTTCTCGTGCAGGGAAACTTCTGCCCAATGTGGCGATGGAATGAGCTGAAGGTGCTGGTGACACTGATCAATTCCCTCGACAGCCACCTTAGTGAGCATAAGCGTGAGGAGGCCAGGCAAAGGTTACGCATGCTCCCTTTACCGCCATCTGCGACAGAAACTCAGCATTCAGCCAAACAGCCAACAAGGCATTTGAGTCATTTACTAGAGTTACCATGTGTCAGTGATGAGGGTCACTAGCACTCTCAGGCCTTCGTACCAGCATCTGCATCCTTAACACCACTCATAATAAAAAGCCCTGATTGTCACCGTCGTCAGACAGTGATCCATGTGCCAGTAGAAAATGTTGCTGCAACTACTGCTGAGGATGTACCAGTATCATCATCTTCTGGCATTGCCACTGCAATTTCATTGCCCTCCATGAACGCAGTCAAAAATCCCGTCACTCAGTACACTACAATGAATGATGAAGAGAAAAATAGTAACGCCAGCTCCGCTGCAATTGATGAGAACTCTCAACCAATCCGGTCTATTGAGGAAGCTGTTGGAGAAGCAGACATGGTTGGACAAAAGGTCACGCCTTCCTCTTGCAGTGTTAAGGTTCAAACAGAAACAGTCCTTAGTTGCCTTGATAACTATGTCAGTCTTGATGAATTCAATCGCATAACGGAAAATTTGTGTGACAAAATTGCAGCACTTCGTTCTACTCTGTGAGAAACTGATACTCGATGAAGATAGAACTGAATGATTTGGAAATACTTATGAAGAACACAGAGCAACAAGACGTCACCTGTCAGACTGGCCTTGGCAATTACCAACAAAAACAACTTCCAGCGAGATGCACGTTCCCGCCCAAACTCTCTCAACCTGGTCCTGCAGTCAAACCCAGTCCACACCCTTGCATCAAACTATTTCACCCCAGCCCTGTTGTTTTGAAACCCGTACCTCAGCCTCGCTCAAAACCTTCTTCCTTACCCTGCCAATCACTCCCTATGACTGAGAACGTATGTGACAGTAATATTGGCAATGACTCTGTCATATTGGACGACAATAGCCTGTGCTCTGAAGTTTGAGTTGTTGATCCTTTGTCACCTGCCACTCGCTCTTCAGCTCGCATGTGTGCTGTCACTGATGCTACGTCCACAGCTAACACTGGCACAGCTGATTCTGACAGGCCCCATCTCTCAGGTCTCAATTCTAACACCAAGACACTGATTTTGGGAGATTCAGTGGTAGCAGGCCAACATGAAGCCAAAATGTCAGTGGCTGATGGGAAGACGCAAGTTATTGCAATAGCCGGATTAGATCGGGAAAGCCTTCTGAAATCATTGAGAGGGTCTACAGGTCACCCTATGTTACCACCCTGGTCATACACATCAGCATTAACGACTGCAAGCGAGGTCATGTGTTAGGGCACAGTCGTGACAGAGCCGTTGCTGCTTCCCGAAAGCCCAGATAATGTCCGCCATCCTACCACCGCAGAAGCAGTGGTCTAGCTGTTAACATCAAGCGCTGTTACTCGGGAGCTACTGACTCAGCCATGCACACCCAGCGCCGTTTCCTAACCAAGCAGACCCCGCGTCGTTTTTAACTGAAATGTGACACTAGCCAAAAGTCAGTAGTACAGTCAGTCTGTTGCCAAGTTCTCCAATCTCAACAGAGCATCGTTACACCACGTCCATCAGATGAACCACAGCAAATCTAATGCTAATCCAAAGCCAAAGCCACTGTATTCGGCGGTCGTGAGAGGGCCCAAATCGTACGCACCCTGCTTGTTGCATGCTGTTCCCGGCCCAAGGTCACCACAGCCGCTGTTAAACAACCCTGTGAGACCCATGTCAGCACACAACAGCCAACTGAATCATCAGCAGCAACAGCAACCGCAGTTTCACAATGAGACACCTTCAGATCTCTCATATCAGAACCATTCCCCACTCCTAAACGACAATGAAAAAAACATACTTTTTGAATACCTTTTCCGACTCCTAAACTGTTTCTAGGTCTAATGACCTGACAGTATCTCTATATTGTAGTGTATTTTTAGTAGTGAATAAAGTAGGTGCAGTCAAAATTCAAACATCATATGCCTAGCCTACACTCAAACACATAAAATTTTTGTACTCGATCCTCTCCCCTTCTTTTCATTATATACAGCCAAACTGTAACATTTCTGAAAACATTCTTGCACATTTATTCTTTATGATAGAAACACTTGTGTAGCTTTAAATCTGCAATGATATATATTTTATATTGTTAGGTTTTGCTCTTACTCTCTCTCTTTGTCACTGTATTGTGATTTGACATTCCCATCTACTCAACCTAGTATTTGTTAATTTTAACTGTTAATGCAAATTCCCTTATAATTTGATATATACTTATAGTGTAACTGTTCTGGTTCTTCAGCACCCATCCATTCCTCCTGTCTCCCAACTACTGTACTTTTTTAAATTTAACTTTTCTTCAAAACCTCCTCCACCAATCCCTGCCCACCTTTCTCCATTGTGTTACCTCCCTATTTAAGAAATGTCACTTACAACATGGCCTTCCAAAGATGGTTTTTGAATTGGCCATCTTAATATAATGCAATCAACAAAACATGAAATAGCATTAATTTTAAACAACCGTAATACACCATTTCATATATTTGGCTTTTCTGAATCCTGGTTATGCACTAAGACCGTTGATTCTGAAATGGCGATACCAGGTTATTCTTTAATAATACGTCATAGAATAACAAATCAAGAAACTGGTTTATTAATATACATTAGTGAAACACTTAATTTCAAGCGTCTGCATTACCTTGAGCAGCATCAAGTTGAGTCTATTTGGCTTGAAGTAAATATCAAACATTCAGCCCCAATAATCGTCGTATTCTTATACAGGCATCCTGATGTACATGTGGACTGGATTAATAACTTTACTTCACTGATCGATGCTCTGTTATTAGAATCTAAAGATTTTTTTTATTTTAGGGGATTTTAATATTTACCTGTTTAAACCTAACACTGGACAGATACTGTTAAACTTTGCAACTTTGAACAACTAGTATCAGGACCAACCAGAGTCGCTACGACTTCTAGCACACTCATTGATTACATATGTACCAATAACAAGACGCATGTTGTAGAAGTTTGTGTACCAGTCGTTGCTTGCAGTGATCATTATCCTGTTTGTTTAACCTGGAAAAAGAAAGGAGCTAAAATACCCAAACCAGGACATAAAACAATGACATACAGATCGTTTTCCAAATTTAATAAAGATTATTTTTTCTTTGATCTCAGCAACAGGGCTCTCTCAACTGTTTATACTTTTACTAACCCTGATGTTGCTTTATCATACTGGTATGGCACATTTATGAATATATACAATAAGCATGCTCCTATATATACCAAAAGAGTTAAGTACTATTCTAAACCTCCATGGCTAGACACAGAACTGCAAAATGCCATTAATTTTAGAGATTATTTAAAGAAAAGTGGTAAAGAAGGCGAATACAAAAACAGAGAAATGCAGTAACTTCACTCAAAAGAAAAAGAAAAAGAAAAAATGTATTAAAAATTTAATATAGTCCAAAAACAGTTCTAAAAAGATTTGGAAAGCAATTAATCACTTAACAAATAAATCAAGTATATCAACAGTAATTAAAGATATTTCTCCTGATACTCTGAATTTACATTTTGTTAAAACGTCTGATAGGATTATTACTATTGACAAATTCAAAGAAAACAATCTAGAGAAATTAATCAAAATTTTGTCATTCTAAGAACATTAAAAGCCAACTAGATATTCCTAAGCTTATTTGTCTACAGACTTTGTACATAAAGAAACTTAAGCAAACAAATTCAAGAGGAGTTGATGAATTGGATAGTAAAATATTAAAATTGTCTGTGTCATTTATTACTGACACTTTAACGTATACAGTGGAACCTCCGGTATCCGGCTCTCTGGTATACGACTCCCTCCGTTATGTGACCTGAAAACTTCTGACGGATTCACTTCCAATAATAAATGACCTCTGGTATGCGACAACCTCGTTTATGCGACCAGCGAACGTTTCTTAAGCCCTTTGTACGACCGTCTTAGGGCAATTTAAAAGAGATATCAGTTAATTTGCTGTCTGTACCTTTCGTTTTTTCTCTCATGTTAGTGTACGCCTGCTGTTGTCTGCCATTTCCGGTTCGCAAATAAGGGACATTACTCGCCTACACTGGCTGTCAAAATGGCGTCACGCAAGAGGAACGTTTTGAGTTTGGCAGAGAGAATGAAAGTGATTGAAAGAAGTGAAAATGGGGAGAGTTGTTTGTCTATTGCAAGAAGTGACGTTGGGAAGACCCAAATTCAGCTCATCATAAAGGATAAGGAATCTGTGAAACTACGATGGGAGAGTGGAGAAAGTGGCGAAAAGGGAAACATCGAAACTGAGAGCTTCTGCACTGACAGACTTGGATAAACGCCTCTGGCAGTGGTTCGACTGTTTTCTATTTTTGAAGTTATGAATAAAAGACAAAGCTAAAAATGAAACATGTTTTACAGTTTCCTTTGTCAGAGAATACATGCTGGTGAGTGTGAAAATTATGACTACATACCCCTCCGAGCCTGACCCCCTTCCCCCCCACCCCTTGTTTCCGGTATAAGACCACCTCTATTATAAGACCGTTTTTTCTCAGATTTTGGACGGTCGTATACCAGAGGTTCCACTGTATATACAACCCATGCAGGACAAAACATATTTTCCTATAATGTTAAAAAAGCTAAGGTTATACCCCTTTTCAAGAATGGTGATAGCACACCCATCGAACTACAGGCCTATTTCAATTCTTTCTACTCTCTCTACGCCTCTTGAAAAGCAATCAATAAATATTCTTGATTATTTCACTGAAAACAGCCTCTTACATGAGGAGAATCAGTCTGATTTCAGAGCTAGGCACTCTTGTCACACAGCTCTTACATCTATTATAGAACAATGGCTAAATAATATTAATAAGGGACAATTTTCTGGAATATTATTTGTTGACTTCGCAAAAGCTTTTGATGTAATGGTCCTAAAGCGCCTAGAAATTTTAGTTGATCCATTTTTAGATCCCTTGCAGTTTGCTTATAGAAGAAAAAGAAATGTGGAAGATGCAGTCTTGTATGTGCTGAATAAAATATATGCACACCTAGACAATGCTAATACCTGCATACGATTGATGTTTTTTTGATTTTAGCTCTGCTTTTAACACCATGCAATGTCATCTACTTTTAGAGAAATTGATTAGAATGAACGTTGATTTCCATACTGCTTCTTGGATTTTAGATTATTTAACTAACAGACCACAATTTGTGCGCCTTGCCTCTGTATGTAATAGAACTTCTTCTTCTCGTGCAATATATTCTAGTGTTCTCTCTACAAACACAGGCGCTCCCCAAGGAACAGTATTATCACCTTTTCTTTTTAGTCTATATACTTCTGATTGTAGGCATACTCAGGTGACATGCCCCATTGTGAAATTTGCAGACGACACTGGCATGACTGGACTGATTACGGATGACGACGACACGACATACAGACAAGAGATTGACAGTTTTGTTTCTTTCTGTGATAAAAATTTTCTTGAATTAAATGTCGGAAAAACCAAAGAAATTATAATTGACTTTAGGCGCAAGAATGTTGTTTTTGATGAAATTTTAATTAAAGGTCAACCAGTAGAAAGGGTTAAAAGTTACAAATACTTAGGAATAGTTTTAGATGAAAAATTGACATGGAACGACAACTTAGATCATATTGTTAACAAAACACACAGCCGTATCTATTGCCTGCGCAAATTAAGATCTTTCGAAATATCACATAAAATACTGCAAATGTTTTTCACATCTGTTGTCAGCAGTGTCATGACCTTTGGCCTGTCTTGCTGGGGTGGGAATGTGACAAAGAGAGACAAAGACAGACTGGACAAAATCATCAAGAAAGCAGGTGGGGTGGTCGGGAGTAAGCAAGACGACATACAGACTATTCACAAGAGACAGGTAGTGAAGAAAACGACAGCAATTTTGGCCGACAGAGATCATCCTCTGTACACGGAATTTGCCAGTAGGTTGATAGAGAGAAGTGGTAGATATAGGGCAGTAAAGACGAAAACAACGAGACACAAACATTCATTTATTCCGACAGCCATTCAGATGTACAACGAGCAATTAGATAGGGCAAACACAAAACACACGACTAACTAACATACTGACTAGCTGCATTCCCGCCTGGGCGGGACTCACTACCGCACTATAGAATTAACGTGCAGTATGCTCTTTTTAATGCTAAACTACACTTTTATGTTTTCATGTGTATAAATTCTTAAATAATAGTCTTTTAGACCCTTTTTATGATTGCAGTTTACTTTTGCTTACTATGTGTTATATACTGTTTGACTCCCATTGCTATAAAAAAAAGTATAATGCATGCCTAAAGATAAGTGTATGTGGTGTTTCTCTTTTGCCTGATTGTTAGCATGCCGTATTTAATGTTGCATATTACATGTATGTTTTTATCTTATTTATAATTGTGATGAGTGAAAGATTTCCTTGACGACATTGTAATTTCCATTTTATGGATTATTAAAGATTATGACTTATGACCTTCTTCTACATAAACTAAAATTATATGGCATTAATTCTAAATCTTTTGAATTTCTTAAATTGTTTTTTATTTCGGACAGAAAACCGTATGTTTATGTAAATAACCAAAAGTCACAATTTGAAACTGTTACAGCTTGAGTACCACAAGGATCTATTTTAGGACCTTTGTTTTCCGCAGCAAATCCCTAATCTCCTCCTTCAAACAGAACCTAAAAACACATCTCTTCTGGTCTTCCTTTGCTCAACCATCTTCCACACAATGGTCTGTTCCGCATGATCTCTACCAAACACATCTGCTAGTGCGCATCTTTTTCTATTTGATGTATCCATTTTTAATCTTTTTTTAAAATCGTCATGATTTTCCTTTTTGGTGCGTGAATGCATGAGAATTGAACTTTTTTAATAGGAAAAAGTGCTTATATATATCCTTATTATTATTTATTTTAACCTAGCCTGATCTTGCTTCTACTGGGCTGCCAGAAAAACCTAATTTAAAAAAAATACAATAAAGAAATAAAATAAAATACTAGTGGGCTTACAAATGTATGCATTGTAAAATCAAAACAACTCCACATTCTTTTTCTATTGGCTTTTAAAAACTGGACAAACGATTACTAGGTCTACAGTCACTTTTGCATTTTGCTAATTCAAGCCTAAACATTGTTGGTTACACATCTTAAACGCAAACAGTTATAATCTAATGCAATAGGATGGAAGCCGACATGGAGGGTGATAAAAGTAGGTACTCCAAAGTCTTAATTGGCTCTTGTCCGCTTGGCAGTTTTGACTCGGTTTTGACTTCACTTTCAACAGTTATTATTAATGTAAAACTGCCTCAAAACGAACAGTGGCTGTATTCAAATAAAAATTGAAAGCTTTTATCTTTACATCTGTGTTGTATTTAATGCATGTTTATGCGAAAGATTCCGAGAAAACAGCTTTTGAATACGCCCCTACCCGAGCGCTGAATGCCGCTGCAAAACAATTGTCAGCGCCGGCTGCTGCGAGGTGGCTCATTTCAAACTCAAAGTGCTTTAAGATATTTCATTGGATGGCCTAAAAATAAGAACCAATGAGAAGTTCAGATACTTAGCTTCATTTACATATCAAATATGGCAGGCTCTGATGTGTGAAAGAGTTGTAAAGAGCCAAACAAAGTGGTTAAAGCGATTTTGATGTAAGTTTGATTTTAACTAGAATTTTAAAAATTAGCAAGAAATAAAGAGCAGACTTTCCTTTATAAAACTAGGGTATTTATTAATTTGTGCATTACTCTATCGCGGTGTGGTTTGCCGTAGAAAAGTGCCATGGCGAACTTGTAGGCCTATTCAGCGAAACGAGTGCTGAGCATAGTAGTACACTAGTAGACCTATAATTTGCTGGCACGCACTGCGAATTTGATGATTTACCAACTTTGAAGCACCAAAACAGCTGAACATTACATGGGATAGGCCTGAATAAAATTGGGCTTGGAGTATAACATATGAAGGGGTTACCTGTCAAAAATCAGCTTTCTGGTATCAATATTGGCTTCACTTTGAGACTCCAAAGTTGTCAATTTCTTCAATTCCAAAAAGTTGCGAAAAAAACACCAACATTCGCCATTTTTAAACATTAATACCTTTTTACCTATTTGTCATATGGGGAAAAAAATATACCACTGTGTTCAGCCCAAAAAGATCTATGTAAATACTTTAGTGTCCAAACTGAGTTAAAGAAAATCAAAAATCACTTTGCAGTACCTAATAAAAGTAAGTCATCAGAGAGTAAAAGATCTATTTTAATCCTAGCAAGCCTAAATCACTGGTCAATAGGTTTAAAAAAAAGGGTAAAGATAGTCCCATAGCCTTGTGGCCGTAGGGAAGCGCGATGTTGGAGATCACACTTATCTTGGGCCAGCGTAATGAGGGTGATGCCCATCTCTCCCTCGCTGCTTTATCTTCCCCACCCTTAAGAGAGTAGGTACTCAGTCACAGCTGAGTCAACTGGGGGCGTTGTTATTTGTCGCTTCACGTTTTGCGGTCACCCATCCAAATACTAACCGCACTGGATGATGCTTAACAGTAGCGAGTGCTTAGTGCAATAGGCTAACTGGGTACCAAAACTAATTTAAGCTTTTCATAACTCTTGTACACAGACATTTTTTCTCTAAATATCATCATGGTCAAGCTTGCTTTCAATTTTGTATCTCTTTTTGCAGGCATATGGGGACAATGCTTCCACTTTCACAAAAATGCGCAACCTAATAAAAAAGCATATGTTTGCAAAATTTTGCAATAAGCTCAAAACCTGCCAAACCTAGATTTTTAAATTAGTATATCTTTTGTTTCCACGGTTTCTATCAAAATTAGAATTACATTGACAAGAACACTAGTCCAAAGGAAGAACCTATATTTCTGTGTGGGTACACCACTTAAATTATTACAGACAGGAGAGATCAATTGCTACGAAAACTGAGATGTACACTGACAAAACAATAGACCATAGGTTCATTATAACCTCTATTCGTCTAGAAAATGATCTTATGGGGACACAGTGCTTTACACATTTTTATCATCATCTTCACCACCACCATCTCTATGCTCATGATCATCTTCATAATCGTCATCTTGATAATCATCATCACCCTATTAAATTACCTGAAACATGTCACCGACCCCTTCCCCAGTTTGAGCAGAGGTTTCGAAGTAGTGAAAGCCATGGGAGTCAGCCCATAACCTGCCTTCTGTCTCATCAACCGCTCTTTGTCGACAGTCAATCTGTAACAAGGTGTCTAATTCATCATGGTTTATAAAACTTAAATATACACAAATAAATAATTACAACACACAACAAGAAAGAACTTATTTATAATAGTCTACATGAAAATGATTGCCTATTATGGATTTAATTTTATAAAACTAAAATAAAATGTTTGTATTAAGAAACAAAGTAATATTGACTTTGGTCTTACGATGCTCGTAACCTCTATCTATCTATCTATCTATCTATCTATCTATCTATCTATCTATCTATCTATCTATCTATCTATCTATCTATCTATCTATCTATCTATCTATCTATCTATCTATCTATCTATCTATCTATCTATCTATCTATCTATCTATCTATCTATCTATCTATCTATCTATCTATCTATCTATCTATCTATCTATCTATCTATCTATATATCCATAACATAAAACACTTTTAAAACGACAACATGTTATCTACTCAATTTGAATTGCCAAATTTTCGGTTTTTAATAATCTTCTTCAGGGCATTACAATGTCAGTGTGATAATGTACAAGCGTTTTACCTATTACTATAATTCATGACTATAATTCACAAACCACACATATATACTAAGTGAACATGAATACAACTCTATTAGTATTATAAAAACCACCACCACACACACACACACATATATAATATCTATACACCACAACCAACAACACACACATAATACCACACACACAATATATATACCACACACAACACATACACACATAATATACCACACACACACTACACATACACATATATACCGCACACACAACACACACATATAGACAACACACACCACATACTATCACTCACACAACACCCACACACATCTCTCTCTCTCTCTCTCTCTCTCTCTCTCTCTCTCTCTCTCTCTCTCTCTCTCTCTATATATATATATATATATATATAATATGTAGAGAGAATATGTAAAGTATCTAGTGGAAAAACAACATTACCATGTTCTCAATCACTTTAAATCCATAATCAAAACCCAATCAACATTTATAATAAACAACACCACATCTACACTACCACTGCTCCAGAATCACATAACCAACACTTACACATACAGAATAAGATCTATAATTTATCACGTGTACAGCTCAACAAAACTACTACCAAAGTTTTAAAAAAACACCCACACACACACACACATGCACACACACACACACACACACACACACCAGACCAACACATTCTAAACACAATCAACCTATCCTACATAAGTATACTAAACTTAAGGATATACATAAAGTTCTTTATAACGCTAAATATCCAGTCTAACAGAGTCTTTAATGCCGGTAATGAATCCTACTTCTCAACAACACTCCAAAATCCCGCCTCTCATTACCCCCACTAAGCAATGTGCCCAAGTTAGCCTGCCAAAAAATCTCTCTCTGTAGCAGCTCTTCTTCTTGCTGAACACACTCAATCCCAAATATTATCAAATAAGACAAAGTTGGATCTTCTGGATGAGGAAGGGAATTGCAATGCCGTGCTACCCTACACTTTTGGGATTTTCCTGTCTTGGCATCACTTTTGTGTCCAGCCCACCTCGATTTCAAATTTACAGTGGACCCATATAAACGAATGACTATTACGTCTAAAACAACAGTGGCCTTTCAATGACCTTGACCTTCGGATGACTTTGGCTTTCAGAAGACCTCAGGTTCACATCTGATCAAATAACCCAATGTTGATGCATAATGTGTACATTATAAATTGTGACATTTTTTACATGGCCTAAAATGACCTTAACCTTCAAAATACAAATGGGTCATATATGAAAGATCAACAAGTTTGGACTTTATATCTCTCATAGCTTAGGGTCAAAGCCATGTCAAAGTACCCATATAGATTGACATTGACTAACATGTGTTGAACCTGAGACTTGATCTTGGTGAAGCTATTCAATCACTGACAATTTTCTAGCTCTCATGGCTATACACTATCCTACCAAGTTTGGTTATGATAGATAAAATAGGTTCTGAGTAATTAGTCACGTTAAAGTTGTGTGCAGATGGACAGACACAGGTGGACAGAAACAGATGTACAGACATTTTAAAGATATAATTTTTGATGGTTTAGGACTCAGATTAGATGTGCACAGAAATAGCTGAGCATCGTGAATAACTATGGACACTTTTGGGCATCCTACCCTTAAGCTAAGCAGGACATTTTGAGGCACTGTGCTTAGTAGGATTAAAATAACAGACAACACAAATGATAGTTTGGCTTCTGAAACAAATCTTGTCCTAAAACATAAGAATTTCTTACAATTATGAAATTCATTATGCTGATCAGTCTGAAGTAGATATTGTCAATGTCATTGATAACATCATTATCTTGGGTGCATGTAGGGTTTCAAAGATCTGCCTGAAAATTGTTTGTTGTAGACACTATTATCCATTTTAATTGTCTTTTCCTAGACTCTGCATCGGATCTCTATTTTCTGGCACATTACACAAATTCAAGAAGCTGGACTCTAGCTACATGCACCATTAACCACCACTTCCACCAGCAGCAGAAACTTCATCATCTAACCTTATTTGCACAGACACAGATAACCATGTTATCGCACTCTGTCTTGTCTCCAATCTCATTTTTCATCTCCTGTAGCCAGGATTCTAGAGCATCAAAGCTGATGCGATCACACACATCGTAAACCAAGAGGCCACCCTGGGAGTCCCGATAAAACTCGTTCCTCACCTATGACATAAAAGAAAGACAAAATAAAACGTATCACATATTTTTTAAAATTTTGTTCATATTTTATTATATATTACAATTATCTTTTGAAATGCTGCATTAATTTACATAAAACTGTCCGCATTGAAGACTTTGCGGGGACTACGAACAAATGCTCAAAATGGCAACGAGATGGCAATGACGACGTTCATTCATTGTAAGTATTTGGTTTACATAGTCAGAGCATCGTCATAACGAGAAGTCCTATCAAGTTTGGTTGTGATACATGAAATAGGTTCTGAGAAATGAAACCACTAGCAAGTTTTGCACAAACGGCTGGACAGCTGAAGGATGCCAGACGGCCGTACATACAGATGGATTGGATTGAGGTTTAAAAAACAAAATTTATACCATTTTGGACAATTTTGCACAGATTGTAAAAAAAAGATTAAAAAGAAATACAGGACCACTTCCTATCCTATCCTATCCTGTAACTCGGAGGTCGTTGGGGTACCACAGATGATCGTTAAATAATAATAATATAATAATGGACATTTATATAGCGCGATTACTTGTCTTTTTATAGACAAGCGCATAGCGCTTTACATGAAAAGAATAGAAACAAACATGAAACAACTGACAATATTGCATTAGAAATTATACAATGAGAAAAACCCACATGCAAAATCAGACAATACATAAAGTTAACCTTCTGCAAACAACTCATTACAATCACAACAAAATCCAAAAGCCAGAACAAATATGTGTTGGGGCTAGGGTCTAGAGAATGAAGGATTTATTCAGGATAGTAGAGTTTGAAGAGGTGAGATTTTAGAGCTTGCTTGAATGAGGGTGTGGTCAAAGAGCTTATTACGGAAAGAGGGGGAACTTCCATTATGTCATATACAAAAATGCGAGACGCTCTCACTGATTATTTCCCTTTGCTCGGGCTGGCTATATTTCATCATCTGCTATATGAATGATCTGTGCGTGGTAACTTATTGAGCCTATGCCATTGCAAAAGAACATTTTTATGGCAACGTTTGCAAAAACCAAACTTTTAACCATCATTATTATTAACATTCCGCTACTGCTGTCTTTTTTTTTTTAATGTTTACTTATTGACATTTATTAGGTGCTTTTATGCTGCTTATGTGTGTATGTCATAGTTTCGTTTTCTGCCCTGGAATTTATTATTTTTTAATCAACGACAGATATTTTAAAATTAAAATATGCATGACAGACTGTTTCATTTATCCGAAACTGTGTAAATCCGTAATCGTGAGAAAGAGAGAGAGAGAGAGAGAGAGAGAGAGAGAGAGAGAGAGGGGGGGGGGGGGTTGGGGAAAGAGAGAGCTCTGTCATTCAATCAATTAATCCCAATAAAGCAAAATAACAAAATGTTTCACTAATAGTGTGAATTTAATTTATATCAGGTGTCCCCCTAGCCCCCAACCCTCTCACCTCCCACATCATTGGCTTAATAACATCAGTCACTTCATGGAAAATAATTAATCAGACAGAACAATCAGAACCTAGGCTACAACATTCCACGCAATATAGATCTAATGCGCAGAAATTCACAGATAAGAACAAGGACTGAGTTTCTACATTACATTTTGTTTTCCCGTTTACACTCAAACGAAAAGGGATTACAACAGATCAAGGACCATTTTTGTGCCTAGGTAAGGGGTTATCTTGCACAGTATTTGATCACGAGGAGAAAACAGACTTAGTCTAATTTAACTTGTTAACATAAGCAGTTTGATGAAGCCAAACTGCCAATCTGACATCTACTTTTGAAATATAAGCACAAATATAGTCAAACAACCTAGCAATAACGTAAACAGTGAGCGACCTGTTGAACGTAAACTGTCAGCAAGCAAACTGTTTTGGATTTAGCACATAGGTATAACATGAATCATTCAAGCCGCTCTCCGATTGTTATAACACTAACAACACTGCAGCGGTCTTAGTTTAGGTCTACAAACACAAAAAAATGAAGTTTTTCAATTGCAATTTACCTTTCTTTGTCTCTTGGAAATTTGAAAAAGGACTTGCCAACACAACTTTTCTTGTATCTGGCATTATGGCAATTGATGGCTGTGCAAAAGTCACCGCCCTGTTTCACTCTGTCGCCTTTTGACTTTCTGCCACGAGCCATTTTCAGCATGTCGACAAGGGAGCATAACTCGTAACTTTCGTCTCGCAGTTCTGTACCAAGTTCCCCCTCTTTCTAACATTAAGCTCTTTGGTGTGGTCTGCTTGTGTCTGATGTTGGCTGGAAGAATGTTCCATTGTCTAAGTGCACAATAGATGAATGCCCGTTCTCCATACATTTTGGTGTTAGTTTTTTGCATGCAGAGTGTGCAAGAGTCAGAAGAAGAGCGAAGACTGTGAGAAGGGACATAGACAGACAGCAGATCTGACAGATATGAATGGCAGGTTCCAGAGAAGAAATTGGGGCACAGTACGGACAGTTTGTATTTAATGCGGTCCTCTATGGACCTAGCCAATGAAGCTTATGGAGTAGTGGAGTGATGTGATTGCGCTTTTTTGCCCTGAAGACTAGCCTAGCAGCACAATTCTGGACTTTTTGTAGCTTGTCTATGAGATAACTCGGGAAGGAAGCCAGTAGGCCATTACAATAGTCTAGCCTAGACAAGACTAAAGCACAGACTAAGGTGATGGTTGCTTGAAGGGTCAAGTAGCTAAGCAGCGAATGGAGCTGATCTGACGCAAGGCAGCATACGCTGATTTACAAACTTGTACTCATGGAAATCAAGTGTCATGTCACTCGACATAAAAATGCCAAGATTTCTAGCCAACTGAGAGAAAGAAATTTCATGCTCTCATATACTTACAGTGGTAGGCAATGGGCAAGCTAAGGCAGTTCTGGTCTTTTTGAACAGGAAAACCTGTTTTATCATCATTAATCTTTAACTTGTTTTGTTTCATGCAGGATCGGACGTCAGAAATGCAATTCTGCACAGTCTGGACGTTGGCATCGATTTGCACCGGAAGACTTGATTTTAAAAGCTGAGTGTCATCAGCAAAAGCTTCAACAGTTACATTATGTTTACGAATCAGTTTGAGCAAAGGCTTTGTGTACAACACAAAAAGAATCGGTCCAAGAACCGACCCCTGCGGCACACCAAAAGTCAAATTTTCCTTCTTTGAGAACGCCTCAGCAATGCTGATAGTTTGCGTATGACCTTGGAGGTATGACTTGAACCAGGCCAAGGCATTCCCTGAAATTCCAAACTGCGACTCGAGTTTCGAACAGAATATTGTGGTCTACAGTGTCGAAAGCAGCCGATAGATCAAGAAGTGTTCGAAGAGATAAGTTGCCTTTGTTCAGAGCAAGCAGAATTTCACCTGTGACTTTGAGTAATGCTATCTCTGTGCTATGAGAAGCGCGATAGGCTGTCTGATGGGGACTGAGAAGAGGGTTGCTTTGCAAGTATGAGAGAAACTGCTTCAGTACCAACTTTTCTGTAACCTTGGACAAAAATGATAGGTTAGATATTGGTCTATAATTTTTTTAGTTCATTCTGATTTAGGCTGGGCTTTTTAAACAGTGGCTTGACAACTGCCGTCTTGAAAGGTGCAGGAACAGCAGCAGTGGACAGAGACTCATTGACAATGTGTGTTATTGTTGGGAGAAGAGGGTCAATGCAGTCAAGGAGGAGAGGAGTGGGAATGGGATCAAGGGAACAAGTGGTTGGTTTAGATTTTTTGATGACCTCTTTGACTTCATTAACAGAAACTGGTTCAAAATGGTCAAACCGTACAGAATTTAAAACAGTTGGCAATGCATCCACATTTGTCTGCACACCAGCATCGTGACCAAGTTCATAGCGTATATCAGCAACTTTCTTGGTAAAAAAGTGACAAAAAACATCTGGTAAATCACAAGGTGGGCGAGTGGTGGTAGGTAGAGCGCTACTTTTTTCTTTGCCTCTGAGGCAGTCACAGACCGAGTAGAGTTGCTTGCTAGTCTCACTGTTGGCCACTTGACCACTGAAGAAAGCAGACTGGGCCCTATGGACAATTTGCATTACTCGTCGCTTGGCAGCAGTGTAAATTTGTTTGCCCACTCTGAGACCACTCTTCAACCATCTCCTCTCAGTTTGACAAAGCTGCCTTTTGGCTTCACTGTTTAACCAGCATACTCCATATTTCTCAGCAACCCTGATGGCTTCGCTCAGTGTCAAACCAGTCCATTTTCGAATGTTGTCCTCCCACCTCTTTTTGGGTCTCCCTCTTCTTCTACCTCCTTGCACTGTGCCTTGCAGGATGTTCTTTGCAAGGCCTGATGCTCTGGTGATGTGGCCATACCATCGGAGTTTCAGTTTCTTCACCACTGTGAGCAGGTCATCATGTTGTCCAATGGCTTGTGTGATGGTCTGTTGGACTTCGTCGTTGGTGATGTGCTGGGTATAGGAAATGACCAGAAGTCTTATGTAGCACTTCATCTCCATGCTTTGTATTCTTCATTGTAGATCTGCTGTGAGGGTCCATGTTTTGCAAGCGTACAGGAAGATGGAGATGACAAGGGAGCACAGCAGCCTTACCTTGGAATGTAGACTGATGGTCCTGTCCTTCCAAATGGGCTTCAACCTGGTCGGGGCAGCAGTTGTTTATGCGATCCTGGTGAGGACTTGCTGTCGGGACCCATTGTCCGATACAATGGCTCCTAAATATTTGAAGCTATGCACTGTGTTGAGGGATTAGCCAGGGACTTTGATGTCCATGTTGATGTCATTGGTGTTATTGGTAATCATTTTGGTCTTCTCTGCACTTATTTCCATTCCATAAGCTCTGAAGGTTGTGTCAAGCCTCTGTACCAGCTTTTCAAGTTCTTGTTCCTCTCCAGCCAATCCATCAATGTCATCAGCAAAACGAAGGCTTGTAGATTGCTCTACCCCCTTTGCTGACTGTGCCTTCTGCTAGGGCATCTGACATGATGCGCTCTAGGAAGATGCTGAAGAGTGTTGGAGAGAGTAGGCATCCCTGACACACACAGATTGTTGTTTTGAACCAGTTTCTGATGGCGCTGTTGTGGAGGACTGCACTGGTAGCCTTGTCATACATGCTTTTGATGACTTCAATGATGCGCTCTAGGAAGATGTTGAAGAGTGTTGGAGAGAGTAGGCATCCTTGACGCACACCGATTGTTGTTTTGAACCAGTTTGCGATGGCGCTGTTATGGAAGACTGCACTGGTAGCCTAGGACCACTTCATTCATCTATTAAATACATAAATTAATAAATTAATAATCACAGATAAATCAACAAACAAATAAATAAACTAGGAGGGCAAAGCCCACATGACTACATGCTCCTTATGGAAGGTGCAATATTTACCAGGATTGAAAATAAATGCATTGCTGACTTTAACCTTTCGATGCTCTTGACCTTCACATCATCCTGACCTCCAGCTCCAAATGCTAACTCGGAGATCGTAGGGGCACCACAGATGATCGTTTAACCAGCGTACACCATCTTTCCCTGTCCTCAGCAACCCTGATGGTTTCGCTCAGTAACAAACCAGTCCATTCTTGAATGTTGTCCTCCCACCTCTTTTTCGGTCTCCCTCTTCTTCTACCTCCTTGCACCGTGCCTTGCAGGATGGTCTTTGCAAGACCTGATGATCTGGTGACGTGGCCATACCATCGGAGTTTCAGTCTTTTCACCACTGTGAGCAGTTCATCGTGTTGTCCAATGGCTTGTGTGATGGTCTGTCGGACTTCGTCGTTGGTAATGTGTTGGGTACAGGAAATGCCCAGAAGTCTTCTGTAGCACCTCATCTCCATGCTTTGTATTCTTCGTTGTAGATCTGCTGTGAGGGTCCATGTTTTGCAAGCGTATAGGAAGATGGAGATGACAAGGGAGCGCAGTAGTCTTACCTTGGAATGTAGACTGATAGTCCCGTCTTTCCAAATTCGCTTCAACCTTGCCAGGGCAGCAGTTGTTTGTGCGATTCTGGAGAGGACTTCCTGTCGGGAACCACTGTCAGATACAATGGCTCCTAAATATTTGAAGCTATGCACTGTGTTGAGGGATTGGCCTTGGACTTTGATGTCCGTGTTGATGCCATTGGTGGTGTTGGTCATCATTTTGGTCTTCTCTGCACTTATTTCCATTCCATAGGCTCTGGGAATGGTGTCAAGCCTCTGTACCAGCTGTTCAAGTTCTGTCTCTCTCCAGCCAATCCATCAATGTCATCCGCAAAACGAAGGTTGGAGATTGCTCTTCCCCATATGCTTACTGTGCACTCTAGGAAGATTTTGAAGAGTGTTGGAGAGAGTAGGCATCCCTGTGTTACGTTGAAACGCGAATGGTAGTACGTCAGAAACGCGCACGATAGATCTAATCGTTTCGTTTTGCAAAGTATTCAATAATGGAGTTTATTTACCTTTGATTTGAGTTTGCATTGTTGTTAGGAGAGGCTTTGTATAACGTGGATAATTTTCGTTGGCCGATATTGTTAGAGAATATTCTGGATCGCCTTGTTTACTATCGATCGAAGCTTCGGGATGATTGTCGAAGTAAGAGAAGGTTCGGGGTATGTGTGGAGAGATGAATGACGTAAGTCAGTGATGACGATCTTTAATTCTGATTGGTTAGTTGTAATGCGTCATTTCTAGAACAAACTGTCGTCATCTCGAAGGATAGAAAAAAAATTATATATTCGATGCTTTGTGTGTTGTGAAGAGAGTTGTTGATAGTGAATTGAAAAGAAGAGTTGCTGTGAAAGTTGTTGAGTTGAGTTGAGAATTGTATGCAGTTGTTGGTGTGTGCTGAATAAAAGTGGAAAACTTCATACGTCGACTTTGTGACTTGTATGCTGTTTGGACGGGTTGCGTGAATAAACGAATCTGAGTTACACCTTATCAGGAATTCAGCATTGGGGCTGAATCGAATACTGATAAAGGAAAACACCAACATCAAACCGAGTGTAACATTTTGGGGGTCAAGCCGCGATTCACGCCATAGCCAAGGGTTCAACTGCTACAACAAGCGAGTCAACGTTACGAGAGGCAGTCATCGAGGGTAGCCGCCAACAAGTTGCGTCGAGAGGGGCCAACATACTGGGACTACATCCGATAGATTCGGGTTGACTGCAAGGGCGTGTAGTCGCTGAAGAGTTGCTTCGTGAGCGAACAACAGATCGGGACTACGTGGCTGCCGCAAGACTACGTCGAGGGACAGTCTCGGAGCTACATCGCCAGTGTTACAGAGAGCGGCGAGCGGACGTCGCGTCTACTTCAGCACAGGAGCGTGCACATCAACACCAGCGTGGTGCAGCGTCGCATACGACGAGGACAGCGGGGCCTGCGTCAGCGAAGGCGACTAGTGACAAGCATCAGCGCTACTGCAGAAAGCGTGCTGTTCTAGAACAGTCTAGAAAGGTACAGCACAGTCAAGAACTTTCCAGAAAAAAAAGAACTCTACAGTCAAGAACTTTCTAGAAGAAGAACCTTCCAGAAAAGAACTTTCTAGAAAAGAACTTTCTTGAAAAGAACTTTCCAGAAGCATCAAGATGGCTGACTTCTGGCAGAAAGGGGTTGAACTAAATCTAAAAGGCAAACAGCTGACGGAGTACGTCAAATGCCAGGAGAGAATATTGCGTGAAGAAAGAGAAGAACAGCGAAGGCGCGAAGAAAGAGAATTGGAAGAGAAGCGTCTAGAAAAAGAAATAGAGTTAGAACAGAAGCGTCTAGAAATTGAACAGCAACGTCAAGAGAGAGAAGAGCAGCGTCGCCGTGAAGAAAGAGAGTTCGAGCTGAAGCGTCTTGAAGGTGAGCGTCAGTACCAGTTAGAGTTGGCGCGTATCCAAAACAATCAGCATGCGCCACAAGTCACCAACGACCATACGGCTCCTAAATTGCCAGCTTTCGTCGACGGGAAGGACCAGATCGACAGCTATCTGGCGAGATTCGAAAGGTTCGCCGAAAGCTCTAACTGGCAACCTCAAGACTGGGCAATTCGACTGAGTGCACTTCTGACGGGGCAAGCTCTCGAAGTTTACACCAGACTGTCGAACGATGACGCCAAAAACTACGACGTCTTGAAAGAGGCCCTGTTGCAGTGCTACAACTTTACAGAGAAGGGCTACCGTAAACGCTTCCGTGAATGCCGGCCTAAGTCAGACGAGACGCCAAAGCAGTTTGTGGAGCGCCTGTCGTCATATCTACACAAGTGGGTGGAGTTATCAGGCGAAACGAAGTCTTACGACAGTCTCCATGACCTGATCGTGAAGGAACAATTTCTCAATGCCTGTCACAAGGACCTAGCGACCCACTTAGAAGAACAAAAGCTGCAGACGCTTAAAGATGTGACTGAGGCTGCTGAAAGATATCTCATCGCTCATGGGAAAACCCTGGGGCCACCCAGCGCGACGAAACATTTTCAGAAGACTGGAAACCATGTGAACCAGATCCAGGGAAGCCAGACGAGCCAGAGACAGACAGACTCCACGCCTCCTCCCAGGGAAGGGCATTCAAGGGGCTGTTTCACCTGCAACGCTACAGACCACAGAGCGGCTAACTGTCCTCAAAACAAAAGTAGCGGGCAGCGGAGCAGTACGGACAATTCAGCGGCGGGCAACCGGCAGAGGCGGTTCTCCAATCAACGGCAAACCAGTAGATCTGACCATCAAGTGTGCGGCGGGAGCGTCATTCTTCCGAGTGAGACCGAGCGCACAGCTACCCCTGCGGACGTGCAAGAGTGCATGACTGATGGCCAACTCCTCCTTGCCAACGGGAAATCCATCCCCGTCGTCGCCAGCGCAGCTGTGACCGCACAGAACATGCCTGTTTCCAAGGGACGCGTCGGAAATCATGAAGTGACTGTTTTAAGAGACTCTGGCTGCAGTGGGGTCATCGTCAGAGAAGACCTAATCGCTAAAGAACAGTTCACTGGCGATTCAAAATGGACACTTATGGCCGACAGCAAATGTGTGAGAGCGCCAGTTGCGAAGATTCATGTCAACACCCCTTTCTACATAGGCGAAGTCGAAGCGGTTTGCCTGAAGAAGCCGCTGTATGATTTGATGATCGGGAATATCGACTGCGCGAGACGACCCGACGACCCCGATCCAGAGTGGAGTCCTGCCTCAACTCAACATGTCGAAGTTGTGGAGGAGGATCCATTGCCGTTTCCCGATGGAGACCTTACAGAGCTGCTACGGGACAATGTGGTTACTCCGGCTCAGCCCTGCCGACCAGAGATCGTCGGTGCTGTTACTACCAGGGCCCAGGCCAAGAGAGACAAGATGTCTAAGCCACTGAAGGTCGCCGACAACTCCAAAGCTGCCATCGTGGACAGAGATAAGCTGATCCAGCTCCAGGAAGCTGATAGCACTTTAAACAAGTACAGGAACCGCCAAGACCACGTGACCAAAGGCAGTGGTACGGTCTATTTTGAGGTGAAGGCCAAGATCCTGTACCGAATCTTCAAGCACCCGAGGGTCGACGGAGGGAAACCACTACGTCAAGTCTTTCAACTTTCTTGAAAAGAACTTTCCAGAAGCATCAAGATGGCTGACTTCTGGCAGAAAGGGGTTGAACTAAATCTAAAAGGCAAACAGCTGACGGAGTACGTCAAATGCCAGGAGAGAATATTGCGTGAAGAAAGAGAGTATAAACCGAGGTCTAGTCTGTGTCGCATACATTCCATCATAACGGACTTTAAAGATCCTGACGCTCATGTCCTAGACGGGTGAGTGCCGGTGACAAGAACACACCCAGCATGCACCTAGGTCCTTCTCCCCCATCCCTGGCTGCCCAGGATTGTGCTCAGTTGTCCGGGCGTCAGACCATGCGCCCAAAGGCTGCGGGTGGGCGTCTCGGGCGGCTTGAGTTAGATCCTGTATCGGCCAGCGCCTTGAGCAGCTCTTGAGCTGGAAAAGCGCTATATAAGAACGATTAAATAATAAATAAATAAAATAATAAGTCTTGGTACCGTTACCCCTAAGGCTCCAGGTGATGGAAGTAGCACATGACTCAATCATGGGAGGTCACCTGGGTATCAAGAAGACGTCGGATAGAATCCAGGCGGTATTCTACTGGCCAGGACTTCATGCGGACGTCAGCCGTTTCTGCCGATCGTGTGACATTTGCCAGAAGACCATACCTCGAGGAAGGGTCCCGAAAGTGCCTATGCAGAGGATGCCTCTGATCGACCGACCTTTCAAGAGGGTGGCCTTAGACTTAATCGGCGAAATAAGACCTCCGAGTGAAGAAGGTCATCGATGGGTACTGACTTTAGTGGACTATGCGACTCGGTACCCAGAAGCAGTGCCACTGAAGAAGATTGACACTGAAACTGTAGCAGAGGCACTGGTGGACATGTTCAGTAGACTTGGAGTGCCTGAAGAAATTCTGACAGACCTCGGGACGCAGTTCGTCTCTGACTGCATGAAGGAGGTCAACAGACTGCTGAGCATCCGGCATTTGACTACGACACCCTACCATCCGATGTGCAACGGGCTTGTCGAAAAGTTCAATGCTACGCTGAAGTCCACCTTGAAGAAACTGTGCACCGAGCAGCCCAGACAATGGCATCGCTATATCAACCCCTTACTTTTCGCCTACAGAGAAGTACCGCAGGAGTCCACCGGCTTTTCTCCGTTCGAGCTGCTGTACGGAAGAACCATTCGAGGGCCGATGCACATCCTGAAAGAACTGTGGACGAAGGAAGTGGACACCCCAGAGGTGAAGAACAGTTACCAGTACGTGTTTGAGCTACGAGAGAAGCTGGAGCAGACACTCGATAGCCAGAGAAAACCTGAAGAAGTCCCAGGACTGTGGAAAGCACTACTATGATTGTAGGGCTGTGAACAGGAAGTTTAAACCTGGCAACAGAGTGCTGGTGCTGCTACCTACTGATCACAATAAGTTGCTGATGCAGTGGAAAGGCCCGTACGAAGTGGAGACCGTTGTGGGGATCAACGACTATAAGGTGAAGGTCGGCCAGCATTCCAAGATATACCACGCCAACCTCCTTAAGCTGTACGTGGAAAGGCCATCAGAGACTGTGCATGCAGCAACAGCAGCTGAGATCGATAACAGCTTTGACAGCGAGGAACTGTTGGAACTTGGAGACTTCCACAGCAAAGAAGGCATCGATGATGTTAAGCTAGGACCACGCTTGACAGAAGGTCAAAAGATGGAGCTCAAGGACCTTATGGGGGAGTTTCCCCATAACTTCAATGATGTCCCAGGCTCTACGACTTTGGTCGAACATGAAGTCCACACCCAGACCTGGAAGGAGCATCTGCAGACTTTGAGGGAGCTGTTCCACCGTCTCGCAGAAGCCAACCTGACCGTGAGACCCAGCAAATGCATTCTGGGAGCTGACAACGTCGACTTCATCGGATGTTCGATGGAAGAGGAAGACAACGGAGGATGCACTGACTCCAGGAAAGCCCACGAGATCACTGTCTTTGACCCTGGGCCGATGACGACCACAACTGACGAGGGCGTCGATTCCTTGCGAACGAAAGAACATTGACTGTGTGGACGAACTAAGAATATTGGTAATGACAGACTTGAAAATGAAAAACGTTGACTGGGTAAATGATCTGTGAACATTGACAGTATCCAGAAAGACTTGCAGATGAGAAACTTTGACTGTGTGAATGAACTGTGAACATTGACAATATCCAGGCAGATTTGAAGATGAAAACCATTGACTCTGTGTAGATAAGCTGAGCGCAATTACAGTATTCAGAAAGTCTTAAATTAGTTTCAATTATGGACTTTATTTGTGCATTACGTTTCAACGTTGTTGAAAGAAATTGGGTAAATTTCTTCTTGAGTGGGGGGTTATGTTACGTTGAAAGGCGAATGGTAGTACGTCAGAAACGCGCACGATAGATCTAATCGTTTAGTTTTGCAAAGTATTCAATAATGGAGTTTATTTACCTTTGATTTGAGTTTGCATTGTTGTTAGGAGAGGCTTTGTATAACGTGGATAATTTTCGTTGGCCGATATTGTTAGAGAATATTCTGGATCGCCTTGTTTACTATCGATCGAAGCTTCGGGATGATTGTCGAAGTAAGAGAAGGTTCGGGGTATGTGTGGAGAGATGAATGACGTAAGTCAGTGATGACGATCTTTAATTCTGATTGGTTAGTTGTAATGCGTCATTTCTAGAACAAACTGTCGTCATCTCGAAGGATAGAAAAAAAATTATATATTCGATGCTTTGTGTGTTGTGAAGAGAGTTGTTGATAGTGAATTGAAAAGAAGAGTTGCTGTGAAAGTTGTTGAGTTGAGTTGAGAATTGTATGCAGTTGTTGGTGTGTGCTGAATAAAAGTGGAAAACTTCATACATCGACTTTGTGACTTGTATGCTGTTTGGACGGGTTGCGTGAATAAACGAATCTGAGTTACACCTTATCAGGAATTCAGCATTGGGGCTGAATCGAATACTGATAAAGGAAAACACCAACATCAAACCGAGTGTAACATTTTGGGGGTCAAGCCGCGATTCACGCCATAGCCAAGGGTTCAACTGCTACAACAAGCGAGTCAACGTTACGAGAGGCAGTCATCGAGGGTAGCCGCCAACAAGTTGCGTCGAGAGGGGCCAACATACTGGGACTACATCCGATAGATTCGGGTTGACTGCAAGGGCGTGTAGTCGCTGAAGAGTTGCTTCGTGAGCGAACAACAGATCGGGACTACGTGGCTGCCGCAAGACTACGTCGAGGGACAGTCTCGGAGCTACATCGCCAGTGTTACAGAGAGCGGCGAGCGGACGTCGCGTCTACTTCAGCACAGGAGCGTGCACATCAACACCAGCGTGGTGCAGCGTCGCATACGACGAGGACAGCGGGGCCTGCGTCAGCGAAGGCGACTAGTGACAAGCATCAGCGCTACTGCAGAAAGCGTGCTGTTCTAGAACAGTCTAGAAAGGTACAGCACAGTCAAGAACTTTCCAGAAAAAAAAGAACTCTACAGTCAAGAACTTTCTAGAAGAAGAACCTTCCAGAAAAGAACTTTCTAGAAAAGAACTTTCTTGAAAAGAACTTTCCAGAAGCATCAAGATGGCTGACTTCTGGCAGAAAGGGGTTGAACTAAATCTAAAAGGCAAACAGCTGACGGAGTACGTCAAATGCCAGGAGAGAATATTGCGTGAAGAAAGAGAAGAACAGCGAAGGCGCGAAGAAAGAGAATTGGAAGAGAAGCGTCTAGAAAAAGAAATAGAGTTAGAACAGAAGCGTCTAGAAATTGAACAGCAACGTCAAGAGAGAGAAGAGCAGCGTCGCCGTGAAGAAAGAGAGTTCGAGCTGAAGCGTCTTGAAGGTGAGCGTCAGTACCAGTTAGAGTTGGCGCGTATCCAAAAC
This sequence comes from Oncomelania hupensis, assembly GCA_036898135.1. NCBI lineage: Eukaryota > Metazoa > Mollusca > Gastropoda > Littorinimorpha > Pomatiopsidae > Oncomelania > Oncomelania hupensis. The sequence continues at coordinate 25,560,123 of CM072526.1, forward strand.
AATCAGCATGCGCCACAAGTCACCAACGACCATACGGCTCCTAAATTGCCAGCTTTCGTCGACGGGAAGGACCAGATCGACAGCTATCTGGCGAGATTCGAAAGGTTCGCCGAAAGCTCTAACTGGCAACCTCAAGACTGGGCAATTCGACTGAGTGCACTTCTGACGGGGCAAGCTCTCGAAGTTTACACCAGACTGTCGAACGATGACGCCAAAAACTACGACGTCTTGAAAGAGGCCCTGTTGCAGTGCTACAACTTTACAGAGAAGGGCTACCGTAAACGCTTCCGTGAATGCCGGCCTAAGTCAGACGAGACGCCAAAGCAGTTTGTGGAGCGCCTGTCGTCATATCTACACAAGTGGGTGGAGTTATCAGGCGAAACGAAGTCTTACGACAGTCTCCATGACCTGATCGTGAAGGAACAATTTCTCAATGCCTGTCACAAGGACCTAGCGACCCACTTAGAAGAACAAAAGCTGCAGACGCTTAAAGATGTGACTGAGGCTGCTGAAAGATATCTCATCGCTCATGGGAAAACCCTGGGGCCACCCAGCGCGACGAAACATTTTCAGAAGACTGGAAACCATGTGAACCAGATCCAGGGAAGCCAGACGAGCCAGAGACAGACAGACTCCACGCCTCCTCCCAGGGAAGGGCATTCAAGGGGCTGTTTCACCTGCAACGCTACAGACCACAGAGCGGCTAACTGTCCTCAAAACAAAAGTAGCGGGCAGCGGAGCAGTACGGACAATTCAGCGGCGGGCAACCGGCAGAGGCGGTTCTCCAATCAACGGCAAACCAGTAGATCTGACCATCAAGTGTGCGGCGGGAGCGTCATTCTTCCGAGTGAGACCGAGCGCACAGCTACCCCTGCGGACGTGCAAGAGTGCATGACTGATGGCCAACTCCTCCTTGCCAACGGGAAATCCATCCCCGTCGTCGCCAGCGCAGCTGTGACCGCACAGAACATGCCTGTTTCCAAGGGACGCGTCGGAAATCATGAAGTGACTGTTTTAAGAGACTCTGGCTGCAGTGGGGTCATCGTCAGAGAAGACCTAATCGCTAAAGAACAGTTCACTGGCGATTCAAAATGGACACTTATGGCCGACAGCAAATGTGTGAGAGCGCCAGTTGCGAAGATTCATGTCAACACCCCTTTCTACATAGGCGAAGTCGAAGCGGTTTGCCTGAAGAAGCCGCTGTATGATTTGATGATCGGGAATATCGACTGCGCGAGACGACCCGACGACCCCGATCCAGAGTGGAGTCCTGCCTCAACTCAACATGTCGAAGTTGTGGAGGAGGATCCATTGCCGTTTCCCGATGGAGACCTTACAGAGCTGCTACGGGACAATGTGGTTACTCCGGCTCAGCCCTGCCGACCAGAGATCGTCGGTGCTGTTACTACCAGGGCCCAGGCCAAGAGAGACAAGATGTCTAAGCCACTGAAGGTCGCCGACAACTCCAAAGCTGCCATCGTGGACAGAGATAAGCTGATCCAGCTCCAGGAAGCTGATAGCACTTTAAACAAGTACAGGAACCGCCAAGACCACGTGACCAAAGGCAGTGGTACGGTCTATTTTGAGGTGAAGGCCAAGATCCTGTACCGAATCTTCAAGCACCCGAGGGTCGACGGAGGAAAACCACTACGTCAAGTCTTGGTACCGTTACCCCTAAGGCGCCAGGTGATGGAAGTAGCACATGACTCAATCATGGGAGGTCACCTGGGTATCAAGAAGACGTCGGATAGAATCCAGGCGGTATTCTACTGGCCAGGACTTCATGCGGACGTCAGCCGTTTCTGCCGATCGTGTGACATTTGCCAGAAGACCATACCTCGAGGAAGGGTCCCGAAAGTGCCTATGCAGAGGATGCCTCTGATCGACCGACCTTTCAAGAGGGTGGCCTTAGACTTAATCGGCGAAATAAGACCTCCGAGTGAAGAAGGTCATCGATGGGTACTGACTTTAGTGGACTATGCGACTCGGTACCCAGAAGCAGTGCCACTGAAGAAGATTGACACTGAAACTGTAGCAGAGGCACTGGTGGACATGTTCAGTAGACTTGGAGTGCCTGAAGAAATTCTGACAGACCTCGGGACGCAGTTCGTCTCTGACTGCATGAAGGAGGTCAACAGACTGCTGAGCATCCGGCATTTGACTACGACACCCTACCATCCGATGTGCAACGGGCTTGTCGAAAAGTTCAATGCTACGCTGAAGTCCACCTTGAAGAAACTGTGCACCGAGCAGCCCAGACAATGGCATCGCTATATCAACCCCTTACTTTTCGCCTACAGAGAAGTACCGCAGGAGTCCACCGGCTTTTCTCCGTTCGAGCTGCTGTACGGAAGAACCATCCGAGGGACGATGCACATCCTGAAAGAACTGTGGACGAAGGAAGTGGACACCCCAGAGGTGAAGAACAGTTACCAGTACGTGTTTGAGCTACGAGAGAAGCTGGAGCAGACACTCGAGATAGCCAGAGAAAACCTGAAGAAGTCCCAGGACTGTGGAAAGCACTACTATGATTGTAGGGCTGTGAACAGGAAGTTTAAACCTGGCAACAGAGTGCTGGTGCTGCTACCTACTGATCACAATAAGTTGCTGATGCAGTGGAAAGGCCCGTACGAAGTGGAGACCGTTGTGGGGATCAACGACTATAAGGTGAAGGTCGGCCAGCATTCCAAGATATACCACGCCAACCTCCTTAAGCTGTACGTGGAAAGGCCATCAGAGACTGTGCATGCAGCAACAGCAGCTGAGATCGATAACAGCTTTGACAGCGAGGAACTGTTGGAACTTGGAGACTTCCACAGCAAAGAAGGCATCGATGATGTTAAGCTAGGACCACGCTTGACAGAAGGTCAAAAGATGGAGCTCAAGGACCTTATGGGGGAGTTTCCCCATAACTTCAATGATGTCCCAGGCTCTACGACTTTGGTCGAACATGAAGTCCACACCCAGACCTGGAAGGAGCATCTGCAGACTTTGAGGGAGCTGTTCCACCGTCTCGCAGAAGCCAACCTGACCGTGAGACCCAGCAAATGCATTCTGGGAGCTGACAACGTCGACTTCATCGGATGTTCGATGGAAGAGGAAGACAACGGAGGATGCACTGACTCCAGGAAAGCCCACGAGATCACTGTCTTTGACCCTGGGCCGATGACGACCACAACTGACGAGGGCGTCGATTCCTTGCGAACGAAAGAACATTGACTGTGTGGACGAACTAAGAATATTGGTAATGACAGACTTGAAAATGAAAAACGTTGACTGGGTAAATGATCTGTGAACATTGACAGTATCCAGAAAGACTTGCAGATGAGAAACTTTGACTGTGTGAATGAACTGTGAACATTGACAATATCCAGGCAGATTTGAAGATGAAAACCATTGACTCTGTGTAGATAAGCTGAGCGCAATTACAGTATTCAGAAAGTCTTAAATTAGTTTCAATTATGGACTTTATTTGTGCATTACGTTTCAACGTTGTTGAAAGAAATTGGGTAAATTTCTTCTTGAGTGGGGGGTTATGTTACGTTGAAAGGCGAATGGTAGTACGTCAGAAACGCGCACGATAGATCTAATCGTTTAGTTTTGCAAAGTATTCAATAATGGAGTTTATTTACCTTTGATTTGAGTTTGCATTGTTGTTAGGAGAGGCTTTGTATAACGTGGATAATTTTCGTTGGCCGATATTGTTAGAGAATATTCTGGATCGCCTTGTTTACTATCGATCGAAGCTTCGGGATGATTGTCGAAGTAAGAGAAGGTTCGGGGTATGTGTGGAGAGATGAATGACGTAAGTCAGTGATGACGATCTTTAATTCTGATTGGTTAGTTGTAATGCGTCATTTCTAGAACAAACTGTCGTCATCTCGAAGGATAGAAAAAAATTATATATTCGATGCTTTGTGTGTTGTGAAGAGAGTTGTTGATAGTGAATTGAAAAGAAGAGTTGCTGTGAAAGTTGTTGAGTTGAGTTGAGAATTGTATGCAGTTGTTGGTGTGTGCTGAATAAAAGTGGAAAACTTCATACGTCGACTTTGTGACTTGTATGCTGTTTGGACGGGTTGCGTGAATAAACGAATCTGAGTTACACCTTATCAGGAATTCAGCATTGGGGCTGAATCGGATACTGATAAAGGAAAACACCAACATCAAACCGAGTGTAACACCCTGACGCACACCGATTGTTGTTCTGAACCAGTTTCCGATGACGCTGTTGTGGAGGACTGCACTGGTAGCCTTGTCATACAGGCTTTTGATGACTTCAATAATTTTAGGGCTGATGTTGTACACTCTCATGATTGCCCACAGAGCTGCATGCCAGACTCGGTCAAACGCCTTTGTGAAGTCTACGAACACATGATATACATGTTGATGGTGCTGTAGGTATTTCTCACAGATTATTCTGAGGTTGAAAATCTGTTCCGTTACCGCAACATCAGCCTCATCAGCCATCCCAGCAAGGTCCTCTTGACGCTAATACTAAACAGGTTGAAACCCCAAGCTGAACAAATCATAGCTGAAGAATAAGCAGGATTCAGGGCAGGGCGAAGTACCACTGAACAGATTTTAACCTCAGTATTTTGACAACAAAAAATATACCCAGTGACCTTGAAATGACCTTTACCATTCAGTGACCTTGAGATGACCTTGAGATGACCTCTGATGCTCATGCATGATCGAAATAATTCAAAGTTGCATACTATGCGGTTAAATGTTTATGTTTTTGCAAGTCATTAATTCACTGATCATTTATGAGGTCTCATGAGTATACACCATCTTACCAAGTTTGGTTGTGGTAGTTGAAATAGCATCTGAAATAATTAATCCATTTGCAAGTTTTGCACAGGCAGAAGGCAGACGGACGAACATTTTTTAAAGATGTAATTTTTGGACTATTTAGGACATCTCACACAGATTTGCAAAAATCTTCAAATGTTTGGGGGGAGGGTGAGTACACAGACTATGCATGTGAGTCAATAAAGCTACAACAGTTCAAGTACTTACTTCGTAAAAGATAGGATGACCCGCCATATCAAATATATTAACCTTGACTTCTCTGTCTTGTACAGGAACTCTGAAACAGAATGCAAAATAAGTTGGCATTGAGCAAGATAGATATTCAGTGTTTATAGGGTCCAGTGGACTGCTTAGAGACCAATCAGGACCACGGAAAACTAAGCAAAAAGACTAAACTGCTAACATTTAAATATGATAAAAAATGTAAATAAAACCAGTCTTACTAATAAAATTAAACAAAGATTGAAAGAATAAAAACAAGACGATATGATCTATATGTGATAAAACAAACCAACATTATGTAAAAATTGAAACATGTGTTTAATATTGCAAACTTTAAAGATCTCATTAAAAGGTATCGAACCAAAATATCTTTCTCTTTCATCAACCAGATCAGCACATTCAGACATAAAATGCTGGACGGAAAAGGATTTGTCACATGCAAAGCACCACATGTGGTGGTTCTGCTCCTTTTAAAAGAAAACTGTGTGTGACATAAGTATGCCCAATATGAAGGTGAGCCAAAACAGTTTCTTCTTTGCGAGTGGATGCAAAGTTAGGTAAAGAAGCAGACAAACTGGAAGAATGTGAAATATTTTGTTATTGATTTGATTAGATCAATTCGGTCTCCCACAGCTGTTTACAATAAAAGCCAGTCATACAACACAGGTCAGAGTATGGAACAAATTGGAAAAGGGAAATCTAGATACAGAGCTGCTTTATCTGCTTTGTCCACTGCAATATTGCCGCGGATGCCCATGTGACTAGGTACCCACATAAAAACTATCTTTTAACCCTAAGAAACAAGTTCTGTGTGGAGGTCATGGATCTCTGCCAAAAAAGGGTCAATATCTTTCTCGTGGAAAGAGCCTGAAGTGCTGACAGTGAATCAGACATGATAAAAATGAGGATCTTTTGGATTGATAAACCTGTTTCAGATCTAAATGAATGGTCTTAGCTGTATAAACAGAACAAAAATCAGATATACGCTGTTGCAAGGGCTGGTCGAGGTGTCTCCCAGAGAATGACGCAGCAGCAACTGAGTCTCCTTTCTTCGACCCATCCGTAAAAAATGTTTCATATCCTTTATACAATGGCCATTGTTCTAGATGAAGTTGCTTCAGACATTTAGGTCTTTGTGAAGGATGTGAGATTGAAGTTGATAATGGGGTTGGTGAGGTTCCAAGGTGGGAGTTAGCAATTGGTCATCATTAACAGAGTCAACAATTATGCCTGCAGTATCAAAGTGACAAGGTATTCTGATACCAAAAGAAGGAACTTCTGTCGGTTTGTTGAAGTATAATTTAAGTGTAAATAAATGCTTTAAGTTTGAGAAAATAGTTCATGGCGATCTGAAGCTTATACGGATTCCCAAAGGAGGTTCGTCAGCCTCAGTGTGGAGACTTTCCTTCGGGGAAGTGCGAAATGCCTCCAGACAGATCCGGACCAAGGCTTTCAAATAGGCTTTCCTAGCGGAACCATATATGATGCTACCATAATCCAATTTAGAGTGTACCAGAGAACGACAGAGGAGGAGCAGAGTTTGTTTGCTCTCCAGTCTGTGTGGCTGATAACTTAGAAAACATTAAGATCTTTCTGGCAGCCTTTCCTCAATACGAGGCAGAAAAGTAAATTTGCTGACAAAAATAATACCCCAAAATTTTACTTGTTTAGAAACTTTAATGGGTTGGCCATAAACATGGAGAGAAGGGTTAAAAACCTGGTTCTGTTTGCAATGAAAATGAATGCATTCGGTTTTAGAAAGCAAAAATTTGAAGCCATTTTCTTCTACTCATTCCTGAATTTTATCTATGCAAAGCTGAAGTTGATGCTCCACCCCTGCCAAGGTTTTACCCTTAGCCAGATTGAGAAATCATCAACAAACAAGGATTTATCTTTGCCACATATTTTGAGTTCAGTAAGCTATTTTTAGCCACACCAGCAGGCCATATAGTGCGAAACCCATGCACAGCCAGCGTCTTGGATCTGGTTACAAGCAGTTCAGCCAGCGATATAGGACAGCACAAGGGTTATTTTTAGCCACAGACTGAGAGTACCGCTTATGAACAGCCGTGACTATGTTGTTGATCTTAATGTAAAACAAAAGAGGAGAAAGAATGCTACCCTGAGGAACACCCATCTCCTGCTCAAAAGAATCTGATAAAGTGGAGCCCAGTCAGATCTGAAACTTTATTCAATTCAATTCAATTCAACAAATCTTTATTACCTCTTACAAGGAATTATGACAGGCACTTGATCACTAAAATAAAACAAATAAAAATGAAAATTAAAATTAAAATGCAAGTACAAAATTAAACATAGTATAAAGTAATATTATATCGGTTAAAAATTTTTCTATAAAAATGGGTAAGTTCCCACAGAAGCACAGGATTTCTAAATCTTTTAGAATCCTGAACTTCCAAGTCGTTTCATACGCCTTTTCTAGATCAAATAACACAGAAACAATATTTTCACCGTTAACCAACGCGTTTCAGACAAACGACTCGAAACGAACAAGATGATCTGAAGTGCTCTTGTTTTTGCGGAAACCACATTGAGAGATATCAAGAGCGCTGACGGATTCTAACCGCCACATCAAACCCCCACAGTTTATCTTTCCATATGTAACGACATCAGCTTGGACGCAAGCTAAAATTATGCTGAGTCTAAAAGGTGTATATACTGTACAGTTTCATATCTCTGAGAGTGCTGTGCGCAAAGTTTGAGTCAGTGTTTTGGAATGCATAGTGTATGTCAGGAATTCGGTTTTTCATATGCTCTATGGCTATTAGAAGCTGAGCGGAGCTCTGTGCCTTGGACTGTGAGCTGGGGAAAGCGGTTGAAGTGGCAGAGTTGAGGCGGTAGTCTTTGTGGTTAGACGACTATAGGAGAGACTGTGACTACCACTATGATAGAATAAGTGTAGGGTCCATTTCTAAGGGTTGTGTTTTGTGTATGGAACCACCCAAAGTCTTGTGCCTTAATACGGACAAGAATGACCAATGTGATAATTACTAGACAAAAGTAAATTTATAGTAATTGAGGAGGACTTTGGCTGCCACAGTGCTGTGTGATCTCTGTGTTGAGAGACGTCTTAAGGGTGTGTGCTCTTGTTTTAGAGACCTCCCAAGACCTAGCATTTTGTAAGTGCTAGGTTGCCCTGAAATCATAATAAGACAGTAACGAACCATCTACTCTCTACACACAGTGTTGTGTTGTGGTGTTGGTGTGTCTGTAACTTCACAGGCCGGGAAAATGAAGGTGAGTTGGTGCCCAGTATTCTAGTTCTTTTAGTGGCTATACACTCTGAGCATGCGTATGTGAATGAAGGATGGGTGGGGTGGGGGAGGGGGGGGGGAAGGGATATTTTGATAATTAGCATTTTTATATGATTTTCTTGTTGGTATGTATAATGAAATAATGTGGTTGACGTTGTTGCAAGAATGAGGTCAAGGGTGATGTTGTATCATAGCAAAAGAGAGAGGTGATGAATATGAGAGAGAAAGGGGTGATGAATATGAGAGAAAAGTGACGATGTATTATAGAATGCTAGAGGGGTGATGAATATGAGAGAGAGGATGAATGAAGATGGTTGCTCAGGAATGGATTTATGATGCATTTGTATACGAGTACGATTTTGTCATCACTCTTCCCCCCAAAAAGTAACCTTCAGTAGTGTAAAATTACTACAAATTACCTCACCATCACCATCAGCCTCATCAGCCATCGTAGCAAGGTCCTTCAGAAAATAATACTCAACAGATTGAAACCCCAGCTGAACAAATCATAGCTGAAGAACAAGCAGGATTCAGGGCAAGGCGAAGAACCACTGAACAGATTTTTAACCTTAGAATAATCTGTGAGAAATATCTACAGCACCAAAAACATTTATATCAAGTGTTTGTAGACTTCAAGAAAGCGTTTGATTGAGTTTGGCATGCAGCTCTGTGGGCAACCATGAGAGTGTACAACATAAGCCCTAACATTATTGAAGTCATCAATAGCCTACCAGTGCAGTCCTCCACAACAGCGCCATCCGGAACTGGTTCAGAACATCACTCTCTCCAACACTCTTCAACATCTTCAGATGTCAGATGCCATTGCAGATCATGAAGGCACAATCAGCATATGGGGTAGAGCAATCTCCAACCTCCGTTTTGCGGATGACATGGATGGTTGGCTGAAGAGGAACAAGTTTGAATAGCTGGTACAGAAGCTTGACATCACCTCCAGAGCCTTTGGAATGGAATTAAGTGCAGAGAAGACCAAAATGATGACCAACAACACAAATCGGCATCAACACGGACATCCAAGTCCAAGGCCAATTCCTCAACACAGTGCATAGCTTCAAACATTTAGGAGCCATTGTATCAGACAATGGGTCCCGACAGCAAGTCCTCTCCAGGATCACAAACAACTGCACTGCACTGACAAGGCTGAAGCCCATTTGGAAAGATAGGACCATCAGTCTACATTCCAAGGTAAGGCTGCTCCGCTCCCTTGTCATCTCCATCTACCTATAAGCTTGTGAAACATGGACCCTCACAGCAGAACTACAATGAAGAATACAAAGCATAGATGAGGTGCTATAGAAGACTTCTGGACATTTCCTATACCCAGCACATCAACAATGAAGTCTGAAAGACCATCACCAAGCGATTGGACAGCACGATGAAATGCTCACAGGGGTGAGAAATGGAAACTCCGATGGTATGGCCAAATGGACTGGTTTGACACTGAGCGAAGCCATGAGGGCTGCTGAGGACAGAGAAAGATGGAGTATGCTGGTTAAACGATCATCTGTGGTGCCCCTACGACCTTCGGGTTATGGGACAGGATAGGATAGGATGGCCACACCACCAGAGCATCAGGCCTTGCAAAGACCATCTTGCAAGGCACATTACATGGAGGCAGAAGAGGAAGACAGAAAAAGATATGAGAGGACAACATTCGAGAATGGACTGGCTTGACACTGAGTGAAGCCACGAGGGTTGCTGAGGACAGAGAAAGATGGAGTATGATGGTTAAATGATCATTTGTAGTGCCCGAACTACCTATGAATTACGGGATAGGATAGAAAGATTCTTGAATACTGTTATTCCATTCTTGTTTACTACTGTATGCTTTTTTGTATCTCCATCACCCCTATACGGCCCCCCTGGGTTAGGAGCCTTATTTAATACTGTCTGTTGATGTATGAAATAAAAGGACAAAGTTCCAAAGTTCAAGAAAGAATCCTAGAAACATGTTTGTGTTTGTCTGTCAGTTATTAAAAGTACTCGTGTAGATTTTGAAAGCCAATGAAACAAGAAGCCAGCCAGTCAAATCAATGCTTAAACAACAATCTCTGATCAAAGAGTGATCATTAAATTTTGTTCTGAAATAGCCGTTTCTGGTTATGGAAAGTACTCACAATAACATTTCCTGTCGTCTTCTTCTGTCATTTACTTTCATAACTTCACTCATATACACTATTATGATTGTTATGATACAAGTTAACTGAACTAGAAGTAGAAAGGTCTGTGCCTCCCTAAAACCCCCTGGGCTAAAAAGTAAAATCGGTAACTTGTTAAAAAAAATTTTATTCCTTCAATATTTTGTGCTTTAATTACATACTTAATGTTTTTGGAACCTCTGTATTATATCATTATATTGTAATCCTAATTGTAATAAAATGACAGAAAGCATAATATATTAACACCTGGGCAAAACTCATTTAGCTTTGACTCTGATATTTAATTTCAAGTTAACACTGTGCGCTAAACAAAAGGTATACAAGTTCATATAGAACTATCTATAGCACAGAGTAAACAGAAGTTCAAAACAAACTATTTTACTTTGAGCAGAAAAGTGAACTGCACAAAAGATAAACTCACTTTGTTACACCATAGTCAATACCAATGGTGGCCAGGTACTTGCTGACAAAACGTTTCTCACAATACCGCTTGATGATGCAGCTCTGAAAGATACAGAAGAAAATCACACATAATTTTAGTAGAAGCAAACAATATGTATAAACAGTTTGTTCCATTACATGGACGGTTAACTGGAAATTAATTACCACATAGCACACAAGACACCCTTCTCCAAGCTATGAATGAATGCAGGGATCAGTTTACTAGCGCGCCCTGCGCCATTGACGCATAAAAATTAAAAATGACCCATCTACAATTCTTGCCAGGGGCCGAATGGCGCTTCGATTTTTGGTACCAGTGCGCCACCACAATAACAGTGCACTGTATTGGAGGCGACAAACGTGCTTTTGCTAAGGCAAGTTCAGCGATTGACTATGAGGGCCCTGATGTTGATCTTTTAGCCAATAAGAAGTGTTGTACGATTCTTCCAAATCAGAATTTGCTATCGTCTACGCGTATGTTGTGTCCGTGCAAGGAGGATTTTTCGTGTTTTTCTTTGTGCCGCTTTGAAAATGCCCCCCCCCCCCCCCCCCCCCAAAAAAAAAAACCACCTAAATTTGAGGTAGGACAGTCTAGACAGTCTACCGCCGTTAATCCTACGCAAGATGATTGTGTGAGCCCCGAGTCAAGTCAAAATACTGATCCCTGTTCTGGTTAGTGTTTTGTTGGTAAACATGCTTCACAACACATGCACACTCACAATAATCTATTTTGTTTTAATTTATGTAATAATATCTCCAGGTTATCTTTTACATGTACGTAAATTACTGCTGAAATCATGGCCCATTGAAATTTGATCTGAGGGGCCCAATGGCCCATAGCTTTTTTGTGTCAGGCTGAACCCTGTGAATGCATTTGTAAATAAAACTTTTCTACATAAAACTAAAAGTCCAACCCACCACCACTTTTGATTAACAAATTTGTATCAAGGTTAAAATAATAATATCATTAACATCCAAACTACTACCCAGTGTTCCCGATTACGCACAGTAGTGCGTCAATTACGCACAAAATATGAAAAATGACGCAGAAAAATTTGCATGTGTGCGTCCTGTGGATGCACACATTTTTTTTTTCGAATAGCTGAAGTCAAAAATACGACCAACGAGTGGCGAACTAATTCACGGCATAATCAGAATCAGAACCCAACTGAGACTGCCATTGCAGACGATTAAAGATTGTGTCGGGAGTTGTCGTCCTTAAAAATCGCATGCGCTCGCATTGTAAACTCAAGCAATCCATTCACTGAACAGAAGAAATTTTCGTGAATCCATTCTTTTATTCTATCATACACGATCATGTCACTTCTGACTTGGTTGACTGGGCCCAAAACCGTTCATCCACAGCAACATAAAGTACAGATCCTGTCATTATCGAAAATACGGAAGCTGTTCTGCAGGGTGCTCTGAAGGACTTTGCAGCAACCAAGCGACTCAGGCTTAAATAAACATTTAATACATGTTTAAATTTTTTGGTTTTATATGATTATGATAACTAATGTGACGCTTTAACAAAGTTAAAAAAAAGTGAGGGTTGGGCTTGTTTTTTCATTTCTTTTTCCGATTTGGGGACTCTCAAAATTTGCACAAGGACTCTTAAAATTTTATACTTGGGAGTCACAAGGACTCTCATTTTTTGGGGGTGGAGGGAACACTGCTACCAGTACTACTACTAGTAATAAGTACTACTACTACAAATAAATGGCATAAATAAAGAAAATACATAAATAAATAAAGATTACTACTCTCACCTTTCCTACTTCAGCATTACCCATACTGATGATTTTCACCCTCAAAGGCCTTTTCACACGTGCGGATTTACTGGTTTTGTCCATCCTGGAGCATGTGAACACTGGACACAAAACTGATTGAGTGATTCAGAAACAGCTAATGGAGTAGGCTAATTAAACTTTTTTTTTGCATGAACAATATTCATGTTGCGCTTTCAATACGGGGCCCACTTCTGTGACCTCTAGCACACTTCCGATAGGTTCCGCAGATTAAAGTGTACAGTGTGTTTAAGTCATGATTGTAGCATCATTCCAAACAAAAACGTGCTAATCTCATCGATCTTCCCCTCGCACCACACTACATTCGTTTTCAGTTGTCGGGGCACGTACTAAACATTGGGTTCGCACCAAGGTAATTCCTGATTTTTAATTGGTTTAATTTAAATTCCAAATTGGAATGGAGTTATCAGACATTGTTACAAGATTGTCACTTTGTGAAAATACGGAGAAAAATATTATGCTACCTTTTAGTAACTGGTAGCGTTTTCAGTCTTTATAATATGCTAAAAAACGATAGATGGGAAAATGTTGCGCCTTTCCACATTCTGTAAAACTTATGTTATTGTAAATTGTACTTCATCTAAGTGGTGTTGAGACATTATTTCACGGTATGCTTATAAGTTTCAATAATTTCTGATCACGTGACATCAACAACCAGGCAGCCATTTTAAAAAGCAGAAGGTTTTTCAAACCAGGAAATGATGTGAAATGGAAAAGAAAATGCATTTGTTGAAGCACAATATCGTTATTTTTAGTTTGGTTTTGGCATTCTTTGTCACTGCTTTGCAATCTGCTCCGGCTGTAAAGCTTACCGAAGGGGAAGATATTTATGTGGACATTCCAGACCCTTTGAGCCGAGTGGTTGGCAAGAGTTTCCCGTCACAATATCATCAGTTGCCAGACCGCTGGGTGAATGTTTTTCTTGGAATACCCTATGCCAAGCGACTCGCGCAGTTTGGCACAGAGTGGAAAGAAAAGTACAGATTTATGGTGAGTATTGGATTGCATGATGGTCAGGACTGTACCTAGGCTAAAAATTAACTCGCAATATTATGAATTGAAGGTGGCAAAAAAATGACTACAATTTAGTAAATTAGTAGGCCCCTACAAACACTAACAGTATGCAAGCATTTCGGATGTATCATTGGGACACCAAAATAAAAAAAGTATAATAATCATTGAAATTACATGTCACATGTAAAAGGCATATGAGTTTTAATGTTTATGAAAGAAATAGCTATTTTAACTCATTTTAAAAACTAATATTTGTAATAATGAGCTTTGAAATTTAGGGACACCGTAGCATCCGAAATGCTGTTGGTAAGAAGTTTTATTTAATTGATTATTTTATTTGCTTGATGATTTTGTTTATTTTTTTGCTTTATATTAGTCAAATATGATGTTGTAAGATGGTTGGCATTAAATTGTATGTGTATTGTTAGAGTCCATTTAATGATCTTTGAAATAATGGGACACCGCAGCATCCGAAATGCTGTTAGCAGAAAGTTATACAAATTAATATTTTATTTGCTTGATGTATAGTTTATTTCTTAAAAAATAGTATATAAATCAATTATGATGTAGTATGGCTGGCATTAATTTTAAGATGTATTTTACCTTAATTGTTGTGAAAACAATGGGACAAAATTACCCTGCACACTAAACATACACAAAAATAAATAACATTAATTTAATTCTTTTTTTAAAAGTCAGCAACATTCTTTTACAGACAAAAATGTATTGTTACATATAATTATTTATGAATACAAAGATACATATAGAGAAATTAGAGAAAAATATTACTGGAAAAAAGTAAGTTTAATGGCAAAGAAAATCAAGTCGTCTTCAAAACACTGCTTCGAAAGCACATGGCATTTCGGACGGACACGTTACCGGAAATCGGGACACGTCACTGTAAATTGCATTTTTCTATGCACAGGAATTCCCTATTTCCTGTGTATACGTCATCATTTTGTGAAGAATATCCTTGCGAATGAATGTATAGGCCTACGATAGTTTGAAGAAGTGAATTTGAATGAAAAAATGTTTGCGATGATTTCGCATTTCGGATGCTACATTTGGGACGCGAAGCTATAAATCGTTACGTAGTAAACAGCACTGTACTGTTTATTTGTTTAAATGTTTTGCAAAATACAATGTTTTTTATGGATTTTTTGTTTTGGATGCGTCGATTTGAAAAAGCCTTTTCGAAAATAGCATAGCAATGACAAAAAAAACATTAGACTTTGGGACACGATTGGAAGCATCCGAAATGCTTTTTTTAATATCAAATATTATGCAAATATCAAACTCCATATAAAAATCTTTGCATTCATTTAAGAAGTTATTTATATAAACTCAATAAATTTGGCATAATTGATTCATTTATGATATCCTTTCCAATACATTTTCTTCATAGAAAATAACGACTGCAACTGAGTCCGTTTTAGAACGCCATTTTGTGCCTCCACATAGCTATATTTTTTTTCATTTTCTAAAGATACATTACAGGTAATATAGATAGCTAAAACCATACAGATTTATAGGTCTGCATTATGTTAGTCTAGCTTAATAACCATTATGTTGATTATTTTCATATTTTTATTTTAATATGAATTATTTTAGAAGCACCCTCTGTGACACCAGTATTGAAGAAGAACTCATATAAAGTTGGCAAAGAATCTTTATTTATAAAGAGATTTGCTATCAAATAGATATAAGATTAAAAAGAAATGTTTACATTAGTAAAGAAGCTTATCTATTGATACATTATCAAGTCGGTCAATTTTTGACAAATTTTAATCGTTAAAAGTTCTTTTATACTTAAAATGAAACAACCTGAAACGGCTACTGCACATACAAATTGTGTATAATATTATAACATAATCACAAAATAAAAGTGAGATCTTACAAGTCTCTATTAAAAAAAAATCTGGTTCTTATTAAAAAAAAATAATGTCCAATGTAACACGGAAACCAAATTAAGCTTGACGATAAATTATATTCGGCTAAATAATATTTATCAAACTTAGCGTATCCAAATCAAGTAAAATAATAAATTTAAATAAGTTCACTTGTCACTGCTGTTTCAAAGAGCATTTTTATTTATTTATTAACAAATTTTGAACGGATCTCATCATCCATCGTAACAAGAACGACAAAAAATAATGGTTTCTTGGCTTCTAATTACGTTGGACTAGCCGGAGATCTATTTTCATTAAAATAGGCACCATAGTCGAATTAAACTTATCCTAACAACTAAATAATCATAAAATATTATATAAACATGAAGAATCTTACAGTAAAGAGTCAGTTTTCTTGGTGACACTGTGTGCGTTGTCTAACGTAACAACTACGTGATACTTGGAAACCACACACAATGAAAAAGATTCCCCGCGTAAAATGAAACCACGCGAGAAGGGACGAGTGTATATATCAATCCGCTAATGAGGCCTACTTTACGTCATTAAAATAGTTCTACTAGGTATGCTTTGAAATAAGCAAAATAAATTTGTGTGTAGTCCAACGTAACACGAAAATCCGGAAACGATGTCAACCGATGCTTTTCAGACCATCAAAGCATTTACATAACAACTAAATTGTTATTTGTAAACATTGGAATTCATTCATAACATACCAACAAGAAAGACAACTCTAAAAAAACCATGTATTCTTGCGCTTAAGACGAAGATCAATTTTTCAAAACATTCTGCCTGTTTCGGAAACCATGCGTTACGTTGGACATCCAAATTTACTCCGGCTATAATACACAAAATACAAAACAAATTGTTTTTGTAAGTATTGTTCACGTTTAAACTATTACTAATGAGTTAGATTATAATAATTTTACGTGTTCTATGACATCTTTATTTATGTAAACACTTAAAAAGTTAAAAGAAAACCCGGTCATTCTCATGTCACAAAATTAGGTCAAATTTTAGGCCACTTTCAGACATTTACAAAGCAAATACAAAGGTTCTATAGACATTTTCGTCTTGAAATTATTAATACTATCTCTCCGATCACTTTTAAATAAGATAATAGCAAAAGGAAAGGCAAATAAGCAGCTTGTTGTGATAAATATTATCTAGAAAAGCAGCACCCCTCGCGGTGCTCAGCTTTGTAGACAGACCCATGTATCGTTGATTTAAAAATTATGCAAACAGCTAACAGTAACACTGTCACAATATGAATAGTTAAAACTTTACTAAGAGTAATATGGAGCTCATCGAAAAATTCATGAACAATAAACACGATATGGTGAGTTACAGAGAAGCTAGGAATAGATGAGGAGGTGATGATTTTAGAATCGAAAAAATCTGCAAACAAGCTTCACTGTTGTTTAAGCCATATATGGTTTAAAACTTGGGGAAAACGTTGCGGCTAATAATAGTCTGAAATTTACGGTACCTATGGGTTTCTTGTATTTTTCTAAGAATATATATTATTCATAACACATAAATCATTGTAGAATCACTGTCAGATAACAACTACTAAGCATCTGATGATAAGATTTTGCAATTGCAGAATCCAGAAGATCCATCATGGTATGACACATGGGATGCCACCTATATGCGGCCAGCATGTCCTCAGATGCCATGGCTGATCCGAGAAACTATTCCCAATTTCAGTGACACTGATGAAGACTGTCTGTTTCTGAACATCTATATGCCAAGAGTAAGTGTCATTGTTGATTGTATGTTACAAGTGTTTGGTGTTTCAGTGTTCCCGATTACGCACAGTAGTGCGTCAATTACGCACAAAATATGAAAAATTACGCAGGAAAATTTGCATGTGTGCGTCCTGTTTGGAATCGCTGAAGTCATAAATACGACCAACGAGTGGCGAACTAATTCACGACATAATCAGAATCAGAACCCAACTGAGACTGCCATTAACATTGCAGACGATTAAAGATTGTGTCGGGAGTTGTCGTCCTTAAAAATCGCATGTGCGCGCATTGTAAACTTCCTCCAAGCAATACATTCACAGAACAAAAGAAATCTTCGTTAATCCATTCTTTGATTCTATTATACACGATCATGTCACTTCTGACTTGGTTGACTGGGCCCAAAACCCGTTCATCCACCGATTTGGGGACTCTCAAAATTTGCACAAGGACTCTTAAAATTTTATACCTGGGAGTACCAAGGACTCTCATTTTTTGTGTGTGGAGGGAACACTGTGTTTTCCCCCTCTTTATGGAGTTCTATACAGCCCAGCGCGTGTTTTGTGTATTTTACGTTGTTGGGAGCAACCACTCAAATCATGCATGTGTAGTATGCCTACCATTATTTTAACTGCTGAGAAAATGCATGCCTGTGTGGTAACGTTCATTTCAATGTCAGTTGTCAGGCAAACAGACACATCTAATTCAAACCAATGCAGACCTGCCACATTTTATTGGTTCAATTGTGACACAAAAATCAGCTTGATGTCTAAGCAACTGAATACTCAACAGACCGAGATCGTCCAGTGAACTCTTCTGCACCCCACCACCCACCCATCCTTCCACGCTATAATAATAAACCCTTCTGCCCATCCCATCTTTGAACATTTGCTATATTTTCTGAGCATTGCGTTATCTGTTTAACAATTATTGTATTGATTTGTTTTCTGTGCATTGTGCAGAGGCGTGGAGAATCGTCCAATACTGTCCTCTACCCTGTGTTGGTGTATTTTCCTGGGGGTGGTTTTATCATGGGCTCTGGTCACCAGTACCCAGGATATTTCCTCGCCGAACGTAACGTCGTGGTTGTTACCATTAATTATCGACTTAACGCTCTTGGTATGATTTTTATTTATTCTTTATCCATTATACATCATGTTGAATCCTAGAATATTATACCTTATTTTATTTTATTTCAGGCTGCTTTATCTGTTACTTTTTTTTTTTATCTTTTGTTGCTTGGTAGGAAGAAAGTACATTTTTATATTTTTGAATCTTATTACCATTAGAGCTATTTCCTTGATTTTGATAGCTAACATGCATTTCACCTCTAGTTTCTTTTCTTATAAGTTACTTGGTCAATCTTTGTTCGTTTGTTTTATTTAAAGTGTTGAAATGAAGATATTGTTAACTTTCCACTGAAATAATGCCCAATCCATCTGTTCTCAGCAAGCTTTGCCCAGAATGAAACTGTTGCAAGACAATGGTGGATTCAGCCCCGATGCTTGAGTCTGTGTAACTCATGTTTGTATCCACACAGCCAGTTCACTCAATAACGATGCAAGAATTCTTTATAAAGTTTTTGAACTTTATTCAGCAAACATCATCCTCAACTGCAAACAGCATCATCAACTGCATTCAAAAACTCCATCCAAACGCGCAAATAGTTCTTCATTTAGAGTTTTTACAATATAAAAATACATAGAGAATTCTAAAATCAATAACCAATCAAAACAAAAATCATTACAGGAAATACGCATTTGTCTTATGTCATAGAATGTTTTTTGAACAAGATTTGAGCACCTGTTGCTAGAGAGATCTGGAATCGTCTGTTGGTGGTAAACAAGCATTTAAAACATATTACATATCCAGTGAATTTTTTTAGCAGTGTGTCTTTATTATATTTGTGATAGTTGTATCATTATCATATGGTGATTTTCTGGAAAGGCAATGGTGAAATAGACAATTAACATTTGAAGTATCAATTCCAGACAATTTAATTAAATATATTTCTTCAAGTCTTGGTGACTGTACACTTAAGCCATCAATTGTATTATTTCAGCTTTATTTTCAGATTGTTATATCTTGTTTGTGTTGGCATCTTGTGTACAGTGTCAGGGGTCACGAATAAGAGAAGGGAGGTAATTGTTAATTGTTGGGGTTGTGGGTCAAGGGTTGGGGTTGGGTTAGATTTCCCATTCTCCTGTATGTGTGCGTTGAATAAAAGTGTATAAATGTTCATCTGGCATTTGTGTTAGTTTTTTTAGTTTGAGTTTGTATCCCTTCACTGGTTGAGGTCACTGAACCCATTCAGGTGACGTGACAATCTCAATATTGCTACAACAATAGCCACTGAAGAAAACAAACTAACATTATGCAGAGACTTTTCCAGCAACAACATAGAACCAAATCAAAGGCAGGGCTCGACACAACCGACTGTTTGGGACAGTTAGAACTGGCCGAGAGGAAAGTTATTTTTCAGCTGCCAAGTCAGTCGGCGTGAGTTTATTAGCCTAGAGGGAACAACAGTGAAACAGTATGACGCTGCCAGGCACTGGACAGATGGTGGCATAGGGCCGCTAGAAGGTTGTACTCTCAACAAAGCAGGGACTGGCTGCTAACTTCCACCTGTTTTTGTTTACTTTATTTGACTTGGCCAAGCAGAAGTGTTTAAATGTGCAAAAATGCTGCAATACAATTCGCATGAATATCTTTTCTGTTTCTTTATCAAAATTGTAAGAAAGGTTTGACAGGCGGGAAATGTGGGACAGGTAAAATATTTGATTGCTGTCGAGCACTGAAAGATAAATAAATCCTATCATTCGTAATATTCCAACTTATCGTGCACATCTCACTCACAACAGAAACTGAAGACCAAAATCTTTACAGACCATCATAAAGTGCAGGATTCGGTGCAACTTGACCAAAGTAGAGTCAAAACTGATGAAATGAGACAATTGGGTGAGGACAAAAAGTACAACAGGTTTGCCTGCTGGGAGTGCAAGCATTATAAAATCGAAAAATGTTTTTTCATTTGACACACCTGTGCTTTTAGCGCCTCTTATATTGAGAAGGTTTGTTTCTAATTCATTAAGTTTTTTTGTGTGTATACTTTACAGGTTTTCTGAGCACAGGTGACAGATACTCTCCAGGCAACTATGGAATGTTTGATCAGGTGAAGGCGCTGGAGTTTGTCAAGCGTTACATCAACTATTTCCGAGGTGATGTCAAGCGCATCACTATCATGGGTCAAAGTTCAGGGGCTGCCAGTGTTGGCCTTCACCTTGTGTCTCCACGCTCTGATAGTGAGTTACATTTTTAACTTTGTTATTTTGGTCATTGTGGGGGAGGAAATATTACCATGGACTATGTGTTTACTGCATAAGATGTTTAATCATTAAGCTTTTCTTTTTTGTCAGACTTGTTCACTCAAGCAGTCATGTTGGCTGGTTGCGATCTGAGTGAATGGGCTGTTATCAAAACTGAAGACTCCATTGAGTATTCTCAGCGTTTGGCCTATGAGGTGGGATGTCCTACATCTGATAATCAGCGTTTGATCGACTGTCTGAGGTTCTCTCGCAGCTTCCATGAAATTGTTAATGCTTCAGCCCGTGTCCGTATGCTGGTAAGAGTTTTCCATTGATCACCAATGATATTGCTAAATTTTTGAATGGTTTTATTGTAGAACTCAAATTATTGGGAATCATGCAATAAATTACCTGTTATCATTGTGGGTTGCTTGCATTCTATTGTTGTTTTTACAGATAGGATAGTGTTACACTCAGTTTGATGTTGGTGTTTTCTATCAGTATCTGATTCAGCCCCGATGCTTGAATTCCTGATAGTTGTGTAACTCAGATTCGTTTATTCACGCAGCCCGTCCAAACAGCATACAAGTCACAAAGTCGACGTATGAAGTTTTCCACTTTTATTCAGCACACATCAACAACTGCATACAATTCTCAATTCAACTCAACAACTTTCACAGCAACTCTCCAAATCACTATCAACAACTTTACTGTCTCCCAACAGCAACTCGGCACACGATTAAATAACCTCTCTCTTTTCTGGAACAATTTGGTACATGGTAGAAATGACGTACTGCCACCAATCGAACTAAAGATCGTCATCACTGACTTACGTCATTACACATTTCTTCTCCTTCCGGATCGTTCCTTCAAATTTCTACAATTATCCCGAATCTTCGATCGATAGTAAACAAGCCGATCCAGAAGATTCTACAACAATATCGACTAACGAAAATTATCAACGTTATACAAAGCCTCTCCTAACAACAATGCAAACTCAAATCAAAGGTAAATAAACTCCATTATTGAATACTTTGCAAATCGAAACGATTAGATCTATCGTACATGTTTCAGCCATACTATCATTCGCGTTTCAACGTAACATAACCCCCCACTCAAGAAGAAATTTACCTAATTTCTTTCAACAACGTTGAAACGTAATGCACAAACAAAGTACAGAATTAAAACTTACTTCAGTCTGTCCGAACACTGTCAATGTTCTCAGTTCATTCACACAGAGTCAATGATTCTCATCTGCAAGTCTTTCTGGGTACTGTCAATGTACACAGTTTATCTACACAGTCAATGTTTTTCATCTTCAAGCCTGTCTAGATATTACCGATGTTCTTAGTTCACCAACACAGTCAATGTTCTTTCATCCGCAAGGAAACGGCGCCCTCGTCAGTTGCGGTCGTCATCGGCCCAGGGTCAAAGACGACGATCACGTGGGCTTTCCTGGAGTCAGTGCATCCTCCGTTGTCTTTTTCTTCCGTCGGATGTCCGACGCAGTCGACGTTGTCAGCTCCCAGGATGCATTTGCTGGGTCTCACGGTCAGGTTGGCTTCTGCGGGACGGTGGAACGGCTCCCTCAAGGTCTGCAGATGCTCCTTCCAGGTCTGGGTGTGGACTTCATGTTCGACTAAAGTCGTAGAGCCTGGGACATCATTGAAGTTGTGGGGAAACTCACCCATAAGGTCCTTGAGCTCCATCTTTTGACCTTCCGTCAAGCCTGGTCCTAGCTTAACGTCATCGATGCCTTCTTTGCTATGAAAATCTCCCAGTTCCAACAGTTCCTCGCTATCAAAGCTGTTATCGATCTCAGCTGCTGTCGCTGCATGCACAGTCTCTGATGGCCTTTCCACGTACAGCTTAAGGAGGTTGGCGTGGTATATCTTGGAATGCTGGCCGACCTTCACCTTGTAGTCGTTGATTCCCACCACGGTCTCCACTTCGTACGGGCCTTTCCACTGCATCAGCAACTTATTGTGGTCGGTAGGTAGCAGCACCAGCACTTTGTTGCCAGGTTTAAACTTCCTGTTCACAGCCCTACGATCGTAGTAGTGCTTTCCACAGTCTTGGGACTTCTTCAGGTTTTCTCTGGCTATCTCGAGAGTCTGCTCCAGCTTCTCCCGTAGCTCAAACACGTACTGGTAGCTGTTCTTCACCTCTGGGGTGTCTACTTCTTTCGTCCACAGTTCTTTCAGGATGTGCATCGGCCCTCGGATGGTTCTTCCGTACAGCAGCTCGAACGGAGAAAAGCCGGTGGACTCCTGCGGTACTTCTCTGTAGGCGAAAAGTAGGGCGTTGATGTAGCGATGCCATTGTCTGGGCTGCTCGCTGCACAGTTTCTTCAGGGTGGACTTCAACGTAGCATTGAACTTTTCGACAAGCCCGTTGCACATTGGATGGTAGGGTGTCGTAGTCAAATGCCGGATGCTCAGCAGTCTGTTGACCTCCTTCATGCAGTCAGAGACGAACTGCGTCCCGAGGTCTGTCAGGATCTCTTCAGGCACTCCAAGTCTACTGAACATGTCCACCAGTGCCTCTGCTACAGTTTCAGTGTCAATCTTCTTCAGCGGCACTGCTTCTGGGTACCGAGTCGCATAGTCCACTAAAGTCAGTACCCATCGATGACCTTCTTCACTCGGAGGTCTTATTTCGCCGATTAAGTCTAAGGCCACCCTCTTGAAAGGTCGGTCGATCAGAGGCATCCTCTGCATAGGCACTTTCGGGACCCTTCCTCGAGGTATGGTTTTCTGGCAAATGTCACACGATCGGCAGAAACGGCTGACGTCCGCATGAAGTCCTGGCCAGTAGAACACCGCCTGGATTCTATCCGACGTCTTCTTGATGCCTAAGTGACCTCCCATGATTGAGTCATGCGCTACTTCCATCACCTGGCGCCTTAGGGGTAATGGTACTAAGACTTGACGTAGTGGTTTCCCTCCGTTGACCCTCGGGTGCTGGAAGATTCTGTACAGGATCTTGGCCTTCACCTCAAAATAGACCGTGCCACTGCCCTTGGTCACGTGGTCTTGGCGGTTCCTATACTTGTTTAAAGTGCTATCAGCTTCCTGGAGCTGGATCAGCTTATCTCTGTCCACGATGGCAGCTTTGGAGTTGTCGGCGACCTTCAGTGGCGTAGACGTCTTGTCTCTCTTGGCCTGGGCCCTGGTAGTAACAGCACCGACGATCTCTGGTCGGCAGGGCTGAGCCGGAGTAACCACATTGTCCCGTAGCAGCTCTGTAAGGTCTCCATCGGGAAACGGCAATGGATCCTCCTCCACAACTTCGACGTGTTGAGTTGAGGCAGGACTCCACTCTGGATCGGGGTCGTCGGGTCGTCTCGCGCCGTCGATATTCCCAATCATCAAATCATACAGCGGCTTCTTCAGACAAACCGCTTCGACTTCGCCTATGTAGAAAGGGGTGTTGACATGAATCTTCGCAACTGGCGCTCTCACACATTTGCTGTCGGCCATAAGTGTCCATTTTGAATCGCCAGTGAACTGTTCTTTAGCGATTAGGTCTTCTCTGACGATGACCCCACTGCAGCCAGAGTCTCTTAAAACAGTCACTTCATGATTTCCGACGCGTCCCTTGGAAACAGGCATGTTCTGGACGGTCATCGCTGCGCTGGCTACGACGGGGATGGATTTCCCGTTGGCAAGGAGAAGTTGGCCATCGGTGATGCACTCTTGCACGTCCGCAGGAGTAGCTGCGCGATCGGTCTCACTCGGAAGAATGACGCTCCCGCCGCACACTTGATGGTCAGATCTACTGGTTTGCCGTTGACTGGAGAACCGCCTCTGCCGGTTGCCCGCCGCTGCGTTGTCCGTACTGCTCCGCTGTCCGCTACTTTTGTTTTGAGGACAATTAGCCGCCCTGTGGTCTGTAGCGTTGCAGGTGAAACAGCCTCTTGAATGCCCTTCCCTGGGAGGAGGCGTGGAGTCTGTCTGTCTCTGGCTCGTCTGGCTTCCCTGGATCTGGTTCACATGGTTTCCAGTCTTCTGAAAATGTTTCGTCGCGCTGGGTGGCCCCAGGGTTTTCCCATGAGCGATGAGATATCTTTCAGCAGCCTCAGTCACATCTTTAAGCGTCTGCAGCTTTTGTTCTTCTAAGTGGGTCGCTAGGTCCTTGTGACAGGCATTGAGAAATTGTTCTTTCACAATCAGGTCATGGAGACTGTCGTAAGACTTCATTTCGCCTGATAACTCCACCCACTTGTGTAGATATGACGACAGGCGCTCCACAAACTGCTTTGGCGTCTCGTCTGACTTAGGCCGGCATTCACGGAAGCGTTTACGGTAGCCCTTCTCTGTAAAGTTGTAGCACTGCAATAGGGCCTCTTTCAAGACGTCGTAGTTTTTGGCGTCATCGTTCGACAGTCTGGTGTAAATTTCGAGAGCTTGCCCCGTCAGAAGTGCACTCAGTCGAATTGCCCAGTCTTGAGGTTGCCAGTTAGAGCTTTCAGCGAACCTTTCGAATCTCGCCAGATAACTGTCAATCTGGTCCTTCCCGTCGACGAAAGCTGGCAATTTTGGAGCCGTATGGTCGTTGGTGACTTGTGGCGCATGCTGATTGTTTTGGATACGCGCCAACTCTATTTGGTGCTGACGCTCAGCTTCTCTTTCTTGCCGCTGCTCTTCTCTTTCTTGACGCCGCTCTTCTCTTTCTTCTCGGCGACGCTGCTCTTCTAATTCTCGTTCTTCGCGGCGACGCTGCTCTTCCTTTTCTAGACGCTTCTCTTCTAATTCTCTTTCTCTTTCTTCGCACCATATTCTCTCTTGAGACTTGACGTACTCCGTCAGCTGTTTGCCTTTTAGATTTAGTTCAACCCCTCTCTGCCAGAAGTCAGCCATCTTGATGCTTCTGGAAAGTTCTTTTCAAGAAAGTTCTTTTCTAGAAAGTTCTTTTCTGGAAGGTTCTTCTTCTAGAAAGTTCTTGACTGTAGAGTTCTTTTTTTCTGGAAAGTTCTTGACTGTGCTGTACCTTTCTAGACTGTTCTAGAACAGCACGCTTTCTGCAGTAGCGCTGATGCTTGTCACTAGTCGCCTTCGCTGACGCAGGCCCCGCTGTCCTCGTCGTATGCGACGCTGCACCACGCTGGTGTTGATGTATACGCTCCTGTGCTGAAGTAGACGCGACGTCCGCTCGCCGCTCTCTGTAACACTGGCGATGTAGCTCCGAGACTGTCCCTCGACGTAGTCTTGCGGCAGCTACGTAGTCCCGATCTGTTGTTCGCTCACGAAGCAACTCTTCAGCGACTACACGCCCTTGCAGTCAACCCGAACCTATCGGTGATGTAGTCCCAGTATGTTGGCCCCTCTCGACGCAACTCGTTGGCGGCTACCCTCGATGACTGCCTCTCGTAACGTTGACTCGCTTGTTGTAGCAGTTGAACCCTTGGCTATGGCGTGAATCGCGGCTTGACCCCCAAAATGTTACACTCAGTTTGATGTTGGTGTTTTCTATCAGTATCTGATTCAGCCCCGATGCTTGAATTCCTGATAGTTGTGTAACTCAGATTCGTTTATTCACGCAGCCCGTCCAAACAGCATACAAGTCACAAAGTCGACGTATGAAGTTTTCCACTTTTATTCAGCACACATCAACAACTGCATACAATTCTCAATTCAACTCAACAACTTTCACAGCAACTCTCCAAATCACTATCAACAACTTTACTGTCTCCCAACAGCAACTCGGCACACGATTAAATAACCTCTCTCTTTTCTGGAACAATTTGGTACATGGTAGAAATGACGTACTGCCACCAATCGAACTAAAGATCGTCATCACTGACTTACGTCATTACACATTTCTTCTCCTTCCGGATCGTTCCTTCAAATTTCTACAATTATCCCGAATCTTCGATCGATAGTAAACAAGCCGATCCAGAAGATTCTACAACAATATCGACTAACGAAAATTATCAACGTTATACAAAGCCTCTCCTAACAACAATGCAAACTCAAATCAAAGGTAAATAAACTCCATTATTGAATACTTTGCAAATCGAAACGATTAGATCTATCGTACATGTTTCAGCCATACTATCATTCGCGTTTCAACGTAACAGATAGTTGTTTTTCTGACATTTTTTAAATGGGAGGCTCCTGATTTTATATGGTTTGTTTCCATGCGTGTGCATTCACACCTTGTTGATTGCTACGCACAATTAACTCTTTCCCTGCCAGGCATGTTTCCACGTTTGTGCCAGACATTTCTCTGGCACCGGAAAGAAAGTTCAGTACCTTAGGCATTTAAGCTACTGTTCTTTCAATAATAGTTGTTAAATAGACATATTTCATATCAAATTAAAGGTAAAAGAGTGAAGAATAAGAAAAAAAAAACCACAAATGTTAATTTGATTATGTTATTGAAATATGTGTTTTGAAAGCATGTTGATCTTTTTGAAATTATAAAATAAAATAATAATATTTCTACATACCACGGTGATAAAAAAAAATCTGGAGGAATAATTCCAATCACTGAATCAGCTTCACACACCAGAAAGAAAATTTATTTAGGATCAAAATACACTTTACAGTTTGAAATTATATTGATTATTAGCAGAGTTTGACACACTGTCGATTGTGCCCATCACATATGCTTAGTAAAATGCACAAAAAACACCCTAAAAACGAATCAATTTGAAGAAACCACGCACGTGTCGATCGGGAACGAAAGTAGAAAGAGTTATCTCTCTTTGGTTAAAAAAAAAAATGGATTGGACTGCACAAAAAACCGGAACTAAACGGAATACTGAAATCGACGATATATCGTCGATTGGCACAAACATGGCGGCTCAGATCGACGATATATCGTCGATTGGCAGGGAAAGAGTTAAACAAAAGCACCACATGCGCATACAAGAACTCAGCATAGTATATGTGTCTGTAGAGCTTCGTTATCTAGAGTGTGTCTGGAGAGATCTTTTAGTAAGTAAAGCATTTTGCTGATGGGATTAGAAAATATATGTTGTAATCTGTTGTAATTGGGATTTTACTATTGCAGCCTGGAAAGATCGGTAACCCATGGGGACCTGTGGTGGATGGGCAGATTGTGGGAATTGACAGAGCATTTCTACCAGACCCTCCTTTGGATTTGAGACGTCAGAGCAGAATGAAGAAAATTCCCCTTCTGGCAGGCATGAACCAGGACGATGGCGCTTATTTCATTCGTATGTATTAATCTCTCTCTCTCTCTCTCTCTCTCTCTCTCTCTCTCTCTCTCTCTCTCTCTCTCTCTCTCTCTCTCACTCTCTCTCTCTCTCTCTCAAAATCTGTGTGTGTGTGTGTGTATATATATATATATATGTATATTCTGTGCGTTCTCACTCTGTTCATGGATTTTTTTTTTTTTTTTTGACCATTTTATCATAAATACTTTTCTGCACAAATTTCTGCAAGACTAGGTTGAATCAGACCTTTACGATGATAATAATAATAATGGATGCTGCATATGTGCTTTTACCCAATTCACCAATCAAGCTCAAAGCACGCGATCTGTACCAATATACACGCTCACATGTTTCACCCACCCACATACACACACAACGCACGTTTGTTACTCACGCCAGCTCAAGTCTATACCTATAGAACTTTTTAGCTTCTGCTGCAGACTATTTTTAGCTTGCAGACACCCTTTCTTGCAGACAAAGGCGGCCTGCGGCGGGAACTATTTAGTAGAGTCTAATAGCAGTGTGTGGTGATGGTTGTCGAATATATTTATTATTTGCTCACGAACTTGTTCTTACAAGGTGCTGAATTTTGGTGATGTTTGCCACTATTGTTTCAACTATATTGTGGAGAAGTTTCATGGATTATCTACTGTTAGTTTATTTTTGGTGATTATTTTATTCCTTTTCTAGACTTGCAGTGATTGCAAATTACACTATATTTTAAGCATTTTGACGACCTGGTTTATTCTGTGTTCGATTTGGGATAGTCAAGGTATTAGTCGCTGTGTGTGTGTGGTTTTTTGTGTGAAGAAACTTTCATAAGTGTACTTCAAGTTGATGTGATCTTTGAAAATTATCCTCTGGTGGAATTTTGTTTTTAGTGCGTTTTTCGACTGTGGTACGTTACTGGCAAATTGTGTGCAACAGGCGCCCAATTCCTTTGAGTTCACTGCAGTTTTGTTTTTAATTTATGTAGACCTAGTTTATGTTGGACTGGAAAGTTTCAGTTAGCTTTTAGTTTATTGCTTATATACAGAAGAAGTAGGAGGTAACACATGTTACATGAAAATGGATAGTGAATCTCAAATATCTCATACAGAACAGTATCACAGAGATAAGTTAAACTCTCTATGCCGATTGTGTGGAGAAAGATCGAAAAGGCCGAGAGAAAACATACAAAAATGGATTCTGTAAAACCGTAGCATCTGAACTTTTGGACATCTATGGTTTGCAGTATTCTGTTGAGACTGATGGTATAGTCTATCCGAGTATATTATGCTTCACATGTCGACATCGCACACGAAAAATCAAAATACAGCCTGACTCGAGTTTGTTGCGTCATGCATATAGCCGCAAAGCGTATTGAGGGTTCACAGCATCTGTAGTCAGTATACAATACCAACATACAGGTCAGTGACTGTGCAGTTTGTAGTCAGTATAAACAGGTGAACAGGAGCGCATGTGGAAGACGCATAAAGAAGAAAACTTAAAAATATGGATGCACTAAAACGGCTACGCATAACTCGACTGTCACTTTCACTGACGCCTCCACTGAGACTTACACTGACACTAGTTTCCAGCCAACAGTTACATCTACTCCCGTACGAGTCAATGTAAAAACGCTACTTCTAGACTTCTAGGGAAAGAAGGGAGTGACATCTGATAGAGACAGACAAGAAACAGCTACTTACACATCCAGCTCATCTGTCACTACCACACAGCAGTGTCCCACACCTGCGCAACACACAAGCACAGCAGACTCTGCATCACAAACGGACTGTGAGCAAACACAAACAAACAACTCAATCCGACCTCTTAACCAGCTAGCAACACCACTGACAAGGGAAGAAGAGGCCTATTTAACAGGTTTGGTTCAGATCAAAATGAGTCAGTCAGATGACAGACGAACCATTATTTTTAAAACCAAAGCACAGTCCATTGTTTTGAAAAAGATAGTAAAAGCTAGAAAGACATCTTCATTAGCAAGCAGCCCTTTGAGATAAAAAGGGCAGCTGAGATCAATAAACTCATAAAAGTCATTTCAGGATCCACACAGGAAGACTTTGAGAAACAAGAGAGGAAAGAATTAAAAGTTCAAGTACACAGAAAAAGACACACATTCTTATCCTATCCTATCCTGTCCCATAACCCGAAGGTCGTAGGGGCACCACAGATGATCGCTTAACCAGCATACTCCATCTTTCTCTGTCCTCAGCAGCCCTGAGCTTCTCATCTGTCACTTGTCACCTGAGCTTCTCATCTGTCATCTGTCGCTTCGCTCAGTGTCAAACCAGTCCATTCTCGAATGTTGTCCTCCCACCTCTTTTTCGGTCTCCCCCTTCTTCTACCTCCTTGCACTGTGCCTTGCAGAATGGTCTTTGCAAGGCCTGATGATCTGGTGACGTGGCCATACCATCGGAGTTTCCGTTTCTTCACCACTGTGAGCAGGTCATCGTGTTGTCCAATGGCTTGTGTGATGGTCTGTCGGACTTCAACGTTGGTGATGTGTTGGGTATAGGAAATGCACAGAAGTCTTCTGTAGCACCTCATCTCCATGCTTTGTATTCTTCGTTGGAGATCTGCTGTGAGGGTCCATGCTTCGCAAGCATATAGGAAGATGGAGATGACCAGAGAGCGCAGCAGTCTTACTTTGGAATGTAGACTGATGGTTCTGTCTTTCCAAATGGGCTTCAACCTTGTCAGGGCAGCAGTTGTTTGTGCGATCCTGGAGAGGACTTCCTGTCGAGACCCATTGTCTGACACAATGGCTCCTAAATATTTGAAGCTGTGCACTGTGTTGAGGGATTGGCCTTGTACTTTGATGTCCGTGTTGATGCCATTGGTGTTGTTGGTCATCATTTTGGTCTTCTCCGCACTTATTTCCATTCCATAAGCTCTGGAGGTGGTGTCAGGCCTCTGTACAAGCTGTTCAAGTTCTTGTTCCTCTCCAGCCAATCCATCAATATCATCCGCAAAACGAAGATTGGAGATTGCTCTGCCCCCTATACTGACTGTGCCTTCGTGATCTGCAAGAGCATCTGACATGATGCGCTCTAGGAAGATGTTGAAGAGTGTTGGAGAGAGTAGGCATCCTTGACGCACACCGATTGTTGTTCTGAACCAGTTCCCGATGACGCTGTTATGGAGGACTGCACTGGTAGCCTTGTCATACAGGCTTTTGATGACTTCTATAATTTTAGGGCTGATGTTGTACACTTTCATGGTTGCCCATAGAGCTGCATGCCAGACTCGGTCAAATGCCTTCTTGAAGTCTATGAACACATGATATAGATGTTGTTGGTGCTGTAGGTATTTCTCACAGATTATTCTGAGGTTGAAAATCTGTTCAGTGGTACTTCGCCCTGCCATGAATCCTGCTTGTTCTTCAGCTATGATTTGTTCAGCTTGTGGTTTCAACCTGTTGAGTATAGAGCGTACCGGTTTGCGGGCATGCGCAGTGAGAGCATAGCAACCACAGCCTGCACGATCGCTGGCCTCACATGAAGTGGACAAGATGGCGGCAATTAGTGATGCTTGCGCGAAGGATAGCATCGATTGCATCCCAAATTCAGTATCTCCCTAACTTCACACCGTTGTCAAAAAATGTGCTATAGTGGGGGATGAACAAATTCAAATCTCAGTTCATCGACGATGTTCCGAGTTTTCAAGGATGGATCAACAGAAACTGTGGAAGTAGCTGCAATTAATGTTACAGATCTATGCAGAAATCTTGCCGACCCACATAAACTCGTCATCGAGATCAACATCAGAAAAGAGTGTATTTCCGAAGCCATGTGCGATTGCAAAGCAGGGTAAGTTTATCATGTTCTTTAAAAAAAAAATATTTTCGAAATTTATTATACATAATTTTAGTTATATAATCCTAGTAGTAAATTTCGCCATTTTCACTGTTTTATCTGCGTGTTCAGTACCAACAGAACAGGACAGAACACAATAGTGTTACACATTTTATTGAAGCTAGCATATCGTCCATTTTATAACATTCTTGAATGCACAATAAATAGGGAGAGAGAGAGAGAGAGAGAGAGAGAGAGAGAGAGAGAGAGAGAGAGAGAGAGAGAGAGAGAGAGAGAGAGAGAGAGAGAGAGAGAGAGAGAGAGAGAGCAAAAAATGCATGTACATGTGCTATTGATTTTTATTTTTTTATTTTTATTTTTCAGTTTGGATGGTCACTGCTCCCACATTATCGGGCTTCTGAAGACTCTGCAATACTTCAAATTGCAGAACTTTACTCATGTCCCTGGTAAGTTGAGCTGCACAAGTATGCCGCAAGCGTGAGGGTGTGGCAGCACTAAGAGGCAGCAAAATCTCACCTGTCCCAATCCACCACCTAGTGCTATCACGCCCAGTTGAGAAGAGGAAACCAAGCATGTGTCAGGTTGACATTAACAGCAAGTAAGCACCTCATCTTATCAATTTAAAACATTACTTTTTTAAATAAGTTTTTTTCCATTATGTTTTGTGTGTAAACAACTCAGACAATTACCAGTCCTTAACAGTTTCATTTAGTACTGAAGGAGAAAAAAATTCATTCATCAATTCAGTACTAAAGGCAACACACACAAATCAATTCATGGGTCAATGTCTTCTTTGCATCATTCAGTGGAGTGTCAACAATTCATGCATGTGCCACAAACATTGCTCAATATTGTAACAAATAACTCATTCAGCTACACATGTTATACACAAATTTTACATTTGTGCAGGGTACCAAAGGTGACACAAGATGAAATTTCCCAGTTGAAGTCTCCCGCTGGCACACCTTTATCATACCTGAGAAACAAAAATTGACATAAACAGAATGTTTAACCTGCTTTGTCAGTTTGTGATGATTATTACACTGTGATTGAAATAAGCCATATTTCTTTAAGCAAACAGAATGTTTTTAACTTGCTTTTGTTCATATTGCTTTGAGATGGTTATTACTTTGACACTTGTCACATTTCTTGACATGAACACAATGTTAAACTTGATTTGTGATGATTATTAAATTGTGGGAATGATTGACTCTACAGGTAGTCTTATTTCTTGACATAAACAGAATGTTTAACTTGATTTGTGATGATTGCTTTGTGATGATTAATAAATTGTGGGAATGATTGACAATGCATGTAGTCTTATTTCTTGACATGGACAGAATGTTTAACTTGCTTTGTGATGATTATTAAATTGTTGGAATGATTGACATTTCTTGGCAAGGGCAGAATGTTTTGTGTTGATTAATCAAGCATGGTGACCATTAAAACTGTTATTGTTAGTGTCTATTATTCCCAAGTACATGAATCATGGAAACTGTATTTGTTAGTGTCTATTATTCCCAAGTACACAAAAAGAAAAAAAATAGTGTATTATATATCAGGGGGGGGGTGGTGGGGGCGGGGGGAATTCAAATATGTCAAGTACATTTGGACACGTTTCTGTTGTGTGTTAAATGTAATTTTTAATACCATGATTATGGGAAAAAAACCACTTACACAAAAAAATATTTGGTAACAGGGTGTTTAGTTTGTTTAGAATTTGCAGAATCTGTAGGACATGGAATGTATCTTTTTTTTTTTTAGCTAGTGGTCTCTTGGCTTTGTGGATAGAAGATCCATATGCAGGCATTGGGTAGGGGTGAAGCTCACAAGGTCCCCCATCTATGAAATGCTGGAATAAATTAAAAAAAAAAAACACTCAAAAATATAGTGTTTTGAAAAATATGCCTGTCATATGTACCTGTGTGATTTTCTATTTATCTCTCATTTCAGCGTGTGGTCACTCTGTGTGTGTGTTTGTGTGTGTGTGTGTTCTGCTTTATTTACATGTATGTATAACACATACTTTAAATTGGCAAAATATGACATTTCCTATCTCAGGTAAAAGGCGATAGTAACAGCCTCACATAAAACATTCAGCTATTTTCCCACTTTTCTCCTAAATGAAAGCAACAACCCTAACAAAAGAACAATAAAAGCAGCCTAACTGAGCATTTAATGAATCAAACCATTGCCTTCACCCAACATCTTGATTCATAAGAAGAGAAAAAGGCACAACATTACAGCTTAAAAAGATGCAATTGTAGTGGTACAAATTTGTAACTAATTACATAAAGAGCAAAAACAAACTTAC
The DNA here is from genome assembly GCA_036898135.1 of Oncomelania hupensis. Taxonomy (NCBI): domain Eukaryota; kingdom Metazoa; phylum Mollusca; class Gastropoda; order Littorinimorpha; family Pomatiopsidae; genus Oncomelania; species Oncomelania hupensis. The sequence continues at coordinate 25,594,153 of CM072526.1, forward strand.
GTGTCCTTACCCTACTGCAAACGCCTCGATTCTTTTGCTTGTTTCTATCTTCTAAGATGCTGACATTAAAGTCTTCATGCACGCTTTTATCCACGCCATTACGACGACTTTTCTTGTTTTGGGGTTAGGAAATGGCAAGAGTTTGCCTTTGATCGACTTGGGAAACCTTGCATCTCCGTTGAAATGAGCCTCGCGGTCACTATTGTTTATGTCGTCTGCTAGCGCGTGTGAGGCTCCAATAGGCACGCGCTAAAAGACTGCTCCCCGGCCGCCGACACGGAATTTTGGGATTGGTTGAAAATGCTGCATTCGGTACGCTCTATTATTTTCAGGAGGACCTTGCTGGGATGGCTGATGAGGCTGATGGTGCGGTAATTTTCACACTCCTGAAGGTTACCTTTTTTGGGAAGAGTGATGACAAGCGACTGGGTCCATGGTGTAGGCCATTCCCCACTCTGCCAGATCTTGTTGCAGATAATGGTGAGAGCATCAGTCATCGCTTCTCCTCCTGCTTGTAGCAGTTCCGCTGGTATGTTGTCCACTCCCGCTGACTTCCCTTTCTTCAGCGATTGCACTGCTGCCTCAACTTCTTCCCGGAGAATTGGGAGGATTTCTTCTTCTTCTCTGCTCTCGGGACATGCTAGAACTGATGGGTCTCCATTTGGTGTATGGTTGTAAAGGTCAGAGCAGTACTCTGTCCATCTGTCCAAGACTTCTTGTTCTTCTGTAAGGCAAATGCCAGACTTGCTTTGGATAGTGGAGACTTTGGGCTGTTTAACACTTGTCAGCCGCTTCACAGTCTGGTAGGCCTTCTTGCTGTTGTTCTTGTTCAGATTGTTCTCTATTTCCTGGCATTGATCTTCTATCCAGTTCTCCTTTGCTGTGCGCATGCCTTTTCGGATGTCATTGTTGATTTTTCGGTAGACATCAGCTCCCTGTGAGGTGTTCTTTTTCTTTTTTAACTCTCTTCGTTTATCACACAGATCCAAAAGTTCAGGTGTGATCCACGGCTTCTTCTTTGGTCGGTGCTTGCCAAGGATCTCAGTGGCGGCATCTGTTACAGCTGAGTTGAAGGTATTGGTCATGGTGTTGACATCTACTTCGCCTGCCCCCAAAATAAGCAGTGGTGCAAATTTCCCTCCAATTGTGGCCTGAAATATTTTTGCCACCTCCGGGTCTTGCAGTTTGTCCAGGTCGAACTTCAGCCTAGTGCACTTTGCTGTATTTACTCTCTTCAAATGGAGCCGGAAAGACATCATCACGAGATCGTGGTCACTTCCAATGTCTGCTCCTGGAAAAGTGCGTGTCCTGCCAATGTTGATGCTTGATCTGAAGCGTTTCTTGACCATGATGTAGTCGATCTGGTTGTGATGTTCCCCGCCGGGACTGTGCCATGTCCATCGTCTGGATTTTTTGTGGAGACCAAGCGTGTTTGCCAGGACCAGATTGTTGTATCTGGCAAACTCCAATAGCCTCAGACCCCTGTCATTTGTCTCGTTGTTGCAGTGGGGTCCGCATGTGTCTCCCCAGTTGTGGTGCGCATCTTGGCCAACCTTGGCATTCCAGTCGCCTTGCACTATGACTATGTCCTTCTTCGGCACTTGGTCAAGGACCGCCTGTATATTTTCATAAAAATCCTCCACTTCGCTGTCTTCATAGTCTGATGTTGGGGCATAGGCCTGGATGATGGTAATGTTGAAAGGGGTTGCTCTCAGACGGATGGTAATGAGTCTACTGGAGACTGGGCGGCAACCCATGACAGTGGCTAGAATGTTCTTGTGGACCAAGAATCCAACGCCGTGTTCGTGCCTGTCATCTCTACCGCTGAAATAGAGCTTGTGGCCTTTGTCAGTCGTTGTTTCACCTAGGCCTTTCCAGCGCAGTTCGCTGATACCTAGAACGTTCCATCGATAGTGGTCCAGCTCGTGGGCCAGTTCTTCTAATTTTCCTTCCGCAGTTAGGGTCCTGACATTCCAGGTTCCTATGGCGATGTTGTTTCTCGTGCGGATCTTGCTAGTTTGTCCATCAGTAGCATACTTTTCACCTCCGTCCTGGTGGCCAACGGAAGGCGCGGTCCTTGTGTAGCCGGGCGACGACCGATCCGGCATGGAATTAGTGGATAGCCTCATCATGTGTTGTGTCTTGGGCAAAAAAGACCTGGCAGGGCCCAATCCTCTCCAGGCTGTTGGCCACAGCCGAAATCCACGAATACAGTGTGGCTCGCCTTGGCCCTGAGCACGTGGTCGTTGAACCTGTAGTAACGTGAGGTTCCTCCGCCCTGGCCGGTGACTTCTGTGTAGAAGACTTTCGCCCAATGATGCCGTGCTAACACCACCCCTGTTAGTCGCCTCTTACGACACGCCTGGAAACGTTGGGTCTATTCTATTTGCCCGAACCCACAGAGCGTTACACACGCCAAATGCTTTGCACCAATTATCTTTGAAAAACAAGCAGCACGTATGAGATCACAACTTAATTTGCCATTGAATAAGCAGAAAAAACTTAGACAGTTGAACAGATCACATGGGATTTCAATGGCTAGTGAACATAAAGAAAGAGAGTTTCAAACGGGGGCAATGTGTGGTTTGATCGTTGTAGAAAATAAACAAATCAGAACCACCAATAAATCAAGGAAGTGTGAAGAAAAGGAAGAGCCTGTGATGTTGAGCAGAGACAGCCCAATTCATGCTAAATTTGCTGGAGTATGATAAAAAGAAAATGCTAGACTGGCATGATGGCAACATCCCAACAGATGAAATATGGATAAAACTAGGTGGAGACCACGGAGGGGAAAGCTTTCAGATGACTTTGCAAGTTCTTAATGTAGAAAGCCCCAATGCCAAAGACAATGCATATAATTATGATTGTTTTGGCTGAATGTAAAGACACCAATGAAAATCTTGCATCCATTTTAGGGCCACTAAAAGGAGAAACTGAGAGGCTGAAATGGGAGTTTGAAGGGACAAGCAGCTTAGGGTCTTTATGTTTGGTGATCTGGACTTTTTGCTTAAGATATATGGTATTTCAGGGCCATCAACCACACACTGTTGTTTGTGGTGTGAATCGTAAAGAGAAAAAATGCAGTCATATCCAGGAGATGAAGCAATGCCAGAAACACATAGGCAATTTGAAGAGAGATTACAGAAACTATGAACAACAAGGCTACCAAAAATCAGATGAAAAGCTATACTTTAATGTAACACGAGACCCCATTTGGAACATAGAAATAGACCATGTATGTCCACCATACCTGCACATTCTCCTGGGTGTAGTCAAGAAACACCATGACGCACTTCTAGTTCAGTGTCACAGTCTAGACAAACAACTTGCAGATGCACTGTCAAAACAGAAACCAGCAGATCTTCCAGATATAATGTTACACACCACCTGCGAATTTCAAAGTTGTGTCAGAAACATGCACACAACGCGAAACCTAGGTGATAAAATAAATTATAGTCAATTAGAATTTGCACCATATGAAGGACCAGTTGTCGCTGCTGTTGAAGCTGTCCTACTGAAACATAATATCAGGAGACAGGCCTACCACAGCGGCGCCATGATTGGCAATCACTGTAACAAGTATTTGCAGAAGGAGGTCATCAAAGATATTGTCGACAGCATCCCAAACGCAACAGTGCCACTGTCATCGGTTGCAGATATCCATACCAGAGCATGGTAAATTCGTACAGATTTTTAAAGACTCGACATACAATACTCAATAGTACACGAGCTGGTTGCCCATGAAAATTCAATCCAAGAAACGGAAATCCTGAAATTGAGGAAGCTATTGTACATGTCTACATTCCGAGAACAGTTTAGCTGTGAAAAAGGTGTAAATGTCACACTCAAGTAGGTAGTCAAAAGCCATTTTTAAAAAATGATTTCCTCATCACAAAACTGACATAGATTTAAAGAGCTTTTCATTCTGAACACAGTGGTATATTTTTTTCCCCATAGGACAAATAGGTAAAAAGTTATTAATGTTTGAAAATGCCGAATGTTGGTGTTTTTTTGGCAACGTTTTGGAATTGAAGAAATTGACAACTTTGGAGTCTCAAAGTGAAGCCAATATTGATACCAGAAAGCTGATTTTTGACAGGTAACCCCTTCATATATTATACTCCAAGCCCAATTTTCTTCAGGCCTATCCCATGTAATGTTCAGCCGTTTTGGTGCTTCAAAGTTGGGAAATCATCAAATTCGCAGTGCGTGCCGGCAAATGATAGGCCTACTGGTGTGCTACTACGCTCAGCACGCGTGTCGCTGAATAGGCCTACGAGTTGGCCATGGCCGGAAGAAAACCCGAACACCGTTTGGGTAGACTTTTCTACGGCAAAGCGCTCCGCGATACAGTAATGCACAAATTAATAAATACCCTAGTTTTATAAAGGAAAGTCTGCTCTTTATTTCTTGCTAAGTTTTAAACTTCTAGTTAAAATCAAACTTACATCAATACCGCTTTATCCACTTTGTTCGGCTCGTAACAAAACGTTTACACACGAGAGCCCACCATACTTATATGTAAATGAAGCTAAGTATCCGAACTTCTCATTGGTTCTTATTTTTAGGCCATCCAATGAAGTATCGCAAAGCGCTTAGACTTTGAAACGAGTCACCTCTCAGCAAACGACGGTGACAATTTTTTCGCAGCGGCATTCAGCGTTCGGATAGGGGCGTATTCAAAAGCTGTTTTCTCGGAATCTTTCGCATAAACATGCATTAAAAACAACACAGATGTAAAGATAAAGCTTTCAATTTTTATTTGAATACAGCCACTGTTCGTTTTGATGCAGTTTTACATTAATAATAAGTGTTGAAAGTGAAGTGAAAACTGAGTCAAAACTGCCGAGCGGACAAGAGCCAATGAAGGGCTTGGAGTACCTAACTCAAGCAACACATTTTAGAAACGCACATCATAGAGTGGATAAGGAGGTGGGGAATGGGAATGGCGTTCTATGGCCAACCAGCTGGTAAACAAGTCCATGCTGTTGTTAATTTGCTGAAAAGATGAGCATGGAGCATAAAAAATAAAGAAGAAAGACTGCATCATCTTAAGAAAGAGCAACTGACACAAACAGCCCCAGACATCATTGTCACACCTGCTTCTCACTCTCCAACACCAAAGAGACCCTGAAGCTGAAAGTCGGCAACCAAGTGATACCGGAGGAGGAAACTCCAACGTACCTCGGTGTCAAGCTCGACAGGAGGCTTACCTGGAGTCCTCACATCCAGGAGATGGAGAAGAGAGCAACCAGAAGATTGGCCCTCATGAAGAAGCTCTCGGGCACAAAGTGGGGTGCCAACAGCAGAATCCTCAAGCAAGTGTACACCGGCAACGTCCGTCCTGTGATGGAATACGGTTCAGCAGCATGGTCCACAGCAGCCAAGAGCAACACCAGGAGACTGGCCAAAGTACAAAGCGCTGCCATGAGACTCATCACAGGAGGACTAAAAACAACACCCATCCACAAGCTGGAAACAACAACAGGACTCCTTTCCCTGGACCAAAGACGAGAAGAAAAAGTTCTGATCCAACATGAAAAACTACAGAGGCTGCCCTCACACCCAGCCCACCAATATCTACAACAGCCAACCAAGAACAGGCTGAAGCGGGATAGCTTCATCCATCAGGTCAAGAAGCTGGCGGCTGCCGTCCCAGACCTCCCAGCAGAACGAGAGCTCCTCCAGGACGCCGAGGACTGGGACACTCCGACTACCGAACTCATGTTCTGCCCTGACGTCCCAGGAGTGAGGTACAAGGGCGAGCAGTCAGAGGCTGCTGATGATGTGATCTTGTAAGGCGCCAAAAAATCCATGTACGTAGTTGTTCATGCTCTATGCGCACTGAGACGGTGATTCAGCCATATTAAAACAAGTAAGTTTTTAGTCCTTTCCTGAAGCTTGGCAGGGATGGAGCTTGCTTCAAGCTCAGGGGAAGGGAGTTCCACAGAGTGGGTGCAGCATTTTTGAAGGAGCGCATTCCAAGAGTCTTTTTGGTTGTGTTGCTTGTGCGCACACTGGGGAGCTCCTGGACCTGAAGTATCCCAGGCCCATGTGGATCCACGCATACACGGATGGATCCTCTGATGCAGCCGTCAGCAACGGAGGCAGCGGACTACACCTGCGCTTCACCGATGGAAGCACCCTCTCCAGATCCCTGCCTGCTGGAGCCCGGTCCACCAACTACAGGACTGAGCTCACTGCTCTTCATGAGGCTGCCCGGCTCCTTGCTGCAGAAGCGCCCGCCTCAAATATCGTCTTCCTGTCTGACTGCCGCTCCATCATCGAGAGCCTGCAGTCGCCCAGTGAACAGCTGGAAAGAGACACACAGCGCCTGTTGATTGCCCTCTCGCAATACACGAAGGTAGCAGTCCAGTGGATACCTGCTCACTGTGGTCTGTCAGGAAACGAGGAGGCGGACAGGCTGGCTAAGTCGGGCAGCAAAATGGAGCAGCCACACCCCCCAGTCTCTTATAAGGAAGCCAAGACTCTGGTCAAGCGGCACTTCCAGGCAACCTGGGCCACCCAGCATGACCCTCCATCTGACGACCAGATGGCACACCTCTAGCGCCATGAACAGACCACGATTTTCCGGCTACGAACTGGTCACTGCCGCCTGCGTTACCACATGCATCGCCTGGGCCTGTCACACACCCCTGACTGCCCGTGTGGAACAGACCTCCAGACCCCAGAGCACATCCTGCAGTCCTGCCCCCAGTACCAGAATGCCAGGACACAACTCTGGCCTGCAGGACAGACGCTGGACGTAAAACTCTGGGGCTCCAAGCAAGACCTCGAAACCACTGCCTGCTTCATAAGTTTGACAAACCTGGACATCTGAGGCCCCATTTGGAGGAACGCAGAAGAAGAAGAAGAAGCTCCTGCAATTGTCTTTTAACACTTTCACAGAGATAGTCATGTTTTCCACTCTTCACTATAAACAGGTTTTTACATTATAATATAGTGTTAATGTAAAACATATTTTGTAAAACATAGTTTGTTTGTTTGTTTTTAAATAAAATTAACGTCCCCGGACACAAGAAGCGTATAGGGGACGATTTAAAACATAGTTTAATACAAGCATATATTTTATATCATTCTTCTTTTCTACAGTTTCTTTCCTTTTTTTTCTTTTCCTTCATAAAACCAATTAAACTAGTCTTCTCACAGTTGTTGGTCATGCACTTGATGGTTAAGCACCTTGGGATGTTATCAACAAGACCTTACTTGTCAGTATACAGTGGCAAGTACTGGTAGGCAGGCTCCAGAAGGCTGCTTATTTACTGCTATAAAATTTCCCTTGTGCCTGTGGCTGGGTCAGCGGCTTGAAAAATTTCCCTTCTCCCTTTTTTTAAGATGGGCGAAGATATTTATAGCTTGACCGGCTGGACTCTGAAAAGCTTCCTTTGAGTCGTCGTGTACAGAGCTTATTCTAGGGCGCGGGATCACGCACAAAAAGATTTTTTCCCGCAAAGAAATTCGATGAGCGCGTTCGCGATCCCGCGGAGATTGGAAATATCCCGCTACATGTCTTGATCGAAGCGGGCTTTACTGTGACGTTTCTGTCGTCTGCTAGGGCGTAGCGGAAACTGGAGTTAAACGGAAGTTGCTCTTGTATATGCGATGTGTCTCAAATTTTCATTGGCCGATGCTATTCTTTTTGACTAATCACCTTTCTTCTGAGTGTGGCATCGATGAACCTGACCGGTTGGAACTGGTTTACAATCAGAATCAGAATGGCTTCGAAAAAGCGCACGCTTTTCGACTTCGAATTCAGTGGAGGAACTGTGAAGAAAACAGTCACACTGTTTTCCCATGACTGAACTTCTAAAATAACAGAGCTTTTATGTAACAGTTGTGAAAGCAAGGTTACAGATACCAGTTTGTGATATATTTTGTCTGCGATTTGTATGTAAGTACTGTTTGGAGAGAATGCGACACTTGACTGTTTCACAGTTTATCCGGGAACATCACGGGAGAAAACAGATATGGATATTTGTTTGTGTGTACACCCTATATATGCCGAGAAGACGCCCCCACTGTTTTGGTCTAATCCCCCCCTTTTTTTCAAGGAAGGGGGGCCTGCCCCCACTTCAAACTGGAGTGCCCAGAGAAAACTCTCGGTGACCTCAATAGTCTCGTACCTAAGTCAAATATGTTTGCCCTTGCGGGAATCGAACCAGCTACCTTTGGCATAGGAAACCAGCAACTAATCCACTGCGCCACGATGCCACCCCATAATACTGACATGTTTAGTGTTAAATCTATTGTCAAGGTGCTTTTGAAGGCAACGGAGAAAACCATTTGTCAACTGAAGTAGAAGTAAATTTCAGGCATTTTTATTAATTTACAATACCCATAAGATGGTTTAATGGTTGCATATTTCCAGTCCCCATTGTGTATTTTATTTCCTGCAGTATGAGAATAGATCTCAAGCCTATACTCATGACATTTCTTGCAGCTGAACTGCATGGTTTTGCGACTGCTGCTTGCGCTAATCTTGCACTAAATGGAAGGAGATTGTCACACTGTATCAGGTTGCCAATCATCTGCAAATGCAAAAATGGGTGGAAGGTTCGTTGCAGTAGCATGGAGGAACAGAAAGGCAGAAAAACTATTTCTAGCCACAATCCCCATTTCACAGTGATGCAATTTACGGGATTCTGGAAAAATACACAGCAGCTCAACCAAAGCTTTTCAGATTTTGAGGTTAGGTCAGCCAGGCTAGCTATAAATAGCTTTGCCGATGCTTCCTTTCACTGGAAGAAGAGGTGCAGGCAAGCTATAAAAAGCCCGAAGCATGCGAAACGCAGAGGCACTGAAAAGTGCTGTTCACATAGGAAGTGAGCTGGTGTGAATAACAATGATGTCGAAAAAGTGGATGACATGCTTCTTCATATGACTGCATCACAAGAGTGATAGTAGCCGCAGGAAGAATGGCACAATACAACTAGGCAGCGAACTTCCATAGTCAAAGATCATATGGGAGCCGTGATTCTATGATGTGAAATTCCGTACATATTTCTAACAGGTACAAAACTATCATGAAAATTTTTTGCCTCTTTAGATATAGCATAGAGGACCAAAGACATATTGTGTTGGTCAGAGCTGGACATTTGTTTTCTTTGTAATTGAGGAGAACATGAAATTTGGAGCTCTGTTTATATTTAGTGACAATGAGTTTACTTGGGAAATTGCATTGTTGTAATGAAAGATAATATAATGGGTAATTGTTGCTCAACCAGACTGCTAAACTTTGAATTTTAGGCTTCTCTTCTTTGTTATGTAAGCAAAACAGCTCTGCCTACTATACACACTTTCATAGAGGTGCTATTTTTAGAATCAGTCTTGATGTTATTAATAGGCAAAAATTGAGCAAATTATCCATTTATATTAAAACTAATTTTGACAGTGGTTATGTTTTGGCTTAACCCTATGTTATTGTTGTGCTAATATGTTTCTTAGTTCTTGTCCACGTACTCTCAATTTTTATGTCGGATTGCAGACCAAGTATCTAATTTCTCAGTTTGAGATCAATAAAGTTGTATTGTATTGTATTGTATTGTATTGTTCCGGTGAGGCAGCACTTGTTATGAATTTGAACAGCACATATAATGCTGAAATGTGTGATCTGTACATTTGAACAGCACATATAATGCTGAAATGTGTGATCTGTACATTTGAACAGCACATATAATGCTGAAATGTGTGATCTGTACATTTGAACAGCACATATAATGCTGAAATGTGTGATCTGTACATTTGAACAGCACATATAATGCTGAAATGTGTGATCTGTACATTTGAACAGCACATATAATGCTGAAATGTGTGATCTGTACATTTGAACAGCACATATAATGCTGAAATGTGTGATCTGTACATTTGAACAGCACATATAATGCTGAAATGTGTGATCTGTACATTTGAACAGCACATATAATGCTGAAATGTGTGATCTGTACATTTGAACAGCACATATAATGCTGAAATGTGTGATCTGTACATTTGAACAGCACATATAATGCTCAAATATGTGATCTGTACATTTGAACAGCACATATAATGCTCAAATGTGTGATCTGTACATTTGAACAGCACAAATATCCATGCCTTGTGTTTGGACAATAAAGAATCTTGAATCTTGAATCGATATAATGATCAAATGTGTGATCTGTACATTTGAACAGCACCTATGACACTCAGATATGTCATCTGTAAATTTGAACAGCACCTGAAACGATCAAGATATGTGATCTGTAAATTTGAACAGCACCTGTAACGCTCAAATGTGTGATCTGTAAATTTGAACAGCACCTATGACGCTGAAATGTTCTTGGGGTCCTTTAATCTTCTTTTGCTTCACTTTTGCAGCTAACCTACCCAATCTTATCGATGGCGTCACCCAAGCTCAGTTTGACAACATTCTTCGAGAATTTCTGCAGTACCGTGGAATAGAGGACTTCTACAATGTATTGGGTTCTCTGCAGTTTCAGTACACCTACTGGCCTGTCACACGCAATGCCACATACACACGAACAGAGTTGATGGAGGTTAGCAGGTTGTGATGAAGAGGGAGGGAAAGGATGGTGGTTATGATGGGTTTGATGTCCACAAAGAGGAGGACAATGGTGGGAATGATGACAGGGATGATGATTACAATCTTTTGCAATTTACACACAACAACTGATGGAGGTGTAGAGCTAATGATGGTGAACATGGTGGTGATGAGAGTGACAGGGATGAAATGGAATGGTCACAAATGGTCCTTACAACTTTTTCAGTCGGTATGGAATGGTCAAGCGGGAATGATATCTTCAACACTGGAAGAGTTGAAGAAAATTAGAATGCTCATCTGTTTGCAGACACAGCTTAGATTGGTCAATGTTGAACTGTTGACTTTGATCCTCACCTGATAGTTGATATGTGTAAATCAGCCATTAGGCCAGTAAATACAAACGCTACTTATACACAAATAACTACTGGGTGGAAAGGAGATTGTAATGATGATGATGATGTAAAGGTGAAAGGGTGTTGGCGATGATGATGATAGTGATGGATGAGGTGCAGTGGCTGACGTAAGTTCATAATTGTTGTATTGAAGCACATGCTAATATGATGATTATGATGATGATGGCTGAAAAGTTCTTATATTGATTAAAACATATGTTAGGAAATTAAAGAATAGTATCAACTCTTTAAAATACAGCATGAAATGTTTATTCTTATTATGTGCAGTTGATGTCTGATTACATCTTTGGTTCATCAATGAATGAAATGCTGGATTATCAAGTTCGATTCAGCACAGTTTACTTCTACATTTTCAAATACCGATCATGGTATGACTACTCTCCGCCATGGAGAGGTATGTATATTCTTGTGTAGCTTATTAAATCTTCAGTTTTTTAGTTCTTGTTTCTCATGTCACGTTTTGTTGTGTTATCCTCCGATATATCTGTTTTATTCTGTGTATTTTTCGGCTATGTGTGTGTCTGGAAATACTTTTGAATGGCTTGCAATCTTGTTTTAAATTCTGCAGTAATGGAGTTTTCACTTTGATGTGCCCCTGTTCACTGTTGTTAACAAGAAAGTGTGGATGTTTTATATTTTTGCTTTCATAATCGTAAGACTTGTTTGTGATGCCTGTGCTAGGTGTGAGCCATGGAGAAGAACTGCCATATGTGTTTGGCTTCCCTTTCATCAACAACACCTATATAAACTGGACTGGAATCTACCCACGACAAGAGTACGACTTTGCTGACAGAAACATTTCTGAATACATGATCACAATGATCACCAATTTCACTGCAAGAGCGTAAGTTCAAATACTTGTCTTTCTTCTCCTCAGCTGATGTGCTCATATCGTGGCGCAGTGGATTAGTTGCAGGTTTCCTATGCCGAAGGTCGCGGGTTCGTTTCACGCAAGGGGCGAACGTATGTGACTTAGGTACAAGACTATTGAGGTCACCGAGGGTTTTCTCCGGGCACTCCAGTTTCCTCCCGCCCTTCAATAATTGCACTGGACGCAGTCAGTATAAAATTTCAAAACTAAAAATTTGATTTTCTTTCCATCTTCCAATAGCAATCTCCTTGCCTTTACACCACCTGTTAGAGTGATGGATGTGTATTCATTATGTGTGTGTGTGTGAGGGTGGATGAGACAGGTCAGCCTGTATGTTGGTACAGATCGCCGCGCTTTGAGCCTGATTGATTTGGGGAAAGGCGAGTATATAGCATCCAGTATTATTATTATATTATAAGGTGCTATTTCTAGTTAGGAGCAGTTCAAAGAACACCCACATGCATTCACACCCATTAAACATTAGTACAAAACAACAATTCACTCCATACCATATCAGTCGTCGCCCGGGTCACCAAGGACCGCACCTTCCATTGGCCACCAGGACAGAGGAGATAGGTGTGCTACTGATGGACAACTTAGCAAGATCCGCACCAGAAACAAGATCGTCATAGGAACCTGGAATTTCAGGACCCTAACTGGGGATGGAAAATTAGAACTTGCCCACGAGCTGGACCACTATCGATGGAACATTTTAGGTATCAGCGAACTGCACTGGAAAGGCCTAGGTGAAACAATGACCGACAAAGGCCACAAGCTTTATTCCAGCGGGAGAGATGACGGGCACGAACACGCCGTTGGATTCACAAAGACATTCTAGCCACTGTCATGGGTTGCCACCCAGTCTCCAGTAGACTCATTACCATCCGTCTAAGAGCAGCCCCTTTCAACATCACCATCATCCAGGCTTATGCCCCAACATCAGACTGTGACGACAGCGAAGGAGGATTTCTATGAAAAATCTACAGGCTGTCTTTGACCCAGTACCAAAGAAGGACATAATCATAGTGCAATGCGACTGGAATGCCAAGGTTGGCCAAGATGCGCACCACAACTAGGGTGACACATGTGGACCTCACTGCAACAACGAGACAAATGACAGGGGTCTGAGACTCTTGGAGTTTGCCAGATACAACAATCTGATAATGGCAAACACGCTTGGTCTACACAAAAAAATCCAGACGATGGACCTGGCACAGTCCCGGCGGGGAGCATCACAACCAGATCGACTACATCATGGTCAAGAAACGCTTCAGATCATGCATCAACATTGGCAGGACACGCACTTTTCCAGGAGCAGACATCAGAAGTGACCATGACTTCGTTTTGTCTTTCTGGCTCCACTTGAGGAGTAAACACAGCAAAGTGAACTAGACTGGAGTTTGACCTGGACAAACTGCAAGACCCGGAGGTGGCAGAAGTATTTCAGGCCACAATTGGAGGGAAATTTGCACCTCTGCTCATTTTGGGAGCTAGTGAAATAGATGTCAACCCCATGACCACCTCCTTCAACTCAGCTGTGACAGATGCCGCCACTGAGATCCTTGGCATGCACCGGCCAAAGAAGAAGCCGTGGATCACACCTGAACTTTTGGACCTGTGTGATAAACGAAGAGAGATGAAAAAGAAAAAGAACACCTCACAGGAGCTAATGCCTACCGAAAAATCAACAATGACAACCGAAAAGGCATGCGCTCAGCAAAGAAGAACTGGATAGAAGCTCAAACAGTCTGAACAAGAACAACAGCAAGAAGGCATACCAGACTGTGAAGCAGCTGACAAGTGTTAAAACAGCCCAAGGTCTCCACGATCCAAAGCAAGTCTGCATATGCCTTACAGAAGAACAATAAGTCTTAGATAGATGGACAGAGTACTGCTCTGACCTTTATAACCACACACCAAACGGAAATCCATCAGTTCTAGCATGTCCCGAAAACAGAAGAAGAAGAAATCCTCCCAATTCTCCGAGAAGAAGTTAAGGCAGCAGTGCAGTCGCTGAAGAAAGGGAAGTCAGCAGGAGTGGACAACATCCCCATGGAACTGCTTCAAGCAGGAGAAGCGATGATTGACGCCCTCACCATTATCTGTAATAAGATCTGGCAGAGTGGGGAGTGGCCTACAACATGGATCCAGTCGCTTTTCATCACTCTTCCCCAAAAAGATTTCTTTCAGGAGTGTGAAAATTACCGTACCATCAGCCTCATCAGCCATCCCAGCAAGGTCCTCCTGAAAATAATACTCAACAGGTTGAAACCCCAAGCTGAACAAATCATAGCTGAAGAACCAGCAGGATTCAGGGCAGGGCGAAGTACCACTGAACAGATTTTTAACCTCAGAATAATCTGCAAGAAATATGTATAGCACCAACAACATCTATATTATGTGTTTGTAGACTTCAAGAAGGCGTTTGATCGAGTCTGGCATGCAGCTCTATGCGCAACCATGAGAGTGTATAACGTCAGCCCTAAAATTATTGAAGTCATCAAAAGCCTGTATGACAAGGCTACCAGTGCAGTCCTCCATTACAGCGCCATCGGAAACTGGTTCAGAACAACAATCGGTGTGCGTCAAGAATGCCTACTCTCTCCAACACTTTTCAACCTTTTCCTAGAGCGCATCATGTCAGATGCCCTTGCAGATCACGAAGGCACAGTAAGCATAGGGGATAGAGCAATCTCCAACATTCGTTTTGCGGATGACATTGATGGATTGGCTGGAAAGGAACAGGAACTTGAACAGCTGGTACAAAGACTTGACACCACCTCTGGAGCCTATGGAATGGAAATAAGTGCAGAGAAGACCAAATTGATGACCAACAACACCAATGGCATCAACACGGACATCAAAGTCCAAGGCCAATCCCTCAGCACAGTGCATAGCTTCAAATATTTAGGAGCCGTGGTATCAGACAATGGGTCCCGACAGGAAGTCCTCTCCAGGATCGCACAAACAACTGCTGCCCTTGCAAGGTTGAAACCCATTTGTAAAGACAAGACCATCAGTCTACATTCCAAGGTAAGGCTGCTGCGCTCCCTTGTCATCTCCATCTTCCTATACGCTTGCGAAACATGGACCCTCACAGCAGATCTACAACGAAGAACAAAAAACATGGAGATGAGGTGCTACAGAAAACTTCTGGGCATTTCCTATACCCAGCACATCACCAACGACGAAGTCCGACAGACCATCACACAAGCCATTTGACAACATGATGACCTGCTCACAGTGGTGAAGAAACTGAAACTCCAATGGTATGGCCACGTCACCAGACCATCCTGCAAGGCATAGTGCAAGAAGATAGAAGAAGAGGGAGACCGAAAAAGAGGTGGGAGGACAACATTCGAGAATGGACTGGCTTGACACTGAGCAAAGCCATCAAGGATGCTGAGGACAGAGAAAGATGGAGTATGTTGGTTAAATGATCATCTGTGGTGCCCCAACGACCTCAGAGTTACTGGATAGGATAGGATACATATACATAATGGCTGGGAGCAGGCGAAATAAAAGCGAGCTGGGGGAAAGGCAGTAATAAACAAAATGATTCCCCACACATTCACACACAAACACATGCACACGCATGAAAATGATGAGGCTGTATGGAAGAAACAGTTTGAAGACAGAACATATCAGGAGAAGACTTTAGAGAAGAAATGAGCTGTGCTTTGAAGATGTTCATATTCGGTTTGCTGCGGAGAGAAAGTGGTCATGAATTCTAGGCAGTTGGTTCAAAGACAGAAAAAGATCTAGGACCAACAGTTTGTGATGGGGTATCCTGAGAAGGAGTATGTCGGATGAAGAGCGCAAGTTGCGAGAGGGAGTGTAGTGTTGGATATCATCGGAAAGGTACGGAGGAGTGGAGCCATGGGGACACTTGTAACAGAAAAGACAGATTTTGTAAAGAATTCTTTGCTGTATTGGAAGCCAGTGGAGTGAGCGAAGAAGTGCTTTAGATTGTGTAAGGTCAGATAAGGGTTAAAATGTCTTTTTGAATGGGTTTTCCTCTTCCTATTTGTGTACAGAAATCCCACGCCGCGAGATCAGCCCATAATTTGGTTCCGTAACACATCTTGGTTGGAGTATAACTTGGTCAACCACAGCTATCTCTCCATCACCAATAAATCTGAGAACCAGCTGAATTACAGACAGTCTGAATACGGGTTCTGGAGGGAGTACTTCCCAGTCATCTCTGGAAGAGGCTATTGTAAGTTTTATTTGTCTTCCTGTGTCAGAGAGCTGTCTTTCTCTAGATCAAAAAACATTACATTTTCTGTTCTCTCTTATTGCATAAATGGCAAAAATAAATAAATAATAATGATCATAATAATACAACTCTCCTGCCTCCTCCCCCCTCTCCCCTCTCTCTCTCTCTCTCTCTCTCTCTCTCTCTCTCTCTCTTTCTCTCTCTCTCTCTCTCTCTCTCTCTCTCTCTCTCTCTCTCTCTCTCTCTCTCTCTCTCTATCTCTCTCTCAGACAGAAAGTGTGAATATGTCAATATGAAGGAATAAAATGAAAATATGAAGGAATAAAATGTTGCTGGATTTTGAAACTGTTATTATTTGTGGATTTCTTAAATGTGTACTTTTATTTTCCATTTCAGATTTACAAAAGGAGAACATAGAGCAGCCGACAACCGCCAGTACATTTGAAATGTTAACATACGCTTTAGCAGCCATATCCGCCATTTTGTGTGCCATTGTCATCATTATGTGTGTGGTATTGACCCGAAAGACTGCAGTCAAAAAATACTGATGGATTCTTTGTGTGTAGGAGTGTTGAAGGAAGTGAAGAGATATGTGTGCTGGTGTGCTGTTTTCATATTCCGCTACAGAGTTGTGACATGTTTTTGTCATTATGTCATCTTTCGCATCATGGTAATGTTCTTCGCTGTCATCTACTTCATTCTTCATTACCAGCAACATCATTGTTGGCATCTTCATTGTCGTCATCATTTTCTTCATCGCTGCCATATGGTCATCAGCATCAACTTAAACGGGTTGACAAATATTTGTATAGAAAAGATATATAAATATTTGTGTTGTAATCTTTTAGTTTTTTTTAAATTTGTTGTGATCACTTTCGTGAATACTGTTGGGTGTTGTGATGTACATTTTGCGAAATGAACATTCTCATGTGAACGATACCTGTACTTGATATATGTCGATGTAAAATCCTTGAAACCTTTGATTGAAGTTGTTCTCAACATCATATGATCAGAACTGAATGTTCACAATCTTCAGGTCATATACAAGTAAGAAATAATGATGATTGTGAATGACTGAGCATCGTGTGTAATCTTTTTGACCTAGTGTCTACAAAGATCAACCTGCTGGTGTGTGATGACAAAGTAAAACAATGTCCATTGTTGCTAATTTTTCTTAAAATCGATATTTAATGCCTTGTCTCATATGTCTGTGTGTTATGATAACGATAACTGACTTGGCTGGTTCTTGCAATCTAAGGGCAACTGACTTTCCACCTTTATGTTGAAGATACTTCATAATGTACCCATACAAATTCCAAAAAAAATTACCGACTTGATCTTTGTCATTACACTGCAGGGCAGATTGTGTTCTAAACAATTGTTTACCATGTTAGTTCCCATGTTGTACAGAATCACATATAGTGATGATATACAGAAATTATTATTGAAGTATTTCTAATGTTGAATAAGTATGGCAGTAAGAAAATATATGGAATCTGAGCATGTCCTACATTTGCCTTGGCGATTGATTGTTGATGGACATGATTGTGCTTATGCATTTGTGGGACTGTGTACGTGAGTGTGTCAATATTTTTGTGTGTATTGGTGGTTGATTGAATGGTTGATTGGTGGAATGTTTGATTTACCTGGGACTGATGCTGACATAATTATTGTACCACATTCAATGAATATTTGAACCAGTAAAATTATACAAACATATCAGTAGACCATGCTCAGAAATAGGAGGGGAAACAACTTTGGCCAGCTTGTCTGCATGTTGCACCAACAATTGTCCTACGTTAGGCGGACATTCTTTGCAAACGAACAGTTTCTTGCCTAATTTCTGCTCTGTCCTCCATCAAACCTTATGAATTGACCGAAAGGTTGATTTGCAATATTGGCTAGCTCCGCTAGTTCGGCCTTGCACTGCCCTGCAGCTGCCACCCTCCTTTTCAAAAGAAAAGCTTGTAGCTCTCATAGTTTTCAAGACGACATTCTCTGATTATGTCTGCCCAGAAAACTGAAAACAAAACAAAAAGACAAGTTACCTGCCATTTCCGAATAAGGCCTTTTTGTTTCCATTTGGAAATGCATTGATAAATTCCTTGTTTTTACACAAATTTGTATATACCTATATTTTATTATTTGTGACTTTGATGTCAATATTTGATTGTGAATAGTTTTGTAAAATAAACATCAGTGAAGACATTTTTTAATGTAACAATAACCTGTTTATTTGCCATGAACCTTTTTGAAAATGGCATGCTGTATTATTCAATTTATTGTTCCAAAATGTGTGTGTGCACCTATATTTATAATTTAGTAACTATATGTGTGGATATTTGTGTGTGTGTGTGTGTGTGTGTGTGTGTGTGTGTGTGTGTGCATTGTTTGAAATGCTGCATCAATTTACTTCAAACTTTGCACAATGACAGATTTCATTGTCCAATTTCTCTTTGCATTACTTATTTTGGCTGAACTGTTCACCAAATCAGGAAATTAACAAAACATGAAATTTTTTATTGCTGAACAGTGTACAACTACCTAAAGTCGGTCTGTCCTGCTTATAGCATTGAGCTCTACTGGCTGCCAGCGAGCAGTAGAACCTGCTATCAATAGTGTATGTGTTTGTTTTCAAGTTCAGCAGAGTGTGCATCGTATGAGTAAGTGAATTGCATTCATTTCATGTCGCATACTGTACTGTTTCTTTGTTCCCAGAAGAATCTAAAACCACGGAGCTATACACTGTGTATGTTTGTGGCTGTGTGTGTGAAAGAGATAGAATATCTTCTCCTTTTTTCCAATCTGTGTGTGTGTGACTGATAAATCACTGTGCTACACCCGTTGGGGTGCCGGGGGTTTCAGTATAAATAGTATCCCCACTTTCTGGAAATTTAGTGCTTTAAATTCCCACTGTCGGTGTCTTTTTAATTTGCTCTTTCTCATTCCTGCTCTGTTCTATCAATCTGCTATACTATCTTCTTCTTCGCTAGACCAGTCATCTATCTTTTTTCTTGAAAACTCTTCCGGGACAAGACTCCTTATTTCTGTATGAGGTCTGTTGGATCAGCTTGGGAATATTGGATGCTTTCTGCCAGGTGGTCACTAGGGCTTCTTATGGTGTTATTATTTAGCAATGTAGGCATTTTATATGTATGTGTTTTGTTCATAATTTATAATGATGTTTGTATTCTGTTTTTGTAAACGGGGGTTCGATAAATTAAAGTACAGCCTCAGCGTCCCCTGCGTGGGATGTCTTTATTGTAAAGTGACTGACTGGTGGAGAGCTTTCAGTTTTACCACTAGGGTTGTTTCAGCAGATCTTTTATGTGGATCAGAAGTTGTCCGGTCCTGATTGGGCTCGGAAGAGTACGCTGGACCTAAAGCAATAATCATGTAATGTAATCACTGTGCTAAAATAACTATACTAACCGTACACTGTCTCTGGTGGAATCAGAACCACATGGTATATATATTACCGGCAATGTGTGAAATCCGACATTCTATAGAATGCCTAGTTAGAATGCCTGGATAAAGTATAGAATGCACAATCAGGCATTCTATACAATACCAAGATTTCACACATTGCCAGTAACATATACAATCTAAGTGTGTGTGAAAGAGAGAGAGATAGAATATCTTCTTTTTTCTAATCTTTTCTTTTCCTTTCTTTTTTCAACACCACTTTTGAAAATCAATGAACTCTCAACTATCATTTGACATGTCTTGAGTAAAAGAAAGAGACGAAGAGAGGGGAAAAAAAGTAACTGACAGAAAGAAACGAAGAAAAAACAAGAAGAAATATAGAGACAGAGAAAGAGAATTTTTGTATAATAAATAATGTATATAATGAAAGACAGAGAAAGAGAATTTTTGTATAATAATGTATTATCTTCTTTTTGTCCTATCAGTTTTGTGGTGGTGTTAGCGGTACATATCATATAAGGAAATTGTGCAAATATATTTGACTGCAAATTATCTTTGAAACGATTTGGTTTATTCCCATTTATATTCCAGCCAACCAATGTATGTCTATGACACCTTTGTGACATGAACATCACCCGTGTGTGACATGAACATCAGAATCTATAAAGTTCAATAGAATGCATGTGTGTACCAACTATACCTTGTTTTGACTTTTGTGAAATGTTTTCTATATAGTGATCAGTTATAAGACCTAGAAAAGACAGAATGTTGAGTGTGTGTGCGTGTGTTCACGTGCAGGCAATGCCTGTGTAGATGTAAGATGTGGAGAGAGAGGGAAAGAGTCAGCATAATCATTGTATGTATAATATATTATGTCATTATTATGTGTAGCCTTTACATTTGAAGGAAAGAGTTTGAGAAAAACCCAAGTTGAAACATTTTTCATGCCTGAGATTGCCTGTTACATAGAATGTGCACTATGTCCATTAAAAGATTGAACTGAGCTGTGCGTATTTCTCTTTGTGTTTGTCTTTTTCAGATGGGTATGTGTGTATACAAATATGTATGTGAGAAAAGATTGACTGAGTAGTCTGGGAGCAAAATTATTTGTTTATGCTTCAGTATCTGGACATGAATGAATTTCTGCTTTGTAATTTTGATACTCTGTATGCAAAATTCTAAATTTTGTGTGACATATCATTGTATCAGGAATATTTACTGCATTGTGTTTTAACTAGAGGTTGAATTTTCTTGTTTACTACAGTGGAACCTCCGGTATCCGGCTCTCTGGTATACGACTCCCTCCGTTATGTGACCTGAAAACTTCTGACGGATTCACTTCCAATAATAAATGACCTCTGGTATGCGACAACCTCGTTTATGCGACCAGCGACCGTGTCTTAAGCCCTTTATACGACCGTCTTAGGGCAATTTAAAAGAGATATCAGTTAATTTGCTGTCTGTACCTTTCATTTTTTTTTCTCTCATGTTAGTGTACGCCTGCTGTTGTCTGCTATTTCCGGTTCGCAAATAAGGGACATTACTCGCCTACACTGGCTGTCAAAATGGCGTCGCGCAAGAGGAACGTTTTGAGTTTGGCAGAGAGAATGAAAGCGATTGAAAGAAGTGAAAATGGGGAGAGTTGTTTGTCTATTGCAAGAAGTTTAGACGTTGGGAAGACCCAAATTCACCTCATCATAAAGGATAAGGAATCTGTGAAACTACGATGGGAGAGTGGAGAAAGTGGCGAAAAGGGAAACATCGAAACTGAGAGCTTCTGCACTGACAGACTTGGATGAACGCGTCTGGCAGTGGTTCAACTGTTTTCTATTTTTGAAGTTGTGAATAAAAGACAAAGCTAAAAATGAAACATGTTTTACAGTTTCCTTTGTCAGAGAATACATGCTGGTGAGTGTGAAAATTATGACTACATACCCCTCCGAGCCTGACCCCCCTCCCCCCACCCCACACCTTGTTTCCGGTATAAGACCACCTCTATTATAAGACCGTTTTTTCTCAGATTTTGGACGGTCGTATACCGGAGGTTCCACTGTACTATAAAAGTGAATTTTTGATAGGAAAAAAAAAGTAACTCCTTGATTTGATGCGTGATTTTTTAATAGATTTCATGCTTTTAATTATAATTTTATTAAATTGTCTAAAGGGCGTGAGGAGGAGAAGGCTTTTTAGTTTAAAAAAGTAAGTGATAGAAACTTTTTTTTTCAGCAAGTAGGTAGAAGACTATGCTCAAATCTCAAGTAGAACTTATGGTAAATTTGAAGGGCCTAGGGAAATGTTTATTTGATTGGGTAAGAAATGCGAAGTATAAACCTGAGGTCACAAATACTGGAGACGGTGTGTTGTGTTTCATTAATTTGAGCGAGTGCTGAAGAGGCATTGTCTTGTTTGTTGGCTATTTTGTTTTATAGTGACTTTTGTTGTCTTTCTGAGATTGTAGCAATGGTAAAAAATCCAAACTATGTTTTATAAGTTATTATTTCATTATTGTATGCTTGTAACACTCTCTCTCTCCCTCTCCCCCTTCTTCTCTCTCTCTCTCTCTCTCTCTCTCTCTCTCTCTCTCTCTCTCTCTCTCTCTCTCTCTCTCTCTCTCTCTCTCTCTCTCTCTCTCTCTCTCTCTCTCTCTTCGAGTTGTTTTGAAATATGATTTTGAATTGTGGCACACAGAACTCCACTCTAGCAGCAGCACAAGGTGCAAATAAAGCACAACAAACACAAAATATTCCGTATCACTTTTCATTTTCATAGCTATTATCAGTTCCATTTATTTTTATTTTTTTTAAACTACACAAACACACAAAACAAAAACTCTAGCTCAGTGCAATGGTTTCGAGTGTGCGGTAGGCAGGGAAAAAGTCAAACGTTACCATTGGGCTTTATATAGGACATATAACAATTTCTTTATAAACGCGGCATGGGTGGGGAAGTCAAACGGTTTGTTTTGAAAATCTAAAACACTTTCCAGCAAAGACCTCTGCTCTTTGTGCATAGCCACAAATACTTCGCGTTTGCAATAGAACACTTTGACCCAAGAATATCCACTAACAGTAAAATATGCACATGCACCCAGACTTGCCATGGGGGAAGTGAAGAAAATTGAACAGTTTAAAATATAACCTTCATTGGGAAGAGGAAGGGGGGTGGGGGAGGAAAGGAGATTATAGAGTGATAGAGAACTTTTGCACATGTATTGATTTACCTCATGTGTGTGTGAATGTGCGCGCGTACGTGTGTGTGTGAAGGGCGATGTGAGAGGGTGGGGGGAGGGGGATTCCGAAGGAAAAAAAAAAGCGTTGGCTCGTTAGGGCTAGTTCACAAGAAGTTTGTGTCTTGATTGAAGCCCATTGTATTATCACATCAGCAGAGTAAAGTTCCGCTCCATACTTGTCAGCCAGTATCATGATAGACTCTAGAAGGGTGTGGGGGAAAAGAAGATTCAGGGTGAGGGTGGCGTCATTGACCAACTGTGCTGTTCATTACAACGTTGGTAAAGTTAACGGGTTTGGGTTGTAATAAAGTCACTGAAAGTGTGTGTGTGTGTGTGTGTGTGCTTTCTTCCTTTTAGCATCTCATATGATAATCTGTTTGTGATATATACATGTCCCCTACTCGAAATTTTGTATGTCCAATGTGATTGTGTTCAAAGTTGCTATATTGTATAGGTTATGCTTTTAAAACATGTTTTAAAACATATTTTTTTAAATCAAATGTTTTGTGTGTGTGATAGATTTATGACAGTAGTAATGATGATATTTGCCTGTGGTGTGTTTGTGTGTGTGTGTGTGTGTGTGTGTGTTACTGCTTACCAACATGGGGGTCATTTCCATTTTGCAATGCTCTGTTGTCATTTCGCAGAATAAATTCTGTATTGTGTAAAGGAGGAGAAGGGAAGATGGTAACATAACAATTTCTACAGGGACAAAGGAAAAATGAGATTAGAAGTTAGGGGGAAGGTGTGGATGGGTTGGTGTCTAAATAGGTGCGAGTGGGAAGGTGGAGGGAGGGAGGTGTGTTATAAGAAAGCTCTCTATCCAATCTACTAATAAGCGATTGATTAGGACAACAAATATATCTTAAATCTTGAGAAAGCACGTGGGAAAAAAAACAACTATATATATATATGGGGCGTTTTATTCACATTCTTTGAGAGGTTGTGGTGGTGGAGGTAGTGGAAGGGGATCAAACATGGTTAGAACAACAGCATTGAGGGTATTTATAGTCTTTGATTGAGGTGAGGAAGAAAGGGAGGGGACTCAATCTAATGTGTCAATTGTTATTTAAATAGCAGTGGGTGTAGCGAAGGCCTGCTTTCTCCACATCAGCATGTCAGTGACAAATTCCTCCAAATTGGTTCTATCCATCTGTAGTTTCATCTCTTGCGTCAGCAGTTCGTCAATGTAGCGTCTGGCCATCTCCTTCACGTCCATTGGAACCTGAAACAAGGTTTATGTTACTCTCAGTATATCACTGTGACGACTTGTTTGTAGATTATAGTCACACGACACTTTCGCATATAGGTGACTACTGGACCGATTTATACTGACACCAGCGGGCCAGTTGTTGGTAAAGGGGAAAATAATATGATCACACGTTGACCAATCCGGGATTCGAACCAGCGACCTTTCGGTTACTAGCAAGACGCTCTTACCAACTGAGCTACCCGGCCCCACCACGCTGTTTTCTAAGCCTTTTATAGAGGACGGAATGTGATGGAGAGAAAATAAATTAAAGTTTATTGGTACGTTTGCAAATACAGTCATTAGAACATGTGCATTGTTTTATTAATTTTGCTTCGTCATCCTAAATTGGTCAAGATTGCCGCTAGATGGATATGAGTTCAGGCGTGCTCTTCAATTTTGCAGTGAGCGATGTGCGCACTCAATTAGAGGGTGCAAGTAAATAAAACTGCTGTGCTGACCCGAATTGGTCAGTCACAGAGAGGAATTGTATCAGCAAAATACTCTAATGCAACCAGATGTGTCGAGGAGGGATTGTGCGGGCGTAGTGACAGTCTATTTGCCGCCTATCTCAAGCAGTGTGTCGTCCTTCTGTGACGGTCCTGTGAGGCGGTTCCAGTCGTCCTGGAGCCGATGTCCTGTACGAAAAGAAGCTGTATGCACAACTGTGACCACTCGGACCTTTCTTGTTCTGTGTTTTGTCGTCTTGTGCGGACCGAGAATATACCACCGGTAGCGTAAGTATTTGCAAGCGATCCCTAGGTGGCCATTTTGCTCGGGTGCAAGTATATTTGTATAACATGATATATTTTTTATTATGAATGAGAACAAATATCGGTGAAGACAGCATGCTTTTCTATGCAGGGAAATAAATAAATATGTATTTGATAATTATTGTTCAACGTTCGTGAAGAGAAGCAAATTTATACATGACAATGTTGGATTTTTTGCTAGCGTCGTAAAAAGAACTCAAATATAAATTTATAACGATTTTTTTGTTGATGATTAAGAAAAGATGTGTATTTTATAAATAGAGTTTGATCAGTTATTCTCAACAGTTGTAAATGGAAATAATTCATAAATTGCAATTAAACTGTTTTTCAATTATAATAAAGGGAAATATTTAGAAAAGTTCAAGCTATAATAAAGGGAGGCAATTTAGGAATGAACTTGACAATGGAGAGAACAGAGATGGGTATTTACGTGCACTAACATGCAGAAGAGTATGTGGATATTTTTCCTATGTTGGTTGGTTAATAATGCCATAATTACTCTTGTGTATGTCTTAGTGTACTGGTACTGGCATCTCCATCAGCACTGTACCATCCAAGCTATGTATGTGACAACCTGGCATATCAACCGACTTGAGCATCTGAGGGAACCACGCTGGTCTCTGCCTGCCATCCAGCGGGACTGACTTAGAAAGTCCGTAACGGTCAAGTTCTGTTCCTTATTCACTTGTGAATTTGCACAAAAATGAACTGTAAAAAATATGTCTGTTGCCAGTTGTATAAAACCACATGTATAGGTAGTTATGGAGGAATGTCATTTTCTCTTGTATAGTTTGAAGCCACTGAAAAATAGTATTACTGTTTACAATATTATTAAGCATTGTGTATAATTAGTATCTTGTACAAATCAATAGTTAAGCAGTTAATGATTCTACAGCCACTTCTGAAATTGTTTAGGCTATAGGGAAAAAAAGACTTTAAAGAAAATCATTAAACTTAGTATTGTTTGTTTACCAGTTTTGTTTTCATGAAAGTTAAGTGTAATTGTGGGTACACGGGTGAGTTAGTAACTTATAGAAATATGTAGGTTATTTAGTTTTTGTGTAAATAAAAATGTTGTAATTGTTCCCTTTGGTGCTTTGTGTGTTAGTTTTTGGGATGGTTGTTTCTCATGTGATAAGCACATACTTGTGTACCCGCTGTTGAGGCAGTGCATGTTGTGACAACCACGAAGTCGTAAATATATATTTGGAAACATCAGCCCTATGCAGGTGTTCATAAAATACAGCAACACAGAACTGTACCTACATATACAATATAATACAACAGCAGTGTTTCACAGCAGTACAATACTATGCAACATAATAAAAACAAGTCCTATCCTATCCTGTCCCGTAACCCGGAGGTCGTAGGGGCACCAAAAAAAGTCAGTACAGCACAATACAATACAATACGATAGTTCTTATACAGAGCATTTACCAGTTCAGGACATCAACAATACAGCAGCACAGAATTTTAACAATGTAATTTTCCAAAATATTAGAGTAATATAACGTATACAAGAATTTATTATAAGTTTAATACAGTACATCACAACAGCTCATGAAAGTAGAATTTATTAGTTAGTTATTCATTGCTTACAGGGTTAAGCGGACTGCAAAGAGCCGAATCAGGACCACAAAATCAAGACCACAACTTCGCTGAAAGAGGACTTACCCCTGATCTGCATATAAGATCTGCCGAAACAACTCTAGTGGCAACACTGACGGCACTCCACCAGCCGTCTGGTAGGCCTTCTTGCTGTTGTTCTTGTTCAGACTGTTCTCTATTTCCTGGCATTGATCTTCTATCCAGTTCTCCTTTGCTGTGCGCATGCCTTTTCGGATGTCATTGTTGATTTTTCGGTAGACATCAGCTCCCTGTGAGGTGTTCTTTTTTTTTTTTTTTTTTTTTTTTATCTCTCTTCGTTTATCACACAGATCCAAAAGTTCAGGTGTGATCCACGGCTTCTTCTTTGGTCGGTGCTTGCCAAGGATCTCAGTGGCGGCATCTGTCACAGCTGAGTTGAAGGTGGTGGTCATGGTGTTGACATCTATTTCACCAGCCCCCAAAATGAGCAGTGGTGCAAATTTCCCTCCAATTGTGGCCTGAAATAGTTCTGCCACCTCCGGGTCTTGCAGTTTGTCCAGGTCGAACTTCAGTCTAGTGCACTTTGCTGCATTTACTCTCTTCAAGTGGAGCCGGAAAGACATCATCACGAGATCGTGGTCACTTCCGATGTCTGCTCCTGGAAAAGTGCGTGTCCTGCCAATGTTGATGCTTGATCTGAAGCGTTTCTTGACCATGATGTAGTCTATCTGGTTGTGATGCTCCCCGCCGGGACTGTGCCATGTCCATCGTCTGGAGTTTTTGTGGAGACCAAGCGTGTTTGCCAGTACCAGATTGTTGTATCTGGCAAACTCCAAGAGTCTCAGACCCCTGTCATTTGTCTCGTTGTTGCAGTGGGGTCCACATGTGTCTCCCCAGTTGTGGTGCGCATCTTGGCCTTGCACTATGACTATGTCCTTCTTCGGCACTTGGTCAAGGACCGCCTGTAGATTTTCATAAAAATCCTCCACTTCGCTGTCGTCATAGTCTGATGTTGGGGCATAGGCCTGGATGATGGTGATGTTGAAAGGGGCTGCTCTCAGGTGGATGGTAATGAGTCTACTGGAGACTGGGCGGCAACCCATGACAGTGGCTAGAATGTTCTTGTGGACCAAGAATCCAACGCCGTGTTCGTGCCTGTCATCTCTACCGCTGAAATAGAGCTTGTGGCCTTTGTCAGTCGTTGTTTCACCTAGGCCTTTCCAGCGCAGTTCGCTGATGCCTAGAACGTTCCATCGATAGTGGTCCCGCTCGTGGGCCAGTTCTTCTAATTTTCCTTCCGCAGTTAGGGTTCTGACATTCCAGGTTCCTATGAGGATGTTGTTTCTCGTGCGGATCTTGCTAAATTGTCCATCAGTAGCATATTTAACACCTCCGTCCTGGTGGCCAACGGAAGGCGCGGTCCTTGAGCCGGGCGACGACCGATCCGGTATGGAATTAGTGGATAGTGTCATCATGTAGTGTGTCTTGGGCAAAAAAGACCTGGCGGTGCCCAATCCTCTCCAGGCTGTTGGCCACAGCCGAAATCCACGAATACAGTGTGGCTCGCCTTGGCCCTGAGCACGTGGTCGTTGAACCTGTAGTAACGTGAGGTTCCTCCGCCCTGGGCGGTGACTTCTGTGTAGATGACTTTCGCCCAGTGATGCCGTGCTACATCACCCCTGTTAGTCGCCTCTTACGACACGCCGGGAAACGTTGGGTCTATTCTATTTAATGCCCGAACCCACAGGACAACACAGTTTCGAACTAAAATAAGCCGGTTTAATGCTGGCTCTCTGCTGTGCAGGTTTGCGGCATGTGACTAGCAGGGAGTGTGTTGGCACTTGTAACCGGCAACACAGTCTGCTTTCAACACGCTTCTCCCGCCTTGCACAAAGTCAATAAGCTTACATAAATGTCCTAATGGTAATTGACCGAAAGTGTGAAGTCAAATGCTCCCCTCTGTTACATCAACTTTGAAAGCGCGGTTGTTCACGGTGGATCCTGGCAAAGGCGATAATAATTATACGTGTGATTTAGTCTATACCGTTAACGCTGATGTGGCTATTGACAAAGACGACGATAGGTGTATTATTGCCATGCATGGTTACCTGTTGCGTGGCGGTGGGAGGAGGGATTTGGCGAGGCAGTAGCATCATGGGTTTGCCGTCTTTGAATCGCATCAGTCCTGATCCACCGCTCTGTCTTACAGCACCTAAAATAACACATTCGTTATTATCATCGTACGTCGCTGTTTCGTCGTAGTCGTCAACGTAGTTGTAAAGCACGAGCAGCAAAATCGTTGTCGTCGTTGCTGGTATCATATCATCATCATCGTCGTCGTCATTTCAAGTGCTACAATAACAATATTGTTATAAAAGAGAGAGAGAGAGAGAGAGAGAGAGAGAGAGAGAGAGAGAGAGAGAGAGAGAGAGAGAGAGAGAGAGAGAGAGAGAAGGGGAGGGAAGGGGAGGGGTGAAGGGAGGGAGAAGAGAAGAGAGGTAAAAAATACAATAAGATAAGGCGAGCCACACTGTACTCGTGGATTTCGGTTGTGGCCAACAGTCTGGAGAGGATTGGGCCCCGCAAGGTTTTATTGATGAAAAGAACCACTCACTCCATACCGGATCAGTCGTCGCTCGGGTCACCAAGGACCGCGCCTTCCGTTGGCAACCATGACGGAGGTGATAAATGGAGAACTTAGCAAAACCCGCACGAGAGACAGTATCGTCTTCTATACCTGGAATGTCAAGACCCTAACTGCGGAGGGAAAATTAGAAGAACTTGCCCACGAGCTGGACCACTCTCGATGGAACATTTTAGGTATAAGCGAACTGCGCTGGAAAGGCCTAGGTGATACAACGACCGACAGAGGCCAAACGTTTTATTTCCGCGGGAGAAATGACAGGCACGAACACGGTGTTGGATTCTTGGTCCACAAGAACATTCTAGCCACTGTCATGTGTTGCCGCCCAGTCTCCAGTAGACTCATTACCATCCGTCTGAGAGCAGCCCCTTTCAACATCACCATCATCCTGGCCTATGCCCATTCCCTCCCCTACCCCCAACATCAGACTATGACGACAGAGAAGTCGAGAATTGCTATGAACATCTGCAGGCTGTCCTTGTCCAAGTGCCGAAGAAGGATATAGTCATTGTGCAAGGCGACTGGAATGCCAAGGTTGGCCGAGATGCGTACCATAACTGGGGAGACACATGTGGACCACACTGCAACTACGAGATAAATGACAGAGGTATGAGACTCTTGCAGTTTGCCAGATACAACAATCTGATACTGGCAAACATGCTTGGTCTTCACAAAAAATCCAGACGATGGACCTGGCACAGTCCCGGTGGGGAGCATCAGAACCTTTGTCGGTCGTTGTTTCACCTAGGCCTTTCCAGCGCGATTTGCCGATATCTAAAATGTTCCATCAAAAGTGGTCAAGAGACGCTTCAGATCAAGCGTCAACATTGGCAGGACACGCAATTTTCCATTAGCTGACAACGGAAGTGACTATGATCTCGTGATAATGTCTTTCAGGCTACACTTGAAGAGAGTAAACGAAGCAAAGTGCACCAGATTGGTTCGACCTGAACAAACTGCAAGACCCGGAGGTGTCAGAAATATTCCAAGCCACAATAGGAGGGAAATTTGCACCACTGCTCATTTTGTGAGCTGGTGAAGTAGATGTCAACATCTTGACCACCACCTTCAACTCAGCTGTGACAGATGCCGCCATTGAGATCCTTGGCAAGCACCGCCCTCAAAAAAAAAAAAACCCGTGGATCACACCTGAACTTTTGGACATGTGTGACAAACGAAGAGAGATGAACAAGAAAAAGAACACCTCACAGGGAACTGATGCCTATCAAAAAATCAACAGTGACATACGAAAAGGCATGCGCATATTAAAGGAGAACTGGATAGAAGATCAATGCCAAAAAATAGAGCACAGTTTGAACAAGAACAACAGCAAGAAGGGCTACCAGACAGCCCAAGGTCTCCACGATCCAAAGCAAGTCTGACATGTGCCTTACGGAAGAACAAGAAGTCTTGGATAGATGGATAGAGTACTGCTCCGACCTTTACAACCACACACCAAACGAAGACCCATCAGTTCTAGCACGCCCTCAGAACAGAGAAGAAGAAGAAGAAGAAGAAGAAGAAGAAGAAGAAGAAGAAGAAGAAGAAGAAGAAGAAGAAGAAGAAGAAGAAATCCTCTCAATTCTCCGAGAAGAAGTTGAGGCAGCAGTGCAATTGCTGAAGAAGGGGAAGTCAGCGGGAGTGGACAACATACCCGCAACATTGCTTCAAGCAGGAGGAGAAGCGATGATTGACGCCCTCACCCTTATCTGTAACAAGATCTGGCAGTGGGGAGTGGCCTACACCATGGACCCAGTCGCTTGTCATCACTTTTCCCAAAAAGGGATGACCTTCAGGAGTATGAAAACTACCGCACCATCAGCCATCCCAGCAAGGTCCTCCTGAAAATAATACTCAACAGGTTGAAACCCCAAGCTGAACACATCATAGCTGAAGAACAAGCAGAATTCAGGGCAGGACGAAGTATTACTGAGCAGATTTTCAACCTCAAAATAATCTGCGATAAATACCTATAGCACCAACAACATAACTTCTATACCATGTGTTTGTAGACTCCACAACAGGGAACTGGTTCAGAACAACAATCGGCGTGCGTCAAGGATGCCTACTCTCTCCAACACTTTTCAACATCTTCCTGGAGTGCATCATGTTAGATGCCCTTGCAGATCATGATGGCACAGTCAGCATAGGGGGCAGAGCAATCTCCAAAATCCGTTTTGTGGATGACATTGATAGATTGGCTGGATAGGAACCAGAACAGCTGGTACAGAGGCTTGACACAACCTCAAGAGCCTATGGAATGGAAATAAGTGCAGAGAAGACCAAAATGATTACCAACAACACCAATGGCATCAACACGGACATCAAAGTCCAAGTCCAATCCCTCAACACAGTGCATAGCTTCAAATATTTAGGAGCTATTGTATCAGACTCAGATACTCAGAATCAGATCCTCTCCAGGATCGCACAAAGAACTACTGCTGTAACAAGGTTGAAACCCATTTGGAATGACAAGACCATAAGTATACACTTCAAGGTAAGGCTGCTGCGCTCCCTTGTTATCTCCATCTTCCTATACTGTCCTATCCTATCCCGTAACTCTGAGGTCGTTGGGGCACTACATATAATCGTTTCACCAGCTTACTCCATCTTTCTCTGTCCTCTGCAACCCTGATGGCTTCACTCAATGTAAAACCAGTCCATTCTCGAATGTTGTCCTCCCACTTCTTTTTCGGTCTCCCTCTTCTTCTACCTCCTTGCAATGTGCCTTGCAGGGTGGTCTTTGCAAGACCTGATGATCTGGTGACGTGGCCATACCATCGGAGTTTCCGTTTCTTCACCACTGTGAGCATGTCATCATGTTGTCCAATGGCTTAATTGTGTGATGGTCTGTCGGACTTCGTCGTTGGTGATGTGCTGGGTAGAGGAAATGCCCAGAAGTCTTCTGAAGCACCTCATCCCCACGCTTTGTAGTCTTCGTTGTAGATCGGCTGTGAGGGTCCATGTTTCGCAAGCATATAGGAAGATGGAGATGATAAGGGAGCGCAGCAGCCTTACCCTGGAATGTAGACTGATGGTCTTGTTTTTCTAAATGGGCTTCAACATTGCCAGTGCATCAATTGTTTGTGCGAACCTGTAGAGGACTTTCTGTCGGGACCCATTGTCTGATACAATGGCTACTAAATATTTGAAACGATCACATACGGAATGGAATTGGAAAAGTGAAAGAAACAAAGGGAGGTGAGCAAGGATGAAACAAAGAAGAACAATGTGATTATAAAGGTCAGAGCATTGACGTGCGTATATGTATATTGTTGTAGCTGCCTACGGGAAGCTGGTGTTTGCTCCATACACTTGGACACGGTGTTGTCTCGGACAACGGAGAAAGGGCGACACGAGGAACAGCGGCGAGCGGCCGTGCGTCTTGAACCAAACCAAGACGCGATAGCTAAATCTACCTCAGACAGACTGGGCAGGCGAGTCCGTCTGCATGCCTACAACATCATTCTTATTCAATTTTTTTTGTTGGCTACATCACTGGCATCTAGTGTCTAGCACCTTTGTGTGCACCCGCCTCCTACGAAAAGAGAGGTAACTCGTTTTTGTGCTTATTTTGGCTCGGGACAAGTGATTGCCAGCCCTCGATTATCCAGCTCGATTTGCGACATAATAGAGTGAGACAGTAGTGTTAAGATAGTTATGTACAAATATCCGTGTGAAAGGACTGGAGTGGAAGATTGGTATAAAATATTGTTGTTTATCTATATAAAGAATTGAGAACGTGGAACGTATATTTGTGTTGGTGTTTGCCTGTGTTGGAGAGAGTCTGTACATTTGTGGGTGTGGTAGTTAACAGAGAGACTTGCACGCACACTTATCCTAGATCTAGGAGTCGTGTGCGTGCAAGTCTCTCTGTTAATTTTATTTCGCATTCATTTAGCTATTATAAACAGGCACACACATTCAAAATATCCATACGTTACATAGGCATTTTCTTTGTATGTTTTGTTGATATTTTATAATGATGTTTGTATTCTATTTGTTTTTGTAAACGGGGGTTCGATAAATTAGAGTATAGCCTCAGCGTCCCCTGCGTGGGATGTCTTTATTGTAAAGTGACCGGCTGGTGGAGTGCATTCAGTGTTACCACTAGGGTTGTTTCGGCAAATCTTTTATGCGGATGAGGGGTGAGTCCTCTTTCAGCGAAGTTGTGGTCTTGATTTTTTGGTCCTGATTTGGCTCGGAAGAGTCCGCTGGACCTAAAGCAATAACCATGTAATGGAATGTAATTCTCGCCCTCAATTCTTATAAAACATTCCTTATATATCAATACTTTCAGTTATCACAACTCACAATAATATTTCCACGCGTGCGTACCAATTACTTTCATCTGAACTATTGATTACTTTTCTCAACCACCGAATACACACGCCAACATATTACAAAACTATTAATTACTTTGTCTCAACCACCGAACACACTCACAACCATATTTTAGAACTATTAATTACTTTGTCTCAACCACCGAACACACTCACAACCATATTTTAGAACTATTAATTACTTTGTCTCAACCACCGAACACACTCACAACCCTCAGGGCCGGATCTGGGGGGGGGGGGTTCCTGGGTTCCGGAACCCCCCCCCCCCCCCTGGCCATTCGATGTACCTCACTCAGTCAGAAAAAAAAATATATATGGAGTTTTTTTTAAAGCTCTTAATTTAGTTGACACTGTTGGTAAGTAAAACGTTCCTCATTCTACTCAAGTTCCTCGAGCGGACACGTTTTTGTCACCCCTAACCCCTTAAAAACTTTTTTGGAACCCCCCCCCCCCCCTCCAAGAGTAAGTGATCCGGCCCTGACCCTATTACATAACCGCACTCTCTCATATACACCCCTTTCCTCAATTTGCAACACCGTCCCGTTGTGTGACATGAAAGGTCAATAAAGGTTCGCACAATGATCAGCAATCAAGTCTCCTCTCTGAAAATCCTTATCGGGAAGAGAGGGGACTATAAACTGATACACATACATACATTCATACCACTTAAATATGAAGTGACAATGAAAATTTACCAAAAAAAAACATGTTAAGTATGTGACCTTAAATTTAACAGCAATTCATCATAGGGTGACAATATAAATTGACAAAATCGTATGTTTAATGCTTGAACCCTTAAACAAAATTTACCAAACATCGATTAAACATTGTTAAACAACAAATGCTGAATAAATTCTACGTTAAATTATGAGGGAAAAAAAGTGACTTCAGTTCAATCTAATGTAATCGACGTATTACTGACGAGTTGTTAATTAAACCAATTCACAGTGTAGAACGGACATATAGTCATTTCACAGAGACGGATAATAAAGTTGCCCTATTGCTGTCCTTCTCAAGGTAAAGTGTGAGCAATGAGAAAGCAACAACAAAAATAATAAGTATGTCCCTGTAAATATTTATCTGTGCTAGGACGGGTGGTTGGGGTGTAAAGAGGAAAAATGCATTTATTCTTAACTTGTAATCATAACATGTACAATGAAAAAAAGTCATTTATACGTGAAACTTTCACTTAACCATTCTTCAAGGTTTGAATTGCCCTTTTCTTGAAGTCAATAAACAAAGGCTAAATGTGACCAAATGTACATAATTTATATCTGATCAAGTATCTTTGAAAACAAGTTCAGCATTCTGTCTGCCATCTGCAATCTGCAGTGCTGGTCTGTGGGACGGTCGGCATTGCTGACGTCATCCTGCTGCGTGTGTTCTGCCACTTGTTCTCTCGCCAGAACGGACCGTGTAGGTTGTAGGGGTTGCTGTGCTTCCCCGCGGTGGTCCTGGGACTTCTGCGAAGGGGTGGCGGTGACCATGATACCGGTACCGCTGCTGCTGCTGCTTCTGTTCACCTTTCGGTTCCGTCATTGATCTGTTCATGGGCTGCGTCAAAGTACTCGCCATCAGAAATCTCGGAACAGTCTACATCACTGCTCTTGCAACCTGGGGAGCCAGGGAAGTCAGGCATGACTCTCAGTTCATTTTTGTACACTCGCTTCTCCTACCCTATTGTCTGGCTGACAACTTTGCAAACTGCACAATGCACGTCGGTCACTGTGAAAACCTCGTCCTTCCACTTGTCCTGGATCTTGTTCGGCCTCGAGGATGGTTCTTCAGCAAGACAAACTGACAATTGTGTACAGGGTCATCTTTCACATGGTCATCGAACCGCTCCGTCCTCTTCCGCGATTCGTTCTGCAGTCGTCTTCTGGTGTGTCTGTGTCACGTCACCCGAATGGGTTCAGTGACCTCAGTTCAAACAACGAGTGAAGGGATACAAACTCAAACAAAAAAAAACTAACACAAATGCCAGATGAACATTTATACACTTTATACCCTTTTATTCAACGCACACATACAGGAGAAATGGGAAATATAAACCAACCCCAACCCTTATCCGGACCCACAACCCCAACAATTAACAATTACCTCCCTTGTCTAATCCGAGACCCCTGACACTGTACACAAGATGCCCACACAACCAAAATATAACAATATGAAAATAAAGCTGAAATAATACAACTGATGGTTTAAGTGTACAGTCACCAAGACCTGAAGAAATGTATTTAATTAAATTGTCTGAACTGGATACTTCATGAGTTCATTGTCTCTTCACCATTATTCCCAGAAAATAATCAAACTGATATAACTAGCACAAATATAATAAAGAGACACTGCTTGAAATTCACTGGATATGTAGTATGTTTTATTTGCGTGTAATGCATGTATGTATGACTGTGAAGGTGTGTCGTCCTGCGTGTGGAAAACCCAGGTGGTCGTCTCCAGGTCGTAGGGGCCTCGTAGCGCCCAGGCGGCGATGGTCACGCAAACGTCTCAGCACTGCACCCACGACGCCAGAACGGGGCAACAGCAGCCAATCACCGGACGGCAACAGTACAAGATGAAACAGTAGTAGTAGCAGAAGAAGTAGTAGTAGCAATAGCAGGCCCAATCCGGTCAACAAATAAACCGTCTTACTAAGCTACCTCTGCAATGTAAACAATACATGAGAAGTAACTCCTTCCGCCGTCCGCCATCTTGACCTGTTTATTTAGGCCTATGCATGACAACAATTCATAATTCTTCTATAATTTATATCCCTTCTTATGAACATGATTATTTATACAAATATAAATGCGTATTTTTCATCCATTCCTGATCAACAATCCTGATTCATCCTCTTTCTCATATTCATCACACCTCTGGCATACTATAATACATCGTCACCCTTCTCACATATTCATCCCCCCTCTCACATAATATAATATATAATACATCGTCACTCTTGACCTCATTTTGATCACCCCTCTCTCACATTCATCACCCATCTGGCATACTATAATACATTGTCACTCATGACCTCGTTTTTGCAACAACTTCAACAACTTTATAACATTATTCCATTTTACATATTCAACCAAGAAAATCATATAAAAAATGTTATTTATCAAAATACCCCTTTACCCTTCATCCTTCATCATTCATTCACGTACGTACGTCTGTTAGGATCAGCACGTTTTCTCTTCCGTCCTGAGTTGGTTCTAGCATGGTGTAGTCAATGGCCACTATTTCCAAGATAGATATTCGAAGCTTTTAGGGTCCAGCGGACTGCCAAGAGCCGAATCAGGCCCACACAAAATTAAGTAAAAGGAGACTAAATTGTTAACATTAACATTTAAATATGATAAAAGATGTAAATAAAATCTCACCAATAAAATAAAATCTCACCAATAAAATCTAACCAAAATACAAAACAAGACGATGGGATTTATGTGCGATAAAACCAACCAACATCATGTAAGAATTGAAACAGGTGCTGACTATTGCATACTTTAAAAATCTCTTTGAAAAGTAAGGAACCAAAATATCTTTCTCTTTTAACAACCAGATCAGCACATTCAAACATAAAATGGCGAACGGAAAAGGACTTGTCACATGCAAAGCACCATGATGGTTCTTCTCTTTTTAAAAGAAAACTATGGGTGACATAAGTATGCCCAATATGAAGGCGAGCCAAAACTGTTTCTTCTTTGCGGGTAGACGCAAAGTTAGGCAAAGAAGCAACCAAAAAATCTGGAAGAATTTGAAATAATTTGTAATTAATTTGTTATTAACTGCTGCCCTGCCGATGTTGAAGCCAATTTGGAAAGAAAGGACAATCAGTCTACATTCCAAGGTAAGGCTGCTGCGCTCCCTTGTCATCTCCATCTTCCTGTATGCTTGCGAAACATGGACCCTCACAGCAGATCTCCAACGAAGAATACAAAGCATGGAGATGAGGTGCTACAGAAGACTTCTGGGCATTTCCCATACCCAGCACATCACCAACGACGAAGTCCGACAGACCATCACAGAAGCCATTGGACAACACGATGACCTGCTCACAGTGGTGGAAAAACGGATACTCCGATGGTGTGGCCACGTCACCAGATCATCAGGTCTTGTAAAGACCATCCTGCAAGGCACAGTGCAAGGAGGTAGAAGAAGAGGGAGACCTAAAAAAGAAGTGGGAGGACAACATTCGAGAATGGACTGGTTTGACACTGAGCGAAACAATCAGGGTTGCTGAGGACAGGGAAAGATGGAGTACGCTGGTTAAACGATCATCTGTGGTGCCCCTACGACCTCCGAGTTATGGGATAGGATAGGATAGGATAGGATAGGAATTTGATTAGACCATTCGGTCTTCCATAGCTGTTTACAATAAGATCTAGTCATATAACGCAGGTCAGAGTATGGAACAAACTGGAAAATCTCTTAAGGGAAATCTAGATGCAGAGTTTCTTTAGCCGCTTTGTCCACTGCAATATTGCCGCGGATGCCCATGTGACTACTTACCCACATAAAAACTATCTTTTTACCCTCAGAAACAAATTGTGTGTGGAGGTCATGGATC
This sequence comes from Oncomelania hupensis, assembly GCA_036898135.1. Taxonomy (NCBI): domain Eukaryota; kingdom Metazoa; phylum Mollusca; class Gastropoda; order Littorinimorpha; family Pomatiopsidae; genus Oncomelania; species Oncomelania hupensis. Next base: position 25,632,032 of record CM072526.1, read on the forward strand.
TCTGCAAGAAAAGGGTGCGATATCTTTCTTGTGGAAAGATCCTGAAGTGCTGACAGCGAATCAGACATGATTAAACACGAGGTTCTTTTGGACTGATAAACCTGTTTCAGAGCTAGATGAATTGCCTTGAGCTCAGCTGTATAAACAGAACAAAATTCAGGTAGACGCTGTTGCAAAGGCTGGTCTAGGTGTCTCCCAGAGACCAACGAAGCAGCAACTGAGTCTCCTTTCTTCGACCCATCTGTAAAAAGTTTTTCATATCCTTTATACAATGAACATTGTTCGAGATAAAGTTGCTTATAAACAGTTTCAGAAGTTTCGGTCTTTTTGAAGGATGTGAGAGTGAAGTTGTTAATGGGGTTGATGAGGTTCCAAGGTGAAAGTACAGTTAGCAATTGATCATCATTAACAGAGTCAACATCTATGTCTGCAGTGTCAAAGTGAGGACGTATTCTGATACCAAAAGGAGGGATTTCTGTCGGTTTGTTGGAGTATTTAAGTGTAAATAACGGGTTTAGAACACAATCATAAGCGGGATTTTCAGGGTTTGCTTTAAGTTTGAGAAAAAAATTCATGGCGAGCTGAAGCCTGCGGATCTCCAAGGGAGGTTCGCCAGCCTCGGCGTAGATATTTTCCTTCGGTGAAGTGCGAAACGCCCCCCAGACAGATCCGAAGACCTTGATGATGGATTGGATCCAAGGTTTTCAAATAGGCTTTCCTAGTACCAGAGAACGATAGAGGAGGAGCAAAGTTTGCTTGTTTGCTCCCCAGTCTGTGTGGCTGATAACTTTCCAAACGTTAAGACCTTTCTGGCAGCGTTCCATCAGGTATTTAATATGCGGCAGAAAAGTAAATTTGCTGTCAAAAATAATACCTACAAATTTTACTTGTATAGAAACGTTGATGGGTTGGCCCACTATTTCCAAGGGGCGCATTGACAACATTGGTTGCAGCGGTGTCCGTGAAGCCGGTACTTGTGCATTTGCCGTCACACAACGCGGGCACTGCTGACAGTACATTTCAATGTCTGCTGTCATTCTGAGCCAGTAGCAGCGCTCTCTGACCAGTTGCGTTGTTCTATTAATACCTTTGTGCTCCATTTGATCATGCAATTGTTCCAGAACTTTCTATTTCATATTTCTTGGGAGAACTAGCTGCATGACTGATTTCTTCTCTTCCTGAAGTCTTGACCATTCTATACAGCACTCCGTTGCTGATGGACAGTCTGTCATAGTGCTGTAGCATCTTATTTGTGTCTATACACAGTGCCTGTCTCTCCGCTCTGGTTGGTTTTCTTTAAGAGACAGGTACTCCGCTCTGGTTGGTTTTCTTTAAGAGACAGGTACTCCGCTCTGGTTGGTTTTCTTTTTTGTTCCACATAGAACATGGCTTTAGAAATGATGCCATCTTGCTCTTGTAGTTTATGGAGGTCTTGGGTATTCAACCCTTCACCACCTGAAAGGTTCAAGGTCTGATTCTGGAGGTAGACTGTGGTGTCAGTCAAAACCAACTCTTCTTTCAGTTCCGCTAGGATGGTTGTCGAAGCCTCTGTTGCCTCGATGACGGCTTCTCCACCTCTTCGTGAGAGTGCATCAGAGTTCGCGTTGTCCTTGCCTCTTCTAAACTAAAAATATAGGAGTACGGCTGGTTAAACGATCATCTGTGGTGCCCCAATGACCATTGAGTTACGGGATAGGATTGGATAGGAAGATAAAATAAGATAATCTCTTTAAATAATTTATATTATGGTGTATAAACAGTCAACACAAATATACATCACAATAACAATAACAATATTTTTGGGCATCGAGAATAAAACTCGTTCGTTGTTACAAAAAAAACAACTATACATGGCGCTAATTGTGCTCTCTCTCTCTCTCTCTCTCTCTCTCTCTCTCTCTCTCTCTCTCTCTCTCTCTCAAACAAGAAATGTTATAATCACAGTATTGAGAGTTGAAATATATAAGGTTACATAAAATATCACAATTCAAGCTTATTCGTAGATAACATTCAGATCACTACAGATCTAAAGATTACTATTAAATGATCTTACACCACAACAGCACTGACTATTACTATTAAAAAGACAAAGACAAGTACAGACAGAGACAGATATACATTATACGTAATTAAAGTATAGGGCTATGTTGAATCACCATCTAAGAGGATTAAAGGGGGCCGGGGAGGGGGGGTTGAAGGAGGGAAGGGGGAGGAACATGTATGAATCCAAGATTGATGTGGGAATGACTAATAGTTTCATTACCATTTGAAGGTGGAATTAAAAGTAACTTTATGATACGAACCTTGAGTGAATGCGACAAGCAGACACAGAGCCACAAATGCAGATGTTGACGCCATAGCAAGTACTGTCGCTGTTTTTCTAATGATGATTGCTGTCTTAGAACGCGTTGAATATCTTATCTTGTTGGAGCGCACCACAATAAATGTTCACCATTCACATCCTTTTTTACCTGCACGAACACCTACATTTAACTTTTCATAACATTGAATTGAGAATAAATAAATAAATAAATACACAATTCAAGCACTCTGGTTGAACGATTTAGTTATTTCAAAACTATATGATTATTATTAAGTCTTAACCGTACGTCTTATTTACCTTTTAAAACTTGGATTCATCATTCATTAGTTTAATTTAGTTTGTTCTTTCAATTGAATTGAATTTTAATTGTTGAACATTTCTTTCCTTCTATCTTTTTTTTTCTTCATTCATTTCAATCAAAATTGTGCTTGTAATGTTTTGTATAACCTACTTTTCAAACAGTTTCAGCATAGCCTACATCTAGGTTACAGCTCACCATCATCAGTAACAAGCAAGCCTGTAAACAGATAACTTTTATTAAAGTGTTTAAATTCCGCCTCGACATAAGATAAAAATATAAGAAATTAAAAATCAAGTGAAACGTACCTATTCTATTGACCAACATTCTCAGAGTAGCGCAAACTGCTTGACTGAAGTAATTTTCTGCGATCTTTAAAATATATTTGCAGCGGATGGTGCGTAATAGGATGAAGGTGTTGCAAAACAATAACATAAATCTTGCATTCTCTATCACCTTTGACGTAGTTTTCTTCCATGAACAGGCGCTTGATGGAAGATCAGACATTTTGAAAAAAAAGCTTCTTCCTCAGTCATAGCTTTTAGTTATTTAATATGATTATTTAGGCTATTTATTAATTATTGGATCAATTCTTTATCATTTATCGGGTGACTTTTAAACACCAGTTGTTCTCTTTTTCACACTTCAATTTTTTATGGATAATTTTTATTCAGTATTTCTTGTACAGTAGTAGACTACAGTTTATCCAATTCATAAGCTTATATTGTACGGAAGCACATTTTTCTTCTACTCTTTCTTTCTGATCCTTTCTTTATAGTACTCCGTGTGTGCGTGCGTGTGTGTGGGTGAGTGCGTGTGTGTGTGTGTGTGTGTGTGTGTGTGTGTGTGTGTGTGTGTGTGTGTGTAGTTCTATCGTTCTTTCGTTCTATTGTTCTACTATTCACTCATTGTTCTAATTATACATATGTTGCTGCTGACAGTTTATCCTTGTTTTTAAGATGTCCACATAACTGGCCGGGCATACTTTGAAATAGTCGCGAAGACGAGCTAAATTTCGGTCTGCCAGTCGGTTGGCCCGTTGCCCGCCATATCCCAATAACCACTGAACAAGGTTTAACCATTGATAGGAACTACCTGGGTTAGACAAGTGGCCAACCTCCCGTGCCATCATATTTGCTTAATCGCATATGTCAAGGTCGCTGGTCGTGGCTAAACACTTTTTGCTCTATATCGATAAAACAGCGCCTAAGCCAATTTTGCTGATTTATGGTTTACAGGTACTTCAAACCATATAGTCAATCATTCTGTGGCAGTCCAATGGTCAACAGGTCGCTCCGTTCGTCGCAATGAATTTCAGATTTTTATTTATGAAAAACAAATGTGTATTTTAAGAATTACTGAATTTTTTTTTTTTTTACACAGTGCAGATTCTTTAACAGCTACTGTGAATTTTATTTAGTTTTGCACTTTTTCAAAGGACAGTGCTTATTTATTTTTTTTAAACACGTTTTGCGCATTATCTTTTAAAATTGGCTGAGCAGATTTTGATAATTATTTGCTTGCAGATAGTAGTATAGATAGTGGCTCGTCATTTCATTTTTCATATTTTATTTTGCTTCTTAGGATAAATCCGGATGACTGCAACAACATTTCGATACTGTTGACGATGAAGAAGAGGATGATGAAAATGACAAACAATAATGACAAACACTATAAATCGGTGATCAATGGGATGATGGCGCCCAACAGAACAGGAATATTCTCAAAAAGCTATCTGGTCGTCAGTTCAAGGAGGGTGAAGAATAAGAAAAACAAGAAGAATAAGAATAAGAACAAGAAAACAACAACCACCACCATAAACAACGAGAAACAAGAAAACACAAGAACAAGCAATAAAACAAAAAAGCATTACAAAACAAAGTAGTCTACAACACACAAACAGACAGGTTGGTGTGATTGTGTCATCGCACTGCTGTAGGACAGTGTATGGTTATGTTTGTGTCTGTCGGATGAATTAGCACGTCATGTTAGGCAAGTACGAACACGCTCGCAAACACACCAATTTACAACCCCACACGCAAAGCTCCACAATCACAGCCGAGTATGGGCACAGTGTCCAGCTTCAGAAATATACCTATACCGCGAATTTCCTGTTTAAAGATTAAGAGAATCAAGAATAGTACTTCAATGCTTAATAAATAATACTTAATATTAAGATCGTAAGCATGCTATGAAGACTAAAGCACATACATATAATGCGATAACGATGAGGCTGTATTAAATGCTACCTAACAATATCCTATATATCCTGTCCTATCCTATCCTATCTCGTAACTCGAAAATCGTTGGGGCACCACAGATGATCGTTAAACCAACGTAAGTTTACTCCGTCTTTCTCTGTTCTCAGCAACTTCACGGCGTGTGCGGCCCCGGGGGCAAACTTGTTTTTTCCAACCTAGTTCCAGTCACTCGCCCAAAAAGGCAATCACCGAAGTCGAACGAAGCTCTCCGATGTGTTACGAGATGATGCCTGCATGACGACGACTAGTTGACATTAAAAATGATCCCTGTTGCTTCTAATTCTGTTCGATTTACACAGATTAGCATTTCGCAACGGTATACTTTTTTTAATTATCGATCATATTTAATAGTTGCGTTCCTTGATTTGCATTTTGTTAGTTCTCAGCAGTGGACTAATAATACCATTCCCCATTTCCTGCCTAGAACCAAGTAGACACTGTTATACAGTATACATAGGCTTTATCTACATTATATATTAGAAGTCAGTCTTCACGCAGCGAAGAAGCTCACTAGCTGAATATAATTATTAGACCTGTATTGTTTGTTTTATACGTAAATAAATGTATAAATTACAGTATATCTATTCTAATTAATAATATTTAGGCCTATACTTTATAATATTTGAATCTTTAAATTTCCGGAGAAGGACGATTAGGCTAAGCGAATTTTTTTAATAACTCGAGATCAGAGTTAAATTAATAGTTAGTTAGTTATTCATTGCTTACCGGTCCTGATTTGGCTCGGAAGAGTCCGCTGGACCTAAAGCAACAATTATGTAATGTAATGTATTCATTGCTTACAGGGTCCAGCGGACTTCAAAGAGCCGAATCAGGACCACAAAATCAAGACAACTCGAGATCAGAGTTAAATTAATAGCTAATTAGTTATTCATTGCTTACAGGGTCCAGCGGACTGCAAAGAGCCGAATCAGGACCACAAAATCAAGACCACAGCTTCGCTAGTAGTAGTAGTAGTAGTAGTAGTAGTAGTAGTAGTAGTAGTAGTAGTAGTAGTAGTAGTAGTGGTAGTATAGTTATTTAGTTAAATCTTTAATTTATTTATTTGTTTCGTTATTATTAAAATTATTATTATTATTATTATTATTATTATTATTATTATTATTATTATTATTATTATTATTATTATATGTTTGTTTGTTTGTTATTATTATTATTATTATTATTATTATTATTATTATTATTATTATTATTATTATTATTATTATTCCTACTTTAAAAAAAAAGAGAAAAGAATAGTGTGCTGCTGTGCGTGCTCAATGGTGTAAATATGGTCAGTGACCTTTTGTTTGTTTTTGCTGAAGTTAGGTGTAACACGAAATATTCAGATGGTGTTACTGGTTGTTTTTTTGTGTTTTTTTTTTTAATAGATTTACCAAAGTTTTTAGATGATTTATGGAAATTTCCGCCTGCCACGCAACATTTTTTTAAATACGTGTTTCTCATTAAAATACATATCATTGAAATACATATAACACATTTACTGTATCAGTTAAAAAGAATAATATTAGTTAAATAAATAATTGTTTTGGTGCTTACAATAAAAATGTCACTGTTTTTTGAGACTATTATAAACTTGCTTTGCCTTGGGCTGAAGGGACATCAACGTATCCATAGCGCTTTGAAGTTTTGTCATGGTTTTATTGTTTATATAGATGTGAAATCGTTGTATGTGCGCATTATGTGTTATGTATTACTTTTACTCTTTATTACTATTTGTGTCAATATATTAATCATCATAAAATAATAATAATACTAACTGCTTCAAAATGCGAATCTCGACTTGACTTACAGCTTGAAGCTGTGCAGATCGAGAAAGAATTAGATCTAGAAGCAACAGCGGCTATTTTTATGCACGGATATTTCACCACAGGCTCTGAAGTCTTTTCTTTCGTCCTTATGTATACATTACGCCAGACCAGTCCTGGTCTGGTAAATATGTATGGTGAGGGCTTTTTAGCCCAATTTTATTGTCCTTAACTTTTTATTAAATATAGGACGTAAAGCCTCGTTTTTGCTTGCTTGCTTTCGTCCTTGTAAAGTCGTGGGCCTCCTACATACGTACGTACCGTAGTATAGTATGTAATTGAGGCCTACGAAAGACGAGACTTCCCAGCCTGTGGTTTCACGTAGTGCTGCCAGCCTTCGTTCGTAAAACATCGGATAGCTTCGCTCGACTCGGAGAGCTTCGTTCTACTTCGGTAACTGCCTTTTTCGGCGAATGACTGGAACTAGGTTGGAAAAAACAAGTTCGCGCCCCGGGGAGCAAAAATAGTTCCACTTACGCAGAAGTTTTGAAGTTGTCAGCAGTTGGTCCCAACTTAAAACTTACGAAAATGCCACTAAAGACCGCGACAACCATGCCGAGGTCCACTTTAGGTGGAAAAAGATCATGATATAGTAGAGGCAAGGTATGATGTCAAGATACCTACATCATCATCATTTGACGTAACATCAGACGTCAGCAGAAAGGAATGCGGAAGTGGAATTATTATTCTGCATGACTCGGTCTTGAATGGTATTCAAGAAAAAAGACTGGGACAATCTTATGGCTTTGAAGCTGTCAAGAACAAAGCCTTCACTATTGGTGATCTTGAGCCCTCCTTCAGGTCAGCATTAAACAACCGAAGTCCACCTAAAGCAGTTGTTATCCACTGTGGCATCAATGACCTGAAAAAACAAGACTCCAGAACTGAAAGCAAACAATTCGTCCAGTCAGTAAAGAACATCTCCTGCAGTCCAACATCGAAGATCATCATCAGTAAACTGCCTGTAGTGTCCAACACCAAATTGCAACAAAAGAAAGACATGTTTAATGCAGTTGTATTATCCGAATTGGCCGAAGAACACCAGATTTCATTCATCAGCAACGACAATTTGCCACTGCACGCCCTGAGAGACAATGTCCATCCAAACAAACGGGGCTCCAGTATTTTGCTGGCAACATTGGTCGTCACGTTCACAGGATTGTGTGGGAGAAGCCACAAAGACGTGCACGGTGTTTTAACCGAGCAAACGACTTTCCAGGGTACTACGACTGGAAAGGTAATTTCTACCCGCACTCTCCAATTCACTTCCCTACTAAATGGTACTAGTTAAGCCAGGACTGTTTGTTTCTGATTTCACAGCGTATTATACAGACGAATCAGTGATTTTATTTTGGGTTGTTTTTCCCTCTTCTCCCTCATGTTTGTTACTGTAAATATTTGTTAACAAGCGTCACTGTATGAAAAGTGAAAAATTAGGTATTTTCCAGTGGAACTGTAGATCTATTTCGACTAATTTACAATATTTACAACAATACTTATGTGAAAAAGATCATCATATATTATGTTTACAATCGTTAAATGTAAACAAAAGTAAATTGCCTAAATTAAAGGGATTCTATTATTCACCTGTGTTTAATTTAAATTGTAACAAAGTGCAAGCTTAGAAATGATTTAGACTATGACATTTTAACATCGCCAGTTCCGAGGGACTTGGAAGGCGTCTTTTCGTCTGCAGTGAAATTAAAGGTGAATAAAGAACAGTGTATTAAACATTGTAACAATATATTACCCAAAAGGTACTGATAATATAGACAGTGACTGGATACGACAATTCGACATTTCAGATCAATGGGTAATATGTGGTGACTTTAATACTCATTCACCTTCGTGGGATAAGAGCTGTCATAGCACTAATAATAACTATTTTAATGAAACTGTTATTGACTCTGACTTAATTTTGATTCATGATGGAAAGATAACTCGTACTCCTGACGTGTCTACACATCGTCCATCAGCCATTGACCTGACTTTTGTTAATCCAGATCTGGTTGTGGATTGCGTATAGGATGTTGAGACTGATTCCCTCGGCAGTGATCATCTACCTATAATTATAATCTATATATATAAATTGCTTAGCCGGAAGTCCTTCTTCGCCACTACTATAAAGTTTGTCTCCTATGGACGCTGATCTGGGCAGGTGCTGGAGGCCGCCGATCGGCCTGCTGTGTGCTCAAAACCCACCAAATCGTTATAGCCGACATTTCCTTACCGAACATGTAACCGTTTTTGAGATAAATAAATAAACAAAATGTCCACAAACTGCAATAGCCTCATTCCGCGCGCTTCCATTAAAAATCAAATTGAGGTTTCAGCATGTTTTCCCATATAGACCAAAAAATTTATTGTTTTTGTACGAAGCATTGATAGCTCAGTTGGTAACACTTTCGCCTACCGTTTAGGGCGACCCAAGTTCGAATCCGATGCGGGCCATATTTTTTTTTATGTTTTTTTTTCCCACTACAATATGGATATTTTTCTTTTTAATTTAGGCTTATTATTATTATTATTATTATTATTATTATTATTATTATTATTATTATTATTATTTATAATATTATATCTTATATCAAATTTTCTTTTAAAACCTTAGTGTTTATGATTTCTATTTGTATTATTCTATATTCAATATTATTATTATTATTATTATTATTATTATTATTATTATTATTATTATTATTATTATTATTATTATTATTATTACCAAGGATCGGGATGGGGTGGTACGTTATTATTATTATTATTATTTTTATTATTATTATTATTATTATTATTATTATTATTATTATTATTATTATTATTATTATTATTATTATTTGTATTATTATTATTTGTATTATTATTATTATTATTATTATTATTATTATTATTATTATTAATAAACTAATAATAATAATTATTATTATTATAATTATAATATCTTATATCAAATTTTATTTTAAAACCTTGGTGTTTTTTATGATTTCTATTTGTATTATTCAATATTATTATTATTATTATTATTATTATTATTATTATTATTATTATTATTATTATTATTATTATTATTATTATCAAGGATCGGGATGGGGTGGTACGTGTAGGTAAAAGGGGGCTACGGGTAGGTTTAAAGGGGCATGGGTAGGCATAACGGGGATACGGGTATATATAAGGGGGTATGGTGATGGTCGATTCCTTTCATCCATACCTGCGAAACGATCAACGGGGAAGTATCAAGGAGGGTACAGGTAGGTTACAAGGGGGGTACGAAAGGTATCAAGGGGTTATGGGGAGGTATCAAGTGGGTTCGGGGAGGTATCAAGGGGGTATGATGAGGCATCATGGGGGAGGGACGGGGAGATATCAGAGGGGGGGGGGGTATGGTGAGGTATCAAGGGGGATATGGGGAAGTATCATCGTCCAAATGAAACTCGCAGTCAACAGTTGTCTCTCTGTCTACATTTTAAACAGCAACCTGTGTACCCTGGCTTGCCAGGGTACAAAAACCACTAGTTCTTAATAACATTGTTGATACGCAACTTGAAGAAGATTGTGTGCCAAAGTATAACTATAGTCATGCAAACTGGGAAAGGTATCAAAGTTTACTACTGGAATATGATACTGATTTTGTGAACAATGATGATATCAGTTATGCATATAATGATAACTTTGTGCGATGTATTCACTTCGCAGCTTCTAATTCTATTTCTCAAATAAGAAAATCTTTTAAGAAAAAATATACGGGAAATATATGGTGGAATAGTACATGTGAAACAGCTGTTAAAAAAAAAAAAAAGGACTGCATACAAAAAATGGATAAAATGCAAAAGTAAATTTTAAAGACATGAAAAAAGCTAAAATTAAATGTAATAAAATAATAGCGCTTGAAAAAATAACCTTTTGGTCTGACTATTATAAATCTGAAATTAATACTTTCAAAGATGCTATCAAGGTATGGAAGAAACTTTCAGAAATGAAAAATGGAATTCAGCTCCCACAGTGCCCTTTAAAATTAATAAAAATTAATTTCCCTACTCCTAAAAAAAAAGCTGAAGAATTTGTAAAAGTTTTTGCAAAAACTAGTAATCCTAATAATTTGTCACATCATATTAAAAATGAAAGAGGAATATTAGAAAATACTGAAGAATATAATGCCACAAAATAATAATTTATATATTAATTCAGAAATTGGAATTAAAGAAGTTAAACATGCTGTTTTAGAATTGGGAAGAAAACGATCAGCTGTAGGTTTGGATGGAATATCCTATAATTTATTAATGCATCTCCCTGATAAATGGATAAGTATTTTACATACAATTATTAACAAATGTTGGATAACTGGCAGCTTGCCCGACTCTTGGAAGTCTTCTTTGGTAATACCTATATTAAAATCAGGGAAACCTCGGGCAGTTTCGTCCAGTTATAGACCCATTTCTTTAACATCTCACACTTGTAAATTAATGGAAAAAAATTATATTACAAAGGATTTCGTATTATTGTATTAAAGTTAAACAAAATACTATACCTGTAAATCAGGCAGGGTTTCAGAAAGGGAGATCGACAACAGATCATATTGCTAAAATTACCACACATATAAAAAGACAATTTGCAAAGAGAAAAAGTGTTTTGGCTACATTTTTTGACGTAACAAAAGCATACGACCGAGTTTGGCATGCTAGACTGATGTATAAATTAAAACAAATTGGGGTTGTCTGGTCGTATATATAATTATATTAGTACTTTTTTGACAAATAGAAGTATAAAGGTTAAGATGGGGAACTCATATTCTTCTGGTTTTGCTACTGATATGGGAATTCCACAAGTTTCTATAATATCTCCAATTTTATTTAATATATTAATTTGTGACTTGCCAACAGTTTTAGGTAATAGATTAACGCTTGCTCAATATGCAGATGATCTAGCTATATGGATGAATGTCAATTTAAAAAAGAAAACCTCTTTGTATGAAATAAAACAGATTGAAAAATTATATAAAAAAAGAAATAAACAACATCACTCAGTTTATGAATCAAAATGGTCTCGAACTATCAAAAGAAAAAACAAATTTGGTACTTTTTAGTAATGGTCAGGAACCAAGACAACTTCCAAAATTAGTAATTGACAATGAAAAATTAAAATATGTTAAAGACGTTAAATTTTTAGGAGTATATTTAACATGCAAGTTACATTGGAAAAGACACATAGAGTAATACAAAAGGCGGTTAGAAGTTATAACCTATTGAAAATTATAAGCAAACAATCTTGGGGACAAGATGAAAAAACATTAGTTCATTTAGCTAGTGCCCTAGTGAGATCAAAGTTAACATATGGACAGGAAGCATATTTTTCTTCTCCAAATTGTTACCTCAAAAAGTTACAAAGCGTAGACAGTAAGGCAATAAAATTAGCTTTAGGAGTGCCTATTCATACAAAAACAACAGAAGTATATAAACTTGCAAGAATTATGAACTTTGATGATTATAGGAGATTATCTTGTGCGAAATATATAATCAGAGCAAAAGCTGTAAACAATAGTACAGATGAAGAAATTTTTTATTAGATCGGATGTAGATTTTCCAAAACATGCCCAAAAGGTGCAATCTTTTCAAACAATAGCAACATATACTAAAGATCTTATCCAGTTAGATATAACACATATTGATAATTTACTTAAGGATATAATATCAACAGTACCTATATGGGAACTTGAAACATCACATTATGATATACATTATTGTAATGAAAAAAAAACAGTCAAAATCAGAACCTTCTTGCAGATGAAGTTCGGAATCATTTATGTGAGAAATATTCAGGAGCATTAAAAGTATACACTGACGGATCTGTTTTAGAAACAGGGGAAACTGGAGCTGCTTTTGTTATCCCAGATTTGAAAATATCAGAATCGTTTTATATAGGAAAAGGTTATTCTATCTTTACTGTGGAATAAATTGCTATATTAATGGCTCTAAATAAAATTTATAGTTTATGTCTGAATATATTTAGTATAGTTCTATGCGTAGATTCTCTATCTGTTTCAGATGCTCTAAAAGCTAATATTAACTGTGAACGAAAAGATATTATTTTTGAGATTAAGTACATTAATTATTCATGGATGGATAATTAGTGGTACTGAAGTGACCTTTTGTTGGATTCCATCACATTGTGGATATAATGATTGGGCTGATCATGCTGCAAAATTAGGTGCATTAAATATTAATTCCTTATCAATTAAATTAAATCTGTCTTCCAAAGAAATTCAAAACAATATTGAAAATGATCTTGTAAAGAAACTTCAGTTCTATACAAACTATAAAAATCTTCGTGGATTTCCCAGATCAGTTTCATCTACCGCAAACAGAGTATTATTAAATTCAATTAAAACCAAATATTGTAAAAATGTAAAGTGCATTTGTGATGAACCTCTACCTCTAAAACATATACTATTTGATTGTATTTAGATTCATCCTCTTTTGCCCATTGAAGTTAATACTATAACATCAGTTAAAAACATTAGTAATGAATTAAGTGTGGGATTGGCAATAGCTTTAATCAATTCTCCAGTCGCTCGTTTTATTTAACTGAAATTGTCATTGTTCTGTTAGATAGATATTAATAGTCCCTGTGTATGTATGTGTTTATATGTGTCTGTTTAAATGCGTGAATCTGTATGTATGGTCTTTATCATCTTGATGAAAAAGGACGTTAATGAAACAACCAACCATCAGCAACTTCATTTTGTATCAAGCCAATCCATTCTCGAATGTTGTCCTTCCACCTCTTTTTCTGTCTCCCTCTTCTTCTGCCTCATTCCACCGTGCCTTGGATGTTCTTTGCAAGGGCTGATGCTCTGGTGATGTGGCCATACCATCGGAGTTTCAATTTCTTCATCACTGTGAACCCGTCATCGTGTTGTCCAAAAGCTTGTGTGGTGGTCTGTCTGACTTTGTCATTGGTGATATGTTCGGTATAGCACAAACAACAGTTACTGCTACCCTGACAAGAATGAATCCCATTTGGAAAGACAGGACCAACGGTACACTCCAAGGTAAGGTTGCTGCGCTCCCTTGTCATCTCCATTTCCATACACTCTTGTGAAACATGGACCCTCACAGCAGGCCTACCACCAAGAAGGTGTTACAGAAGACTTCTGGGCATTTCCTATACCTAGCACTGTGACGGGGAGTCTATTGTTGCTGGGCTCTGCACAATGGAATGCAATTACCCACTCGTCTATCGTCTGCGGGGATCGGCTAGTGTAATCACCCTATGACTAATCTTAATTCATTTATAAGTTTAGCTCGGTCTGTGTGTGGATAGGGTTATAGAGATAGGGAGAAAATGGTAAAGATTCACTGACGCACTAGCTCTCGCTAGAAACATAGGTAGTCATATGAAACATAGGTAGTCCAGCCACTTGTTAACAGTAAATATCACACATTTATTTCCTCTACTCTATACAAAATCTTCTAATCCCTACACTAACTTAAATGTCCAAATTTCACTTCGAGTAGTTGCTCCTTGATGGGTCTATGCAGCTACTGTTCTCAATATTTGTTACTGTCTACTCATTGGGCTATGAGTTCTTTCTGTCATATTATTCGTTTTTTATGGAAGAGTAGACTATTGCAGATCAGTGTTTGTGCACGGTTTCGGAGGACTTAACTTTATCGGCGATGTGCAGTGTTGTTTTCTCTTCTTCTTGGTAGTTCACTATTGAGCTAGTGGAGCCCAATGCTCTCGCTGCTCAAGGTTGCAGGCCACGTGTCAAGGTTGCCTCTCTGTGGGCTTTCTTCCCTGCCGTGGACCAAGATGCCTGCTCATCTGCAAAATATGAGACACATTTCTGCAACGCCTTGTATACAAAGGTTATGCAGAGCGTCTCACTGATGGCAGAAACAGCCTTCAGTTGAGATCGCATCCACTTATACAACAAGGGACGAACAATCTTCTATGTCCGTGGTCCACTGGGATCTCCAACATAATTCCTATACATATACCTACCTCATGGCTAAACTAAACACATGGAGAAGTAATTAACAATATATACATTCTCTGGTACAGCCACTGGTCTGCAATAATACACATAGGAGAAACAACAGTTGGACAGTGGGGGCTACCTCGTGGTTTCGGAAACCGGTCGCGATCGGATGACAATCACAATTCTAAAATATGGCAACACTTCACAAACATAATACAGCAATAATATCAATAAATCGCGATGAAACAAACGATGGATCATTTACCTTCTTGACAATGTCAGGTTGTGGCTATACTGCGATGAATGATTTTCACCCGTCACCTGCTTTAGTCTTTCTAAGAAAGATTTTACAACGTGCGTCCTTCTACCTTGCTGTTCAGACAAAGACTAACTGTCCTCCCGCTGGGGTCTGCTATCGTGTGAGACTACGAGAATCGTAACGCCACCTAGTGGGGGTTGCGGGTGATTTATCAGCTGGATGAGGTTACGGCTTATCTTAGTGAAACTGTAGCCTACACATGCTGAGAACAACCTAACTTCGGTCGTCTGCTAGTCAGCGACTTAACTTACATAGGTCAAAGCAGACTGAACGTTGGAGGCTTGAAGCCTTAGTACGGGGTTGAACTAGCCTCTCGCGACAAGCACATCACCGACGAAGTCCAACAGACGATCACAAATGCTATTGGACAACACGATGACATGCTCACAGTTGTGAAGAAACGGAAACTCCGATGGTATGGCCAGAGCCTCAGGCCTTGCAAAGATCATCCTGCAAGGCACGGTGCTTTTAAACAGAAGAAGATGGAGACAGAAAAAGAGGTGGAAGGACAACATCCCAGAATGGACTGGCTTGACACCGAGTTGAAAAAAATAACTACATAACACGCTTCTTCAAACTATGCACAAAGCTCCCCCACACCCATGTACTCCTTACCTGATGTTTACCCTTGCGGGTTGTACCTCAGTGGGGCCTGCCTGTCTTTGTGGGTAAGTGGTTGCGTTTGTAGTGAGCATGCGTGTGCATGATGCATGTGTGTTTATTTATTCCTGAGTTTGTTGCTTTTGTTACATTTTTTATATGTACTATATTATCTAATATCCTATTTTAAGAGCGGTGAGCCCAGCTTTGAGCTGGGGTATCGCACTATACAAGCCTACTTTATTATTATTAGTATTATCTTTATTTTTTAAATTTATTCATTTATTTATTTATGTATTTTTATGTCTTTATCGCTTGCGAAACATGGACCCTCACAGCAGACCTACAATGGAGAATAAAATGCATGGAGATGAGGTGCTACAGAAGACCAATACATCACCAACAACGAAATCCGACAGACCATCATACCAGCCATTGGACAACCCGATGACATGCTCACAGTGGTGAAGAAATGGAAACTCCGATGGTATGGCCACGTCACCAGAGCATCAGGTCTTGCAAAAAAACTATCCTGCAAGGCACGGTGCAAGGAGCCAGAAGAAGAGGGAGACAGAAAAAGAGGTGAGAGGAAACATTCGAGAATGGGCTTGCGTGACACTGCGCGAAGCCATGATGGAATCACAGAGAAAGACGGAATACGCTGGTTAAGCGATCATCTTGTGGTGCCCCAACGACCTTCGAATTACGGGATAGAATACGATAGGATGTCTATTTTATATGATGACGATGATGATGATGATGGTGATGTAGTAGTTTAGTAGTAGTAGTGGTAGTAGTAGTAGTAGTAGTAGTAGTAGTAGTAGTAGTAGTAGTAGTAGTAGTAGTAGTAGTATACTTTAAAAAAAAACTTATTTATTTTATTTAGTTTTTGTTTTGTTTTGTTGGTTGTTGTTGTTTTTTTTTTTTTTTTTGGGGGGGGGGATAGGGGTGGGGGTGGGGGATTTTATTTGTCGGGTGAAGTTGTGACTGCCTTTTCAGCCGCAAGAGCAGCCCCAGGTAGGACAGAAGAAATAGAACCTGTAGTACATGCTGGAGGATGTATTGCTATATCTCATAATCTGGCACTCGCCCGTCTAGGACATCGGCGCTAATATATTAATTCCGTGCTATGGAATGCATGCGTGCACAGACTACACCTCGGTTTCTGTTCATCCGAAGGAGCAGGTTACGTTTGTGTGACCTATGTGTGAAAAATAGCAAAACCATTTGTTTTATGTATACAATTATTTGCTCACAAATATTACTAGGTGATGTTTTTGTTTGTTGTTTTCAATAATTAGTTTATTAGTTTTAATCAAACGTCGGGATAAATATCTCTTCATCTGTATATTATTATTATTATTATTATTATTATTATTATTATTATTATTATTATTATTATTATTATTATTATTATTATTATTTATTTATTTATTTATTTATTTATTTATAAGGCGCTTTCCCTCGCAGAGATCAAAGCGCACACATACACCCACACACACCATGTGTACCGCACATACACACACACAAATAGCAGCAAAAAAAATAAAATAAATAAAATAAAATCCCAACGTTTTAATTGTATGTGGCAGTAAAAAGGTATGTCTTCAACTTTTTCTTAAAAGAGTTATAGGATGTCGCATGGCGTACATCGGCTGGGAGGCTATTCCATATCAATGGTCCTTGAAAAGAAAATGATCTCTCACCACATGATTTGTTTGTAAATGCTCGAGGTTTTAGTTTCATGGTGTCAATACTAGAGCGGAGAGATCTTGAAGGTGTGTAGATATGGAGGAGGTCTGACAGGTACCGAGGGGTGTTTGATAGTGCATTGTAGCACATGCATGCAACCTTATATTGTATCCTTGCAGACACTTTGAGCCAATGGAGTTCTTTGAGAAGGGGGGGGGGGGGGGTAATATGTTGGCGTCTTTGTGATCTTAAAATCAAGCGTGCTGCTGAATTTTAAACTTTTTGAAGTTTCTTTGTAAGGGAATTTGGGGCTCCCGCAAGTAGACTATTTCCATAGTCCAATCGCGAAAGCACGAAAGAGACTACAAGAGTCTTAGTTGCATCAGTGGTGAGATACCTGCGGATGCCTGAAATTCTACGTAGCTCATAGTTA
Source organism: Oncomelania hupensis (assembly GCA_036898135.1). Classification (NCBI taxonomy): domain Eukaryota; kingdom Metazoa; phylum Mollusca; class Gastropoda; order Littorinimorpha; family Pomatiopsidae; genus Oncomelania; species Oncomelania hupensis. The sequence goes on from CM072526.1 coordinate 25,649,759, forward strand.
GCTAGTTGACATACTTTAGAAACTTGTTCTTTCATTGACAAGGAAGAATCGAACAACACCTCCAAGTTCCTGACACACTCTGAAAATGCTATCGTATTCTCCCCAATCTGCATTTCGGTAGGGAGGAACTTTTTGGCATTATATTTTGATGCAAGAAGAATTTCTGTTTTGTCTTGATTAAGTTGAAGTTTGTTGACCATCATCCAGTCACGAACATCTGCAGTACAGTTTTGAATGCTTTTAGTTGCAATGCTCAGGTCACACAGCTTTGCAGAGGCTTTCAACTGAGTGTCATCTGCAAATGACTGCTGCTTTACATTGTGCTGGGAAATGAGGTCGGCCAGTGGCTTTATGTACAACGTGAATAGGATGGGACCCATGACAGAACCTTGTGGAACACCATATTCAAGAGACACAGACTCTGAGTCTAGACCACCCACTGAAACATATTGGAATCTTTCAGAAATGTAAGACCTGAACCACTGTATAGCTGTGCCTCCAACACCAAAGCATGACTGCAAACGTGCGATAAGAATATCATGATCGATGGTGTCGAAGGCAGCGGACAAGTCTAAGAGCGCGAGGATGGACACTTTATTTTCATCTAGATCAATTAACATGTCATTCATCATGCGTTTCAATGTTGTCTCAGTGCTTTGACCTTGTCGATAGGCTGACTGATAGGGACTGCACAAACTGTTAGAAGCAAGGTGAGCTTGGAGTTGTTTCAGAACAACTCTTTCAAGTAACTTACATAAACTTTTTCAATAATGGTCTAACCACTGCTGTTTTAAGATCTTGCGGAACAGTGCCTGAGGAAAGGGACTCATTCACAATCTCTGTAATTGCAGGCAATACAGTGTTGATGTGTTGCTAAAGGAGTGATGTTCACAAGATTTGGGTGGCATTTTCTTCAAAATCTCATCGACTTCGGTCTCAGAGACTGGGTTGAAAGACAAATATGGAATGCCCATGAATGGTTCGACTTCTGACTGTGTGCTGACAACTGCAGTACTGTCAAGGTTGTGACGAATTTTGGCAATTTTGTTTTGAAAATATTTTACAAAAGCATCAGGAAGCTTTTCAGGTTCAATGGAGGTGGGAAGGTCAGCAGGACCCGTCTTACCCGTCATTGTATTGACAATGTTAAACAACTCTTTGTGTGACTTAGCTGATGATACTTTCTCACAAAAATGATATTGCTTTGCTCTGTCAGTGAGCACCGTGACAGTATTCTTTGCAAATTCAAAAATCTGTCTATCAACAGTTAATCTGGTCTTAAGCCATTTGCGCTCAGCTTTGCGCCTTGCGCGCCTCAGGGCTAAGAGCTCCTGAGCAATGGAGGCAAACCAGGGCGCTGACTTGTGACCATGAAGCCTCCTCTGTTTTAGGGGAGCATGCTTATCAAGGAGGGAGCGCATGAACAAGTTCAGTTGCTCACAAGTAGGAAAGGGACATGTTGTAAAGAATTCGCATAAATCTGCTTTACATTTCTCAAAGTCAATAGCCCGTAGGTTGCGGACTTGAATGTATTCTGGGACAACTTTAGGCAGAGGAATGTTAAGGGAACGCAGGACGGTGGAATGGTCAGAAGTCAGCACATGAGTCACGTTTACAGCATGGATGACGTTGTCAGCCTGACGGTGAACAGCCACATCAAGAGTGTGTCCACGCGCATGTGTGGGTTCAGTAACTGCCTGTACCAGACCAAACTGTTCAAAAATGTCAATGACTTTTGCGGGCAAGGCTTTCATTGGAGTGTCAAAATGTACATTTAGGTCTCCTAGTATTAGGAGAGTTCCACGGAGCTGATTGCAGTACTCCAGGAAGTCAGGAAGTTGGTCTACAAAAAGTTTCTCAGTCAGTTTGTTTTTTTGATTTGGGGGAGGACGGTACACACAAAGAGATTGTACACAATGCTGAGGAAAGGATACACGCATGTGTACAATTTCCTCAGAAGTATGTTCAAAATCAAATGTTGAAACAAAAGCTATGTAACGCTGCAGACAAGAACGGTACACAACAACGATGCCACCTCCACGGGTAGCGCGAGGTAAAGACTGAACAACATAGCCCTCAGGGCACAGTTCTTTACACTGAAATTCATCGCCATGGGCACGCAGCCATGTCTCTGTAAGGAACAGCAAGTCAATATCATTGTCACGAATAAAATTACTTATTGCTATTCTCTTTAGACGCTGCTGGGCACTTTGCACTGACTGAGCATTGAACGTGCGCACAATTAATTTTGTGTCTTTAGGTCCAGTGCCACTGTCACATGGCACTTGCGTCATGTTCAGAGCTGTGTCAATGTTCACGACTCCTGAAAAGACATCTGGTGATGAAAAGGATAAATCAAATGTACTAAATGGTAGGGGATGATCCCCTGACGTATTATCTTTACCGTTCATTAGAAGGAAATCATCACAGGGTCCAGAGGAAGATTTCTGAGTTAGCAGAGGCATCACAGAGCCAACAGGAGACGGCAGAGGCAGCACGGAGCCACCAGGAGACGGCAGAGTCAGCACGGAGCCACCATGAGATGGCAGAGGCAGTACGGAGCCAATAGGAGACGGCATAGGCAGCACGGAGCCAACAAGTGCGACCAGATAGCGATGTATAGTGCGACCAGATAGCGATGTGTTTTTTTGTTTTGTTTTGTTTTTTTAGGGGGGTGCATTATTACCACCTTTCTTTGACCTGTCACGTGACACGTAGTAATCATGTGACTGATATCAAGCGACTGTGCATGTCAAGATGCGCAAACGTGGGGAGCGAAGAAAATTCTATTTGTTAAAAGACAAATACAATGAGACGTACTGTATGCCTGAGAAACATTAATCTTAACACACTACAATAATTACCTAGTCATGACACTTGTTTTGCTGCGACAGTTGGCTTAAAATGACACTTAAGATATATTATCACAGCTTATTCAATTTGAAGGGAAGGAGGATGAAACCGAGACTATAACAGCTGCATGGTCACATAATACTGAATTAAACGTCAGTACCACCACATTTGCAAGGATCAAAGGTGAACTGACACTTCATCGTTCAGACAGGTGTAAGCTGTCCGCAAATAGACCAGCGTTCTATTTCCCTCCACACTCTTCTTAAGGTTGAAAGTAATATTCATCGTTGATCATCCCATTTGATAACACTGAAAGGCTTTCAATGTTAATAAGTTTGCGGATGGCTTTAAAAAGACACCTATTTCAAAACCACTGGCCAGCTTCAGCAATTTGCACTTGGAAAAGAGAACTCCCATTCTTCTGGTTCTTGGTTTTGTTATATTTCAAGACATACTTTGAAACAGGGAAGTGGGGATCAAAACGATCAAATTCAATCCGTCGGTTCGTTGGGAGCCATCTCTTAGGAACCACTAAACGAATTTTAACCAAACGTCAAAAAAACATTACTTAGGTTAGAGACCTGCCTCACGTCCCGTCATATAAATTTGCTATAACGCAAAGTTCAAGGTCACTGGAGTCATTCTGTTGCTAAATACATTTAGCTCAATAGGTTATCTAAAAAAAAACGGCTGAAGCGATTTTGTTGAGTTTGGGTATACAGATATTTTAGATCATGGGCATCTTTCAGTAGCAGTCCGGTCGTCGGTCAGAAGTCGATCAATCGGTCAGTGGCTCCGAATTTTTGTTTAAAGCACACTTTTTTGCACTATCTCAAGAATAACTGGACCGAAATTCACAATTTTTGTCTTACGGGTACTTTAACTACTACTAAGCATTTGAAATCATTGGTATGTGTACTTTATCAAAGGTCAAAGTCATTGCGCTTCACCATTTTCTAAAAACGATTTGCGCTGTATCTAAAAATAGGCTCAGCCGCATTGGATAATGTTTGGTTTGCAGTTAGTTGAGATCGTGACCACGTTTACCTTTGGTTTCCTTAGGATAAAGACCAGTCAAACACCGCCAACAAAATCAACACTTTTCAAAAAACAGATTTTTGGGCTATGTGTGTGAATGTCTGACATTATATTTGAATAGCTTGCCATCTTGTTCGTCTTCTTCTCCTCCTCACTTTTCTTTATTCTTTTCCTTCTCCTCTTATTCTTCTATTTATCCTCCTTCAACCTGTAAGAGAATGAAATATTCACCTATTTAGTCTGGCACAGCTGTAATTCACACAATAGTGTTGTTATTTGAAGGATGACACTTCAGTGACAAACTGCTAGAATGAAACGACATGACTGCCCACTGAATCCGCGAATAGAAAGTTTCATTGTTATATAAAGTTCTAATCTTCCCATTATTTAAACGACTAACTACAAGAGCGTCTCGTCTACTAAAACATAAATCTAGCTTGACTAATTTAATTCTTCGTAGTCAGATGACTGAGTAACATAAATTGTTGTTCTTAAATGTTGCGTAGCTATTTTAGACGGATTCTGTTTTTCTTAAACGGAATATTCACAGTCCTGCCGCATCGCATTGTCATCTTTATCATATTGGTTGAAATTGAGAAAACTTGATAATGGAAAAACCAGAAGTAACTGGTTTGTGGGGACGTTTTAGGCTTATGCCGTAATCACGATTCAGTCGGTTTACGAATGTAACGTACTCTTTTATTCTTTTAATCATTATGTTTTCTCAGTTTCAAACAGAAAGTTAAAGAAGACAGCGCGATGCTGCAGAATATTCCGTTCAAAGCAAACAAAACAGAATGTGAGTGTAGAATATAGCTATACAACATGACAACGCCAGATTGTACAACATGCATAATCTAAAATCGCTAGCAGAAAGGCGCTCGTTAGTTCATTAATTTCTTTCTTTATTACTTTTTGTTATTTTCGATGTTATTGTATTTTTTGTCTCTTATACTATAGTTGTATGTTTGTGTGTTTTTTTTAATTGTTGAGAAGATTAATTAATATACTTCCGTCTTTATTACTTTGTACTTGTTTCTGTTCGCCAGACAATTCATTGTTATCATTTGTCAAAGGATAGCACTTATTTAAGCTTTACTTTTGTGTGCATGTTCTCCATGCTTTGTTTGCTTGTCTCGTGAATAATACAATTCTGCTTAAAATAAAGTTGCTGGTCACCTCGAGGACTAACTTTTAAATGTCAATTGTTGTGAAATGGCGCAAATCAACTCCTCCGGCCATTCTCTTCCAAACTTTAAAATCTTTAGGAAGGTTCTCGCTGAAAACGTATTCCACTAAAAAAACTGAGGTTCTCCTTTAAGCAAAATGTTACAGTCCACAGTGAACACAAAAGTAATGTCTCCCCCCAGAAAACGTAGAAAGCGTATAGGGTCGGACAAGCACGTACAGTACGCGTGGGTCACGTTTTTGTTCTTCGACGGAGTGATTGTCCTTAGTACTACCAACACGACAGAGGGACGCCTTTCCCATCCGTTGCAAGGGCTCACGTCGATCTTCACCCGAGACGAAAAAAAGAAAAGAAAGCCTACATGGCAAAGAGTAGTACGAAAATGTCTACTAGTGCAGTGAGCTCCCCTACGTCTAAATCAGCATCTCCGCCACCGAGCTTGCACGAGGAAGAAGAGGGGAAACTCACAATTGCACTATTCAAAAATTAATAGGCACTTAGCAATACTAGTAGTTGCAAAACTAGCATTAACAATAGCTGCTAATTCTAAACAATTATTTTTCCCACGCAGCACTGAAAAATGGATTATTTATTTAATTAATTAACTAATCAATACATTCAATTCTTCTCAATCTTATAATGTATCAAACATTAACTTTCACTTACATTAAAGTAAAAAGGTAAAGGTAAAGGTAGTCCCATAGCCTTGTGGCCGTAGGGGAGCGTGATGTTGGAGATCACACTTATCTTGGGCCAGCGTAATGAGGGTGATGCCCAACTCTCTCCCTCGCTGCTTTACCTTCCCCACCCTCAAGAGAGTAGGTACTCAATCACAGTTGAGTCAACTGGGGGCGTTGTTGTTTGTCGCTTCGCTAGCGGTCACCCATCCAAGTGCTAACCGCACCGGACGGTGCTTCACTTTCGACACAGTAGCGAGTGCTCCAACCACTGCACTATCCGACACCCCTAAAGTAAATCTCTCACTAAAAAACGTATGGCGCCTTCAAATATTTAACGAAACCAACCTAGCCCCCGAACATAATTCAAGAAGAAAATATACTACTCAAAATAATACAAGGGCCACTTGGACATAGGGTCTCTCTTTAAATCAGAAACACGAATTCAATTTATTAGTTCATCATATTTTATTGCAATCATTTCTGCATCAATAACAAAAAAGATTTTAGACATCAGTCGCTTAAAATTCGAGTAAATTAAATTTAACTGGACATACCCTTCATTTACAAAATCAAAACTTTAGAAACCAAAAAATCTATAGAGTCAGTATCGGGTGTGGCCACCGTTTGCATCAATGCAGTCTTGGCATCGCTGTCTCATGAACCGTATCAGGTTATGGAGGATGTTTCCTGGGATGGCCAACTACTCTTGCTGGAGAACTTGGGCCAGAACTTCAAGGTTAGCTCCTGGAGGGAGGTTTGCCCGTGTCTGTCGACCTTTACATTACATTACATTATTATTGCTTTAGGTCCAGCGGACTCTTCCGAGCCAAATCAGGATCGGACAACCCCCGATCCGCATAAAAGATCTGCTGAAACAACCCTAGTGGTAAAACTGAAAGCTCTCCACCAGCTAGTCACTTTACAATAAAGACATCCCACGCAGGGGACGGCTGAGGCTTCGGAAGACCCCAACTTATCGAACCCCCGTTTACAAAAACAAAATAGAATACAAACATCATTATAAATTATCAACAAAACACATACATATAAAATGCCTACATTGCTAAATAATAACATCATAGGAAGCCCTAGTGACCATCTGGCAGAAAGTGTCCAATATTCCCAAGCTGATCCAACAGACCTCATACACAAACAAGGAGTATTGTCCCGGAAGAGTTTTCAAGAAAAAAGGTAGGAGACTGGTCTAGCGAAGAAGACGATAGTATAGCAGATTGATAGAAAAGAGCAGGAATGAGAAAGAGCAAATGAGAAAGACAGCGACAGTGGGAATTTAAAGCACTAAATTTCCAGAAAGTGGGGATACTATTTATACTGAAACCCCCGGCACCCCAACGGGGGTGTCTGTCGACCCAAGACATCCCACAGATGTTCTATGGGGTTCAAATCGGGTGATCGAGCCGGCCAATCCATCCTTATGACGTGCTGTTGCTGTAGGAAGTCATTGACGATACGCGCTCGTTGGGGTCTGGCATTATCGTCCTGTAGTATGGCACCTTCCCCAATGGCCGGCAGAGCTGGGAGAACCCTAGGTTGTAGGACGTCATCCCTGTAGCCAATACCGTTTAAGTTGCCATGAATTTGGAGCAGGGGTGTTCTGAAGTTTAATGCGAAGCCACCCCACATCATGACAGATCCACCACCAAAGCGGTCATGCTCGCGCACCGTCGCATCAGCAAAACGCTCCCGTGGACGCCTCCAAACATTCACTCGACGGTCGTTGAAGACAAGGAGAACCGAGACTCGTCTGTAAAGAGCACCCTTGACCAATGTTGCCTAGTCCACACCAAATGACGCCGAGCCCAGGCCAAACGCGCTGCATGGTGAGCTGGGGTGAGCAAAGGCCGTACTGCTGGTCGTCTTGATCGCAGGTTTGCCTCGTGTAAACGGTTGCGAATTGTCTGGTCGCTGACGATAAACATTGCTGGCTGCGCGAAGCTGTCTTCTGATGGTGTTTGCTGTAGCGGACGTCATCCTCAGAGCTGACAGGGTGATGAAATGGTCTTGTCTTGCAGTGGTAACGCGGGGGCGTCCGGACCTTCTTGGTTCTTGGACGCTTCCAGTGTTGTTAAAGCGCTCCCGCAGCCTTTGGACAACGGAGTGGGACACTCCCAGCCGCCTGAACTTCTCTCACCTCCACCCCTTCCTGAAGCCATGCAATAGCTCTGCCTCTATCTATGAGGCGCCATTTGTAAATTAAATCATTATTGTCATTATATCTATAGAACATACATTTTACCTGTATAAAAGATATTGTATACTTATAAAATGTATTCTATGTTTATAAAATACATTCAATAGCAATACAAAACTTTTTATAGCTAAAAACAACATTTTTATAACTACAGACTACATTTTACAATATACAAGAGAAATCATACGCGATCATCACGCCGTTTGTAAATATTATTCCGAAAAACTATTTTATCTCTAAACACTTCATTTTATCTCTAAACACTACATTGTATACATAAACAATTCATTTTATAGGTAAACAATTCATTTTATAACAACAAAGAGCTTTTATATCTATAAAATAAATGTTATAATATATACAATGCATTTTACCTGTAGAATGCATTCGGAGCATTATTTTACATTCGGCGCATGACATTAATTTTATACTGACTTTCGAATTGCTGATCCCAGGGAAACAACTCCGTCCTCGTGTAGACTACTTGTAAACTTCTAAGCGACTCAACATGGTAAAGACCATTAAAGTCTACTACCAAAAATGGCAAGGACCATACTAGTGTACTATATAAATTGGCGAGGACCATACTAGTGAAATGCTGATAAAACATCAGCGACATCATTGTCAGTCTCGACTGTTCCAATTATTTTTTGGTCGTCTTGAAAAACTATCGATAAGCACGAAGGCAAACCAGCTTCCATCGTAACTGTTACCTTGGAGATTGTTGACATCGCGGGAAGTCGATATAGGCCTAGCGGGAATTCCCTACACGCGCCGTAGCTATCTACATTTAGCTTATGCAACGTCACTTCCACATGAAAAGGCGAGAGCCCAGCGCATACGTGCAGGAGGGGCATGGGGGGGGGGGGGGGCCTTTTTTCGTTGAATTGGTTGAATGTACCTATTAACCAATCGTCCCCTATACGCTTAATGAGTCCGGGGACGTAAATTTTAATTTTTTTTTTTTAAAAACGAACAAAAAAAAACCAACGTCAGCCATTTTTGCGCACCGCATAGCAACTTTGGGTCGCTTAGAACGTTACAAAATAAAAATAATCGAAGGGAGAGAAGCATTTATACAATGAGAAAGTTAGTATAAAATTATTGTAAGGCGCCGACTGGAAAATAATTGTCGCGAATGCATTCTACAGGTACAATTCATTGTACGTGTTATAAAATGTATTCTATATTATATAAGTGCTCGTTGTTGCTATAAAATGAAGTGTTTACAGATAAAAGGAAGTTTTATAGATCGTTTTTGCTATACAATGACTTGTTTATAGATACAATGACTTGTTTATAGGTAAAATGAATTGGTTACTTATAAAATGTTTTGTTTATAGATCAAATGAATTGGTTACTTATAAAATGTTTTGTTTATAAATAAAATAGTTTTTTTGTGTTTAATATTTACAAACGGCGTGACGATTCGTGTATGATCTCTTGTATATTGTAAAATGTAGTCTGTAGCTATAAAAATGTTGCTTTATAGCTATAAAAAGTGTTGTATTGCTATAGAATGTATTTTATAGGTATATAATTCATTTTATAATTATACCATATCTTTTATACAGGTAAAATGTATGTTCTATAGATATAATGACAATAAGCATTTAATTTACAAATGGTGCTTCATATCTATCCGCATCAGTCAATCGTCACCTTGTGGGCATGGTTAGAAAAGCAGCAAAAGCGCTGCCATTTATACCTAGAAAAAAGCGCCGATTGTTGAACTGAACTCAGAAAATGCAAGCCTTTCGCGTGCAAATCACTTAGTAATGTTGAAAATTTTGCTTTATTAGCAAGACAACAGTAAATTAGCGTCATTTTTTGTAAAAATTGGGTTTCTTTTTCAACTCAGTGCAGAAAGTTCAAAACTCACACATGTGATTACTTGTCAGAATAAGATTGTCTTGAATGTTACTGTACAGGATAAGTTTTGAAATAAGCAATATAAGCGATATTATTGATAGCAGCAAAAAATAATTAAACTAAATGAAATATGAGAGTGGCCCTTCAATTATTTTGAGTAGTATAATTATTAATATTTACAGGCAAGACTATCACACGTAGCCAGCGAGTGGGCAGTACGGGTCCTCTCGCAATTAAACGAGCCCACGGATTCTACCGGAAGTTACACACTAACTACCCATAAAAATAATAATGGATAACACGGAAATAAATATTTTCTTAGCCCCATACGGATCTATGATAGGGCCAGTTACGATTTACCAAAGTCTTCTGACCATAATTATAGCTGCTTCAGGTCAAGATACCCCCACGAGGGCACATTCCTCCAGTGTGGTCAAACTTCTGCTACAAGCCTCCACACCCAAACTTTTTCCCATTCTTCTCATTCTTAATAAGTGGAGAAACAGATGAGGAATTACAACTTTTGAGAATCCCATAGGTTAGCTATCTATAACAGGAGTTCGCTCTAAATCTTGGCCGATTAAACTTTTCCCGCACATGCAATGTATGAAAATTATTATATAATCCCTATATTTCAAACATCAGGACCTGAAAACAACATAGAGCCGTGTAACGCGATCATACGAACATGAATACACCACCCCCTTCTTTATCCAACCCTGCAACAGTCTAGTTTACTGCTATTTATCCACAGGCGCTGAAATCCAATTGTTCCCGACAACTATTGTAACCACTGTCATAATTGTAATCAAAGTTAAGATAGCCATGATGATGATGATGAAAATGATGATCTCAACATCATCTTCATCATCATCATTCATATTCCCCTAACGCTTAGGGCATGCTTTTCTCTGTCCTGTGGTTTCGGTTCTTTTTAATAGCTAACTTCCCTTATGCCCTTATTTCTACGAATGGATACCTGCAGTGGTGAACATCATCATCACGATCATCCTTCAATCATTTCTTGAATTTGACAGGCCTATTACCTCGAGAGAGCCGAATATTGCTGACCATGAGTTGCAAGCTTACTCCCCCCCCCCCCTCCCTTCTCATCGGCTCCTACCCCAATTAAAAAGCATTTCGTCTGATCCTTTCGGACTTTGTTTTCATTTTGTTTAGTTCAATTCAAATATTTCCTCTATCCAGGTACTGGCATTATTTATTTTAAACCACTGACAATCATTCTGACCGCTTTAGGCCAGTGGTGGAAATGACGGTTTTACTTCCAGGCAGTTAAGCAATAAGCCGCTGTTTGCATTTGGATGGGTGTTTGCCTAGCGTACAGAGATCTTGACCTTGGGGCTCAGGTAGCGCAGTGCCCCTACTCTTTTGGATGAGAGTATTAACCGTATTAAGCAACAAACACGCACCCTGCAAGCAGTTCTACATAGTCCTCTTTGGCGCTGCTGCCGCTGTCGTGCTTTTGTTGAGAAGTCAATCAGACTTTTCACTGCGTGTGTGAAAAAAATTACCCAAAATAAAGTATATTTTAAAAAACACACACGCGCACACACACACATACGTTCAAAGCCTCCCAACTGGGTTTCTTTCCAAAATGATGTCAACTGGGTTCCACATGATGTAAACTAGTGAGGACTTCAAAACCTAGCATACAGCCTAATTTGACTGTACATGGTTCCAATATCACTAAAAATTTAAAATATATAAACAAACTTTGATGTGGTTGACTTTGGAAAAGTGGGTTCCTTTTTGTACAAGTGGGTTCCTTCAGGCACACACGAACGACCAAACTAGTACTTTGGGTTCCATACATGATTCTGCTTTTTGGAGTCTAAATTTGGACAACCAAACTTGGTAAGATGGTGTGTACCCATGAGACCACATAAATGATCAGTAAATGAATGACTTCACTTCAAGGTCAAGGTCACATGGTCAACAAATGTTAGTTACAAAAATGACAATTTTTCACAAAATTTCACTTTTATTTGAAGTTATTAATATTGAACTTATGATTCTTTGAAGCATGATATATATCAATGACACACATATTATATGCAAATTTGGTCAACCTCACTCCAAGGTCAAGGTCAAGGTCACTGGAGCTGTCTAACATCGGTTAGTATAGGTATTTTGAAGTGACCTTGGCCCTAAACAATGAGAGATATAAAGTCAAATCTTGTTTTCTTTAAAGATTTAGAGATGGTAGATTGATCTTTCATATATGTTCCAGTTTTGAGTTGATCTTGAAGGTCAAGGTCATTTTAGGCCTTGCAAAAACATTTTTAACAAATTGGTAATTGTACAGTAGAATGGCATTATTTAACCCATAGTATGCAACAACATTGAGTTATTTGATCTTTCATGAGCATGAGATCCCTTGTGAAGATCAAGGTTATCCCAAGGTTAAGGTCACTGAAGGTCAAGGTCATCCAAAGATCAGTCTTTTGGCATAATACAACTTTTGCTGTAAATATTTGATCATCAATAAGTGTTTTTGGAACAGGAGGTAACCCATAGTATGCAACAACATTGAGTTATTTGATCTTTCATGAGCATGAGATCCCTTGTGAAGGTCAAGGTTATCCCAAGGTTAAGGTTACTGAAGGTCAAGGTCATCCAAAGGTCAGTCTTTTGGCATAATACAACTTTTGCTGTAAATATTTGATCGTCAATAAGTGTTTTTTGGAACAGGAGGTCAAGGTCAACTCAAGGTCAAGAGCATAGAAAGATCAAAGTCGATATTCATTTGCATTTTAATACCACAGTTTTATTTATTTCTTTATGGGCATTCATTTTCATGTTAAATATTCTTATCCTGTCCTATCCCATAACTCGAAGGTCGTTGGGGCAACACAAGATGATCGTTTCACCAACATACTCCATCTTTCTCTGTCCTCCTCAACCCTCATGGCTTCGCTTAGTGTCAAGCTAGTCCACTCTCGACTGTGTTGTCCTCAAACCTCTTTACCTGTCTCCCTCTTCTTCTGCCTCCTTCCACTGTGCCTTGCAGGATGGTCTTTGAAAGGACTGATGATCTTGTGACGTGGCCATACCATCGGAGTTTCCGTTTGTTCACCACTGTGAGCATGTCATTGTGTGATGGTCTGTCAGACTTCGTCTGGGAATAGGAAATACCCAGAAGTCTTCTGTAGCACCTCATCTCCATGCTTTGTATTCTTCGTAGTACATCTGCTGTAAGGGTCCATGTTTCGCAAGCGTATAGGAAGATGGATATGACAAGGGAACGCAGCAGTCTTACCTTGGAATATGGACTGATGGTCCCGCCTTTCCAATTGGGCTTCAACCTTGTCAGGGCAGCAGTTGTTTGAGCATCCTGTAGAGGACTTCCTGACTGGACCCATTGTATGATACAATGGGTCCTAAATATTTGAAGCTATGCACTGTGTTGAGGGATTGGCCTTGGACTTTGATGTCCCTGTTGATGCCATTGGTGTTGTTGGTCATCATTGTGGTCCTCTCTGCTCTCTTTTCCATTCCATAGGCTCTGGTGTGTCAAGCCTCTGTACCAGCTGTTCACGTTGTTGTTCCTCTCCAGCCAATCCATTAATGTCATCCGCAAAATGGAGGTTGGAGATTGCTCTACCCCCTAAGCTGAGTATGCCTTCGTGATCAGCAAGGGCATCTAACATGATGCGCTCTAGGAAGATGTTGATGATTTCAATAATTTTAGGGCTGATGTTGTACACTCTCATGGTTGTCCACAGAGCTGCATGCCAGACTCGGTCAAAGGCTTTCTTAAAGTCTGCAAACACATTATAGATGTTGTTCGTGCTGTACGTATTTCTCGCAAATTAATCTGAGGTTGAAAATCTGTTCAGTGGTACTTCGCCCTGCCCTGAATCCTGTTTGTTCTTCAGCTATGATTTGTTCAGCTTGGGGTTTCAATCTGTTGACTAGTATTTTCAGGAGGACCTTGTTGGGATGGCTGATGAGGCTGATGGTGCGGTAATTTTCACACTCCTGAAGGTTAACTTTTTTGGGAAGAGTGATGACAAGTGACTGGATCCATGTGTAGGCCACTCCTCACTCTGCCAGATCTTGTTACAGATAATGGTGAGGGGCGTTAATCATCGCTTCTCCTCCTGCTTGAAGCAATTCCACGGGTATGTTGTCCACTCCCGCTGACTTCCCTTTCTTTAGCGATTAGCACTGCTGCCTCAATTTCTTATTTGAGAATTGGAAGGATTTCTTCTTCTTCTCCGTTCTGGGGACATGCAAGAACTGATGGGTTTCCGTTTGGTGTGTGGTTGTATAGGTCAGAGCAGTACTCTATCCATCTATCCAAGACTTCTTGTTCTTCTGTAAGGCATATTCCAGACTTGCTTTGGATCGTGGATACCTTGGGGTGTTTAACAATTGTCAGCCGCTTTAAACAGATCAAGTCTCCACGATCCAAAGCAAATATTGCAAGTTCCATAAGAAGCATGTGAGTCATATGGGATGTGTCCTTCTAGTTCAATTTAATATTAATGAAGTATGTGCATATTCCAATTTTACTGTCCATTTTAGCAGTATGATTGCTCTGGTGGTTCAGTGTTGATTTAGGACCCTACCCCTCTTTCCCTGAGTTGGTTATCCCCGTCTGCCATATGACCAATAGTGGGTATAGACATTAAACCTTCATGTTCATTCATGTGCACACAGAACGCAAGCGTTTATGGCTGGGCTGACAGAGCTGAAATTTCGCGTGTACCTTCAAAGATGTGTACACAGGGTTGTGGCTTAAATTCATTTTGTGGCTTAAATTCATGTTCTTAGTTCTTAGTTATCACGTCAGGTAGTCATTTTTTTCTATACAACGTCCCTGAAGTATTTGCACCCATACTCCTGAAAAGCTGATAATGGTTTTGGGACAAGATTTGTAGATGACATTCACGGAATTAGATGCTCGTGTTCCTGTAAATGTGGGGGTCTTATAGCCATTACTATTCAAATGAAGATAAGATAAGCGCATTATAAATACAGTAATTATTATTATTATTATTAAATGAGGCACTGTTTCATTATGTTCCAATGTTTTGTATCATTAACCTGAAATCCAGACACTGACATTTCATTGCCCCGAGATAGTTTATCGGCCAAAATCTGGTTTGCCAAGGGGTTATTTGTATCCTGAGGGTCAACACTTTTATAATTTTTAAATAAATGAATTATTGGGCAGGTCAAGATGTTGGCCGATAAAGAATCTAACTCAAGCGGCTCAAGGCGCTCACTTGCAACCTTTGGGCGCATAGTCTGACGCCAATTCGACTAAGCAATCCTGATGAAAATCTTTTTGAGTATTTGCAAGGCCTACAATGAACTTGACTTTGAATATCATCGAAAAAACTGAAAATATATGAAATATCAAACTATATTATCTCTAAAATCAATTTTGGACATTATATCACTCATAGTTCAGAGCCAAGGTCACTTCAAAGTACTCATACGAACAAACCTTAGAAATATGTTGACCAATTTAACAATCTCATTTATATGTATCATAAAACAAAGAATAGTAAATTCAATATTAATAACTTAGAAACTTTAGAAATGTTGTCAAATATTTAATAATTTTGTACCCTATAAATTTGCCTTTAATTCACGTATCATTTTCGAGGTCTCGTGGGTATACTCTATATTACGTATTTAGGTTGTGTTAGTTAAAATAGTACTTGACCACTTCAATGTCTTGCTCAGTCGACGGCGAGAGACCGGACAAATTATTATTTGTCAAATGTCATTTTTGGTCTATTTAGGACTCATCTTGCGTCGAGTTTTGAGCGAATACATAGTCAAAAAAAAGTCGTATGCATTTGCAGTATTTGACATTCGACACAAAATTTATTCGACCATAGGCCAATCTACATTGTTTTAGCATTATTTGTGAAGTAATACTCTAACTCATACACTAGATGATGTCCTCTCATTCGGCTCATCGTATTCCGCTGGACCCTATAAGCAATGAGTAATCAACTTTAGACCTGGAGGCAAACACTCAAAACGTATCAAACACTCAAGACAAATATATCAAATTTAGTCTGAAACAATTTTATTTCAATGAATAACTGACAAGCACTTTTTTGTAAACAAAATACAGAATGAATAACAACAACAAAATTAAAAGAAAGGAATGTACACCATTGGCATGTCATAATGCATAGTTTAATTTCAACTATTTTAAAGTGACAATGCTGTTAGGACCAATCTTCCCCGAGGGGGTTGGTGGTGGAGTGAGAAGTGAAATTGGTCCATCGAGTAAAACTGTTAACAAAAACTGACGACATCTCTTTAGGTAAGAAAAAAAAAACAACGGATATAAATAATTTCAAATATTGCAAAAAACATAATATTCAACTGAATAAGAAACAATGTATACAATCTGAGCAACCTCTAGCTCTTCTTTGTGAATTCGTTGAAGATGGGTTGACATTTTTTCATTAAATGTTCTTGGCAAAAAATACAACATTGCTTTTTGACAATGCATCTTTGACTTGAGCAAAAAACTGAACACTTGAATGGGCACTGGAATGGTCACTTTCTAGGACATGACCATTTGCTTTGGCTTGTGAAGAGATGATCGGCATCCTGGATCTGCAGTATATAACATACCACAAGGGTTATTGCTAGAGTTTGAAACACAAAATACATCTTACTCACAAAAGATCGAGCAAGAAGAATTATATTTTAATGTAGTCTATGCAAGCAAAGTGGTTTTTATTTGGGTGAACATAGAACTGGTGAAACAGAGAGAGAGAGAGAGAGAGAGAGAGAGAGAGAGAGAGAGAGAGAGAGAGAGAGAGAGAGAGAGAGAGAGAGAGAGAGTTGGCATGGCGGGGGTAGAGGGGATATTAAGTTTGCTGCCAAGATGATTAACAAACAAACCATTTTAAAAACACTTAGTAATCTGACAATCTACCCTGGACCTTAACACCCCAAAACTAACTATCTCTTTTTTTATTTTTTAGGTGATACGCCACTATGGGCGATAGCACTTATATATTTATGGGGGGTGAGCATAGCCTAGAAGCCAAGCATAGACATGGGGGAATAGAAACATGGGAATTTAAACATCAGGGAATAAAGACCTGGAGAACATAGACCTGAGTTAACATAGGCCTGGAGGATGACAGGCCCGAGGACACCGACCCGAGGAACAGACCTGGGAGAACACAGACCTGGGGAAACATAGACCTGGGTAATCATGGATCTAATTCAGGACAGTACAACAGTCAATGAAGATAAGGCTAACCTAGAATGTGGTGATAAGTATGAACAATCGGACGAAGACTTGAACGGCCCATTTTGTCGCCTCCTCTTTCGTCCTCGCATATCATGGCTCTCTGTTGACGCTTTTGATATTATGGTTTCTTGAGTCTCTCTCTTGCACGATGTGACACCCTGTTGAAAAACAAAAGATTCAAGTAGTGGAGAGCCAGAACTTTCAATATTAATATTGGGGAAAATATTCAGCTGACAAGAATGCAAACGGACTAGATCTAACATCATGGTAAGTGAGGTTAAAGTATGAAACAGCCTAATTCCTGGTAGGGGAAGTGCGTGGCATGAGGCGAGCTGTTACCTATGCAAGCTCGGCCATCTAGCGTTATCTCGCCCGATCTGAGCCGGGCATCGAACTGGGCCAACAGTTCACTAATAGCACTGAGGTCAGGATAACCACATGGGCCCACTTCTTTAGGGGCGGCGGACCCACCACCGCCTCCACCGCCCCTGTCGGAACTGGCAACCGCCGCCGGGACCTCCCGAGGGGAATGGCCTTGTGCACGGCCACCAGAGAGGGAGCTCTGGGACCCAAATCGCGCTCGGCGTACAGGACGTTGGCGCCAACCTGTTTTTGGGTAGGAGCAACCGGTGCCCCGGCCGTTCGGCCACGGACCATCTCGACAAGGTCCATAACGGACTGGATCAGTCTTTCGACAAGGCGTTCGAGCCTGTGAATAGCCACCCAAGGGTCGTTTTTGGCACCAGATGCCAACCTCACAGGCTCTGTGTAGGATCCCGAACCCACCCCAGTGACCGGCTGGGCTGTAACTGTATCCCCTTTCTCGCTCCCCGCCGCCAAGCGTCAGAGAGAACCACTCCAAGCACTAGGGAGGGAACGGGGTGGAGCAAACACCCCCGCAAGAGCTGCAACGCCGCCCGACACGCCCGAGGCCACGTCCCCACTCGCCGACTCAGACATAATTTTTTGTTTGGCCAGGCATAAGGCCTGCGCTCGTGGCATGAATGTCGCCGCTCGCAATTCATTCGCCAACAGGCGCTCACTGCGAGTAGGGTAGTTATGATTAGCGTCCGAGTGGTCACCACGACAGTTGGCTCAAGTTCGCCCTACGGCTCTACAAGCGGCCCCCGAGTGACCGGCAGCCCTGCAGGAAGAACAAATCTGCGCAGAATTACAATTTTTTCGAATGTGCCTGAATCTTTGGCACCGGTAGCACCTAAGTGCCGTTGCCACGTAAGGAGTCACCAGGAACTCCCTACAATTGAGAAGGAGAGCTGCCGCAGCGTCATCGCCTCGACTGTCACCCTAACCGCGGTGGACGGCTGTCCATCTGACCGGAGGATGCGTTGGAATTTCCTAACCGTGCAGGTGCGGACGGTACCGTCCGGGTCCACCGATTCATTGCACTTTTCGAGTATCTCCTCCACCGGCACGATGGGGGAGAGGGGTGGGGGTGGGTGGAGAGGATGCCAGAGACAACCCCCTCCACCACTGGCACTGGGTTAGTAAACGCTATCATAATCTTGCCCACCTGCGAAAGTTCAATCAGTTTCTGTTACTGCGTCAAAGTTTTACAACCTATGAGGAAACCTTCATCTTTATGTAGGGGTCTTACCCTGTCCACCGCGCCCACAGAACCGCGCAAGAGGTCTGCCAGCTTCCAACCAACTGATTTGAATGAAACCAAAGTGGTATCACCTTTTTATCTAATAACTACCGCAAATTGACAAAGACCGTAATTTGGTGTGCGAGTCGGCCCCAGGGGTCGTCTCATTTTGTTCTTTCTTCTACTGGTAACAGTAGACCACGCTTGACCCAACGGGGGGGGGGGGGGGGGTCACTCGAAGCAGCGACTGGAGGGGTCACCAGGTGTACCACCTCCTCGAGCGTGGGACCAGAATCAAGGGACTCCGCTCCCGAGCAAGGATCTGAGGAAGAGGGAGCAGCCCTCTCTTCCATAAAGTTACCCTCAATCTCCTCCGGATTGGACGAGAGAGATGGATCATGGGCCCCCATCCACCTAGAGGAAAAGAGCCAGGGGCCAGCCCTAACGACCGCTCCCGAACAAACGTCCAAGGGGGTGGGAGCAACCCCATCCTCCATAGAATTATCATCAGTCTCCTCCGGGATGGACGAGAGAAAGAGGAATCAGAGAGTGTTTCCTGGGCACTCTTCCACCAAGGAGAAGAGGGCCCGGGGTCAGCACTAACGGCCAAATTAGTCAGTCAGAGAGCAACGCCCCCACCGTCCTGCGAGTTGCGTTTACCAACGTCATCGTCTCTCAGTTCAGTTTTGTTTTGAGTAACCGGGTGATCCTTTCCACCCCTTTTCTTCACGGCGATGCGCCTCAAAGTCCAAAAATTCAACCAGGATCTGTCAAAACCGAGGTTTAAACTGATTTAATTCAAAACCTATCAAAAACATGTCAAAACCGATCTCCAATGAGGACCCAAACATCTCAAATTCCTAGCTAAAAAAGGTTACGAAAGCTTAAAAACTTTTTAAAATCTATAAAATATTCACCAAAGGAGCAGGTAGCGCCAAAGCCATTAGGACATCCAATCTCAAAAAGGTAAGGCAACGGCGCAGCAGTGGCAAGCAGTAAAGCGGTGAGGCATCTCAGGACAGCAGAGTGCAAGTACGTGCAAGCCCGTTTAAGTCTCGCCAGCAGAAGATGCAATTCAGCAAAGCGTAAGTGGCAACCAGCTGTGATACGTGACACGTCCTCCTCCGATAATGTTCCGCCTGAGAATCATTCCATTCCCTCAGTGGTGTATTGCTGTCTGCTGACCCTTGGGGTACCCTGGTTTTATAGGTATCTGTGGCACCTTGTGAAACCCTGTTGGAAAACAAAAGAATCGAGTTGTGGAAAAATAAAACTATCAATATTAATGCTGAGATTACAAAAAATCTGCCAGCTCTAATCACGCCTTCAAAACCACTTTCTCTGGTGACTTTCATGGTTTTGGTGATGATGACTCCAAACCTGTTTTCCAAAGGTTCTAGTGATTCCCCTGGCGCCGACGGCACTCCGTTAAATACTAGGTTGTGACGTCTTGAATCATGTTCTGCCATGTCCTGCCGTGTGCCTTTCTTGTTCAGGCGCTCACTCCTCATTTCCACTTTCTGTAGTTTCGTTTCAAGACTATCCACTTTTTTCCTTAGTTCTTGGTTTTCTCTTCGATCATTTCCAGCTTGGCACTCATCTCACAATATCTCCACAAATTCTCTCTGTGTCGCTTTCCAAAGCCTGAAGTCTCTCATCTAGATTCTTCTCCGCCTGGTTCAGTGTGATGGTCACAGCTTGGGCATTATTAACTTGCTGTTTATCGATGCGATTGACGGCTTGAAATACTTTTTCGATCGCTACCAACACTCTGCTGTCACCGCCGTTGCTGTCGGTGTGGACGCCTTCGTCGGCGTTGTTACATAATTTTCATTCGGTCACGGATTCATCTCCACCTCGCCACTTTGAATAATGGGAGCCAAAGTCAGAAACAGCACCACCAAATCGGAGGGTGTGACGCTGGGTTGTTTCGAGTGTCCATGGTCTGAAGCGTAGTGCAGCTTTCTTCACCCTTTTTGCTATAAATGCTATGAAGCAGCGGTGAAAGACGCCAACAACCAGCCTATGTTTTACAGCTGTAGTGGGCATAGTTTTACAGTTATGTAGATTCGCCGTTGCAGTTAGGTAGATAGCCTACACCGCTGCAGTTAGGTAGACAGACTACACCTTGCAGTTAGGTAGGTAGCCTACACCGTTGCAGTAAGGTAGATAGCCTACACCGTTGGAGTACAATACTATATAGTAAACTAGAAACCGCAACACATTTTTCTGTCAATAAACATCACTAATTAATATCTGAACTCACTGCTCCAGCAAAATGCGTCCGCACGCTACCATGACTATGTTTCAACTCAGAGAGAGAGAGAGAGAGAGAGAGAGAGAGAGAGAGAGAGAGAGAGAGAGAGGATGACAATTTTATTTTCCAATGGTAAAAAAATAAGCGCTGGCTTCCTTTTTTGTCAACATCCTGCCCTTGTAACAATAATAATGAATTACTAAATTAACCTTATAAAAATACACATCTATGATCTTCATGCAACACACACAAGCTAGAGAGAGAGAGAGAGAGAGAGAGAGAGAGAGAGAGAGAGAGAGAGAGAGAGTGGGAGAGAGAGAGTTGGAAAAGAGAGAGAGAACCAATCCATAGTGCACAATTTTTAATAGTGATCCTTAATCTCACCTTTGAATTATCCCTTGTCCTTTAGGAAAAGCAAACACCTGGCTTGTTGAAGAAAACATCTGCAAATGAAATGTAAAAACAATGACAGCAACAAAACACACATTTATTGTGTTTCTTTTCTCGCCCTCCATTCTCTTCTTTAACTTCACTTTTCAGTTCATATTTGAACAACATTATATTCCTTACTCAAAGCAAAACATTCCTTTTAATAGCATCCTGGGTTTAGCTTAGAATTTAAAAAAAAATTAGATCTAATTTCCCTTCGTCACCTACACACAGTCGATTTAGATCAAAATTTATTTCGTCTTGAATAGAGTATCAGTAATTTGGTTCATTTGCTGATAATGATTAGAAATTGTTTGAAAATGAATGCGGATTGTACTCCTTTTTAGTTTGTGTAATGGGGCACTGTGAATGCCATGTGCTAAACTTCCTTGGTCAATTTAATTTATATAACAATATATAATAGAGTGTAGGCTACACAATATTTTAGTTATGCATTACCGCAATCCAAATATCAACATAAAACTATGATAAATTTTTTTTTTTTTAATCGACACATAAAAACTTCATTGAAAATTAAAATTATCAGAGGTGAAGAGTAACATTCTAAGCCAAAAGCAATTATAGGCCTATAGGACAGAATTTGTACACAAACAACAGCACATGCACGCTTAGATGCACTCTTTTAATCTATTTCAAACACACTTAATGGCAACATATATATATTATATTACTAGAAATCTGTCCTCGTCTTTTACAAATAGGAAAACATCTAGTCCTCTGCTTTAACTTATATTGGGGGCGTTATCACAGCCCCCAGCACGACAAAAGACACATGCTTTCCCAACTTCCTACGTTTTATACCAAATAAAATGTTTAGCCATATTACCTATCCTTATAATATACATTCTGCTCTGGATGGAAAAAGAAATGAATCTAGATGTAACGACGGCTTTTTTTTATTTCGTAAAAAACAGATCTACTTATCTCGCCTAGATCTAGCTTAACTTCGGCGTTCGGTTCCCGACCATTCGATCGATTACAGTCTCATTCCAATACAATTATAACCTACGAATAAAATATCATCAACAAACAAGTAAAATCAACAATGAAAAAAGCATACAGTTTATGTTCCATAACACATATCAAACAATCGTACAATTAAAATTCTTGCTCACCTTGGGGCCACAAAGCATCGCCATCTTGAAACTGCAACTCGTCAGTGAAAGTTATCTTCCCTTGCCATGTGTGCTTTGGCAAGTGGAAACTTTTTTCACACACTTTGATGTGTGAAATAATTCACACACGAATTTGACGAAAGTGGACAAGGAGGTTCCAGCCTTGAAAACTTCTAAAAATCCCGATTTAGCACTTCTCTTCAAGAAACAGTATTAAAAAAAGTGGGTTCCATTTTTTGAAACCCACTTGTTTTTGGAACCCAGTTGGACGCTTGTGTGTTAATCTAAGGAACCGAGTTGGATAGTTGTGAACGCACACACACACACACACACACACACACACACACACACACACACATCAGAACGTCGTTTCTACATGCCCACACGCACACACACACATACACACACACCCACACACACACACACCCACACACAAACACACACACAAACACACACACCTAGATTATTCTCCGTCTTTAGAATATATCCAGTTCTCTTTCTTACCACTAGAGTGTGTAAAACGTGGTTGATAGGGAGTATCAACATTTAAATTAATAATAATTTTTAAAAAAGAAACAGTCTTTTTAATATCATGTTGTATTACATTTCTTTTCACGAAGGGATGAAAAAAAAAATTGCTCTCGTACATGTGCCGTGTTTTTCTTAACAGCGCGTGCGCTGTGACGTGGTGAAAGCCCCGGCTGCCAAAAAAAAAATCAATTGTAATCAATTTTCATTAGTGTTTGTATTGTAGCGTGTATGTATAGGCTACATGTATAAAACGCGTTAGGACAATTTATTGAAGTAAATATAGTGATGGGTGCTTATATGTGAGTGCAATTATTTAGGGAAAACATTCTCAGTTCTTACAAGATCAGTGTCTTGGAACTCCAAACTTTCAGTTTCTTACCGTTCGTTTATCGCTCTCTCATTTTATACAGCTATAAGTTTCCACTGATTGCCTGACTTCATATTGGATCTGCACCCACGGTTATAAGCCACGTTTTGGTCAGTGTGAAACCTACAAATTTACAGTGGAGAAAGACCCTAAATGTTTATTATAAAGTAGGCCTACTCATAATTTATTATTAATGACATTTTATGCGTGGCTTCTTCTAAATGCTTAACTTCTTTATGTATCTTTACTGATATTCATGGTTTAACTGACAATTTCTACATATGATTGTGGCAGTCTTTATGTGGTTTTTCAGTATTATCCCTCTGATACCGTGGTGTGTTTCTAAGCTATTTGTGATCGCATTTAATTTGTGTGTATTTATCCTCAATGTGTTGATAAGTCTTGTGGAGCTATTCGTATCTTTGCTCAAATTCTTCGTCGACTTTTTTATTCTCGTTGTTAATTTCTTCGTCAAGATTTTTCAAACTGTCAGAGTGTGAAATATTTTTATGTTTAATTTAATGCCTGTACAGTAACTTTTAGTGAAGTAAGTTACGTTTTACTTCAATTTTAGTGTGGCGTTGTAATTTTTACTTTAAGTGTTAATATGTAGGATACATAGGTGACTTAATGACATAGTCAACCTCTACACCGGCACCACGTTCTCTCTCTCTCTCTCTCTCTCTCTCTCTCTCTCTCTCTCTCTCTCTCTCTCTCTCTCTCTCACACACACACACACACACACACACACAGAAGCAAACAGAGACACGTACATGTTTATAAAGCGGAAAGCGTCCGACAGGCACGCACGCGAGCGCGCCAAAGCACAAACACACACACGCACACACACACGTACACAGACAACATCAACACAGGGCTGAAATGTGCATATCGATACAATACTTTGTTTTGCCTCGCTACTCTGTGCTTTATTCCATAGTTGCTAATACTCCACATCCTGCTGCAAGCTGCTGTCGCTGGGTTCGATCAACGATTCCACTGCTGTTGATACATGATCGATTCATACTCGGGGCATACTAGACTATATGAATAACGCAATCTTTTTTTTACTACGGAACGTGCCAAGAGCAAATTGGTGAAGATAGACCTCGTTGCAAGCAACGTGTAAGCCACATTACACGCGCCACAATGAAAAAGTAAGAACATAGCGAGAGAGCTTTGAACAACATCTGTGGTAGCGAGTTAGCCATTGGGGCCAGCGCTAGCGGACTGCAAAGAGCCGAATCAGGACAAACCTATGCTATCCCTACTTAGTTTGCTTAATATTAATAAAGGACAAAGTTTATACGTTTCAATCTCTTTTTTCTTTTCTTTCTTTCTTTCTACTGACACAACCTTTGTTTACGGTATTTTGAAATAAAGAAGGTGAGGTGTGAGGAGAGGGGAAGAAGAAATGTTTTCAGATTCAAAAATATTATAGTTTGACTTTAATCATTTGACAAGAATATTTCTCATTTATTGAAAATATCGGAAGCTGTCAGTGTCATAGAAACAAAAACAAGAAAATGAAAAGTTGAAAATGGTCAGTTATTGATGCAGTGTTTTAGGTCATAATCTGAATATACAAATTAATATCTAGGAGTGCCTTTTTCTGTTTTTGTTGAAGCTTCAGCAGAAAAACACCGCTGAAGCGAATAACGAAATAATTACAACTATTAACAGACTACTCATCGTCATCAACGTCAATTTTCAGAATGAAGTCACGACCAGCATGCTTAGTATTGTGGACTGTAATGTTTGCGGTGGCGCAAGGGAAGATCGGATTCATAAAGGACCAGTCTATGGATGCCATATTTCCCCCGTCCGTCTTCAGACAGGACCCGTCCATTCCTGAAGGTCACCTCCGGCCATTAGGTACATTATTAAAGATGATGATGTCATTTATAGAGGGTGATGTCGTGGGCCTCTTTAGTTTAAACAGTGATAAATGCTTACTATTATCTCCTATAATGATACATTTTTTCATTGTTCGAGGTTCATTGATGTATGTAATAATAATTAGCATAATTCGCCTATAGTAACATTATGACCTTGCTTGTCCTTGAAGAATACTCAGAATTTGTTTTTTACTTTTGAGGCTATCTAAAGCATTCTAATTGATAATTGCCATGGCAGACTCTTTTAGCAACTCGAATTAAGATGCGTACATTGCCTTTTTGTCTGATTTGTCTTAGATTTTATGAGCTTGAACTGACGTTCTATTATAATTTTAAATAATTATGACGTAATTCAAGATAATGTCCCAGGATGGCAACGTAGACCTGACGGGAAGATACGAGAAGTAAATGAGATGCCGAACACACGAGAGTTTTACCAAGACTACGTGAGGATTTCCAGACCTGTCGTCTTTAGAAAAGGCATCACAGAAGCGCCTGCTCTCTCACTCTGGGACAATGACGATTATTTACAGACTAAGTGAGCGTTTGTGTAATGGTAAACACATGCATTCCCTCAAAAGTGTCGTGTACGTTTTACCGAATGCATGCTTTCTCTCTCTTACACACACACACACACACACACGCACACACCCACACACACATACACACATACACACGCCTATACACAATCGCAGGCACGCACACACAATTACACACACGCGCAGGCACACACACGCAGACAGACAACTACACTCACGCACATACACAGACATGTATGTTTTTGAACTTCGCGGTTCAAAAATTATAGTGTTCTTTCTTCTTCCCCCCCCCCCTCCCCTAGCACTGTTCAGTATAGTTGAAGTGAAGGACATGAGGTAGGGAGGAGGGGGAAGGGGGGGGTAGGCGAAGACACAGAAAGAACAAACAAAAGAAAACAAACACAACACCGAAAGAACAAACAAAACAAAACAAAACACAACACCGAAGTGGGCGCTATTGGCAACATATAGACTACTTATTATCTCCACTCCACTTCTCATAGTTTTCGTAATTTTCAACTGCACTACTTTGTGACATGTATAATTATTCTGAACGCAGGTACGGCAAAGTGAACGTCAGTGTGACGGTAAAGGTGATGCGCATGAAAGATGAAATACAAACGGCACCGCACGTCATGAAACTGAAGAAATTCCTATTGGACTACATGTACGAGGACTGGTACCTGGCTAGTATCGTTCCTACACCGCTTATGGATGAATTGCCTGTAAGTTGATGACTGAATAGCTGGCTTGACAGAATGAATGATCCTTTGTTGAATAAATAAATTAACGAATGAATTAATGAGTAAGAGAAGGGTGTCACGATTGACCCTGGTAAACCCGTAAAAAAATTATTTCTTGACTGTTGGTACGAAGATTTTTAATTTTAGCCAGTATTGTTTATAACCCGCTTATGCAGGAACTGACTGGATACCTGGCTGTTATTATTAGTATAGAATACCTAACTGGTTCAAATGGCTGGTTAATGTTTGGATTAGTTTGTCTGTTAAGCTATTCGAGCTTTAAATGTGAATAACATGCTGGTAGTTCGGTTGATAGAATTAACTTCGGTCAGTGAAAATCTTGTCAAACTTATTTTGCCAACCATTATGGTCGATTGGTTGTCGACTTGCCAGGCCCATTGATGAGCAGCTGGTGAACTATGTAAAGAAGTGACCTTGGGTTGTAGGCGGTAGGACCTGCCATTTCTCATGGCCAGCTTTGTGAAGGATGTGGCGATCTTTTCTCATTCGCTCGCTTTACATTTTCCAGTTATAATTAAAACCACTTTGGCCTTCAACTGTATAGAGAGGGACATTGGTTTTGCTGTTTCATCCGATGGCATGCAAGAAGCTAGGGATTTTTTTGTCAATATATGAGCGCGTGCTCTAACCACTAGCTGTCATTCCTACATCGTTGTTGGACGAATCGTGTGTTTGACTGAATCCATCAATCAGTGGCTCACTTGTATTTCGACCTGGAAATACTTTGAAATAGTCGAGGATGGAGGAGCATAACGAACCAAATGTCGGTCTGTTGGTCGGTCTGTGCGTCGGACCAAATCATTGTCCCTCCTCCAGTACGGGTGTTGGTCATTTGGTCAGTCCGTCGCTCCAAATGTGACCATTTTGTTCAAAAGCACACTTTTTACCTCATCTCAAGAATATCTTAACCACAATTTATAATTTTTACCTTGCTCAGCATGTTAGATCATTGGTATTTGTACCTTATCAAAGGTCAAGGTCATTGTGCTTCACCATTGCCTAAACACGTTTTGAGCTGTATCTACAAATTGGCCTAGATAATTTTGATTTTATTTATTTATTTATTTTGTTGTTGCTTGTAGATAGTTTAGAACTGTAGATAGTAGCCTATCATGCCATAGTTTTCTTATGCATCATTAGGGCAAAGGCGATTTACAATACCGCCAAGAAAAGTTAAAAATTGAACCTGCTTATTTTTCGGTTGCGTGAGTGTCTGGATTGGAAATACATTTCAAAGGCTTGTTATCTTGCATTTTTCCTTAGTCGGTCAGTCAGTTGGTCGGTCAGTTCTACTCCTTGCTGTGAGGAAAGTACAGATGATGATGATAATGATAAGATAATGATGATGATGGTGTTAAAAGTGGTGGTGGTGGTGATGATGATGATGATGATTGTGTTAAAAGTGGTGTTGGTGATGATGATGATGATGATGATGATGATGATGATGATGATGATGATGATGATGATGATGATGATGATGATGATGATGATGACGACGACGACGACTAAATTGCTTTAATCACAGTTACCTAAATGCCTGCGCTGTGGGACGATCAGCAAGTACTTACAGGAGGCAGAACTGTGGATGAGCAGTGGAGGAACGTCGTCCAGGCTTCACTCTCACGATGACCACAACCTGCACTGTGTTCTGTATGGTCGACGAGACTTTATACTCATCGAGTCCAGATTCAAAACAAACTTTAATTATCACACTGACGTAAGATTGTAGGATTTTGAAATTTTGTGTTGCCTAATATTTATGTATTTTATTTTTCACATCTTTAAGGCTTTTGCGATTGTAGACCATCATTGAGATTCCAAACCAGCTAGCACCTAGTTTGTGTGTTTATTTAGTCATTGATGGACTCATTGTATGTATGTGTTTTATTCCTTGGGGCGCGCGTTCACGTGTTTGCGTGTGTGTGTGTTAGACCACATAAATCTGCCTATAGGTGAATTTTCCAATCTCTTGATGTAATAATAATTTCCCGGCGTGTCGTAAGAGGCGACTAACAGGGGTGATGTTAGCACGGCATCACTGGGCGAAAGTCTTCTACACAGAAGTCACCGGCCAGGGCGGAGGAACCTCACGTTACTACAGGTTCAACGACCATGTGCTCAGGGCCAAGGCGAGCCACACTGTATTCGTGGATTTCGGCTGTGGCCAACAGCCTGGAGAGGATTGGGCACCGCCAGGTCTTTTTTGCCCAAGACACACTACATGATGACACAATCCACTAATTCCATACCGGATCGGTCGTCGCCCGGCACAAGGACCGCGCCTTCCGTTGGCCACCAGGACGGAGGTGTTAAGTATGCTACTGATGGACAATTTAGCAAGATCCGCACGAGAAACAACATTGTCATAGGAACGTGGAATGTCAGGACCCTAACTGCGGAAGGAAAATTAGAAGAACTGGCCCACGAGTTGGACCACTATCGATGGAACGTTCTAGGCATCAGCGAACTGCGCTGGAAAGGCCTAGGTTAAACAACGACCGACAAAGGCCACAAGCTCTATTTCAGCGGTAGAGATGACAGGCACGAACACGGCGTTGGATTCTTGGTCCACAAGAACATTCTAGCCACTGTCATGGGTTGCCGCCCAGTCTCCAATAGACTCATTACCATCCGCCTGAGAGCAGCCCCTTTCAACATCACCATCATCCAGGCCTATGCCCCAACATCAGACTATGACGACAGCGAAGTGGAGGATTTTTATGAAAATCTACAGGCGGTCCTTGACCAAGTGCCGAAGAAGGACATAGTCATAGTGCAAGGCGACTGGAATGCCAAGGTTGGCCAAGATGCGCACCACAACTGGGGAGACACATGTGGACCCCACTGCAACAGCGAGACAAATGACAGGGGTCTGAGACTCTTGGAGTTTGCCAGATACAACAATCTGGTACTGGCAAACACGCTTGGTCTCCACAAAAACTCCAGACGATGGACATGGCACAGTCCTGGCGGGGAGCATCACAACCAAATAGACTACATCATGGTCAAGAAACGCTTCAGATCAAGCATCAACACTGGCAGGACACGCACTTTTCCAGGAGCAGACATCGGAAGTGACCACGATCTCGTGATGATGTCTTTCCGGCTCCACTTGAAGAGAGTAAATACAGCAAAGTGCACTAGACTGAAGTTCGACCTGGACAAACTGCAAGACTCGGAGGTGGCAGAACTATTTCAGGCCACAATTGGAGGGAAATTTGCACCACTGCTCATTTTGGGGGCTGGTGAAGTAGATGTCAACACCATGACCACCACCTTCAACTCAGCTGTGACAGATGCCGCCACTGAGATCCTTGGCAAGCACCGACCAAAAAAGAAGCCGTGGATCACACCTGAACTTTTGGATCTGTGTGATAAACGAAGAGAAATGAAAAAGAAAAAGAACACCTCACAGGGAGCTGATGTCTACCGAAAAATCAACAATGACATCCGAAAAGGCATGCGCACAGCAAAGGAGAACTGGATAGAAGATCAATGCCAGGAAATAGAGAACAGTCTGAACAAGAACAACAGCAAGAAGGCCTACCAGACTGTGAAGCGGCTGACAAGTGTCAAACAGCCCAAAGTCTCCACTATCCAAAGCAAGTCTGGCATATGCCTTACAGAAGAACAAGAAGTCTTGGACAGATGGACAGAGTACTGCTCTGACCTTTACAACCATACACCAAATGGAGACCCATCAGTTCTAGCATGTCCCGAGAACAGAGAAGAAGAAGAAATCCTCCCAATTCTCCGGGAAGAGGTTGAGGCAGCAGTGCAATCGCTAAAGAAAGGGAAGTCAGCGGGAGTGGACAACATACCCGCGGAATTGCTACAAGCAGGAGGAGAAGCGATGATTGATGCCCTCACCATTATCTGTAACAAGATCTGGCAGAGTGGGGAGTGGCCTATACCATGGACCCAGTCGCTTGTCACCACTCTTCCCAAAAAAGGTAACCTTCAGGAGTGTGAAAATTACCGGACCATCAGCCAGCCCAGCAAGGTCCTCCTGAAAATAATACTCAACAGGTTGAAACCCCAAGCTGAACAAATCATAGCTGAAGAACAAGCAGGATTCAGGGCAGGGCGAAGTACCACTGAGCAGATTTTCAACCTCAGAATAATCTGTGAGAAATACCTACAGCACCAACAACATCTATATCATGTGTTCATAGACTTCAAGAAGGCGTTTGACCGAGTCTGGCATGCAGCTCTATGGGCAACAATGAAAGTGTATAACATCAGCCCTAAAATTATTGAAGTCATCAAAAGCCTGTATGACAAGGCTACCAGTGCAGTCCTCCACAACAGCGCCATCGGGAACTGGTTCAGAACAACAATCGGTGTGCGTCAAGGATGCCTACTCTCTCCAACACTCTTCAACATCTTCCTAGAGCGCATCATGTCAGATGCTCTTGCAGACCATGAAGGCACAGTCAGCATAGGGGGTAGAGCAATCTCCAATCTTCGTTTTGCAGATGACATTGATGGATTGGCTGGAGAGGAACAAGAACTTGGACAGCTGGTACAGAGGCTTGACACCACCTCCAGAGCCTATGGAATGGAAATAAGTGCAAAGAAGACCAAAATGATGACCAACAACACCAATGGCATCAACACGGACATCAAAGTCCAAGGCCAATCCCTCAACTCAGTGCATAGCTTCAAATACTTAGGAGCCATTGTATCAGACAATGGGTCCCGACAGGAAGTCCTCTCCAGGATCGCACAAACAACTGCTGCCCTGACAAGGTTGAAGCCCATTTGGAAAGACAGGACCATCAGTCTACATTCCAAAGTAAGACTGCTGCGCTCCCTTGTCATCTCCATCTTTCTATATGCTTGCGAAGCATGGACCCTCACAGCAGATCTCCAACGAAGAATACAAAGCATGGAGATGAGGTGCTACAGAAGACTTCTGGGCATTTCCAATACCCAACACATCACCAACGTCGAAGTCCGACAGACCATCACACAAGCCATTGGACAACACGATGAGCTGCTAACAGTGGTGAAGAAACGGAAACTCCGATGGTACGGCCACGTCACAAGATCATCAAGCCTTGCAAAGACTATTATGCAAGGCACAGTGCAAGGAGGTAGAAGAAGAGGGAGACCGAAAAAGAGGTGGGAGGACAACATTCGAGAATGGACTGGTTTGACACTGAGCGAAGCCATCAGGGCTGCTGAGGACAGAGAAAGATGGAGTATGCTGGTTGAACGATCATCTGTGGTGCCCCTACGACCTTCGGGTTACGGGACAGGATAGGATAGGTTAGGATGTAATAATGTATCTTGATGTAATGTTTGTGTTCCTTATTAATTTCATTTTTTCATTTCATTAGGTAAATTAACGTCCCCGGACACATAGCGTATAGGGGACAACAATCCTTATTAAAAGCCCAATCTTTGCCTATAAGGCTCCTCTTAGTATTATCAAAGAGCTTAATGATAGAAAGAGGGGGAACTTGGTACAGAACCGCGAGACGAAGGTACGAGTTATGCTCCCTTGTTGACATGCTGAAAATGGCTCGTGGCAGAAAGTCAAAAGGTGACCGAGTGAAACAGGGCGGTGACTTTTGCACAGCCATCAATTGCCCTAATGCCAGATACAAGAAAAGTTGTGTTGGCAAGTCCTTTTTCAAATTTCGAAGAGACAAAGAAAGGTAAATTGCAATTGAAAAACTTCATTTTTTTGTGTTTCTGTAGGCCTAAACTAAGACCGATGCAGTGTTGTTAGTGTTAAAACAATCGGAGAGCAGCTTGAATGATTCATGTTGTACCAATGTGCTAAATCCAAAACAGTTTGCTTGCTGACAGTTTACGTTCAACAGGTCGCTCACTGTTTACGTTATTGCTAGGTTGTTTGACTATATTTGTGCTTATATTTCAAAAGTAGATGTCAGATTGGCAGTTTGGCTTCGTCAAACTGCTTATGTTAACAAGTTAAATTAGACTAAGTCTCTTTTCTCCTCGTGATCAAATACTGTGCAAGATAACCCCTTACCTAGTCACAAAAATGGTCCTTGATCTGTTGTAATCCCTTTTCGTTTGAGTGTAAACGGGGGAAAAAAATGTAATGTAGAAACTCAGTCCTTGTTCTGATCTGTGAATTTCTGCGCATTAGATCTATATTGTGTGGAATGTTGTAGTCTAGGTTCTGATTGTTCTGTCTGATTAATTAATTATTTTCCATGAAGTGACTGATGTTATTAAGCCAGTGATATGGGAGGTTAGAGGGTTGGGGGATAGGGGGACACCTGATATAAATTAAATTCACACTATTAGTGAAACATTTTGTTATTGTGCTTTATTGTGATTAATTGATTGAATGACAGAGCTCTCTCTTCCCCCCCCCTCTCTCTCTCTCTCTCTCTCTCTCTCTCTCTCTCTCTCTCTCACGATTACGTATTTACACAGTTTCGAATAAATGAAACAGTCTGTCATGCATATTTTAATTTTAAAATATCTGTCGTTGATTAAAAAATAATAAATTCCAGGGCAGAAAACGAACCTATGACATACACACATAAGCAGCATAAAAGCACCTAATAAATGCCAATAAGTAAACATTAAAAAAAAGACAGCAGTAGCGGAATGTTAATAATAATGATGGTTAAAAGTTTGGTTTTTGCAAACGTTGCCATAAAAATGTTCTTTTGCAATGGCATAGGCTCAATAAGTTACCACGCACAGATCATTCATATAGCAGATGATGAAATATAGCCAGCTCGAGCAAAGGGAAATAATCCGTGAGAGCGTCTCGCATTTTTGTATATGACATAATGGAAGTTCCCCCTCTTTCCGTAATAAGCTCTTTGGTATTATTTC
Source organism: Oncomelania hupensis (assembly GCA_036898135.1). Lineage (NCBI taxonomy): Eukaryota > Metazoa > Mollusca > Gastropoda > Littorinimorpha > Pomatiopsidae > Oncomelania > Oncomelania hupensis. The sequence continues at coordinate 25,683,225 of CM072526.1, forward strand.
ATGGTCCCAAAATAATATCCCCCCAGACTTGACAAAAGGAGCTTTCTTCACGAAAACGAAGAAAAATGTCCACCACTATTGCTTTAAATCCCAGAGGTATTTAAATGTAATGATGATTGTGTCCTCCGTTCTACTGTTTCCTTTTAAGTTTGAAGGATCTCAGGGAGGCCACTCCAAACTGAATATGGAGATGGTCAACTCATTCAAGTACAAAGGCATCCTGATGACTCCGTGGATTTACAGCACTCTGTATTCTGGTGACTGTGTCCTAGTTCCGGCAGGTACTTCAATAATATAAGCTTACTTATAACAGATAAAGATTAACGTTTTTCAACTTTTGGATGGCTTAATTGTTGCTTCAGGCTGAAACCCATTTTATTATAAATCGCCTTGATGATGATGATGATGATGATGATGATGATGATGATGATGATGATGATGATGATGATGATGATGATGATGATGATGATGATTATGTTTTGCATTTGTTGATGACAAGGCAAAAAGTGTGTTTTAAACAAAAAAAAAAGTAATAATTGTTCTTGCCTCATTCCAGGTTATTTGCATCAAGTGAGGTCGTATGGTCGCAGCATATCACTAACGGTCCAATTCGCTTCCGTTCCCGATTTCAGCGACGATGGGTGTCAACTGATAGAGGACGAGTTCAGACCCCTGTCTGATGCGACCTTCACTTGGACTTTCTTTGAAGGTCACAAGGTCAGTACGTTAAGCTTGGTAAGTCACATAGGTTTATGATGTAGGGGTCAAAATTTGAATAAGGGACAAAATCTTGGACATTAAAATTATTGAACTTTTGAGAATGTATTCCATGGATAAAAAGTTATAATATTTTCAATGTCAAGCAATGATTGAATTGATGTTTTCTATTAAGCAACTGAGCAACTGGGAGCTGGACGCTGAAGGGATGAGGCACTTGTTGCTGGTACAGATTGGAGCACGTCACAGTCTGACTTACTCACAGTTTGAACATTTCTACCATGAAGCCATGAATATCGTAAGTTAAACGTCAAATCTGCATTTTAACCTCAATATTTAGATGTAAATCTTCAGTACTATTTTCAAGTGCAAGGTCTAGTCTTTGCATGCACACATTCCATCTCACATGTTTTAAAGATCCTGACGCCCATGTCCTAGACAGGTCAGTGCCAGCACCACAAATATCCACAGCATGCACTAGGTCCCTTCTCCCCAATACCCGGTCATCCAGGCTTGTGTTCAGTTGTCTAGGTGTTGATGCGCCCAAAACCTGCAAGTGGGGGCCTCAGGCGGCTTGAGCTAGATTGGGTATTGATAGTGCCTTTAGCTAGATTGGCTATTGATAGTGCCTTGAGCTAGATTGGCTATTGATAGTGCCTTGAGCTAGATTGGGTATTGATAGTGCCTTGAGGTAGATTGGCTATTGATAGTGCCTTGAGCTAGATTGGGTATTGATAGTGCCTTGAGCTAGATTGGGTATTGATAGTGCCTTGAGCTAGATTAGGTACTGATAGTGCCTTGAGCTAGATTGGGTATTGATAGTGCCTTGAGCTAGATTCGGTATTGATAGTGCCTTGAGCTAGATTCGCTATTGATAGTGCCTTGAGATAGATTCGCTATTGATAGTGCCTTGAGCTAGATTGGGTATTGATAGTGCCTTGAGCTAGATTGGGTATTGATAGTGCCTTGAGCTAGATTCGCTATTGATAGTGCCTTGAGCTAGATTCGCTATTGATAGTGCTTGAGCTAGATTAGGTATTGATAGTGCCTTGAGCTAGATTGGGTATTGATAGTGCCTTGAGCTAGATTCGGTATTGATAGTGCCTTGAGCTAGATTCGGTATTGATAGTGCCTTGAGCTAGATTCGGTATTGATAGTGCCTTGAGCTAGATTCGGTATTGATAGTGCCTTGAGCTAGATTAGGTATTGATAGTGCCATGAGCTAGATTGGGTATTGATAGTGCCTTGAGCTAGATTCGCTATTGATAGTGCCTTGAGCTAGATTCGGTATTGATAATGCCTTGAGCTAGATTAGGTATTGATAGTGCCTTTAGATAGATTGGGTATTGATAGTGCCTTGAGCTAGATTCGGTATTGATAGTGCCTTGAGCTAGATTAGGTATTGATAGTGCCTTGCGCTAGATTCGGTATTGATAGTGCCTTGAGCTAGATTCGCTATTGATAGTGCCTTGAGCTAGATTGGGTATTGATAGTGCCTTGAGCTAGATTGGGTATTGATAGTGCCTTGAGCTAGATTCGGTATTGATAGTGCCTTAAGCCAGATTCGGTATTGATAGTGCCTTGAGCAAGATTAGGTATTGATAGTGCCTTGAGCTAGATTCGCTATTGATAGTGCCTTGAGCTAGATTCGGTATTGATAGTGCCTTGAGCTAGATTCGGTATTGATAGTGCCTTGAGCTAGATTGGGTATTGATAGTGCCTTGAGCTAGATTAGGTATTGATAGTGCCTTGAGCTAGATTCGGCATTGATAGTGCCTTGAGCTAGATTAGGTATTAATAGTGCCTTGAGCTAGATTCGGCATTGATAGTGCCTTGAGCTAGATTGGGTATTGATAGTGCCTTGAGCTAGATTAGGTATTGATAGTGCCTTGAGCTAGATTAGGTATTGATAGTGCCTTGAGCTAGATTCGGGATTGATAGTGCCTTGAGCTAGATTCGCTATTGATAGTGCCTTGAGCTAGATTGGGTATTGATAGTGCCTTGAGCTAGATTGGGTATTGATAGTGCCTTGGGCTAGATTGGGTATTGATAGTGCCTTGAGCTAGATTCAGTATTGATAGTGACTTGAGCTAGATTCGGTATTGATAGTGCCTTGAGCTAGATTCGGTATTGATAGTGCCTTGAGCTAGATTCGGTATTGATAGTGCCTTGAGCTAGATTCGGTATTGATAGTGCCTTGAGCTAGATTCGGTATTGATAGTGCCTTGAGCTAGATTCGCTATTGATAGTGCCTTGAGCTAGATTGGGTATTGATAGTGCCTTGAGCTAGATTGGGTATTGATAGTGCCTTGAGCTAGATTCGGTATTGATAATGCCTTGAGCTAGATTGGGTATTGATAGTGCCTTGAGCTAGATTCGGTATTGATAGTGCCTTGAGCTAGATTCGGTATTGATAGTGCCTTGAGCTAATAATAATCCTGGCTATTTTTTCTATTATTATCTTGTTGTACAAAATATTATTAATTTCATCAGTGTTTTTTAGCATTACGTCTTTTTCTGTGTGTAATGGCAACAATGATGAACACTCAAATAATAAATGATTTAGATTAATTGGTTGCTCGCATATACAAGTAATGCCTTTTACATATTTTGTAATCCACGAATTCAAGCGCATTTTGTATATAACTTGAAATATTTATTGAACAGGACATAATAATTTGCTAATTTACTAATATTTGAAAATGTCTTTCCACTAATGAAATGAGTTCGTGACTAGATAATTTAAGGTTAGAATTGTTTCTTGAATTGACGTTTGTCGCTCCTCTTTTTGCAAGTTTGTCTGACTGTTCATTCCAGTACAATCCAGAATGAGATGGAACCCAAGAAAAATCAATCAACACCGATCCCTCTGCTAATAATATTATGTATTAAGTATCTAATCTCAAATACCAAATCTGATCTAGTATTACTCCCAATTTTGTAAGGACTGTAGAACTGATTTTGAATCAACACAAACTAATATGTTAAAGAAATCCATAGATGTCTCAACAATGTATTGTAATGCCATTGAAACAGCATATAATTCACAAGTAATAATTGAAAATCCTTTTCCAATGTAATAAGATTTTTCTACTTTTAGATCTGGGATAACAAATCCTGATCCATTGCCAAATGACTCAAGTACTGACCCATCTGTAAATATTTTTAGATGAAATTGACATTTTTGTTCTAAGTGTTCTTTTACTTCACTTACAAGAACATTAATATTTTCCCCTTTAGTCAATTTAGAATAATCTAAATCAAAAATCTATATCAAAATTTGCAGATAAATGTTTTCACAATGGTATATGAAGAATTAGTGGTAACAACTAACATATACATGTATATTTAAAATATCAATGTTACATTCATTCGTTGTTTGATTTACATAATTTTTAATTGGTTGAATGTAAAGAATATTTTCTGAATGTTTTGGATATTCCTTAGAGTCAAAAAAGATTTCATTAGATGTTGAATTATTCAGTGGTAAACTTCGAATTATATATTTGGAGCACGACAACTGTCTTTGTTCATTTAAAGATAATATTCCTGCTTCTGTTTAACTTTTAATAGTATTTGTACTTACTGAAATCCCAAGAACTAATTTTATTGCTCTGCAATCTAAACTTTGAAGTTTCTTGATATATGTCTTTGAAGCAGCAAAATAAACTTCTTGACCATTTAATAATATAGATCTAATAAGAAAAATAGCTAAATGAAGTAAAGTTTAAATTCTTTCCCCATGAGTATGCACTTACAATTTCCGTTTTTTTGTTTTGGTAATTAAGAAAAAGTGTAAGGGATTAAAATAAAATTCAGAAAAAATTCTTTTAATTTAGTAATTAATTTAAATTCATGTTTGTTTTTATGTTCAGACATCAGAGAAACCAACAGCAGAAGATGTGTTCCACATGATGGTGCCCCAAAGTCAAGTGGAGATTACTCGTGTGTTGCTTGAATCGCTTAGCACCGACATCCTTGACAAGGTCGCTGCCATTTTCAATGCACCTCATGTTGGCAAATCCAAGAATATTGTTCACGATGAATTTTGATAAATTTTGTTTATTATAGAGTTGAAATTAACATTTATTTTAAACTTGATAACAAATTGATTATATTATTGCTTGGTTACAGATTATAGCCTTGACAAATTCACCGCCATTTTCAATGCTCTCCATTTTAGGAAACCCCAAGACACTGTCCACGATGAATTTTACCTAGTAAAGATCGAGTTGCCAGTTCTTTTGCATATTGAAATTAATGTACTTGTTTAGTTGACAGTGTAATTTTCCTGTAAGTGTGGTGGTGGTGTTTCATTGCTCCCCATCTTGATAAATTCATAGATATTGTGCATAATTTTGGAAGCTTTTCATATAAACTTTTTTTAAAAATTTTAATCATTTTTTAGTCAAATTATTTACACAGTTGACAGGGTAAAAACGCTACATACTGTTATTATTAGTATTGTTATTGTGCTGCAGTATGAGTATCGAATTAAGTTTCATATCAGTTATCTTATTATGTCCTGTATTTTAATTCCTTTTCAGTTAAATCTGTTTTTCTAAACCCACATGTGCACAGTTAAATTTTTTTTTTTAATGTATGCATCATTTAGTAATTACGTATCATTTAGTATTTATGATCCCCAAAAAATCCAATCCAAAAATAAATATGAACATAAATTATTGTTCGACAATACTGTGCCTAAACCCATACATTTTAGGTTTGGTTACAATACTTTAGAAATTATTAATATTACTTTATTATTATTACTTTAACTGCACAAGTTCATATTCTAGTTGTGCCCTTTACATTTGATTGTTTTTGATTTTAAAATTTGTTGACTACAGTCCTTTTGAAAGTACAAACATTTACATGAAGTTTACATTATTAAACAGTTAATATTCTAACTCTGTGTGTGTGAAAAAGGTGTACCATAAAGAGTGGTGAAACCTGTGATTCAATACCTAAGTTTATTTTCCTGTATGACAAGGCTACCAGTGCAGTCCTCCACAACAGCGCCATCGGAAACTGGTTCAGAACAATCAGTGTGCGTGAGGGATGCCAACTCTCTCCAACACTCTTCAACATCTTCCTAGAGCACATCATGTCAGATGCCCTTGCAGATCATGAAGGTAGAGTCAGCATAGGGGAAAGAGCAATCTCTAACCTTCATTTTGCGGATGACATTGATGGATTGGCTGGAGAGGAACAAGAACTTGAACAGCTGGTACAAAGGCTTGACACCACCTCCAGAGCCTATGGAATGGAAATAAGAGCAGAGAAAACCAAAATGATGACTAATAACACCAATGGCATCAACACGGACATCAAAGTCCAAGGCCAATCCCCCAACACAGTGCATAGCTTCAAATATTTAGGAGCCATTGTATAAGACAATGGGTCCCAACAGGAAGTCCTCTCCAGGATCGTACAAACAGCTGCTGCCCTGGCGAGGTTGAAGCCAATTTGGAAAAACAGGACCATCAGTCTACATTCTACAGACTGCTGCGCTCCCTTGTCATCTCCATCTTCCTATATGCTTGCAAAACATGGACCCTCACAGCAGATCTACAACGAAGAATACAAAGCATGGAGATGAGGTGCTACAGAAGACTTCTGGGCATTTCCTATACCCAGCAAATCACCAACAACAAAGTCCGACAGACCATCACACAAGCCATTGGACAACACGATGACCTGCTCACAGTGGTGAAAAAAACTGAAACTCCGATGGTATGGCCACGTCACCACATCATCAGGTCTTGCAAAGACCATCCTGCAAGGCACAGTGCAAGGAGGTAGAAGAAGAGGGAGACTGAAAAAGAGGTGGGAGGACAACATTCGAGAATGGACTGGTTTGACACAGCGAAACAATCAGGGTTGCTGAGGACAGGTAAAGATGGAGTACGCTGGTTAAATGATCATCTGTGGTGCCCCTACAACCTTCGAGTTACGGGATAGGATAGGATAGGATAGGATAGGATTGCGAAAGAAAGAGGCAGGCAAAGAGGTGTGGACATGCAAAACATGAGTAAATCACAAGAGACAGAATACATATTAACACAGAAAACAAAATGTATAGGACAATGTAAACTAGAAGGGCAAAGCCTATATGACTCACATGCTCCTTATGGAACTTCCAATATTTAACTTGAAAATGTGCCCCCCAAAACCAAATTGAAATGGTGGAAATAAAATACAAATACCGACTTTGATCTTTCTATGCCATTGACCCTGAGATGGCCTTGACCTCCAGTTCCAAATACACTCATCTACTATTGAATAAACCTCCGTAAGGGTGCCGGCGGTTTGTGTATAAATAGTATTCCCACTTTCTGGAAATTTAGTGCTTTGAATTCCCACTGCTGTCTTTCTCCTTTGTTCTTTCTAATTCCTACTCTGTTCTATGAATCTACTATACTATCTTCTTCGCTAGACCAGTCGCCTACCTTTTTCCTTTAAAACTCTTCTAAACTCCTCATTTGTGTATGAGGTCCGTTGGTCAGCTTGGGAATATTGAACGCTTTCTGCCAAATGGTCAATAGGGTTTCCTATGCTATTATTAATTAGCAATGTAGGCATTTTATATGTATGTGTTTTAGTGATATTTTAAAATGATGTTTATATTCTATTTTGTTTTTGTAAACGGGGATTCAATAAATTAGAGTATAGCCTCAGCGTCCCATGCGTGGGATGCCTTTATTGTAAAGTGACCGGCTGGTTGAGTGCCTTCAGTGTTACCACTAGGGTTGTTTCAACAGATCTTTTATACAGATCAGGGGCAAGTCCTCTTTCAACTAAGTTGTGGTCCTGATTCCGCTCTTTGCAGTCCACTGCCCCTGGACCCTGTAAGCAATGAATAACTAACTATGGAATAAATTACAGCAAAAAGTTGTATTATGCTAAAAAACCTGTGCCTTGGAATGACATTACCCTTCAGTGACGACCTTGGAATGACCTTGTCCTTCACGAGACCTCTTATGCTCATTCATGATCAAATAACCAAATGTTTTTGCATACTATGGGTTAAATATACAGCCATTCCACTGTACAATGACTTATTTGTGGTATGTTTTTTTACCTTACCTTCAAGATCAACGCAAAAATGGAACATATATGAAAGATCAATCTATCATCTCTAAATACAACAAGTGTGGACTCCACATCTCTCACAGTTTAGGGTCAAGGTCACTTCAAAGTACCTATACTAATCGACTTTGGACAGCTGCAGTGACCTTAACCTTGGAGTGTGGTTGACCAAATTTACATAGTATGTGTGTCTCGATATCTATCATCAATCAAAAAATTTAAAGTTCAATACTAAATCTTATAAAAAAAGTTAAATTTTGGGAAAAATTGTCATTTTTTTAATTAAATTTGTTGACTTTGACCTTGACTTTGAAGGTCATTCATTCACCGATCATTTATGAGGCCATATGGATATGCACCATCTTACCAAGTTAGGTTGTGATAGCTGAAATAGGTTCTGAGATAATTAATCCACTTGCAAATATTGTACAGTCTGTACGGAGACGGAGAAAGACTTTTTTAAAAAAAATGTCATTTTAGGACTCATCTTGCAGATTTGCAAAAATCTTTATATTTATTTGGGTGGGTGAATACATAAGACTCGCATTGCTATGCATGCGAGTCAAAAACTACAGTTCTCTCACAGCCAACAAAACCAACTGTGTGCATAGCACAGGGTGGAGAACAACTGAATCAAGAAATCTCTGAAATCCGGCCGGGGCCCAGGGGCCAAGCCCCGGTATTCGCCCCCTGAAAGAAAATGAATTTATGCAATTTTGAAAGTAATTTAGGGCCTCTCCTGAAAGCAAAAAGCAAAAAGTAAACATGAATAGAAACAAAAAACAACAAAAAAAGAATGTTTTATGCACATGTCTTTCAAAAACGTTAAGAATCTTGATTTGTAGGCCTAACAAAGTTTGAGGTCTACCACTGTTACACACAAACTCCACATTTCCAATTTTACTGGGCACACGTTTGCCTATTTTTTAGCTGTAAACAGGCAAGAATTTTTATAATTTTAGAGATATTTAGGGGTACGTAAGTAAAAACACCACATCTTAGGTATTAGTGACTAGTGTATAGATTTAAATGAAATAAAATGCAAAATGAACAGAAATAAATTCTATTTTGATTATCTACCTTTTTATACTTCTCTTGTCATGTCTTGTTTTTTATTACTCCATGTGTATACAAAAAAAAGTTTTAAAAAGTCCAAAAAAGCCCCCTCTTCTTCACTTTCATGCCAGTCTGAAAGATCGTATGCATGCACACTACTGACACTAATTGTCTAATGTCAGTACCGATCTCTTCCTCCGACTCCAAGTCCATTTCTCTCACTTTAATGTCTGATAAATGGAAGCCTGTAAACTCCCCTTCATCAGTCGAAGAATCCAAACCATCCCTTTTAGGCACAAACACAAGAAAATTTGAAAAAAAAATCGAAAAAAACGAGCGCATCACAGAGAAAACTTGTGGAAATGCAGTCGAATGTTTTCACAACATAATAAACCGGAAGTCAATTGCCGGAAGTCTCGCAATCTCTCAAACAACGCGAGAATATAACCACATGGTTGATACGGACGCTTTTGGACGTTTTGCCTGTTTAGACCTTCGGCCGCTTTTGGCCGTTATGCCCAGTAAAGGGTAGCCCCTCAGCTTCTCACACTCGGAACTCAATATTTTTTTCTCGGAAATGCAAATGCTTTCCGCGGAAATCCGCGGATTCGCGGAGAGTTCTCCACCCTGATAGCAAGTCAAAAACTACAGTTCTCTCGCAGTCAACAAAACAAACTGTGTGCATAGCAAGTCAAAAACTACAGTTCTCTCACAATCAACAAAACAAACAGTTACCAATTTTTTTATTATTAATTTTTTTTATTTACAAAAACCATTGCGTGGTCCGCATAATTTATTTTGGTACAACTCGCACATTTATTTAACCATAGGGCATGTGCTCCAAGTCAGAAATCTAACATTTAATACTCTCTCTGCAGTGTTTCTGCAACTTGCTCCACTATCTACACTTGAGGTCAACAAATACCATTCAAACATCAACAGCCAAATGATGCAGGAGCAAATAGAAAACTGGAAAGGCCTGGGGGAAAGGAGAGAGAATGATGGTGGTGGTGGAAGAGAAGGACAGCGAGAATGTAAGATAAAAAGAATTGTACAACAGGACCATGATACAGAACAGAAGTAATCATACTAAACAATTAAAATAGGTATAGTTAAAGGCCTGAGCAATGCTGAGACTTTGCTTACTATAGGAAATGTAGCTATAAAACCTGTAAGACTTCCATAATTTTATATCAAATAGTGCAAACATATAAGACAATTATTTGACTGAGTTATGGTACAACTATTTCCAGTCAAATCTTTTGAGTTCTACATGACAGGACAGGAAGCAGTGTAGATTGAATATTTTATACATTTTAATGTTGGTACAATCGTTGAGAAACACCCTAAAACAGCATGATACTAAGTGCCAATGACAATCAAAAGAAAGGATAAAATCTTATATGAACAACCTAAGGAACTCTTGAGATTCTAATGATAAAACTTCATGATTTACTATAATGATAAGATAAAACCGAAATATGATTATTATACTCACAAATTCTCTCAATTTGGCTTTAAAAAAAATTAAATGTATTTTTAATTATTTTTATTGTTTAAATATAATTATATATATTAATTTCATTGTTTAATTGGTATCTAAAACTAACACTAAAAATAAAAACTGTTAAGATAAACTCCGAGCAAAAATGGTGAAAATCATCTTCTTTCTTCAACAATTTCAACACAATAGAACATAATTTCTACTAACAATGTTTCAACACTTCATTAACTTTCCAAATGTTACAATGAATGTCAATGAGCTTGTGGTATCAATGCATCTGTGCCAAAAAAATAACAGTTTCAAATGAATTCCTTCTTACTCTTAAATGCAACGACAAGCCCATTTACCGACACTAACTAATAAAGCAATTTACAACATAACTATAAAAAAAATACTTTACAGCGTAACTAAAAGAAAATAATGTTCAATCAAGCGAAACAAAATTATATAAAGTATAAAGATCACTCGCTCTAGATTACACACTAAAACTATTCAACAAACAAAAAAAAGGGAGCAAAGTCGACAAAAACATCTGCCAAATTCTTATATAAAAAATATACCCATCAAACCAGTCTTTTTATTATGGAGTTTTATACTAAAACACAAAAAAAACTGCAACGTGGATATCATTAACAAGAACAAATCTTTGTGATTCATAAACGATGTCTCAAACTCACTCGATACTGACACTGCAGTTACTGTGTTATTTAGTTACAAAACCCAGTAGTAGTTTTTTCATGCACAACATGTTCTCAAACAAGTCCATCAAGCAAATGAGAAAAACTTTCCATTTGAGGCTTTGAAAGTGTTAAGACGAGTTGCTTACTTTATTACTGCGTTGTTTTAATGTATAAGACATAGCAGGATACAAACCAAACAGCACTGCCGAAGTGTGCAATGTATTGTTGTCACTCTCTTCAAGCACAGACCCAGATGTGACAACTTCCAAATATCAAAGACTAAATCAAAAACTATTAAATGGATGTCTGCAGCTAGAATTAACAGCATATACATAAAGTGGGGTTAAAAGATCTTTCCAACAAGGGCTGACTTTGGAAGACTGAGCTTCCCAAACTCGATACAGTTTTAGAAGATGGAGGATCTCACAAACTCACAAGCTCATCTTTTAGTCTTTTTTTAACAGGATAAACTTTGTATTTTATCTTAGCTTTATATTTTAACCATAAATCCTTTAACACAACTTCATAAAGTTCTCCAAAGAAAACTGCTCAAATGAAAATCTCTCTCCGAAAATGAAACAAGTCGATGCAATTAGACTAAAAGAGGGTAGGCATTATTCTCCATAATCCTGCTTCAGTTTCATGAGGAGGGCATCACACGTTTTCTTGGCATCCCCAAGCAACATAGCTGTGTTCTGCTTGAAGAAGATGGGGTTGTCTACAGCGGCATAACCTACACCCAGTGACCTCTTCATCACGACGACCTATAAACAAAGGATAGATAGATAGATATTCAATGTTTATAGGGTCCAGCGGACTGCCAACAGCCGAATCAGGAACACACAAAACTAAGCAAAATCAAACTAAAGTACGAATATTTAAATATGGTTAAAGATGTAAATAAAACCAGTCTTACTAATAAAATTTTAATTAAGAATATAAACAAGATGACATGACCTATATGGGATAAAACAACATGATTAAAAATGAGGATCTTTTGGATTGATAAACCTGTTTCAGTATGGAATGTTACCGCACTTCGTTACCACGTCACAGTGGCTCAACCAAAGCTTTTCAGATTTTGAGGTTAGGTCAGCCAGGCTAGCTAGCCTTTGCCGATACTTTCACTGGAAGGGTGGTGCAGGCAAGCTATAAATAGCCCGCAGCATGCGAAATGCAGAGGCACTGAAAAGTGCTGTTCACATAGGAAGTGAGCTGGTGTGGCCTGTATGATTTGTCTTTAATGTGTTTTGTTTGTTTTGTTGTTTTTTCTTTCTTTCTATTCTTTACTTGTTATGTCTCATTGGTTTTTAGCTTTGTTTTGTGAAGTCATTTAAAACTTAACTGTAGTTACCCTTTGATTGTGTGTTTACATTCAGTTTATGTGTATGTGTGTACTGTGTGTGTATCGGTTGTGTGTGTAGTCTCTCTCTCTCTCTCTCTCTCTCTCTTTATAAAGTGAATGCATGTTTCCATTGAAAAAATCTGAACATTGTGTTGCTATCTTGTAAATTGTTGTACTTTGAAATGTGTGTTTTTTCCTTGTAAATTGTAGTATTTTGGCATGTTGTTTTTTTAAGAAAAAGGTTTTATTTGAATTGCCTCATGTCTTGTAAATTGTGCTGATTTGGATGAGGTTTTAAATATATTCTCTTTTATTTGTGCTGTCTCGTGTATAGTAAATAGTGGATGAGTTTTTAAAATACATTAAGTTTTAGCAGTAGTCTTTGTCAGGCAGAATATGTACCAAGCAAAAGTAGTTTTTAATAGCGGGCGGGACAACTGTCATGTATTTCTAAAATGTACAACAAAATCATAAGAGAGGGCAAGTTAAGGTCTGGCTAGCTTGCGGCAATGGTCTTGGCTAAAATAATTATAAGCTCCACAAATTACTAAAGGCAAGTGCCAGTTGGATAGGTTAACCACGGCCAGCCAGCGTCTCGGATCTGGTTATGAGCAGTTCAGCCAGCGATAAGGGAGGGAACAAGGGTTATTTTTAGCCATAACCTGAAAGTCTCGCTTTTGAACAGCCGTGATCGGAGCCATATACGATGCTACCATAATCCAATTTAGAGCGTACCAGAGCACAATAGAGGAGAAGCAAGAGTTTGCTTGTCTGCTCCCCAGTCTGTGTGGCTGATAACTTTAAAAACATTAAGACATTTCTGGCAGCTTTCCCTCAGGTATTCAAAATGGGGGCAGAAAAGTAAATTTGCTGTCAAAACTAATACCCAAAAATTTAACTTGTTTAGAAACTTTGATGGGTTGGCCATAAACATGGAGAGAAGGTTCAAAACCTGGTTCTGTTTGCAATGAAAATGAATGCATTCGGTTTTAGAAAGTGAAAATTGGAAGCCGTTTTCTTCTACCCACTCTTGAATATTATTTATGCAAAGATGAAGTTGACGGTCCACCCCTGCCAAGTTTTACCATTAGTCAAGATGGAGAAATCATCAACAAACAAGGATTTATCTATGCAAGATTTGACGTTTTGAGCTATTTTGTTGATCTTAATGTTAAACAAACGAGGAGAAAGAATGTTGCCCTGATGGACACCCATCTCCTGCTCAAAAGGATCTGATAAAGTGGAGCCCAGTCGGATCTGAAACTTTATCGGTTAAAAAATGTTCCAGAAAAATGGGTAAGTTCCCACAGAAGCCCAGGAGTTCTAGATCTTTTAGAATCCAGAACTTTCTAGTCGCGTCATATGCCTTTTCTAGATCAAACAACAAAAAAACAACGTGTTCAACGTTAACCAACGCGTCTCTGACCAACAACTTGAAATGAATGAGATGATTTGAAGTGCTCCTGTTTTTGTGGAAATCACATTGAGAGATATGAAGAGCATTAATGGATTCTAATTGCCACATCAAAAGCTCATAGATCATTCTTTCCATAGTTTTGCACAAACAGCTTTTAAGGGTAATGGGCCTGAAGTTGCTTGGATCAGAGTGATCCTTACCAGGTTTAGGGATAGGAACAATAACTGCTTCCCGCCAAGATGGGAGTAAGGAACCGGAAGACCAGATATGATTAAACACAGCCAAGAGATATTTGAGGTAATCTTTAGGCCAGTGCGAAATTAATTGATAATGAATATCATTAGTGCCAGAAGCAGAATTATTGGATTTCAGGTTCGAATCTGTCAATTATTCCATAGAAAATTGAAGGTTATATGGTTCACAATTTCTATCCTGCCCTATCCCATAACTGGAAGGTTGTTGGGGCAACAAAAGATGATCGTTTAACCAGAGTACTCCATCTTTCTCTGTCCTCAGCAACCCTCATTTTTCGCTCAGTCTCAAGCCAGTCCATTGTCGAATGTTGTCCTTCCACCTCTTTTTCTGTCTTCCTCTTCTTCTGCCTCCTTGCACCATGACTTGCAGGATGGTCTTTGCAAGGCCTGATGCTCTGGTCACGTGGCCATGCCATCGGAGATTCCGTTTCTTCACCACTGTGAGTATGTCATCATGTTGTCCAAGGGCTTGTGTGATGGTCTGTCGGACTTCGTCATTGGTGATGTGCGGGGTATAGGAAATGCCCAGAAGTCTACTGTAGCACCTCATCTCCATGCTTTGGATTCTTCGTTGTAGGTTGGCTGTCAGGGTCCATGTTTCGCAAGTGTAAAAGAAGATGGAAATGACAAGGGAGTGCAGCAGCCTTACCTTGGAATGTAGGCTGATGGTCCTGTCTTTCCAAATGGACCGTGTCTGGGCAGCAATTATTTGTGCAATCCTGGATATGATTTCCGGTTTGGACCCATTGTCTGATACAATGGCTCATAAAAATTTGAAGCTATGCACTGTGTTGAGAGATTGGCCTTGGACTCTGATGTCCGTGTTGATGCCATTGGTGTTGTTGGTCATCATTTTGGTCTTCTCGCACTTATTTCCATTTCATAGGCTCTGGAGGTGGTGTAAAGCCTCTGTACCAGCTGTTCAAGTTCTTGTTCCTCTCCAGCCAATTCATCAATGTCATCCGCAAAACGGAGGTTGGAGATTGCTCTACCCTCTATGCTGACTGTGCCTTCGTGATCTGCAAGGGCATCTGACATGAGCGCTCTAGGAAGATGTTAAAGTTTTTTGTTTTATTGTCTTCTTCATCAAAATGATAAGACCAAAAAAAAAAAAAAACTAATTGGAAAATGCAGTAAGTAAGAATAAATAAATACATTTCTGCGGTCAGAGTTAATAATTATGCATCATATGAACTGGCCAATTGAAGAGGATATAAACGCTTTTGCCAATGCAATACAAATTTCAAACCTAATGTCTCCCATCTGTGCTATATTTCTAGGCAATGTATCGTTTACAATGTCGCACTGATGTAATGCATGTTTCAAAGAAAAATCACAGAATTCATATAAATTCGGTAGGCCATGCAAGTAACAGATCTGGGAATTCCACAATGTTTATCATACTGTTTAAAATGACAACCTTTCTTGACCTCTTGAACTATCAAGTTTGAAAACTTCTTTGACCGTCAATGGTAAAGACAAAGAGACCGCGTTTATACGTAAAGCACCGTTTCTTGCAGCTCGATCTGCCCAATCATTGTATCGAAAACCACAATGAGAAGGGATCCAACAAAAGTCTACATTTGTACCATTTACAATTAAATTATTAATGAGGTGTTTAATTTCAATGATAATGTCTGTTCTTTCTTTATAGGAATTGGAATTTAAAGCCTGAAGTACAGATTTAGAATCTACAAATATTACAATACTTAACAGATGAAATGTTATGCTCATGATTTTACTTAATGCCATTAAAATTGCTAGAAGTTCAGCAGTGAAAATCGATTTTCCCTTACCTAGATAATATGATTCGGAAATTTTTAAATCAGGTATAACAAAGGCTGCGCCTGTATCACCTGTCTTTAAAACAGAACCATCAGTGTATATTTTTAGAGAAGATTAATATTTTTCTGCTAGATACATATGAACATCAGATATGAGTAAGCTGGTATTTTCATTCTTTTTTTCAGTGGAATAGTTTATATCATAACTTGCATTTTCAAGCTCCCAAAGAGGGATGGGTGAGATCAATTCTCTATTATACAAAAAGTCTATATTTTTTAAATGTGTCTGAACGAAATTTTTATTTATTTCATTTTTACGTCTTTACACAATTTGTGATTTTAGACGATCTTTCACTCACTCATCCGTTCCCTTACAGACACACATGCCCACAAAGACACTCACATAACATACAACCACGCAAGGACAAGTATATATTAGCATAGTGATAATAATAATAATAATAATTTAATAATAAAAATAATAATAATAATAATAATAATAATAATAATAATAATAATAATAATAATAATAATAATAATAATAAATATATACATAAATGCACACACATACATACACATACATATATATACAGATGAACATATTTGTCGATTTTGAATTTCGTTATGAACGAAATCATAAGGCAATCTACAAAACTGTCCCTAAAGGACTATCTCCTTAACTTCTTGAATTGTGATAGGTGCATTTATAACAAGAGAATTATCATTAGGTGGATCTTTAAAAGTATCTAACTTTTCTTCTTGCTTTCTGAATTCTCTTTTATCTGGAGGCAAACCATTAAGTGTGCTTACTTTAGAAAACATGTCTACAAATGCTTCTGCTTTCTCTGTGGCTGATGGAAATTTATTATCTTTTATTACAACAGGACACGAAGGTAACTGAAAACCATTATTCATTATTTTAATTTGTTTCCATGCTTTTTGTGCATCTTGATGTTCTGAAATTTCGTTAATGCAAAAACTTTTCCAAAAATCAAGCTTAGCTTTTGCAATTATTTTGTTACATTTTATTTTGGCCTGTTTCATTTGTTTATGATTGTCTTCAGTTTTACATTTTATGAAAGTTTTGAATTTACATTTTTTCTCCTTAACTGCAGTTTCACATTCTTCGTTCCACCAAACATTTCCTTTATGTTTATTTTCCTTTTTATTAATTAATTTGGGTATAGAAATGTCTGCAGCGGATAAAATGGCCGAACAAAATTCTGTATATGTTTTTTCAATGGTATCATGATTGGATATTTCAAACTCTTTAGATTGCAAGATTTGAGAAAATAATGCCCAATCAGCCTTTTTATAATTATACTTTGGAATTATATCTTGCTCGAATATTTCTGATTCAAGGACATCATTTATAGTAATTTTTATTGGAAGATGGTCGCTTCCAAGTGTGTCACTTAATGTTATCCAACTACAGTCAGCTGCTAAATCTGGAGAAATTAAAGTTAAATCGATGGCTGTTGCCCTGTGAGTTGCTATATCTGGGATCCTTGTGATAGAACCGTCATTTAACAAGCATAAATTAGAATCTACGATATTATCTACAAGTCTGTTACTAGTTCAGTAGTTGTTTGACAACAGTCTTTTTCCCATAAAGGAGAGTGGGAATTGAAATCACCACCGACAATCCACTTTTCGTTAGTAAACGTTTTCAACCAGTCACTCTTCAATTCATCTGGACCTTTTGGTAAGTAAACTGAGGCACAGTTCAGTATTACAGAATCACACAACTTAATGATGACTGCACAAGAGTGAATGTTTTCACAGTTTGTTGGTATTGGTGAAGGTCTGATGCAATAGTGTAAACCAGTATGAATATATATTGCAGTATTAATTTTTTCTTCAAGATGAATTTGATCAACAACTGGAGGATAATAATAATTATGCAGCTTCGGAAGATTTTTCCTTTTCACATTTAAAGATTGTAGCAAAAGAATGTGATAATCACTAGACTGTAGTTCATTTTCTAAGTATGCTATGTTAGTGGTTATTGATCGGCAATTCCATTACATGAATTTTACTTTTTCTTTTTTGACCATATGTATAAATACCTATAAATATAATATAACTACAAAATCTACAACACACTCAAACTCTAAAACACTAAACTACAATAAGTTTAAACATCAAAGTTAATTGAACGAAGACGAAAATGTTTTGATGACTGTTAATCAAACAGAGTATTAAGTTGACATCTGTTAGTAGCAATGTCACCAATAAGAAATTTCAGTATAACGCGTCAGTGACGTAAGATCAGTTTTATCAAGAAATCAGTCAAAATGGAATCTGATAAACTCGATCAGAAGAAACGATCCTGTAGGATATTATAAGGGTTATAACTATACCACCTTGCCCACGAGTTTTCAAAGAGAGGATCTGATGTGCGTGTACGAGGTAGGAAGTTTCGACTAGCGTAATGCTTTTGCGATGTTTGCTTTTTCCATAACATCTGATTCAGGTGGCGACCTATATTTCTCGCAATTACAGAAGCGCCCAAGGTAGTGGGATGAATGCCATCTCTCAGGAACTTAGACGTTGGTTGTACATTTTCATGCGACAAAAAGCTGATGTTTGAGTTGTGATGCAGAGCAGCCACGTTGAAAGCATTGAACATCTCACGTTTAGCATTTAGGTTACTGTCTCGGACGGGCGCCACTTTGCTGATAACAAGCTTACATTTAGGATGAATGGCTTGGATGACTTGAACATTTTTGACAAAAGAAGCACTTGCATCCTCCGGCTTATTACCTTTGACATCATTCAAACCAGTGTGGATCAAAATAACATCAGGATTAGCATTTGATGACGTTGCCGCCATCAATGTTGATTTGAGCTCAACAGACTTATGCGCCTTATGGGCTGTTGCATGCAGACCATACGAGCGACCCAAACGTTTCGGATTGACACCTTTCAGGACTGAACCCTGAAGTATTACAACTTTCGGAACATTATTGTCTTCACGTTTTCTAAAAGAGATCTGCGGACCCGAAAATGGCCTGACAGGCCTGATGACGTCATTCACATTCTTTGAAACTATGACGTCACCGTTTTTTCTCTGCTCTAAAACTGTTTTGCTCTGCATGGATTTCTTCTTAATATTTTCATCAATGGTTTTACTCGGAACAGCCTTTGATGCCGGAGCCGGGGTGCATCGGACAACATCAGCGTATGAAAGTACTTCAAAAAGGTCAGACTGCTGTGTCTGCACTTCGACGCTCTCGGTATTCACATCGATTTTTTTTTCGAGCAAGTCGATCGTGTGTTTCTGATTGAGAACGGTCTTTTCTAGATTATCGATCCGACCACACAAATCACTTATTATGGATCGCAGATCTTGTAATGCACTCATGACTTGGATGTGGTCACTAGAGGACTCATTGACCGCAACAGGATTACCACAGCAACCATTCTGTTGTCGGTTGAGCATTTTTTCCTCCTTATCCTGAGATTTATCCCCTTCTTCGATTGACTCTGAAGAATCTTCTTCAGTGAAAGCAGCTCCCATGCTGCGGGTTCGTATCTTCCTTGTTCTAGTCATGTTATTTTTCTTCTGATAGACAAAACAGATTCCATCCCGATTGATCAGTTCAGTCTGGTCTCCGCCATCTTGCGTAGCTCTTTTTTCGTTTTCTGAACGAAATCTTTTGTATAAGTTGCAATAGTTTGAAACATTTTAGTGTTTTGAGTTCTTTTAGGAAAGTTGATCTTAACTGCAATTCTTCCTCTGTGCTATTAAATACTGCAGCTGCTCTTATAATATATTTAGCACACATCAGTTTCCTCCATTTTTCTAAAGGAATAACACCTGCTACTTCATACGTTAAACTAGTTTTAGTATGAATGGGAACACGTAGTGCTAGTTTTATAGCTTTGCTATCTAAACTCTGTAATTTATTAAGGTAGCAGACAGGAGCACAGAAATAAACTTCCTGTCCATATGTTATTTTTGATCTAACAAGACCACAAGCTAAGTGAACTAAAACTTTAGAATCTTGACCCCAAGGTTGTCTAGCAATGATTTTCAACAAATTATATCTTTTAACGGCTTTGTGTATTAAATAGTCAATATGCTTTTCCCAGTGCAACTTATAAGTTAAATAAACACCCAAAAATTTTACATCTTTAACATATTTAAGTTCTTTTTTGTCAATGAAAATTTGTGGCAGTTGCCTTGGTTCTTGACCATTATTAAATAAGATCACGTTTGTCTTTTCTTTAGATAATTCCAGACCATTTAAGCTCATATAAAGTATAGTATTATTTATTTCATTCTGATAAAGTTTAGTAATGTGTTTTACTTCAAAAATGGATGTTTTCTTTCTCAAGGAAACATTCATCCAGACCGCTATGTCATCAGCATACTGAAATAGGAATACCTTTTTACTTACATTTCTAGGTAAATCATGAATTAAAATATTAAATAAAAGAGGTGAAATTAAGGCTCCCTGAGGAATTCCCATGTCTGTTTTATGAGATGTTGAATAAGAATTACCAACTCTAACACTTATGTCTCTACCTGAACACACCTGCTCAATGCCTATGTGAGCAGCACTCTTAGGTTCTCCCACATTTTTTTTTTAAAGTAAAATTTACGTCCCCGGACACATTAAGCGTAGAGGGGACGGGTCCCACATTTTGCTGGCTGCGGGCTATTTATAGCTTGCCTACACCCCCCCCCCCCCCCTTTTAGTGAAAGGAAAGGAAAGAAGAGCACCGGAGAAGCTATTTATAGCTAGCCTGGCTGAACTAACTTCAAAACCTAAAAGCTTTGGTTGAGTCAGTGTGGTGAAAGGAAACTTTTAATATAATTATACATGTGTCCAGACAATCCTATTTGTTTTAATTTCAATAATAATTTTGTATGCCATACCCTGTCATAGGCTTTTTTCACGTCAAAAAAACGTTGCTAAAATACTCTTTCTATTAGAAAATTGTCTTTTAATTTGTGTAGTTAATTTAACAAGGTGATCTATAGTGGATCGGCCTTTGTGAAATCCTGTCTGCTTAACAGGGATTATATGTTGTTTTTGACAATAATATGTCATACGTTCTAAAATTATCTTCTCCATTAGCTTGCTAACATGAGAGGTTAAGGCGATAGGTCTATAATTAGCTGGGTCTGTTCTTTGTTTGCCAGCTTTTAAAATAGGAATTACTAGAGAAGACTTCCATATTTCCGGCATAGTTTCTCGTAACCAACACCTTTGAATGATTGTATGTAGTAGATGCAACCACTTTTCTGGTAAATTAAATAATATATAGGACATACCATCCAGGCCTACAGCAGATTTTCTTGGTCCTAGACTAAATAAAGCATCCTTAAATTCTTGAAAAGAAATATTCGCATTTATGAACACGTCATTGTCTGGAAGTGGATTGTTATATTCATGTAAACACTCTTTCTCTTTTCTGTCATTACACATTTGCTGAGATAAAGTATAGGAGCATATATATATATATATATATATATATATATATCAAAGTATATATATAGATGTTAAAGAGTATTGGAGAGAATAGGTATCCCTGAAGCACACCAATTGTTGTTCTGAAACAGTTCCCTACGGCGCTGTTGTGGAGGACTGCAATGGTAGCCTTGTTATAAAAGCTTTTGATGACTTCAATAATTTTAGGGCTGATGTTGTACATTCTCATGGTTGCACAAAAAGCTGCATGCCAGACTCGGTCAAACGCTTTCTTGAAGTCTACTAACACATGATATAGATGTTGCTGGTGCTGAAAGTATCTCTCGCAGATTATTCTGAGGTTGAAAATCTGTTCAGTGGTACTTCGCCCTGCCCTGAATCCTGCTTGTTCTTCAGCTATAATTTGTTCAGCTTTGGGCTTCAACCTGTTGAGTACTATTATCAAGAGGACTTTGCTGGGATGGCTGATGAGGCTGATGCTGCGGTAATTTTCATACTCCTGAAGGTTACCCTTTTTGGGAAGAGTGATGACAAGCGACTGGATCCTTTGTGTAGGCCACTCCCCACTCTGCCAGATCTCGTTACAGATAAGGGTGTCAATCATTGCTTCTCCTCCTGCTTTAAGCAATTCTGTGGGTATGTTGTACACTCCCGCTGACTTCCCTTTCTTCAGTGATTGCTGCCTCAACTTCTAGGAGAATTGGGAGGATTTCTTCTTCTTCTCTGTTCTGGGGACATGCTAGAACTGATGGGTCTCGGTTTGATGTGTGGTTGTAAAGATCAGAGCAGTACTCTGCCTATCTATCCAAGACTTCTTGTTCTTCTGTAAGGCATATTCCAGACTTGCTTTGGATCGCGGAGAACTTGGGCTGTTTAACACTTGTCAGCCGCTTCAGTCTGGTAAGCCTTCTTGCTGTTGTTTTTGTTCAGACTGTTCTCCATTTCCTGGCATTGATCTTCTATCCAGTTCTCTTTTGCTGTGTGCATGCCTTTTCGGATATCATTGTTGATTTTTTTGTAGGATTCAGCTCCTTGTGAGGTGATTTTTTTTTTTTTCATCTCTCTTTCGTTTATCACACAGGTCCAAAAGTTCAGGTGTGATCCACGGTTTCTTCTTTGGGGGGTGCTTGCCAAGGATCTCAGTGGTGAAGGGGGTGGTCATGGTGCTGACATCTTCACTAGCTCCCAAAATGAGCAGTGGTGCAAATTTCCCTCCAATTGTGGCTTGAAATATTTCTGCCACCTCCGAGCCTTGCAGATTGTCCAGGTCGAACTTCAGTCTAGTGCACTTTGCTGTGTTTACTCTCTTCAAGTGTCGGTTTTTAGTAAGCAGGAGCAACTGTTCATCGTCTGGCTTTAAGGTCTCAATGTTCCATTGTATTAAAAAGGTCATAATAGGAAAAAAATAAAAAGTAGTTTTATTTCAAGCAATTTTTAACTCTTAAGTTTTTCCTTAATTATAACAGACTATATTTTAGCTGCAGATGGGAGTGCTGACCCCTGTTTAGGTGACTCCTCCATGTCAACTAATTCTACCTCCAGGAAGGTAACGATTCAAAATAATGTCTTTTTTAGAAAACAATGGTCCTGTTTTATTGTCAGTCCTTGAAGAGGACTTCGAGTTCGTCAACCATTGCGCGGTCCCAGCCAAAGGTGCTCGACTTCAATGGGGCGAGGGGAAGGGAGGTCTTTGACCCGATGTCCTCCCTCGTCCCAGAGGTGCAACAGGATGTAGAGATGTGGTAAGAGTTTTGATGCGGCCGGCGGCGGGTCAGCCTTAGAAGGTGGCATTGTTTTAGTGGTAGTCAGCCCGCTTAAAAGCCTCTGCTGATTACTAGAGGCAATACTATATTTTTTTTCGTTTTCAGAATCAAACAGATGTTTTTCTAGTTTTTGTCAATTCTTTCAGAGAATTCAGAATCAATCCTAGAGCAGATTTGTCAGAAACAGACATCATTGATGAGATAGATTTGAGCATGTTTGGCAAAATGTTTGTTGAGGCCACTTCAGCAAACCTTGGTTTGTTTAGTATAAACAAAGGAAAGATGTCCCAATCATACATCTAAGAACTAATTTTATATAAATGTAACTATCATTACATGTAAGAATAATTTTATATAAACGTAACTATCATTAGTATTTTTTAAGTGTGCTGGGGAAAAAAAGTCAGCAGTATCCCAGAATTTTTTCAAATGATTCCGTGAAAATAATATCTTTGTGGTACATAAAAAAAACACAGACATTTTGGCTAAGTATAGTACAAGTAAGTCATTCTGATTGACTGCACACACAGTGATAAACTATTGTCCGGGGACAACAAGCCTGATCATTCTGCCATTGTGTATGTAATGAATTTAAAATAAACTAGATATAAAATATAAATGTTTAAAAAAAAAAATTTTTAAACTAAAAGTAAATAAAAATACCCAACACTGCTCTTATACTAACCTGCTGGGAGAGCCAGACTCTGAGTACAGGCATGCCAGCGATGATGGAGTTAGGATCTTCCTCAGCTGCTGAGTTGACGGTGTCGTTGGCTCCGATGACCAGAGTGAGGTCCGTCTCAGGGAAATCATCGTTCAGCTCATCCATTTCTAGCACAATGTCATATGGCACACCAGCCTCTGCCAGCAGCACGTTCAGCTGTCCAGGCATACGACCTCAAAAGACAGACATAGAGAAATTACATTACATTATATTACATTAATATTGCTTTAGGTCCAGCGGACTCTTCCGAGCCAAATCAGGACCGGACAACCCCCGATCTGCATAAAAGATCTGCTGAAACCACCCTAGTGGTAAAACCGAAAGCTCTCCACCAGCCAGTCACTTTACAATAAAGACATTCCACGCAAAGGACGGCTGAGGCTTCACCCCAACTTATCGAACCCCCGTTTACAAAAACAAAATAGAATACAAACATCAATATAAATTATCAACAAAACACATACATATAAAATGCCTACATTGCTAAATAATAACATCATAGGAAGCCCTAGTGACCACCTGGCAGAAAGCGTCCAATATTCCCAAGCTGATCCAACAGACCTCATACACAAACAAGGAGTCTTGTCCCGGAAGAGTTTTCAAGAAAAAAGGTAGGAGACTGGTCTAGCGAAGAAGACGATAGTATAGCAGATTGATAGAAAAGAGCAGGAATGAGAAAGAGCAAATGAGAAAGACAGCGACAGTGGGAATTTAAAGCACTAAATTTCCAGAAAGTGGGGATGCTATTTATACTGAAACCCCCGGCACCCCAACGGGGGTACATAGAGAAATTAACAATGCATTCTGGGTTCAATTTGAAAACCATAGAACAATTTATAGTCCACAATGGTCAAATTTGCATTAAAAATACTTTTCCAACCAAAAGAAAAGCTGTTGAAAACTGATGGTTACTGGATGTGAAATCTGCCATAGAAATATCCTGCAATGAATTGGAGCCCGGTACCATTCAGCCCGTTCAGTACGTATGTGTTTAGTTGTGGAAAAAACAAATTAGAGACAGAAGATAGAGAGCATCACCATTGTAAAGACCGTAGGGGCTGGCAGCTGTTTGACAGCTTTTCTTCCTTTTTTTTCTCAAGAGATGAGGAGAACAAAACAAACAGCAACACCCAAGTTGAAGTCCAAGGCAATATTTCGATTTTTATTCAAATCTTGTCATGTATTAAAAACATCACATCAAGTCTTTATATACCTATTCTATACCTATACTAAAACTACAGTTCACTGATGAGAGCAGTTCAAATAACAGGACCTAGCACAATAATCAATATGTGTCTAAAAGGTTAAAAACCAAAAGATTAAAGCTCAAGAACACCTCAAGACATATGTGTTGCAGCATGAGAAAACCAGGCTAAAGTGTCAAAATATGAAAAATTACTTATTTATTTATTAACAAAGTACTAAAAATAATCTTCAAAATGCAAAAAGCAGAATTGTTTTATCTTTATTGGTTGATGTTTTATGATTTTTTTTAAATATTTTATTTTCTCGGGGGCTAATTTTTAGAAATTGCCTTCAAAGTTTTGAATTGTAAAATGATCATTACTTCACAACCAGAATTTTCCCATGCATGTATTTGGTATCAAAACAATCAAGAAGATGCAGCAATATGGCAGTGAGTTGAGATAAGATGAGAAAATTCACATTATACACCATCCACACAATACTGAACATAAACAAATTAAAACAGTACGCACAATTTTATTATGTACCCATGCATCCATAATGCATAGTGTTTTTAAACATATTAGAAATAAAACAAGTGTTTAGCAAGTCTATAATAACTCAAACACATAATAATATATCAAGAACATGGCCTGAATCAATCATTTTTCTAAAGTAAACCCTATCATAATGCCCCCTCCCCCCCCCCCCCCCCTCTTAAATCCCTCGTCCGTCAAGTAATCTTTTGTTTAATTGCAAGCAGCTACATCAGCTCAGTTCAAATAGTCAAACAAAGATTACAAACCTAAAACAAAAGTTTCATTAGGTAGTTTTCAGTCCTAATAATCAAGCTTTAATAATTCCCCGATTCTCCACTCCCTTCCGCACGTCGAATAAATCTGTCGCGTCACAGGTGTAAATCAAAATAACATGTAATTTTGCTCTATAAAGTTTAAATAAACACAAATATCAAAGCAAATACTAATTACTAGTAATTTGGTAAATAGTCCTCATGTTCATTTCCTAAAACAGACAAACCAACAATAATAAATACTGAGAACATAGTCAACTTGTCATGCTAGTAATATTGAATGCAGGCCAGACTACTTACCTTTTCAACCCTCCCCACCCCACCCCCACCCAACAAAATATACTACTGAAATATTTTCCACACTCCTACTGTAATTCTTTCACTGATATCGCCTTTTCAACCTTTACCTAAATCTATGCAAGTAGAATGACGGATTATTAAAGACACGCCTATAGCGAAGAGGCCTACGAAACATGAAACATTGAATGAAAACAAACGGTATCGTTTAATAACGGGATCAAGCTTCTGCTCGTCAGAATCATAATCCTCATCACAGTTCCCACCGGCACCATCATAAAAATAGTCCGAAAGCAGGTCTTGGAGCTCTTCAGAAGCAAAACCGGGTCGATTCAAGGCCCTAGCTACTCTAGCAGACGAAACATCTACTGACGCTGGAGATGAAGCCATCACTTCCGGTTTCCAAAAAGAATCGGTCACTTACTTTGACAAATTGTTTCTAACAAATGCAACATAAATATTGCAAGAAAACACTTGAAATAGATGTAAGATGAGTTTATCTACATTAAAAAATTCACTTTGAACTAAAAATCGTCGAAAATCTATAGGAAACACTTCCGTTTTTCACGACCCGGTAAGAGACGCATTCGAACACAACTTGTGTCACAAGCAAGCTTCAGAACAAGGAATTTCATGAAAAATTCATATGCCACACACTTTTATGTACCAAAAAGTAGTACCAATAGGGACTGTTCACTCCCCAGACGTTATATATCAATCCACATTGGGGATTTCCCTTCATAGTCGGACAAGAAAAGTTGGGATATCGGAGGTCAATTAGTGCCATTGTTTTAGCAAGGTGTGATCAACACCCTTATCAAAATCAACAAAATAAACAATGTTTTAGTAATTTTTGAACAAAATCCGTTTGGGATATTAAAGAAAAGTCTTAAATAAAGACAAAGAGGCAACAATCTTAAAATTGATGGGGTAGCCTATTTTTAGTGTTCTACGGCTGTAGCAGCGAATCAATCCTGGCGTCTTTAGCCGGGTTTTGTCATGCGGCAACACATATGATGAAGTTGCACACACAAACATGAGCACACATGCACACCTGAACATAGAACAAAAACTTTGCCTACCAGCCACAGGGTGGATACCAAAGCGCACGTTCTTGCCCTTCTTCCTCAGTATGTCTACAAACTCGGCAATGGGATACTGAGCTTTAGCCACACACAGACCATAACCTGTAACAGAGTACATTCTGTATCAAGATACACAAAAAACACTTCAATATTCTGTAGCATCACAGAACAATATACAGTGGAACCTCCGGTATACGACCGTCCAAAATCTGAGAAAAACGGTCTTATAATAGAGGTGGTCTTATACCGGAAACAAGGGGTGGGGTGGGGTGGGGGGGGAGGGGTGTCAGGCTCGGAGGGGTATGTAGTCATAATTTTCACACTCACCAGCATGTATTCTCTGACAAAGGAAACTGTAAAACATGTTTCATTTTTAGCTTTGTCTTTTATTCACAACTTCAAAAATAGAAAACAGTCGAACCACTGCCAGACGCGTTCATCCAAGTCGGTCAGTGCAGAAGCTCTCAGTTTCGATGTTTCACTTTCTCCACTCTCCCATCGTAGTTTCACAGATTCCTTATCCTTTATGATGAGCTGAATTTGGGTCTTCCCAACGTCTAAACTTCTTGCAATAGACAAACAACTCTCCCCATTTTCACTTCTTTCAATCACTTTCATTCTCTCTGCCAAACTCAAAACGTTCCTCTTGCGTGACGCCATTTTGACAAGCCAGTGTTTGCGAGTAATGTCCCTTATTTGCGAACCGGAAATAGCAGACAACAGCAGGCGTACACTAACATGCTTTTGTTGTTGTTGCATCAATTTTTATTCATCAGATTAACATAAGTTGTACTGATAACATGAGAGAAAAAACTAAAGGTACAGACAACAAATTAACTGATATCTCTTTTAAATTGCCGAAAGGTACAGACAACAAATTAACTGATATCTCTTTTAAATGCCCTAAGACGGTCGTATAAAAGGCTTAAGACAATCGCTGGTCGCATAAATGAGGTTGTGCATACCAGAGGTCATTTATTATTGGAAGTGAATCCGTCAGAAGTTTTCAGGTCACATAACGGAGGGAGTCGTATACCATAGAGACGGATACCGGAGGTTCCATTGTACTATATAAAAGCATTCTTTGTCTTCTATATATATAAATTGCTTAGCCGGAAGTCCTTCTTCGCCTTTACTATAAAGTTTGTCTCCTATGGACGCTGATCTGGGCAGGTGCTGGAGCCCGCGGATCGGCCTGCTGTGTGCTCAAAACCCACGAAATCGTTATAGCCGACATTTCCTTACCGAACTGTAACCGTTTCTGAGATAAAATACAAAATGTCCACAAACTGCAATAGCTTCATTCCGCGCGCTTTCCATTAAAAATCAAATTGAGGTTTCAGCATGTTTTCCCATATAGACCAAAAAATTTATAATTTTTGTACGAAGCATTGATAGCTCAGTTGGTAACACTTTCGCCTACCGTTCAGGGCGACCCAAGTTCGAATCCGACGCGGGCCATATTTTTTTTTTTATGTTCTTTTTTCCCACTACACTATGGATATTTTCTTTTTAATTTAGTCTTTTACCTTTATTATTATTATAATTAGATTATTATTATTATTTTTATTATTATTACATTTATTATTATGATTATTATTTATAATATTATCAAATTTTCTTTTAAAACCTTGGTGTTTATGATTTCTATTTGTATTATTCTATATTCATTATTATTATTATTATTATTATTATTATTATTATTATTATTATTATTACCAAGGATCGATGGGGTGGTACGTTATTATTATTATTATTATTATTATTATTTATTATTATTATTATTATTTTTTATTATTATTTATAAACTAATAATAATAATTATTATTATTTTAAAAATATTATATCAAAAAAAACCTTGGTGTTTTTTTAATTTCTATTTGTATTACAATATTATTATTATTATTATTTTTATTATTATTTTTATTATCAAGGATCGGGATGTGGTACGTGTAGGTAAAAGGGGCTACGGGTAGGTTTAAAGGGCATGGGTAGGCATAACGGGGATACGGGTATATATAATGGGGTATGGTGATGGTCGATTCCTTTCATCATACCTGCGAAACGATCAACGAAGTATCCAAGGGTACAGGTAGGTTATTGTACGAAAGTATCAAGGGTATGGGAGGTATCAAGTTTTCAGGTATCTCTATGATGAGGCATCATCAGATATCATAGGGGGGTATGGTGAGGTATCAAGGGGGATATGGGGAGGTATCATCGTCCAAATGAAACTCGCAGACAACAGTTGTCTCTATGTCTACATTTTAAACAGCAACCTGTGTACACTGGCTTGCCAGGGTACTTGTTGTTGCATCAATTTTTATTCATCAGATTAACATAAGTTGTACTGATGTAACATAAACAATTTACAACATCTAACATGCGCACATCATAGATATTTTCCAAATTAAGTAATTAATTAATCAAACTATAGAAATCATGATACTACTAACATACACATACACTTTTAACAACATACATTCATTCCCTTGTAACAATTCATTGATTAAGAAATACACAAAGGAAAAAAAAAAAAAAAAACCACACATTTCAACTTCACCTGTGAAGAACGAAGTACTTATAAATGTTATTTTGCGTCTTACAGAAAGTTGAAATTAGGCCTCCAGGCCCTTACCCCCTCCCCCTTCCATCCCCCCTCTAACCTTCACCCCCCCCCTCCGCACACCCCATAAACAATGATAAAATAATCAATCAAAACTAAAACAAATTCAAATTCATAAATAATTCCCCCCACCCTCCCTCCCTTCCATCCAAAAATAAATAAATAAATAAATAACATATATTTATTGAAACTAATAATGCTTAATTAAATAAATTAGGTACAAAGAATAAACAGACAATTACTAAACTAATTGTTAGAAGATATTTAGAAAAAATTGAATAATTCATGACTTCTAAGTAAATCTATGAGCATTAATCTCAATGACCAATCAGAATGATCTTCTGGATATATAATACTTGAGATTGACATAGGTTGCTTTAATTTATTTAATCTAATGAGTAAAGGCTGAAAATGGTTATAATTTTGTTGACATTCAAATATTAAGTGATTTACATTAAAAAAATATTCCACAATTACAAAGAACTGGAGGATTTATGAAACGAGCACGCCAAGCATTTAGCCTTAGTCTGTGAAATAAACTGTTAATAATCTACCATGCGCACATCATAGATATTTTCCACATTATCAAACCATAAACATTATTATACTACTGACATACACACACATTTGTAACAACATACATTCCTTTATAACAATTAGTTCACATTAAAAAAAATAAATAAAAAAAAAATTAAAAGAAATAAATAAACAGTGGAACCGTTCAACTTCACCTGTGAAGAACGAAGTATTTATAAATGTCATTTTACGTCTTACAGAAAGTTGAAGTTTGGCCTCCAAGCCCCTACACCTCCACACCCCATTAAATAAAAAAATAATAATAATAATCATAATAATAATAATAATATTAAAAAAAAAATAATAATGAAATTAAAAATGATAAAATAATAATAATAATTATTATTTATTAAAAAGAACTAAAAAATAAAATAAAATAAAATTAAAAACTCAACATGAAAACAAATTAATAAATAATTCCCCCCTCCCCCCCCTGACCTTCCCTCCTCTCACAAACCAAAATAAATAATTAATAAATATTTATTGAAACTAATAATGCTTAATTAAATAAAATAGGAAAATAGGTACAAAAAATTAAATGTAATAAAAAAGGCTAGACTAGTTGTAAAAAATTAAAACAACAAACAAACAAACCATTAGAAGAAATTGAATAATTCATGCCAGGGTACAAAAACCACTAGTAATACATAATTACACTTACTTGCAGGATTGTAAAAATTGGAGTACTGTGTGCATCGGTATACAAGCAGCATCCCTTACATTTTAAAACAAATCAGGAATTTATTCTACCCTATCCTATCCCATAACTCGAAGGTCACTGGGGCACCACAGATGATCGTTTAACCAGCATACTCCATCTTTCTCTGTCCTCAGCAACCCTCATGGCTTCGCTCAGTGTCAAACCAGTCCATTGTCGAATGCTGTCCTCCCACCTCTTTTTCTGTCTCCCTCTTCTGCCGTGCCTTGCAGGATGGTCTTTGCAAGGACTGATGCTATGGTGATGTGGCCATATCATCGGAGTTTCTGTTTCTTCACAACTATGAGCATGTCATCATGTCGTCCAATGGTTTGTGAGTTGGTCTGTCGGACTTCATTGTTGGTGATGTGATGGGTATAGGAAATGCCCAGAAGTCTTCTGTAGCATCTCATCTCCATGCTTTGTATTCTTCGTTGTAGGTCTGCTGTGAGCAGAGGTGCCAACCCCCTACTCTTCTTGTCAGCATTTCCGGACCCGTTTGTCAGTATATTTTAACACCTGTCAGTATTTTTTTTTATCGCAAAACCCAGCCTATGACACTATAAAGTAACGACAGGCTTCCCTCTGAAACAGCAGGCTATTTTCAGTCCTCTAAAATTACGATGAAAATCAGCTTGTTGAACACCACACTTGTTTTACTTTAAAATCACCATGAAAATCAGCTTGTTGAACACAGCGACGTTCAGTGAATGCAAGAGTACTATTATGAGACCAGAAACCGGTACAGAAGCACCGCTGGCAAAGATAAACAATCGGCAACTTCTCCTCCGTATTTTTATAAAAGCTACCGTATTTCCGTATTGAATTCACTTCGCCGGAATTAAATACGGTCAATCCGTACTGGTTGGCACCTCTGTGTGAGGGTCCATGTTTTGCAAGCGTATAGGAAGATGGAGATGACAATGGAGCGCCGCAACCTTACCTTGGAGTGTAGACTGATGGTCCTGTCTTTCTAAATGGGCTTCAACCTGGTCAGGGCAGCAGTTGTTTGTGCAATCCTGGAGAGGACATTCTGTCAGGACCCATTGTCTGATACAATGGCTCCTAAATATTTGAAACTATGCACTGTGTTGAGGGACTGGTTTTGGACTTTGATGTCCGTGTTGATTCCATTGGTGTTGTTGGTCATCATTTTGGTCTTCCCTGCACTTAATTCCATTCCAAAGGCTCTGGAGGTGGTGTCAAGCCAATGTACCAGCTGTTCAAGTTCTTGTCCCTCTCAAGCCAATCCATCAATATCATCTGCAAAACACAGATTGGAGATTGCTCTATCCCCTATGCTGACTGTGCCTTCGTGATCTGCAAGGGCAACTGACATGAAGATGGAGAGAGTAGCCATCCTTGACACACATCGCTTATTGTTCTGAACCAGTTCCCAATGGCGCTGTTGTGGAGGACTGCACTGATAGCCTTGTCATAGAGGCTTTTGATGACTTTATTAATGTTTGGGCTGATGTTGTACACTATCATGGTTGCCCACAGAGCTGAATGCCAGACTCGTTCTTAAGTCTACAAACACATATTATTAATGTTGTTGGTGCTGAAGGTATTTGTCGCAGATTATTCTGAGGTTGAAAATCTGTTCAATGGTACTTCGCCCTGCCCTGAATCATGCTTGTTCTTCAGCTATGATTTTTTCAGCTTGGGGTTTCAACCTGTTGAGTATTCCTTTCAGGAGGATCTTGCTGGGATGGCTGATGAGGCTGATAGTGTGGTAATTTTCACACTCCTGAAGGTTATCCTTTTTGAGAAGAGTGAGGACAAGCAACTGGGTTGATGGTATAGGCCACTCCCCACTCTGCCAATCTCGTTACAGATAATGTTGAGGGCGTCAATCATCGCTTCTCCTCCTGCTTGAAGCAATTCTGCGGGTATGTTGTCCACTCCCGCTGACTTCCCCTTCAGCGATTGCACTACTGCCTCAGCTTCAACTTCTCGGAGAATTGGGAAGATTTCTTCTTCTTCTCTGTGCTGGTGTGTGGTTGTAAAGGTCAGAGCAGTACTCTGTCCACCTATCCAAGACTTCTTGTTCTTCTGTAAAGCATATGCAAGACTTGCTTTGAATCGTGGAGACCTTGGGCGGTTTGTCAGCTGCTTCACAGTCTGGTAGGCTTTCTTGCAGTTGTTCTTGTTCAGACTGTTCTTTTTTCTGGCATTGATTTTCTATTCAGTTCTCCTTTGCTGTGCGCATGCTTCGGATGTCATTGTTGATTTTTCGGTAGGCTTAAGCTTTCTGTGAGGTATTATTTTTCATCTCTCCTCATTTGACACACAGGTCCAAAAGTTCAGGTGTGATCCATGGTTTCTTCTTTGGGCAGTGCTTGCCATGAATCTCAGTGTCAGTGTCTCATCTGTCACAGTGGAGTTGAAGGTAGTGGTCATGGTGTTGACATCAACTTCACAAGCTCCAAGATAAGCAGTGGTGGAATTTATTCAAAAAGACTGAAGACCAATGGCTACATCATTATTTGACTTGGACATTTCATCAGGAAAACCCACAACATCAGAAAAATAAGCGTTTCAGTATTTTAGACGCAGTGGTCACAGTTTAGGGGAAAAGTTGCAGCCGATACCCTGAATTTTTCAGTATATATTTCTATGATTCTGCCATTATAAGTGCCAAGAAATTCTTTAATTTTTTAAAATATATTTCAACATTAATTTCTGATATCATCCTTAGTGCCTGTTCAATTTAAATGTATGTTCTTAAGTGGACCAAGTGCCATAAAAGTTTCCCCTCTGCAGAAAAATATTTTGACTTAATCATGTCCAAGATAGGTGCTCATTAAAATTTAAATTTTATGGTTATAATTCAACAAACGAGAAAAGCAGTGGCAGACCTGGGACGATGATGATGTCCTTGGCATCCTTGACAAGATTGATGGTGTCATCAACATTGATCTCGGTGTGTGTACCCGTGATCTCCATGGGTTTGCCAGTGCCTGTTGAACTTGTGCCGTAACCACCCAGAATCACATTGGGTAGAGATCTGTTCATGGCCTGTGCACATACAAAAATACTGAGCCCAGAAACACTCTGGAAGATTATAAGATTAGGTATAGCGCCACACGTGTTGCTATTTTAATTTAGGTTGGCCATGACTATTGAGTAAACGGCCATAAACCATGCGAGCCTAGCTATGCCGATGCCGCTTACGCAATGGCTCGCCCGCTTATAGCATTACTACTACAGCGGCCAGAAAAACACATAAACTTCTTAAATAATAATATCTTTCAAGTCCCTAACATTTGTCCATTGCTATTAACATATTCTGAAAGAATAATGATTTCCCTAAACAATGACACCAAACACAACTATGTTTTTATAAACTGTGTTTGTATGTTTGTTTGAAAAGAAATGTAATCTGAAAACTTTGCGAACTTTTACACATTCACACACAAACATGCCACTTTTTAATGCAACATTGCTAAAGAAAACGGACTTTTCCCAACAACATGCATCTGCCTTTAACACACATCTCCCTGCATCACTAACTCCACTTCTCACATAAAGGAGAGATGGTAGGTTCTAGTACTACCTTCAAAGGTAGGGAGCGTTCTAGGACAAAAGCTCCATTATCCAAATTAGGGACCTCCCAAGAACAGGGAAAAGTAATATTGTGTCTTTGATGCGATTGTTATTGCACATAGCTTATTAGCATTTATCTGTTAACTAATTTGCTTTTGATACATCAACATCAGATTCGGAAATAGCAGAGTTTGCATTGACAGTAAAAGAAAAGCATCAATAACCTAACCCCCCCATAGCATGTCATGCTCTCAGATACCAAAAAAGTCATGTTCCGGTAGCAGGTTAAGAAATCTCAAATGTGGCCAGCCAGCTGCGGGTGGCAATAGCAATTTCAGAAAATATAGACATGCGTTTCATCAGTATTCAGAGGTGCCAACCCCCTAATCTTCTTGTCAGTATTTTCGGACCCGTTTGTCAGTATTTTTTAACACTTGTCAGTATTTTTTTTTCTTGCAAAACCCAGCCTATGACACTATAAAGTAACGACAGGCTTCCCTCTGAAACAGCAGGCTATTTTTAGTCCTCTAAACTCACGATCAAAATGAGCTTGTTGAACACCACACTTGTTTTACTCTAAAATCACCATGAAAATCAGCTTGTTGAACATAGCGACGTTCAGTGAGTGCAGGAGTACTATTCTGAGACCAGAAACCGGTACAGAAGCACCGCTGGCAAAGATAAACGATCGGCAACTTCTCCTCCGTATTTTTATAAAAGTTACTGTATTTCCGTATTTAATTCACTTCGCCGGAATTAAATACGGTCAATCCGTACTGGTTGGCACCTCTGAGTATTGATCTAATGGCTACTCTGCCTTCAATCCTCTGGAAAAATGTGCCACACTAAGGTAAGGCACTGATCACCTTACTAAGCATGACAGAAACTCCCCAGAAAACTTACCTTGGAGTGACCTTGACCTTTACATGACCTCTCATGCTCATGTATGATCAAACCTAATGTTGTTGCATACTATGGGTTAAATAGAGCCATTCCACTGTATGATGACCTTTTCTAAAAAAATGTTTTCTCAAGGCCTAAAATTACCTTGAACATCAAGATGATGGTAAAAATGGAACATTTCTGAAAGATCAATCTATCATCTCTAAATACAAGTTTGAACTTCATAGCTCTAACAGTTTAGGGTCAATGTCACTTCAAAGTAACTATACTGACTTTGGACAGCTTTAGTGACCTTGACCAAATGTGCATTGGGTACGTGTCTCATTGATATTTATCATGCATCAAAGAATCATAAATTCAATATGTATAACAGGAAAAAAAGTGAAATTTTGTAAAAAAAAATTGTCATTTTTTGACTAACATTTGTTGACCCTGTGACCCTGACCTTGAAGTGGTCATTAATTCACTGATCATATATGAGGTCACATAGATATACACCATCTTACCAAGTCTGGTTATGATAGTTGAAATAGGTTCCAAGATATTAATCCACTTGCAAGTTTGTGCATGTCTAGATGGTGGATGGCAAATAGATGGATGGACGGAAACATTTCTTTTAAAAAATGTAATTTTTGGACGCTTTAGGACTCATCTCGCTCACATTTGCAAAAACCTGGACTTTTTGTGTATATGTGGATGTGTACATATACATCGCATTGCTATTCATGCGAGTCAAAAATCAACAACCCTGGAAACATCACCTATCATTCCTGAAGTAAAACCGTTTCAGGCGCAGATGAGTGCTCTTTTCTGTGATATACACCACATAAAAGTTCAGGGATGGGAATGACCAAGACTTGGAGGGGAGTACAAATGGCCAGGAGTCCAGGGGGCCTACCGCGGCCCCCTGGTAGGGTCAAGGGGCAGATTTCAACGCAGTTTTTACCACTTCTCAGCATAGAAGTAAGTGAACAAATGGAATTTAAAAAAAACATTTAGTTACTTTACTTTTGGCTCATAAAAACATACTTTACACAAACATGCGATCAAGACTCTTTTCTGTAATAAAGATGCATTCTTGTACTATTAAAAAAAAACAAAAATATCTATCTAGAATCTGTTTTCTGTAAATTACACTACTTGCATCCAGTTGTCTGGCGTGGTGCAGCGGATGGCGTGCAATTTTCTTAGATACAGTCCCTCCATATCTGTAATCAATGTTGCTTCCTTTGCCACCTTCCAAATCCATCCACGACCAATTCCATTTGTATCGTGATATTTCATCACAGAAAAATTCACCTCTCGTGACGAACCGACTCATTTTGATTTGAAAACGCTTTCACTACATGCAGTGTAAAGTCAAGATGGCGGCAATCGCTAGCGCGCAAGAATGATAACTCTCTGAGTGAACGTTAATTGACTAAAAGATGCACGATCAGTTTATTTGCTTACGTTTATTCAGGGGCCTACCGAAAAATTCAGGAGCGCATTTGGATTTTGGATGGGGCATATCTACGCGAATGGGTGTACAATTCCCATACCTGAAGTTACAATGTCCTTGTGACCTCCTGACAAGATATGTTTGCTACAGGTTGCAGAGCATGGTAATTTATTTTCTCTCTCCACTTTCCCCAGGTTCAGCTAAAGAACATCTGTATGAGTGAGTATGTACATGTGTGAGAACCCAAACCGCGTCTCCATCACATCTTGCGAAAAGCATGTGCATTATAAATTCTATTATTACAAGGAATCAAAAGATCAATCCCATCATATCAATGTTATTGGTATGGCAGTGAGTGGAGTACCAGTAGCCAACTGATTTTTTTTCTATTTTAAAAAAAAAAAAAAGCTCTTTAATTCTTCAAAAATTGTTGTGCATTTTTTCAGGTAGGACACTTGCTTCCTCTAAAGGAGACTGCAGTTTCTGTTTTAGCACTTATTGAGCTGCTATTCATGAAAAAAAATCAGAAAATGGCACATACGTTAGTTTTAAAACGTACCTTGCACATAATGTACGACAGAATTGCTCCAGAAGATCCGATGAGTGCACCGACGATGGTCATGAGGTTGTTATCCAACATAAAGCCCTCAGCGCACAAGGCCCAACCAGAGTAGCTGTTCAGCACAGTAATCACTACAGGCATGTCAGCACCTGCACACATACTACAGACAATCAGTATTCATTTTGTCATTATCAGATGCTGAGTGAAACAGAAGTATAAATTCTAAGACTGGAAAGCTGAAAAATATACAGTGTTTGGAATAATATGTTGATTGTAAAACAATAAATTTCCTTAACCTCCAATGGCGGCAGTCAGCGTGACACCCATGATGGAGGAGAGGGTGGAGGTAATTCCCAGCATGCTCAGTCCTACAGTGGGTGTGTCATCATACAGGAAGTAACCCATAGCCCCGATGTTGCCGAGCAACATGCTCAAATTCAGTGGGTGGCGACCAGGCAGCAGCAGTGGCTCAGACTTCAGCAGACCTGCAGGGACAATGCATGAGCAAATATATAATACTAATAAATAATGCTGGATCATATATAGCAGTTATAAAAACGAAAGTGAAAGAGCTTGAATTATTATAACAAAGAAAGAAACTAAAGTTAAAAGAATAACACAACAGGAGAAACAATTCTCACCTATTGAAAAATAAAAAGCAATAGAGAAATGAACAACAGGAAGAATACCAACAGCAATATAATGCAATTTTTTGTCAACCTCGGGCAATCCAGGCCCAATTAGAAATCACTAATCTCACCAAACTTCTATAAACACCAGAAGGGAAAAGCCACTAAACCTCTTCCTACCACACCAACAACTTTATTTAAAATATTGTTAAATCTATTCAACCTCAATTCATTGTGAATACCATTCAACCTATATTAACTCTTAGCATCCTGTAGTGCTCTTACAGACCTTGAGTACTGTAAGGAATTCCAGAAAAGTGCCAGAAAATAGATTGTTGTACTAAAATAATAAAATCTATGTTGTTTTTGCAGTGATCAGCATGAAAGTTTAGTTGGGGCAAGTGTTGTTTGCTGAAACTTGAATTTACAATACAGTACATATTATGAGTTTCTACATATTGTGGGATATCATTGTATTAATTTTTATTTTAATCAATAATCACAGATAAATTAGTAAATAAATACAGTGATTATGATGATGGTAAATTTATATTTCACTATTAAAGTCACTCCAATCACAAATATTCACATTACACACAGAAATATCACTCTGATTATAACACCTAAGCTTAAAATCTTGCTAATTAAGTAATTTTTTAAAAATTGACAAAACCATCATTATTATTACTGTCAGTCTGCCATTGCTGTCGCGAAAGGTCCAACAAAAATCAGTTCAGAAATCGATCAAGAAATAATTTAAAACAAAAAACTGGCCAACATTCGCGCCATCGGGAAATGGTCAACAATTGAGGCCAGACACGGGGGTGCGATTTGGTCCAAATCATAATTTTGAGGTACTGACATTTTTGGACTCTTTGATATCTGTTTTATAAAGTACTTCACTTTATTTTGCATAAAAATGTCAATTTCATATTTAATTTTCCTAATTACCATGACCTGTGTTGCGAGATGCTCCATTGTTTTGGCAAAACCCACAAAAAATTGAAAGTTTCAAGCCTTGACCATGGTGTTGTATCGGTAGAAAAACTTATCGTGTAACCTAAGTGTAGAAAGCTGGGCTCTTGAGCTTTTACCGTTAACACGTTTCGCAGTGCTAGCTTTGTTCCGAAGTTAACTTTTCGTCATTTTCCAACAGCACCCAAATGCTATATAAGGAAGTCTCGTTCACAAGAACAAAACCAACTGCTATAGCGGCTTTGTCATGAATGGGCTGAATCCGACCAATCTTGGCAGTCGACTATATCACATCCCTGACACTAGCTTTGACGGAGTTTTCAACACTATCCTGTAAATTTTCATAAATTTCTTGTACTTCGATAAGTTTATTATTGTCGTGATGCCTCCAATAAATAACAAGAAAATGAAGGAACAGCTTCGTAATGCTTGTTTAGCGATGCTGGACAGTAAATGGCGAAAAAAGGAGGCTGATGGGGAACCGACAGCAGACAGTTTGACAGAAACTTGACAAACTGAAATTTCTTTCAAAACGAATGCATCTAAAGTTGACCTAATGAAAAGTGTTGCTGGACCACAACAAGAACAAGCTTCTACTGGACAAGAACAGTATTGGACATTTTCCCACATCAAGCAGTTGACCAGACTTGTGTCGGATTTGTTGTGTTCAGAATGCCTTGAAGAGGGTGGTCTCAAGATCACTGTGTGTGAAAAGGAAAACCAAGGATTTGCATCCAAACTGAAAATGACTTGTGACTGAGCCAGATATGAAAAATCTGTTTCATCGTCTCGTCGAATTGATGACAGTAACAAGCAGAATGTTGCCTATAAAATCAACCCCAGAATGGCTCTGTTCAGCCATGAAATAGGCAAAAGTCACACAGCCTTTGACACCTTTTCTGCTGTTATTGCCATCCCCAACATGCACCTCAGCACTTATCAAGGGCACGATAATAGACTGACAGGTAATTATTGCTCATTTACTATTTGTTCTTTGTTTTCTAACAGACTGATGATAATAATAATGATGGCAGAGACTACAAGCTGCAGTAGTAAAGGCATATCCATGCATGTAATTATACTTCATGTGTGGCTGTCGCATCATATATATTTATAAAGAATAATGTAACTATTTGTTTTGTGCGTGTTTATTTTCTGTAGGTTTCTGTAATTTTGCTCATTTATGCTATATATATATATATATATATATATATATATATATATATATATATATATATATATATATATATATATATATATATATATATGATGCTGTCTCAAAAGGTGACCAAAAGGAAGCATACAGTCTTTGACCCATAAAAAAAAAAATGTGGTTATGTATTAAAGCTTTTTCTTTGCCTTTATAAAAAAGCAATATAACTAGGTAATAACATATATCAACATTACACACACAAAGGTTGAAAGAAGTTTTTTATTGCTATTTTTCCACTAAAAATTGACAAAATTTTTTTGGCGCGAATGTGACATTCTGTGTGACCTGGAAAAACTCCAACTCGTTTTCAATAAAATTAAGTGAAACAAATGAACTTTTTATGTTTGATGTGTTGCATTAATGTTAATTTTTAACTTTAAATGTCTTTCAGCTTTGCAAAACATTTTTATTTATGTTTAGGGGGTTTGTAAAAATGACGTGTTCGGTCGTGAACTACTTTGTCTCAACGTCGCTTGCCTTTCTTCTTAGATAGCTAAACATCCATGCTGATTAAAGAAAAAAAACATCATTGACAGATTAAACATTACTTGTCCTCACTTATTTATCTTTTTTTGTAGAAAAATAATAATTCTTTCATAGTAAATTTATCGTAAATTGAACGTAAGTAATTCCTTTGTCTTTTGGTAACCATAATTTCCAATCCGAAAATTTAACAAATTGATGACCATTAGTACCTTTTCACGCGGAAATAGTTACAGCAAAAGTCTCTTGAGATTTCCAATCCAAAGTTTTCATTCCAAGATGGATGCTTTGAAAAGACCAGGTTGGTGTTTCTCTATCGATTTTGTTTTTTCCTTGTCACGACCGACCACATGTCACGACCAATCAAAAAGTCTATCAATATTGTAAGAAAATATTTTTATCTTAACATAAACTGGTTTATTCTATGTTAAAAATTAAATTACAGATGCTATTTTACATTTTTCGCACTTGATGCATTGATGAAAACATGTGCCTTTAAATTTGCTTTCGTTTTTTACTTTTAGTGATCAAAGACGAAGTGATTCCTTGACTGCTTTGTTTTGCAGAGTTTATTTAAATCTTTCTTGTGCTATATGCAAATGAGTAAATATGCCATTCACCTTTTTTTTGTTCTACTGAATTTACTTTTTAAAAATTCTACTAGTTAATCATGATTTCAGTGTTCATTGGATGTGACATGTCGGTTGTGACAAAGACAAAAAAAAAGAGTATATGGATGGTACATTCTTATTAAAATAGAACTTATTCATTTATAGTAAAATATCTTATTTCTTGAGATGTAAACTGGCAAATAAACTATGGATGGTATTTATTAAAGTTGTTTTGATTGTTTTCTTGAAAAAATATACTTCATGGTTTGGTCGTGTGCGACAGGACAACATTTTCACTTAAACCTTTTATACTGATAGTGATATACTTGAAATAAATTTATACATTTTCTTTAAAAGCATTGTCCTTTTTTGTTTACTTTTTTATGCTGCAATTACTTTTTTCTTCCATGACCATCTTTTTAAAAGTAAATTCATGATTTCAGTGTTCATTGGTTGTGACCTGTCGGTTGTGACAAAGACAAAATATATAAATGGTACATGCTTATTAAAATAGAACTTATTCATTTATAGTAAAATATCTTATTTCTTGAGATGTAAACTGGCAAATAAACTATGGATGGTATTTATTAAAGTTGTTTTGATTGTTTTCTTGAAAAAATAAACTTCATGGTTTGGTTGTGTGTGACAGGACAAAATTATCATTTCAAAATTTTGTACTGATAAATGCTTTATACTAAAAGTAAATTAATACTTTTTCTTCAATAGTAATATGCTTACTTGGGCTGTGTTTGGAAATTGCTTAGCTGTTATTTTCTTTAATGCATTAAAAAATTTCTTTTGTCCACTGTCACACGCGACACATGCCACCTTCACCCCTATTACTAAGCATATCTCTGTAAACAGAAAAGACATTTTGTTTAAAATGTTATTTTCATGAAATTTAAGCTTAACCCTTAGCCTGCTGACACGTTTTTCCTGCTCTGTGCT
Source organism: Oncomelania hupensis (assembly GCA_036898135.1). Classification (NCBI taxonomy): domain Eukaryota; kingdom Metazoa; phylum Mollusca; class Gastropoda; order Littorinimorpha; family Pomatiopsidae; genus Oncomelania; species Oncomelania hupensis. The sequence goes on from CM072526.1 coordinate 25,725,596, forward strand.
AAAGAAAATTTTGATTTACGATTAAAAACACACATGCCTTATTATATATGCCATTGTTGCTAAACTATTACACCTAGATATATAAAAGTATATATCAAATGAAAAGAAATTGAATAAAGATTCCAAAGAACAGACAAAAAAGTGTAAGATTGTTGGTTAGTACAATTATGGGATGGAAAGTTAGGGGCATGAGCAAACAAATTCACTCTCACTCAATTGCACACCCATTCTTGAAGTCATACGCAAAGAATTGCAAAAATAGAAATAAGAGTTATTACCAAAAATTATGTGAACCAAAATGGACTGTAATGAAAGTCTGATAAATACAGAAATAGTCTGTGTAAAAGGCAAATAATATTATTATAGATCTAGTGAAAATAACGAAGTTTTTTCACCTATCATCGTCTGCTAAAGATTGTATGCGGCGATCTTCTTCTTCGTCCGAATCGTAATTACTCCCTCCAGCCTCCGTCAAATAAACATCATCACCCGTATCAAAATCTTTATCCTCACTATCATCATCAAAGTTTTCTTCCGGAAACATTTGCGCCACCTCTTCTGCCATGTATGTTCTGCGTGCCATGATGGCGACGAACGAGGCGGAAAATTTCGCCCTAGCAACAAGTGCTTCGACACGTGACTTTTGTTTGAAAATTACCTCTAAACCCAAAGATTTCTCTTTCCAAAGCATTACAGTTGAAGGGAAACAACTTTTGTTTCATTATCATGACCAAGGATTTATTTTATAAACGCTTTTACCTCCCTTCGTACAACGTACGTAGACATCGCACTAGGTCGGCTTTAAGCACCTCGTACTTCGTACGTATACAGCGCAGCCTAAAGGTTAAGACCACACATTAACATCAAAACTGCAAGTCTCAGTCACTTTTCAATTTTTTGCTGCAATGTCACATTCCTAGGTTGACCTTTTGAGACAGCATCATATATAGATATAAATAATGGTGCTGTTGACTGTCAACAGGGTATGAAGTGGATGGAGAAGAGCTGCTACAGCGTACAGCAAGGATTGTCCACAAAGCCTATGCAGAAACTGATCCAGATATAGAGGATGCTCTCAGAGAGGAGAAGTTCCAATCATTGACATTGCGTCAGCTTTGATTGTACATGGCAAAAACACCACTGTTTGGAGTGGGTTTATGTATTGATTTGCTCTCGTTGTGGGCTATTATGCACTTTCAAAATATTGCCATGCATGCAAACTGAAACAGGCCACCTGAAAGGACAGATGATCAGTTTGCACAGTGGAAGGCAGAACACCAGGCTGACTGCTGCATCAATCATACCACATCCAGCAAGGCAATGGAACAGGAGGCTGCTAAGATTGTGTGGCAACATTCAAAGGAGAAGCTGAAATTCTGCTAATGGTTCATACTCAAATTGGTGTAAAAAATTCAAGGAGATCTCAAGGAGTTTTTCAAAAAATTGAAGGAGTTTGTAAACGCACATAATAATTAAAAAATAGTCAAAATAAAGGATAAAATCTCTTACTCAGTGATCTTATAAATTGTTTGCAGTCATGAATCTGATGGTGATACTGATGTTGATACTGATTATGAAATCTACACACATAAATTAAATAAAAGAGCTAGACCAGTTTGAAACAAAGAGGTTGGAGGGCAAATGTTAGAAGCGTGACCTACTGCTATGAAGTGCCTGCCGGTACCTACTAACAGGGGTGATGTTAGCACGGCATCACTGGGTGAAAGTCTTCTACACAGAAGTCACCGGCCAGAGCGGAGGAACCTCACGTTACTACAGGTTCAACGACCACGTGCTCAGGACCAAGGCGAGCCACACTGTATTCGTGGATTTCGGCTGTGGCCAACAGCCTGGAGAGGATTGGGCACCACCAGGTCTTTTTTGCCCAAGACACACTACATCATGATATATATATATATTGTTGTAGCTGCCTACTGGAAGCTGGTATTAGCCGCATACACCTGGACACACGGTGTTTCGGACAACGGGGACAAGGCGATACTCGAGGAACATCGGCAGTACGCCATATTTCTTATTCCTGACCAAGAGGCGTTTTCTTCCTCAGACAGATAGGACAGGTGAGCCCATCTGCCTGTCAACAACCTCAACTGTTCGTCTTTCTGCCTGTCTACAACATCAACGGTTCAACCAGGCTTACTTGTGCACGGATTCCCTGGTAACGAGTTTTCTTTTGATTTGGCTCTGGACATGCGAATGCCAGCCATTTGAGTTCTGCAGACAGTTGAACTGTGGACAGTAAGGTGTCAAAGATTATTGTAAAAGATTGGTGTGAAAGATTGGTGTAAAAGATTGGTGTAAAATATTGTTGTTTATTTATATAAAGTATTGAGAGCGTGGAACCTATATTTGTGTTGGTGTTTGCCTGTGTTAGTGGGAATCTGTGAATTTGTGGGTGTGGTAGTTAACAGAGAGATTTGCACGCAGACTTTATTTTGATCTAGGAGTCAATTATATTTTGCGTTCACTTAGCTATTATAAACAGGCACCCATCCAAATATCCATACGTTACACTGCGGGTATTGTGCGATTTGTTTTAATGAATTTTCTATAAAGTGATATCGATAATAATAGTTTCTATACAATTTCTGCTTCATGTAAACTTTGTGACATTATGAAACACTGACATAATTAGTGGTAACACTGCAGCTCCTGTTTTCGTTCAAGGACAACTAAGCCAAGCTGGATATAATGCTTTTATAAGGTGAGATCCTATCCTATCCCGTAACCCGAAGGTCGTAGGGGCACCACAGATGATTGTTTAACCAGCATACTCCATCTTTCTCTGTCCTCAGCAGCCCTGATGGCTTTGCTCAGTGTCAAACCAGTCCATTCTTGAATGTTGTCCTACCACCTCTTTTTCGGTCTCCCTCTTCTTCTACCTCCTTGCACTGTGCCTTGCAGAATAGTCTTTGCAAGGCCTGATGATCTGGTGAAGTGGCCATACCATCGGAGTTTCCGTTTCTTCACCACTGTGAGCAGGTCATCGTGTTGTCCAATGGCTTGTGTGATGGTCTGTCGGACTTCGTCGTTGGTGATGTGTTGGGTATAGGAAATGCCCAGAAGTCTTTTGTAGCACCTCATCTCCATGCTTTAAATTCTTCGTTGGAGATCTGCTGTGAGGATCCATGCTTCGCAAGCATATAGGAAGATGGAGATGACAAGGGAGCGCAGCAGTCTTACTTTGGAATGTAGACTGATGGACCTGTCTTTCCAAATGGGCTTCAACCTTGTCAGGGTTGCAGTTGGTTGTGCGATCCTGGAGAGGACTTCCTGTCGGGACCCATTGTCTGATACAATGGCTCCTAAATATTTGAAGCTATGCACTGTGTTGAGGGATTGGCTTTGGACTTTGATGTTCGTGTTGATGCCATTGGTGTTGTTGGTCATCATTTTGGTCTTCTCTGCACTTATTTCCATTCCATACGCTCTGGAGGTGGGGTCAAGCCTCTGTACCAGCTGTTCAAGTTCTTGTTCCTCTCCAGCCAATCCATCAATGTCATCTGCAAAACGAAGATTGAAGATTGCTCTACCCCCTATGCTGACTGTGCCTTCATGATCTGCAAGAGCATCTGACATGATGCGCTCTAGGAAGATGTTGAAGAGTGTTGGAGAGAGTAGGCATCCTTGACGCACACCGATTGTTGTTCTGAACCAGTTCCCGATGGCGCTGTTGTGGAGGACTGCACTGGTAGCCTTGGTGAGATCCATATCTTGCGAGTCAAAAATGATCACAGTTCTATGACATCAGTTTCTATTTGTGTACCCATTAAGTTGCTGTTTCGTGCATTTCAAGACTGAGCGCTAGTTGCAGCTAATGCAGTACATGACGCTAAGAGTTCTTCACACTGAATACCATTCAACCTGTTTTATTCACACTGAATTAGTCTACTTTATTTATACAACAATAATGGAGGCATGAAGGTGGGTGTGGGTGGGGTGGAAGAGTGTGGAGACCAGCAGACAGCTAGCCAGTGGCTTCTTGCTGTATTAATATAGACCAGCAGACATCTAGCCAGTGGCTTCTTGCTGTAGTAATAATGTATAGACCAGCAGACATCTAGCCAGTGGCTTTTTGCTGTAGTAATAATGTATAGACCAGCAGACAGCTAGCCAGTGGCTTTTTGCTGTAGTAATAATGTATAGACCAGCAGACAGCTAGCCAGTGGCTTCTTGCTGTATTAATGTATAGACCAGCAGACAGCCAGCCAGTGGCTTCTTGCTGTATTAATATATAGACCAGCAGACAGCTAGCCAGTGGCTTCTTGCTGTATTAATATATAGACCAGCAGACATCTAGCCAGTGGCTTCTTGCTGTATTAATATATAGACCAGCAGACAGCTAGCCAGTGGCTTCTTGCTGTATTAATGTATAGACCAGCAGACAGCTAGCCAGTGGCTTCTTGCTGTATTAATATATAGACCAGCAGACAGCTAGCCAGTGGCTTCTTGCTGTATTAATATATAGACCAGCAGACATCTAGCCAGTGGCTTCTTGCTGTATTAATATATAGACCAGCAGACAGCTAGCCAGTGGCTTCTTGCTGTATTAATGTATAGACCAGCAGACAGCTAGCCAGTGGCTTCTTGCTGTATTAATATATAGACCAGCAGACAGCTAGCCAGTGGCTTCTTGCTGTATTAATATATAGACCAGCAGACAGCTAGCCAGTGGCTTCTTGCTGTATTAATATATAGACCAGCAGACAGCTAGCCAGTAACTCCTTGCTGTATTAACAATGTATACATTACTACAAAAACAAAAGTATATACATATATATGTGTGTGTGTGTGAAAAAAGAGAGCGAGATTGTATTTAGCTCTGTTTTATACTGAGGAGAGGGGTGTGCTATAGTCTTGTTGTATTATTATCTTTTCCCATGTAAGCACTGTGACAACACATTTTTCCTTGTTTTTGTGGAATTAAGATTTCTCAACTTGACTTCAATATCGTTCAACCTATATTCACATTGAATGGCATTCAATATATATTCATCTTATCTGAATACTACAATCTCTATTCACCCTATAATATTTGACAATGAACTCACCCTGTAGCTTGCCGAAAGCAACCAGAGATCCAGTGAAGGTGATGCCACCAATGTAGGTGCCCAGAAAGAGGAAGGTCTTGATGACGTTGGCAGCAGGGTCTGTGGCAAAGTGGGGCTGCTCCAGAAGGTAGTTGGCAAAGCAGGTCAGAACAGCAGCCATACCCACCAGGGAATGGAACAGGGCTACCATTTGGGGCAGGTCTGTCACCTCCATCCGCTTGGCCATCACTGTGCCAATTAAGCCGCCTGGGAAAACGAATAAGCATATTCGTTAGTATCAAGCAGCAATAAAAAAAAAAGAACTGTACTTTGGCGCTTGCAATATTTAACATGAAAATGAGTGCCCAGAAAGAAGAAAAAAAAGAAACAGTGGCATTAAAATGCTAAATAATACTGGTTTTGATCTTTTGTTGCTCTTGATCTCGAGATGATCTTGACCTCCTACACTAATGTACGATCAAATAAACTGCAGCAAAAGTTGTATTATGCACAGCAAATAAACCCAGTGACCGTGGGATTACCTTGACCTTGTGACCTTGACATGACTTTAACCTTTACATGACCTCTGATGCTTATGTATGATAAAATAAAACCAATGTTTTTGCATACTATGGATTAACTTCTAGCTCCCTATAACGCGGTAATGCGCGCTTCGCCTGTAACCCTGAAGAGCGGTGATGCGCGCCTCGTTAGCGCACCTTTTAATCATGACATCACAGGAAATAGGAACTCTCCAGTGCGTGAGAGAAGGTTTAGTCAACTTCCGGAAAGGTTCACCTGTGTTTTCCGTGGTTTTACGTACTTTTTTAAACGATTTTGTTTGAAGTTGCAAAATTTTCGACCATGATGGCAGGGGATAGCTCCGACAGTGATAGTGAGTTTGGTAACCTCATCGATTGATTTGATTGATTGCATCAATTTTTATTCATCAGATTAACATAAGTTGTACTGATCCTCATCGATCAGCTTATTGCTGAAAGAGCACAAGGACTTGGTGTAGACAACCAGAGTGATATTTTAGTCTCATCTGTACACACAAGTGATCTGAGCGAACATGACAGTGTATCTTCCGACGATGTTGATGGCGATGCCGAGTGGTAAAATACCTGTAATTATGAATTACAAGATTCCAACAGGTAAAAATAGTACTAAAGTCAAAATGGTTATTTAGGTACATAGAATAACCATTTTGTAAACATATCCTAAAATATGAAGTCAATGTGACGATAAATAAATTTTTTGCACATTTTTCAAATTCTTAAACCCAATTTATTGCAATAAACTTGAAATCCTTACAGGATATAGGCACAAATGTACAAAAAAACCTTATAGGTCACCAAGAGTTAAATATGGAGCCATTTCATTGTACGATGAGACATTAAAAAATATTTTTGTAAAAATGACAAAATTGACTTTGACCTTCAAGATTGTCGCAAAAACTGAACATATTTGAAAGATAAGATAAGATAAGAATATTTATTCACCAAGTAAAGACGTTACAAGGAATTTGGTGTGGCATGGCGACAATGAAATACATCATTTCTTGCACAGTCACACATGCATTCATCGTGTTATACGCTTCCTTGGCATACAACATGTATACAGCACTAAAAGATAGGTAAACACAGTGTTAAACATACATCAGTCATATAAAGTTATGGAGTCAAACACACCCTGCAAGTAAAACAAAATACAGCAGTAAAACAAGTTAACAGCATTAAATAAAATGATGAGAATGATTAAGAATGTTAAGCTTCACATCCAAATCTACACACACCACAACACAAAACACCACACACACACCCACACACAACATAGCATACTCCTATTTCACAAAGGTACAAATCAAGCAATGGTTGCGAGTTTTCAGTTTATATAGATCATTCCATGGTTGGTGATGTACTGAGGACAGCGTCTGGGAAGAAACTGTTTCTGAATTGAGAAGTTCTGGCTCTTATAGCACTGAACCGACGGCCAGAGGGCAGAAGCTCAAAGAGACTGTTGGCTGGGTGTGATGGATCGCAGACTGTCTTTTCCGTTTCATTCGCCTTGTGAAAATGGAGGCGACAGATGGAAAGTTGCAACTAGCTATTTTGGAGGCAGTCTTAACAATGTGCTCGAGCTGTTTGTTTTCTGTCGCGGTTGTGCTGCTGTACCAGACAGTGGTAGAGAAGCACAAAATGCTCTCTATCACCGCGCGATAGAACTGTGCCATAATTTTACTAGACATACCGAACTCTCGCAGCTGTCTCAGAAACTGGAGACGCTGTTGGCACTTTTTTACAATAGACATGCTGTTATTATTCCAACTCAGGTCGCTCGAGATGACGGAACCGAGAAATTTGAACGAGTCGACCTGCTCAACGGTTTCACCATTGATGACAAGGGGCAATACCGGGAACTTTATTCGGCGAAAATCGATCACGATCTCCTTTGTCTTCGAGACGTACAGTTTCAGGTCGTTGTCCGAGCACCAGCCAACCATTCTCCGAACCTCGTCCCGATACGCAGTCTCATCCGTATCAGAGATCAGACCTTTGAGGGTAGTGTCATCGGAAAATTTCAACATTTTCACAAACGGGGTTGCTGATACAGTCATTTGTGAACAGAGTGAAGAGTAGTGGAGAGAGAATGCAACCTTGTGAATTGCCAGTGTTCAGTGTTACAGAGGCAGAGAATGAGTTGTTGAGTCTGACGACCTGAGGACGGTCTAGAAGAAAGTCAAGAATCCAGTGACAGATAGAGGGGTGAACATTGAGTTGGGAGAGTTTGTCAAAAAGCTTGTGAGGGATGATCGCGTTGAAAGCACTGGAGTAGTCAATAAACAAAACTCTGGCATAGGTACGTGGGGTCTCCAAATGCTGCAAGATGAAGTGCAGGCCAAGAGCAACTGCATCATCAACTGACCTGTTCGCTTGGTAGGCAAACTGGAGTGGGTCAAGCAAGTGACCCGTGGAGGCCTTCAGGTAGCGAAGAACAAGCTGCTCCAAAACCTTCATGACAACAGACGTCAGCGCCACGGGGCGGTAGTCATTCAGCTGGGTGACCTTGGATTCCTTAGGAACAGGGACGATCACGGACGACTTGAAGCACCGCAGCATCGACATCTGCTGTAGGGAGCTGTTGAAGATGCCAGTGAAGACAGGAGCGAGCTGGTCAACACAGGACCTCAAGGCAGCCGTAGACACGTGGTCGGGACCAGAAGCTTTCCTGGGATTTTGCCTCCGGAAGAGACGCTTCACCTCCGCCTCCTGAATGCTGAAGGGCGGCGTCACCGCCGCCGCGTCTTCAGGAAGCAGAGGACGGTAGCCAGCAGAGGGGTTCTTCTGGTCAAACCTGCTGTAAAACAGGTTTAACCTATCCGGTAGCTCCGGGTCTGGGTCGTCGTGGGTTGATGCCCTCTGCTTGTAGACAGTGGCTTGCTGCAGGACCCGCCACACCTCTCGTGTGTTGCTGGAGGAGAACTGGTCCTCGATCTTCTTCCTGTAGGTCGCCTTCGCTCTGCTGATCTCGCGACGTAGCGCAGCCTTGGATTTCCTGTACTGCTCCCGGTCGCCGCTCTTGAAGGCCTCATTCTTACAGCCAAGTTTTACCTTGACTGAGCGGCTTGCTGTTGCCAAAGATCCGGACGGTCTTGGTAGGAACACAGGCCTCCTCACAGAAGCCTATGTACGACGTCACTGCATCTGTGTACTCGTCCAGGCTACTGCTGGTCTCTCTGAAAACACTCCAGTCCGTCACCTCTAGACACCCTTGCAGCGCCTCCGTCGACTCCCTGGTCCACATCCTGACCCTCGTGGTGACAGGCTTCACAGCCTTCAGTCTCTGGCGATAGGTCGGAGTGAGCAGAACAATAGCATGGTCTGACTCCCCCAAGGGAGCCCTTGTAGTAGCGTGATAGGCAGACTTCAGCATAGTGTAGCAGTGATCAAGAGCAGGCCTGCTTACCCAAGATTTGAAACTTCAGGGACATTTTGCACGGCCGACAAGCAAGGGCGACCAATACGCGCCCAAGTAAGTAGTGGGGTCCAAAGGACCCAAAATCATGCAATCTGAGCAAGGAAATTGGCACTTAATCATCAGGATCCCAGTCACACTAAAAGTATCAAATGCATGCAAGCTTACCTTTTAGCTATATTTACACTATGTACACCACTCCACTAAACCACTGAATCTACTTGGACTTGGGAAGAGACCTGTAATAGGCGCTCTTCATATCCTGGAGGTCCTTGGTGCTGTATCTTCTCTCCAGAGCTTCACCGGGTCGGGACTTGGCAACAACCAGCGCCTCAAGTGTGTCTTTCCCCATACTTCCTCTAAAGTCAGTCTTGTTCTTGCGAACAACAGAAAACCGAATTCACTGACACTGGCACATATTGTGCAAAACACCTTGTATTTCACACTTCTACGTTTGATACACGTATATCTTTCGGTGTATTTCTCTCTGTAAGGCTGCAGACGCTTTGTAGACTTTTTACCACCGGCACCAGCGAATTTGGATTCACTTTCAGTTTCATCGGAAAATTCATCATCAGTCTCGTGCACCTTACGTTTTGACGCCATTTTCGATTCGAACGAGTTTCTATGCCCATGCGCAGTGCGGCTGAAACAGCTGTTCGGCAACACTCGGAGGGCCGCGTCATCATCGTGTGCTGTGACTTCGGCCACTGTCGAAACTGAAACCGCGCGTCATTTGTCTTTTTTTTTTCCCCCGACACGCACGCTTAAAAAGTGTGTTAAAGAAATTTTTTACATTTGCGGAACGCGAAAAAAACATCCGTATTTTCTGTAACCAATTGTAATATTTATTTATATCCGGGACAAATCCGGAAATTCCGTAACGGTAGGCAGGCCTGCAAGAGTGTTCTCTCCTCTAGTGGGGCAGTGCACATGCCGATAGTACCAAGGCAAAGTCTTATGCAGGTTCGTTTGGTTGAAGTCGCCGATTATGATGATGGAACTATCAGGAAAGGCAGACTCGGCGGCAACAACATGCCTAGTCAGTTCACTGATTGCAGCAGTAGCGTTGGCGCTGGATGGTATATACACAGCGATGAGAATGCAGGAGGAAAATTCACGAGGGGAGTAGAATGGTCTACAGTTGATAGTCAGATGTTCGAGGAAGGGAAAGCACGACTGAGAGAATACTTTTGTGTCCGTGCACCAGCGGTTGTTTACCATGAAACAAACACCACCACCATCCTCCTTCTCTGACTGCACAGGCACACGGTCCGCTCTGCATATCGTGAAACCAGGGGGAGTAACCACTGCGTCAGGCTTGTCTTGTTTCAGCCATGTTTCAGTCAAACACACAACAGAAGATTCCCTAAATTCCCAATTAAAAGTAAGCAGATTAAAAAGTTCATCAGTTGTTGTTGTTGTTGAGGGATCGTATGTTGGCAAGAACGACCGCAGGGAGAGAAGGGCGTTGGGCGCGTCGACGAAAGCGAACCAAGACACCACCGCGGCTACCCCGTTTTCGTGTCGTGCGCATGTGCTTTTCTTCGCCGGTACGCCATTTTGAACTGTTCGACTCGGAGGCAACAAAATCCTCCGATGTGTAGAGAAAATGTGGCATGTACTCACAGTTGGATGTGGCAAGAATGTTTAGTAGGTCCTTACGGCTATATACAACACCACTTTCAGTCCCTACACACAACACAGCCCACACAAACACAGCAACAATCAGCTGTCGCCACACCGTGTCGCCATATGCCGGCGCCATCTTAGATCAACCTATTATCTGAAAAGACCAGGGACACAACGGATTAATCTTAAATCTCGTTCTTTCATGGATTAATAATACATACGTTTGGTTTTACTATGGGATGTAAATGATCCAAGTGAAAGTCAATCACCAAGGGCTTCTCAAAATAGAAACTTCTGTCTTCCTCGGTCTAAAGCATGCATACTATGTCGAATTTCATGGCTTACTGCGAGCAAACTCCTGTCCTTTGTGGAATAAATTAAACATATCCTTGGTAAGTAATTATGTTTTCATTTAGAGTGATAACTTTAACAAAAGTTTAATTCAAAAGGATTTAGAGCATTTTTACAGCTCTATCACTTTTCTGAGAGCTTGTGTTGTAACTTGAGGAAAGCATGTACGAATGATCCAAATTCACCAGAGATCTATTTTTTATAATCTCTGAATTTTAGTAAAAAACTGTTGTGATATGATAAAGATAAAGTGTTGCTGAAGCGTTCTACATAAAATGTTATTTGAAAGCCTTAGAATAAAAGTAAATTTTTTTTTTTTAGAAATGGACATGAGTGATGACCGGAAGTGCAAACGGCAATTCCGTAAGTAGATTATCGTCAGTGCACAGATTGTTTATAAAGTTGATTTGTGGCTGCTATGCCTTTCTTCTTCTTCTTCTTCATATGGTCTAGCGAAGAAGATAGTAGATTGATAGAACAGTAGGAACAAGAAATAACAAAGGAGAAAGACAGCAACAGTGGGAATTTAAAGCACTAAATTTCCAAAAAGTGGGGATACTATTTATACAGAAACCCCCGACACCCCCATAGGATAGGATAATTAGCCACCTTAAAAGTTTGTACCAGCCAGCAGACAGATGGACTTTAAAAAAAAAAAGAAGGCATTTTTGGACTATTTAGGACTGTTATATAAACCACTAGGGACACTATATTTACAGAATCCATTACCCTTGCAACTAGACAACCAAAGCCATATGACTCACATGCTCCTTATGAAGCTTGTTATATTCTACATGAAAATGAGTGCCCAGAAGAAAAAAAACTGGAGCAGTGGCATTAAAATTCAAATTAATACTGATTTTGATCTTGTGATGATCTTGACCTTTTCTGAAATTGCTAAGTCACTGCCAAGCTGATCTTAATCGACTCAAATAGCGGCGGCAAGTTGGAAAACTTTTTTAAAAATGTCATTTTTGGACTTATTTTGCACAAATTTAAAAAAACATATTAGTGTTTGAAATCACAAACTCACACTATTGCACGCATGTGAGTAAAAAATAAAATATGAATTCTTGCTTACCAAGACCCATGCAAGTGGCCATCTGCGTAAAGACCTCAGGGGTAGGCTTCAAGAGACCAAGAGTAGCGGCCACACCAGAAGACACACCGATCATACCCAGTACATTACCTGAAACAAAGCCAATGGCAATATAAGCCCTTTGCCACTAGTAAGGCCGAATAAAGCCTTCGAGCTCAGTGCCTGTTTCCTTGCAAGGCCCCATCAGTCCCGCGAACTAGTCTGCCGCATCATAACTCTAGCAATGGTCAACCACAATGCATTGCTTTAAAATTTATCACAGAAAAACCAGTTTCCAGTTTATTTTTTCGCTAGATCTACAAGGTGGAATAGGCAACAGTGATTTTTTTTAAAAAACAGAATGTTTTTGACTCAATTTTTGGTGTTACAAAGATGGAGGAGGAAGATATGGTGTTCAATTATCTGTTAAAGCGATGATTACAATGACTTTTAGGGCTTTACACTAGAAAAAATTGCTGACGTTGACTTGGATTTAGCAGTAAACCAAATCGCCTTGATTTTGACGATCAGCAGAACTGAGAACTCATCAACAGTTTAGTAGAGAGTGATTCAGATCAGGAGTTGCCAACTGTTGCTGTTTCCAGTAAAAGAAAGTAGAAAAGAAACACGAAGAAGACAGGTAGGCCTACTGATAGTCAAAAGAAATAGAAAGTAGTAACAAACTGTACAGTTAGCAAGTTTGGTGTCTTCTTTCACCAAAGTTGCTAACACAGTACAGTTTCCACCAAAGTTGCTAACTGTACAGTTTGTTTCTACTTTCTTTTTGTTTTGACTATCAGTAGACTTGCCAGTCTTCTTCGTTTGTCTTTTCTTCTAAACGAAAAAGACAGATAGGCCTCCTGACAGTAAAAAAACACAAAATACAAAAATAAACCGCTGTTTCTTCAGTTACATTTGAATTACATTGTTTCTTCCTCATTTTTTTTTCTTCCACTTTGGTAAATGTATTTTCTCTAAGATCAGCATACCTTGTGCTTTTAACCCTTTAACACGCGGAGCGACCTAGAGCGACCGATATTTTTGCTATGTGCATGCTCGCGGAGCGACCGGCAGCGGCCGGTAATGATGTGGTCTGATCAGAGGCTACCATGTGGAAATCTATTTATAGCAAACGTGCAAGATTCTCACAAACGTGATCGTGATTTCCTGCTGTTTCCGGCGGTGTTTTCATGGCATTTTTAGAGTGTGTAGAACGCACACAGTGAATTTTCAAAGTTTGATTAAAGTTTGAAGTTTGAGAGGCGGAGAATTATGGCGTCAGATTCTTGCAGAATCTGATGAAGAAAATGACCCATTTGATGTATTTTAGGAGGCTGATTTGGTACAGGTTAATGATGGAGAGGAAAGTGATTTGGACTTTCACTTTGACGATCTTTTTCTGTTGGATTTGAATAACATAAACGATGTACAATCGGTGCTTTATTATTTGAGTCAGTGATCGTATTGCTGCATGTTGTGCAGTATGCAATGTTGACATTCAGATTTTTTTTCCAGTTGCAAGACATTGTAAAAATGTATGTGTAACATTTTATTTTGAAGAAAAATATGTGGTTGATTTATTAATAATGATAAGTGGAACATAATTTTAGGTGGCGCATTTTTAATTAATTTTTGTATGTGCATAGTGTAGCATTTTGACGGAGTTACTTGCCTTGACCTAGGAAATAGAAGCAGATAAGGCTTAGTCTCCTGTGGGGGGTTAGAGGGTTAATAGCAGCGTGTTTTATTAAATTTGTGCTGAACAATAGCCCTAAAAATAAGGAGTCCTGATCTGGACATCTGTGAAAACATTAAACTGGTCTTTGTATTTTTTATGTGCATTTTCTGTACCAACCTTACACCTTTCAAACACAAAGTGTGAAAATTCAATAAAGTGTGAAAATTCAATATTTGGTGGTATTTTTCACCACATTAAAACATGTGTAAATCCTCATTTCGTATTTTAATTATTTTTTCCTGAGCGAGATTTGAACATTATGCAGAGTTCTTTCCCCTGCATTGAGTGCTAAATAAAGGGAAGCTCAAAACTGGCCTGATTGGTTACATTAAATTAAACATTTTCTTTTAAATAACAAAGAGAAGAACTGCAAAGCAAATTCCATATCACAGATTTTAGAGAATGTAAACAAGTCACTTGAAGATAAGTTTTTTCTTGCAATCTGGCCAACTATAATTCACATTCACCAAAAGTAAGAACCACACAGTTAATTATAATAATGACAACCTGCACAGTAAAACTGTTGTCTCAACAAAGTGATTTAAGCCCAGCATGCAATACGCACCCACACGACTGGTAGTCTGTGAGGAGAGACCAGTGAGGGCACCGACACAGCAGAGAGAGGCAGCAAGGTAGGCCATCTGATGAATGTCAGGATAGGTGCCAGCCTGAGCGCAATAGCCGTACCCAGAGAGGAACACCCCAGCAGGGATCAAGTACAGCTGCTTGTACTCTGGAGGGTCAGCTGTTACACAGACACAATATATATATATATATATATATATATATATATATATATATATATATATATATATATATATATATATATATATATATATATATATATATATATATATATATATATATATTATATATCTAAAGCAACTGTAAATTCTATTTTTAAGTAAAAGAGCAAAGTGCATACGACACATGCTCCTTATGGAGCTTGCAATATTTAACATAAAAACGAGTGCCCTGAAAAAGAAAAAAAAGATGAAACGGTGACATTAAAATGCAAATAATACAAACTTTGATCTATATTGACACAAAATGGCGCTGGCAAAATGGCGATGTGGAATTGAGAGCTGCGCTAGTATGAATGTAGTTATGCATGGTAGCGAAGACAATGGAGCAGTTTGTGAATACAAATACACTCAAGAGATGGTACTGCAGATGAAGGAAAATTCTGCCCGTGAGTACAGCCTAAACCTTCTTTATGATCCTATTGAACATGCTGCTGGTCCATTGAACTCTGGTGGTGTCGTCGTCGATGCCGTAGGCACAAGCGAGGAAAGAGAGCTGGTGTGCTCGTCAGGTTCAGATGCTGCAACTTTAGACCACCTCTTCATTGTATAATGCTGTCCACTGTAAGATCTCTCAAAAACAAAACAGACGAGCTTCTTCTCCTTATCCCCTTCTCCCTAATTACGGGCCAGCGCCTTGAGAAGCTCTCTGAGGTAAGTGCGCTATATAAGAGAAATCTCTTATTTTCTACACTAAATGTGAGTTTCAAGACTGCTTAATATTCTGCATCACTGAATCATGGCTCAATCCCCTGGTTCTAGACTCAGCCATCACTCCCCAAGGTCACTCTTTATTTCGAGCTAACAGACCCCTAACGCTGGCAGAAAAAGGGTGGTGGTGGAATTGTTTTCCTCGTCAGAGATGGTGTAAAGACATCTCAAATAACACTGTTCTCCCTTCCTTGAGACTCCGGTGATCAAGTTAGTCCAAAAGAGTTCTCGTCCATCATTCTTGTAGGCATCTACTGTACATTGTGCCTGAAGCCAAGGAATCCATTGCAATAAGTGGTCTGGCACATTATCACGGAGCTTGAGAATGACAACCCGGACAGTACTGTTCTGGTACTGGATGACTTCAACCACAGCAACCTGTCTAAAACCCTGCCCAGATATAAGCAGTTGATCGACTGTACTACTAGAGAGGATGCCACATTAGATTAGATTACTGTTACTCCACCATCCTCAGAGCATACAGGCCTCTCAAACGCCCACACCTTGGTCACTCCGACCACAACATGATATCACATTATAATAAAAATTGTGTCCGTCCGTCCGTCTGTGCAAAACCTGCAAATGGATTAATATCTAAGAACCTATTTCAACTATCACAACCAAACTTGTTAAGATGGTGTATACCAATGAGACCTCATAAATGATCAGTGAATGAATGACTTCACTTCAAGGTCCAGGGTCAACAAATATTAGTTTTTAAAAAAAGACCATTTTTCACAAAATTTAAATTTTTTCTAGGTCATTAATATTGAACTTATGATTCTTTGATGCATAATAGATATCAATGAGACACACAAACTTTACAAATTTGGTCAACCTCACTCAAGGTCAATGTCACAGATTTGTTTACATTTGGTTAGTTAAAGTTTGAAATAGTTTGCTTTTGAATGAATGGCATTTGTGCCTTGTCTATCCACTGTCATGTAACCCCTCTATTATAAAATTACATTTGGTGTGCACTTTGAATGCTCACATACTGGAGGTTCCAATGTAATAGATTCAATTGAAGCACATAAACAATAATCTGATAATATGGACCAACAGCTATGCCAAATGATTAACCCTTTCACTGCCAAGGGAGAGTTACAACCATTTGCCCAGCAAATCTAGCTCATGATTGTAATAAATTCTAGCGTCAACAGTATTAAAAAAATAACTGAGTAACACTTATACATTTATGAAAAATAATTAATTTTTCTACACATATATGCTATTTGTAAAGGGGAAATTTTAAAAATATTTTTTACTAGTTTTCTTATTTTTATTTTTGAAGTCAGATATTTTTTAGTCTAAATAAGAGATTGTTAGAATGGGAGAGGCAATCACATCGTATTTTAGTATTTCTGATAGGTGAGCGGTATAGCGTCCTTTTCATTTAGTATCTTTTTAGTGCATAGATCAGCTTTGCTGGCATGTGGGGGGAGTGTTATCGTATCGAACGTACCAGTATATTACACAGCTAATGTTTTGAGCTTTCTAATCGTGTGTACTTCTTTTGATGACGATTTAACTGTACCGAGATTAAAAAACGTCACAATGATGACGACATAACATGTCATTTGCATTTTTCGTAACTTTTCACGTCATAAGCAGTAAAGAGATTAATAAGTGTAAAACATTCACGCAAAATAACTAGCCAACAAGAAACAGCAGTAAGTAATTCACAGAATATTAATTTATTCAGTGTTACAAGAAACTGATTATGATAAAATGATAAACCTATGTAAAGCTGCGGGAGAAGAGTGATGCTATGGTTTGATCAGCTAGCTTGAAAAATTAAGGGCTAAGTCACATATGCTCAGTATTTATATTCAGATAGCATATACATACCCTATATATAATACTGCCACCCTTATTTATAATTTATTTATGTAATTTTATTTGAAAAACAAATACATTTCAAATAAAAAGTGGTACAACATTTTTTTTTCAAAAGTGGCGACATTGTAACATACCTATGAGGTACTTTCCTGTTTACCTCACAACATTAGCACAGGGCGTCCATTTTCAAAGTAACCATTTTGGGCTTACTCTTGATAAAAAAAAAAAATTCATCACCGCTCTGCAATTATGTTGGAATTGGAAACTGTCAGATTAAATGCTAAAAAGATGTATACCTCATAATGTTGGGGAGGTGAGCATGCGCGACAGCAAGGAAATCAACAATTTCCAGTGGTGGTTACTTCCCTTATCATTAGCAGACGACAAAAGTTACGACCGTCGAACAGTTGACAACACAAATAATATTATAAATTTTGTTTTACAAATTTTTATTTTTCAATGGCCTTTTTTTAAACAATTGACAATAAAATCTCTAGGTCATGCAATGGATAGATACACTGGTTGAAATTTCAAGGAGTTTTCAAGGAGCTCAGGCAATTTGGCATTTTTCAAGGAGATTCAAGGGCCCTTGAACAAGACATCGAAAATTCAAGGAGATTCAAGGAGGTTCAAGGAGCGTACGAACCCTGTATAGGAATGCCTAACATAGAAGCATGTATGTTGGTTACAGATCGATACATTTAGGTTGGATTTAGGAATAATGTACTCATAGGCTACATCATCCAATATTATAATATAAGGGGAAAAAGTGTGTTTTGAACAAAAAGGTGAAATTCTGAGCGACAGACCAACCGAATGACCAGACCTGCCTACCCCCCTCAGAGTAAAATCGGGAGACATTGTATAATAACAATGGGACATGGCATTAGAGTTAAGTAGGACGTGTTTGCAAACAATAAAGATTTAATAATATGTATTTCGTGACATGTCAAAAGCGTGAGTCTCCCGCCCAAAGCGGGAGAGTAGGCAGGTCTGAATGACCGACAACTGGACTGCTAATGAAGGATGGCCCATGATTTGAAGTACCTGTACATCAAAACTCGAAAAAATCGCTTCAGCAGTTTTTGAGGTATTGAACAAAACGTGCTTAGCAACTAAATGACTCCACTCTCCAGTGACCTTGACTTTTGAGGAAGTGCAAACATGATGACATGAGAGGCAAGCCATGTTAAATGTAATGTTCTTATAGAATTTGGTCAAAATATGTTCCTTTGGTCTTGAGATATAGCCTCCAATGAATATTTGGCTCGTTTTGATTCTGGCCTATTTCACAATATTTTAAGTCTGGAAATACAAAAGAGAACCAAACATTAATGTACTCACTGGGTCGTTTGAACATGTCCAGCATCCGCTGCGTGACAAGGAAACCACCGCCGATGTTGATAGAGGAGATGAATGCAGCCAGAGCGGCCAAAGTATGCACAGTGTTGTCGGGATAGTAGCCACCGCCCATCAGCAACATGCCGCCTACAGCCGTGATGCCAGAGATGGCATTTGTGACAGACATGAGTGGAGAGTGGAGGGCTGGCGTCACACCCCACACAGTGTGGTAACCTAGGGAGACATAAATGGAAAAGTTTAGAATTTGGAATTTAATTAATTAGTGTGAAAATCAATAGACAATGAAGTCTTGGTAGATTTATAGTGTGGTACTGGGGGATTTTTGTTGTTGTAATCATGACATTAGTTAGTCATTGTTTATAGGGTCCAGCGGACTTGCAAAGAGTCGAATCAGGACCATAATCATGACATTCCTCTAGCATTCTTTTCCTTGCCACAGAGCCCTAAACCTTCATAATCTTGCTCATTCTGCAGCAGTCTAAGGGAGGTTTCCTTCGAAAAAGATGTATGTAAGCTGCCCAGATGATCGGCTCCAAGGGGAATAGGGAGTGGAGGAAGATGACAATTACTGGGATTTAAAGTTGTGATATCACCCAACTGGACAATTGATGTAGCCTGAATTTGACATCAAGAGTTCTTTATACTATTACAAATAAAAATCTTACTCAAAAATAGAAATCTTACCAACAATTCCAGCCAGACCAAAAACAGTGACCATGGAGGTGAAAGCAGGGTTGGGCGAGGCAATACCAAGACCTATAAACACAAGCAATTTACATTATGTCATATGCAAGTGTCTTCTTTTCTTATTGGCCAATTAACTTGTGACCAAAATTAATATACCATGTTACTTTGGCACTTGACTAATCACAGATGACAATGTTTATATCAAAGCATGGAATATAAAAGTCATTAGAGTACATAAACTATTTTTTGCAACAAGTCTTAGTTTAAAAGACCATTATAATGGCGCTTTTAAATTTCAATGATAACTGCTTGAAACATCTGATCAGGGACTAATTTTAGATCTATGATCAGCTCAGTTCAAGAACGAATGCAAACATTCACAAACGAGAGCCAATATTTGAACCACGTGTAATATCACCCAGCTGGACAACTGATTTCGAAGTCATTAAGGTGTTTCAGTAGCATGAATTTGCAGTGAGCTCTTTTCTTACAGGTATTTACTTCACATAGTGCAGTCACAACAACAAAGTCTACAAAATATAATAAAAGTCTTGCTTCTGTATAATTGTAACTAGAAGGGCAACAACTCATACGCTCCTTATAGAACTTGCAATATTTAACATGAAACTGAGTGCCCATAAAAAAAAGAAGAAAAAATGGTGGTATTAAATGCAAAGTAATTCACACTTTTCTGCTATCCTATGCACCAACGGGAATCCCCTCATACTTCCGGTATCTTTCTCCGCGTATTGTTTATCCGAGTGTTTTAGTGAGTTATTTCCAAATATTCAAGAATAATTATGTCGAATCACATGAGAAAGCGTTGGTGGGACCATAAAGAGAAAGTTTTGCAGAGAATGCCTGATGGATTTGAAGTCCCAGTTGTGACAGTCAAGTTTACAGTGTTGTTGTTGCATCAATTTTTATTCATCAGATTAACATAAGTTGTACAATGGGAAGTTTTACAGTGGGCCACCAGTATCGTACCCTCACATTTTTTTTTCCTGCAGTTTATTATCCCTTTCTATCGCCAGTGGCGCACCTAAACCCTACCTACCTAACATTATTTGTGAATTTTTTAAAAATATTCGGAGAAACATAACGCCCAGATGCTGGCTCAAACCCACACCTGTCAGGCGCCATTGGTTTCTGGCTTGTGGACACGGCAAGTTTAGTCCCGCCTTAGCCCACTTGGCAACAACGCTCGCCCAACATAGTCAACTACTTCGTGTTTTGTGAAGGTTGCGAGGGCGAAGCTATGGAAAACTACAAGAGTCTTCAGGTCCTGTTTCACTTTCTGTCAATGATCGACGCACCTCCGAAGTCGCCACAAATACAGGCCTCTACGATGGTTTTTTGCATCCTTTCACTGAGCATGTACTTCCTCCACCGTTTTTATACTTATCCCACTCGTTTTCTGGCTCTAACAAACGTCGTTTTCGGCAATTTCCCATATTTAAAAGTCACGCATCAAGCTTTGATAAAAGCAAAACAAGCCAGACCGGAACTTGGTTTCATTCTAATTCTAACCTCGTTTTAATTTATAATGGCGATACCCACGAGATTTTATGAGAGGTGCCGGAAAGTTGTGAATACTGGCATTGATCTTTCGATACTCTTGAACTTGAGATTACCTTGACCTCCGGCTCCAAATACACTCATGTACAATCAAGTAAACTACAGCAAATATTTTATTATGCCAAAAAGGTTACCTTGAGATGACTTTAGCCTTCACATAATATCTGATGCTCATCTGTGATCAAATAACCCAATGTTGTTGCACACTATTGTTTAAATATTGAGCCATTCCACTACATAATGAGAATATTAAAAAACGTGTTAGCAAGGCCTCTTTAGGACTCATCTCGCACAGATTTGCAGAGTGGGGTGAAGAGTGGGGAGAAGGTTGAGTGCATAGACTCACACTGCTACGCATGTAAGTCAACAATCACCTTTATAATGGTCACTGAACAAAATTTGGCCCTGTGACATGCTGGCTCACCTGAACTACAACAACTTCCATCAGTAGTAACCCGTTTAACACGCGGAGCGACCTAGAGCGACCGATATTTTTGCTATGTGCATGCTCGCGGAGCGACCGGCGGCGGCCGGTAATGACGTGGTCTGATCAAAGGCTGCCATGTGGAAATCTATTTATAGCAAATGTGCAAGATTCTCACACACGTGATCGTGATATCCTGACGTTTCCGGCGGAGTTTTAACTGCATTTTTATAGTGTGTAGAACGCACACAGCGAATTTTCAAAGTTTGATTAGAGATTGAAGTTTGAGAGGCGGAGAATTATGGCGTCAGATTCTTGCATAATCTGATGAAGAAAATGATCCATTTGAAGGATTTTAAGAGGCTGATTTGGTACAGGTTAATGATGGAGAGGAAAGTGATTTGGACTTTCACTTTGACGATCTTTTTCTGTCGGATTTGAATAACAGAAAGGATGAACAATCGATGCTTTATTATTTGTGGCAGTGATGGTATTGCTGCATGTTGTGCAGTATGCAATGCTGACATTCAGATTTTTTTTTCCAGTTGAAACACATTGTAAAAATGTATGTGTAACATTTCATTTTGAAGAAAAATATGTGGTTGATTTATTAATAATGATAAATGGAACATAATTTTGGATAATGCATTTTTAATTAATTTTTTTATGTGCATGGTGTAGCATTTTGACGGAGTTACTTGCTTTGACCTAGGAAATAAAAGCAGGTAAGGCTTAGTCTCCTGTGGGGGTGAGAGGGTTAAGTATGAACTGAACTTCCATTAACTGTGAAAAACTAAGTGCTTCATTATTAAAAAAAACAGAAGTTCCTATGTATTGTCTGGGAAACTACAATATTTGCCATCTCACTTCTCCTACATTCTACATCCATTCACTTCAGTAATCATTATCCTATCCTATCCTATCCCTATCCCGTAACTCTGAGGTCGTTGGGGCACCACAGATGATCGTTTAACCATACTCCATCTTTCTCTGTCCTCAGCAACCCTGATGGCTTCGCTCAATGTCAAGCCAGTCCATTCTAGAATGTTGTCCTCCCACCTCTTTTTCGATCTCCTCTTATTTTACCTCCTTGCACTGTGCCTTGCAGGATGGTCTTTGCAAGGCCTGATGATCTGGTGACATGGCCATACCATCGAAGTATCCGTTTCCGTAATCATTATAAAATTGAATTTAAAAAAAAAAAAAAACAAACAAACAAAAAACATAGATATTGAACGGGTTTGAAAATAGACTGCATATTTATTATTACTTTGAATGTTTGCATGAACCACTGTTGCATCGATTGAGTTGGCTCCTTTCGGGATAAATATTCTTCTTCATTCATATAGATTTGAAAAATGTGATGCTCCGCGAGAGAAGCGAGAAGGGAGTGCAAGAGGGGTTCTTATAGACGCTCGCATATCCAGATACAGCACCTGTACTGTGAGTGCTAACAGTAATACATGAAACCTCACAAGAAACAGTAATAATAAAAACACTCAAAGCCTCATAAAACACTCACCCAAACAGCCGCTAAGACCAGCAGTGTACATGAGCGAGTCCTTGAGAGTGAGATTGAAATAGTTCGGTGGAGGAGGAGGTTCTTTCTTGACAGCAGCTGCTGTGACTGCTGTTGGGGAAGCTCCTGGCTCTACTTTGGGTGGCGGTGGGGGCCACATCAGCTGACCCTGCACCATGAAAAAGAATACAAAATAAATAAATTACACAAATAAATTAACACAATTAAATATAATTAAAACCAATCACGTGAAAGAAAATGTGGTAAAAGATTCATCAGGACAAAGAACGAAGACTATTCATTAGGAAAAAGAACAAAGGATATCGAATATAAGTTTATGAAACTGAAATGGATGTGATATTTTCAATCAAAATAATGACGAGCATTATTAGTTCTTCAGTATTATTTGATTCACTGATGCATATTTTAACAAACTACATAAATTGCCTTGTTCAAAACTACCAAGACAGCAACCTAGATTTTAAAAATATTTTAACTATGAATTTTCCTTTAAAAAGTTAGGTTCCTTCCTATTTCTATTGCCAGCCAGCCATTTGCATGAAGATGGTTTTTTTTCCTGAAAACAACATCAAGATGTCTTTTGTTATTGAAATACTTGATTTTCAGCAAGCTCCACTGATACACCGAAGCTAAGAACACAGCGATATAACCATTTGTACCTATGGCACATTTACACAAACTGAAACAAACGGCAGCAAAAAAAAGGGAAAAAGATCTTTCCCTTTTCCCATGAGTATAACATCTAACAAGGCTATATCTATCCAATATGCTATCATTATTAGACTGCTTTCATCTCTTTAAAGCAAGGCAACTGTGCTTGATACAAGATGTGTTTCTCCCATAACACATTGCATTGTATACTGTATTTTCAGGCAATAGAACATCTGAAATGTGAACATTCTGCAACTATAGGTGATTCTGATAAATCAGGTCACAAATGGAGATGCCACAGTTCAATAACAAAGCAGGCCAACTTACGTCTTGCAAAATAATGGATCCTCTGATCACCTCATCATTCATGTCCAAGTAGTAGTGGTCTCTCTCACCTGCAAGAAAGTATAGGTCAAGATTTAACTTGTTTTGTAACTTTTCAGTTCCCCAGGTAAGCAGCAGGACTTTATTTTTCTCAGAATCAGGGTCAAAGTAAGGTAATAAATTGTTGTTTTTTTTCTTCTATTTTTAATTGTCTTTTTGCATTTCCATACATATCTTGAAATAATTTGAAATAGTTGGGAATCAGAACAAGCCAAATGTAGATCCATTGGACGCGGTATCTCAAAAACCACTGAAAAGATTTTGACCGAACTTTACAGGAACATTATCTAGGTTAATGGCCTGTCACTCATGCCATCATGTTTGCTATTCCACGAAGGTCAAGGTCACCGAGTTATTTTAATGCCAAACTCATTTTGTTTAATATTTCAGAAAAGACTGAAGTGATTTTTTTTCAGTTTTGGAATACAGGATAAGGCTGGAAATATAAAATACCTGAAGGGCAAAGCCCATATGATTCACATGTTCCTTATAGAACTTGCAATTTTCTATATGAAAATGAACGTCCAGATAAACAAAATGGTGGCATTAAAATGCAAATACTGACTTTGATCTAGCAATGATCTTAACCTTCAGCTCCAAATCAACACATATACAATCAACTAAACTACAGCAAAAGTTGTATTCCTATCCTATCCCGTAACTTGAAAGTCGTTGGGGCACCACAGATGATTTTTAACCAGCGTAATCCATCTTTCTCTGTCTTCAGCAACCCTCTTTAGTATCAAGACAGTCAATTCTCTAATGTTGTCCTCCACATTTTTTTCTGTCTCCCTCTTCTTCTGCCCCCTTGCACTGTGCCTTGCAGGATGGTCTTTGCAAGGTCGGATGCTCAGATGACATGGCCATACCAACGGAGTTTCCATTTCTTCTCCACTGTGAGCATGTCATCGTGTTGTCCAATGGCTTGTGTGATGGTCTGTTGGACTTCGTCGTTGGTGATGTGCTAGGTATAGGAAATGCCCAGAAGTCTTCTGTAGCACCATTCTCCATTCTTTGTGTTCTTCGTTGTATGTTTACTGTGAGAGTCCATGTTTCACAAGCGTATACGAAGATGGAAATAACAAGGGAGCACAGCAACAATACCTTGGAGTGTAGACTGATAGTCCTGTCTTTCCAAATGGTCTTCAACCTTTTCAGGGCAGCAGTTGTTTGTGCTATCCTGGAGAGGACTTCCTGTCGGGACACGTAGTCTGATACAATTGCTCCTAAATATTTGAAGCTGTACACCATTAAGGATTAGCCTTGGACTTTGATGTCAGTGTTGATGCCATTGATGTTGTTGGTCATCATTTTGGTCTTCTCTGCACTTATTTCCATTCCAAAGGCTCTGGAGGTGGTGTGTACCAGCTGTTCAAGTTCTTGTTCCTCTACAGCCAATCCATCAATGTCCACAAAATGGAGGTTGAAGATTTCCCCTATGCTGACTGTGCCTTCATAATCTGCAAGGCATCTGGCATGATGCACTCCAGAAAGATGTTGAGTGTTGGGGAGAGTAAGCATTATGTTGTATTAAGCCAGACTTGCCTACCTAAAAAGCTCGTTGAAAGTACTTCAGGCAGCTGAAAACCAGATTTTGGAAGCTTAGACCAGATTTTTGAGTAACGGATTTTTTATCTTCTTTTAACACATTAATATTGACAGTGTGCACAAGGTGTGCTGAAAGTATAAAATGAAAGGGCAAGTAAAGAGTTCTCAGTTCAGGTCAATGTTTTGCAGAAAAGGGCAAATAAACTTTCTTTCACATAAACAACATTACACATACTTCAGGTTACAATGTGTGCATGTATTCAGCACCAGTGGTTTTTGTCTGCACCTGGAAAAGGCTTTTGATGGACATAATTATGGCCTTTAGCAGCTTCTTCAAACTCTTCATATAATTTTGATGATATGCGCTTTCACAGTAGTTGCAACCACCATGTGCAATGGTGGTCAATTTTGCACAAAGTGCATCTTGCAAACTCTGGCCATTTCACGGATGTAGTTAGGCAAAAGCACTTTCTGTTGCAGACTTTCAAAAAAAGCTCTTTCTGGCCTATTATTCAGATTGGGTGAATGGCTTACATCACGGCTTTGCTTCATTTTTCAGCCAAAATACACAGCATTGAGCGGAATGGAGGAAACCAGAACTTAAGTGTGGCGAATTTATGATATGTGCGCATTCGTGACCTCATTAAGGGAAGTAACTACACTGCACATCTTTTAATTGGAAGAAAAGAAGCAAAAAAAAATTTTTCCCCCAATATTTTTACCAAGCTGACCAGATGACCGTACCCTAACGCTAAAAACTGCTATTAAACGTACAGTAGGCAAATCTGTTATGCTTTTTTGTTTTTAAAGTAACCTTGGGATTACCTTGACCCTAACATGCCTTCTGATGCTCATATATGATCAAATAGCCTAATGATGAATCCTACGAGTCAAATACAGAGCAATTCCACTGCGAGTACATACATTGCTGGAACCAACAGTTGCCGGGGGTTTCTGTATAAATAGTATCCCCACTTTGTGGAAATTCTGTGCTTTAAATTATCACTGTTTCTGTCATTCTCATTTGTTCTTTCTCTTTCCTAATCTGTTCTATCAATCTACTTTCTTTGCTAGACCAGTCACCTGAATTTTTTAAATTGAAAACTCTCCCAAAACTCCTGATTTGTGTATGGGGTTTGTTGGGTCACCTTGGGGATATTCAATGCTTTTCTTATGATGTAAGACAGTGCATAGTTCCAGTGACGAGTTTTATTTTGATTGGATGTTATTGCGTAATTCTGAAATGTTCGAAGTTTCTCTCAATTGCAGAGAGGCTAATGCGCTGTCTGTTTTAAAAATATGATTTTTGGAAAGTGATATTGTATGCAGTTGTTGATGCTTGCTGAATAAAGTTGGAAAACTTTATACGATGACTCCTGCCTTGTTGATGAGTGAACAGGCTGTGTGGATAAATGAATACGAGTTACAAATATAACGATTCAAGCATCGTGGCTGAAACCACTAATGATAAATATGTGCAAAACATAAACACAGTCAAAACAAGCTGGTGTAAAACATGCGTTACCCTATGTTACATAACATAGGTTACGCTATATTCCACAGTTTGTGTAATTTAATTAGTACAAAATTTGTTTCATGATTTTTTTTGGAAAGCCACTCCTTACATTTGACTTCACAAATCGCAAAATTTTATCTTTAACTGTTTGTCCGTGCAAAGTGATGCAGCACCCAACATTGAAATTTATTGGGCCATGGAAAGCCAGCAAGCAGTTTTCCTTTTCTCGGTGACATCGTTTGTGTGTTTTTTCTCGAGAAGATCCTTATTCTCTGTGTACAATTCAATCAGATGGCGTATGTCTATGCCTGATCGAATAATCCGATCTATGGTTTCTTCAACACTATGCAGCAAAATCAAAATCGAAAGTAGAACCTAGGCGGACGCCACGGGGAGATGGGATTCATAGCACGAATAATGCAAAAAATGAAAAAGGTTGAGCGACTTCCAAGTCACACACTTCTATCCCGCACCCAGTAGGTGGCACAGCTCAGCTGACTTCATAGGCATCTGAACTGAATGTCGTCCCACTGTTGGTTGCATTTTTCATAACTCCGGCCTCTGATGTTGCCAAGTAACATGCTGAAGTTTGGATGTTGTAGCCAAGCAGCAGAAGAGGGTACCTACCAAAAGACAGAAGCAGCTTGGAAATATTGTTGGCATACAGGGTTGAGGCTTGTGTGGGTAGGCGAGATGGGAGATCAGTGTAGCCCACATGGATGACATCATTGTAGACATATTTCTCTCCTGGTTTAGTGGTGGCCACATTGCCTCCTGCTTCTGCTGCAAGATCCACTATCACGGAACCAGGTTTCATGCTCTCCACCATTTCCTGACAGAGATAATACAAACTGCATGTTTATAAAGATTTTTTATGTTAAAAAAAACAACAGCAACAAGTAAAAACAAAGAACACCAAACACATGTATTCTTACAAGCTAAATCTTGTTTGTCATACTGACATTATATACTAAAGATGTAACACCTATATTATAATATAAGAAACTGAATCACAGAGCCTGGTTTCATGGTCTTCCTTTTTGAACAGTTACAATTTGGCTTTGTGGTCCTATCCTATCCTATCCTGTCCCGTAACCCGAAAGTCGTAAAGGCACCACAGATGATCCTTTAACCAGCATACTCCATCTTTCTCTGTCTTCAGCAACCCTGATGGCTTCGCTCAGTGTCAAACCAGTCCATTCTCGAATGTTGTCCTCCCACCTCTTTTTCGGTTTCCCTCTTCTTCTACCTCCTTGCACTGTGCCTTGCAGAATAGTCTTCGCAAGGCCTGATGATCTGGTGACGTGGCCATACCATCGGAGTTTTCGTTTCTTCACCACTGTGAGCAGGTCATCGTGTTGTCCAATGGCTTGTGTGATGGTCTGTCGAACTTCGTCGTTGGTGATGTGTTGGGTATAGGAAATGCCCAGAAGTCTTCTGTAGCACCTCATCTCCATGCTTTGTATTCTTCGTTGGAGATCTGCTGTGAGGGTCCATGCTTCGCAAGCATATAGGAAGATGGAGATGACAAGGGAGCGCAGCAGTCTTACTTTGGAATGTAGACTGATGGTCCTGTCTTTCCAAATGGGCTTCAACCTTGTCAGGGCAGCAGTTGTTTGTGCGATCCTGGAGAGGACTTCCTGTCGGGACCCATTGTCTAATACAATGGCTCCTAAATATTTGAAGCTATGCACTGTGTTGAGGGATTGGCCTTGGACTTTGATGTCCGTGTTGATGCCATTGGTGTTGTCGGTCATCATTTTGGTCTTCTCTGCACTTACAGGCCTGCCTACCCAAGATTTGAAACTTCAGGGACATTTTGCATGGCCAACAAGAAAGGGCGCGTATTGCGCCCAAGTAAGTAGTGGGGTCCAAAGGACCCCAAACCATGCAATCGGAGCAAGGAAATTGGCAATTAATCATCAGGATCCCAGTCACACTAAAAGTATCAAATGCATGCAAGCTTGCTGTTTAGCTATATTTACACTACAGTGTATGTACACCACTCCACTACACCACTGAATCTACTTGGAATTGGGAAGAGACCTGTAATAGGCGCTCTTCATATCCTGGAGGTCCTTGGTGCTGTATCTTCTCTCTAGAGCTTCACCGGGTCGGGACTTGGCAACAACCAGCACCTCAAGTGTGTCTTTCCCCATACTTCCTCTAAAGCCAGTCTTGTTCTTGCGAACAACAGAAAAAATCTGTTCGCAATGCGCAGAGGAGTGAGGGATGGTGAGGATGGACAACATCACCATGGGCAAATGCTGGAACATGGGCTGCCTGTCCTCCTGCAGCTGGCTCACTGCCCACCATGTGGCATCATCAACTCTCTCTGTGTCCTTGAGACACTGGCGGATGTCAGCACATTGATACTTAGAAAACTCGAGTCGAATGTCCGTTGTTGTTACTCCAGGAGCAAGAAGTTTTGGGAACCGTTTCAGAAAATAATCCAAGTCCTGAAAACTAACACAATACAACACAATGATTAAGTTGTGCATTCAAAAACATTGGGCGAGTTTGCTCTCACACATGTGGGGCAATTGACTTGAGATGTTGCGAATTGACTGAAAACGAGGTGAGGGCAATCGTCGTTAGGCGAATAGTCATACATCCCTTTTTACCACCGGCACCAGCGGATCTGGATTCACTTTCATCGGAAAATTCATCATCAGTCTCGCGCACCTTACGTTTTGACGCCATTTTCGATTCGAATGAGTTTCTATGCCCATGCGCAGTGCGGCCAAACAGCTGTTTGGCAACGCTCGGAAGGCCGCATCATCATCGTGTGCTGTGACTTCGGCCACTGTCGGAACTGAAACCGCACGTCATTAGTCTTCTTTTTTTCCCCCACCGACATGCACGCTTAAAAAGTGTGTTACAGAATTTTTTTACATTTCCGGAACGAGAAAAAAACCGAATTTTCCGTAACCAATTGTAATATTTATTTATATCCGGGACAAATCCGGAAATTCCGGAACAGTAGGCAGGCCTGCACTTATTTCCATTCCATAAGCTCTGGAGGTGGTGTCAAGCCTCTGTACCAGCTGTTCAAGTTCTTGTTCCTCTCCAGCCAGTCCATCAATGTCATCTGCAAAACGAAGATTAGAGATTGCTCTACCCCCTATGCTGATTGGGCCTTCATGATCTGCAAGAGCATCTGACATGGTGCGCTCTAGGAAGATGTTGAAGAGTTGGAGAGAGTAGGCATCCTTGACGCACACCGCACGCCTGTCCAGCCCTGAGTAAAATTTGACCTCTCTGGCAACGTGTGCAAGCTATTTTTAGCGAAGCTTGCAGGCTCGCGCGCGGGAATCCAGATGTAGACGCCAAGGCACGCTTTTCTGCAGAGTACACAGCTATGAGGAAACGTATGGCTCATCATCCTATATTTGTGTACTAAAAATGATCGTTTTATGTGAAATATCGTTTGTATTGTGATAATGGTTTGCATGTAGTTACTTCCATATCTGTGTTTTGTGGTAGCATAATCTATAACCCTGAAATCGATTTGGTTTGTGTTATATTTAAGTCGATTTGACGGCACTAGCTGTCCGATCCTGCACTGTAAGCTTACTAGACTAGCAGTGGACCGGTTTTACGTTTTCGAGTGTGTGTATACGTGTACATTGTAATTACACATTTGAATCCCTACAATGTTCACCATTTGAAGCACACTTAGTAAAAAGTTTGAACTTTCTGGTGATGTGGTCGACATTAAAAAAGCTTGTTTTGTTTGTGATTGCTGGCCGTTGTAAGTGCAGCGAATTTACGAAAGTCTCGCGCGTGGTGCTAATGTTAATGGTGCAATAGGCACACAATCGCAGCCAGCCGGCCGGCATCTTCACTGTGCATATGTGTGATGTGTTACTATACCGTGTATAGTGGTGATTTATTAAGGATATATCCCCATCAGCAAGATGGAAGAGGGATCGTGGAAGCGAGGGTGAGTACAATAAATTTTTCATGTGATGTTTCCTACACGCACTAGGCTTGTTATATCGAAAAACACTCAACCATTGTAAATTCACTGCATAGGCATGCCTAATTAAGATATGTTATTAAATGCTGCATCTCTTCCCTCTCTCTCTCTCTCTTTCTCTCTCTCTCTTTCTCTCTCTCTCTCTCTCTCTCTCTCTCAAGTGAATGCATGTCTCCATAGAAAAAAAAAACCACGAACACATCACATTTCTGTTATTTTCCCCTAGTCTTGTAAATTGTTGTACTTTGAACTTTGCTTAAATGTCTCGTTTGTTGCTTTGTTTTGTGAAGTCCTTTTAAACTTGACTGTATTTACTCTTTGTTTGATTGTGTGTTTACATTCAGTTTGTTTGTATCACTGTATGTGTCTACTGTGTGTATCATATCGATTGTGTGTGCATGTATTATCTCTCTCTCTCTCTCTTTCTCTCTCTCTCTCTCTCTCTCTCTCTCTCTCTCTCGTTTTTAAAATACATTCAGTTTCAGCAGGAATTTTTGTTAGGCATAAAATACTTATTCACAGCGAGCAAAGTAGTTTCTATGGACAATTGTCATGTATTTCTAAAATGTATAACAAAATCGTAAGAGAGTGCGCCGCGCGGGGAAAGGTATTGCTGTAATTTGGTGAGTAACATTAATTGTTTTTGCATGGTGTTAAGTTCCATTTGTGACTTTTATTCACACGCACTAGATTATCGCAAAACACAATACACATTCTACATGCACTGTATTTGGATATGACGACTGATATGTTATTAAATGTTTAATCTCTCTCTCTCTCTCTCTCTCTCTCTCTCTCTCTCTCTCTCTCTCTCTCTCTCTCTCTCTCTCTCTCTCTCTCTCTCTCTCTCTCTCTCTCTCTCTCTCTCTCTCTCTCTCTCTCTCTCTCTCTCTCTCTCTCTCTCTCTCTCTCTCTCTCTCTCTCTCTCTCTCTCTCTCTCTCTCTCTCTCTCTCTCTCTCTCTCTCTCTCTCTCTCTCTCTCTCTCTCTCTCAAGTGAATGCATGTCTCCATAGAAAAAAAAAAAACCCACGAACACATAACATTTCATTACGTGTTATTTTTCCCTAGTCTTGTAAATTGCTGTACTTTGAACTTTGCTTAAATGTCTCGTTTGTTGCTTTGTTTTGTGAAGTCCTTTTAAACTTGACTGTATTTACTCTTTGTTTGATTGTGTGTTTACATTCAGTTTGTTTGTATCACTGTATGTGTCTACTGTGTGTATCATATCGATTGTGTGTGCATGTATTCTCTCTCTCTCTCTCTCTCTCTCTCTCTCTCTCTCTCTCTCTCTCTCTCTCTCTCTCTCTCTC
The DNA here is from genome assembly GCA_036898135.1 of Oncomelania hupensis. NCBI lineage: Eukaryota > Metazoa > Mollusca > Gastropoda > Littorinimorpha > Pomatiopsidae > Oncomelania > Oncomelania hupensis. The sequence continues at coordinate 25,757,760 of CM072526.1, forward strand.
TCTCTCTTGTTTTTAAAATACATTCAGTTTCAGCAGGAATTTTTGTTAGGCATAAAATACTTGTGCACAGCGAGCAAAAGTAGTTTCTAATAGCGTGCACGCGTGTCTGGCTATATGTACAACACTAGCACTGCAATAGGCTTGGTTACTATAAGCTCTACAGCTTAGAGCTAGCACTAAATGCTTGGGCCAGTAGTCGACGCTACGCCAAGGCCACATACCGTCTCTGACCTGGCTACGGGCGGTTCAGCCAGCGTGCAGGGATCATGGGAGCCTGAACAAGGGCTGTAAATAGCTGCCGTCTGAAAAGACCGCTTATAGACAGGCGTGACCGATTGTTGTTCTGAACCAGTTCCCGATGGCGCAGTTGTGGAGGACTGCACTGGTAGCTTTGTCATACAGGCTTTTGATGACTTCAATAATTTTAGGGCTGATGTTGTACACTTTCATTGTTGCCCATAGAGCTGCATCCAGACTCGGTCAAACGCCTTCTTGAAGTCTATGAACACATGATATATATGTTGTTGGTGCTGTAGGTATTTCTCACAGATTATTCTGAGGTTGAAAATCTGCACAGTGGTACTTCGCCCTGCCCTGAATCCTGCTTGTTCTTCAGCTATGATTTGTTCAGCTTGGGGTTTCAACCTGTTGAGTATTATTTTGAGGAGGACCTTGCTGGGATGGCTGATGAGGCTGATGGTGCAGTAATTTTCACACTCCTGAAGATTACCTTTTTTGGGAAGAGTGATGACAAGCGACTGGGTCCATGGTATAGGCCACTCCCCACTCTGCCAGATCTTGTTACAGATAATGGTGAGGGCATCAATCATCGCTTCTCCTGCTTGTAGCAGTTCCGCGGATATGTTGTCCACTCCCGCTGACTTCCCTTTCTTTAGCGATTGCACTGCTGCCTCAACTTCTTCCCTAAGAATTGGGAGGATTTCTTCTTCTTCTCTGTTCTCGGGACATTCTAGAACTGATGGGTCTCCATTTGGTGTATGGTTGTAAAGTTCAGAGCAGTACTCTGTCCATCTGTCCAAGACTTCTTGTTCTTCTGTAAGGCATATGCCAGACTTGCTTTGGATCATGAAGACTTTGGGCTGTTTGACACTTGTTAGCCGCTTCACAGTCTGGTAGGCCTTCTTGCTGTTGTTCTTGTTCAGACTGTTCTCTATTTCCTGGCATTGATCTTCTATCCAGTTCTCTTTTGCTGTGCGCATGCCTTTTTGGATGTCATTGTTGATTTTTCGGTAGACGTCAGCTCCCTGTGAGGTGTTCTTTTTTATCTCTCTTCGTTTATCACACAGATCCAAACAAAAGTTCAGGTGTGATCCACGGCTTCTTCTTTGGTCGGTGCTTGCCAAGGATCTCAGTGGCGGCATCTGTCACAGCTGAGTTGAAGGTGGTGGTCATGGTATTGACATCTACTTCACCAGCCCCCAAAATGAGCAGTGGTGCAAATTTCCCTCCAAATGTGGCCTGAAATAGTTCTGCCACCTCCAGGTCTTGCAGTTTGTCCAGGTCGAACTTCAGTCTAGTGCACTTTGCTGTATTTACTCTCTTCAAGTGGAGCCGGAAAGACATCATCACGAGATCGTGGTCACTTCCGATGTCTGCTCCTGGAAAAGTGCGTGTCCAGGACACACGCTTTGTGGTCACATGTTGAAATAATTTAATGTCAACGTCATCTGTATAGGTTCCAAACTTTATTAAACTGTCAAAGTGACAAGATTCTTCAATGTTACCTTAGTAATTGTGTTCCATATTAATGGTACTTGCCATTAGTATCTTTTCTAATATTACAATATTATGATATAGTACAGTTAGCTCAAACAGCAGCTTCAGGCACTCATCTAGCACATACAAATAACAGACTTTCTGTTTTTAAGATGATAAGCATGCTACTGAAAAAAAATCCTTTAATTTTTACCATCTTTGTCACTTACCTTGCTAAAGAGCTTGGGAGCAGGTTTGCCAGGGATGAGGGCGGTGGTGATGAGAATATCAATCTCCTTGCACTGCTTGGCGAACAGTGCCATTTCAGCCTCATAGAACTCTTTTGACATCTCCTTGGCATAACCGCCTGTACCTTCTCCAGATTCCTGAAGCAAACGAACAAATACGGGTTAATAGCAGAAATTGTGACTGTGTAAAAAGATAGGACAATAATGCTAATAAATGGTGGCAACATAAAATAAGGTGCCTCTTCCCATCTGACTACACTGCATGGGACTAGAAAGAAATCCAAAATGGGAAAATTTTTCGCTAATTAAAAAAAACAAAGCTGGCATGCCGCTCTGTGGGCAACCATAAAAGTGTACAACATCAGCTCTAAAATTATTGAAGTCATCAAAAGCCTGTATGACAAGGCTACCAGTGCAGTCCGTAACACAACAGCGCCATCGGAAACGGGTTCAGAACAACAATCGGTGTGCGTCAGGGATGCCTACTCTTTCCAACACCTTCCTAGAACGCATCATGTCAGATGCCCTTGCAGATCACGAAGGCACAGTCAGCACAGAGGGAAGAGCAATCTCCAACCTTCGTTTTGCGGATGACACTGATGGATTGGCTGGAGAGGAACAAGAACTTGAACAGCTGGTACAGAGGCTTGACACCACCTCCAGAGCCTATGGAATGGAAATAAGTGCAGAGAAGACCAAAATGATGACCAACAACACCAATGGCATCAACACGGACATCAAAGTCCAAGGCCAATCCCTCAACACAGTGCATAGCTTCAAATATTTAGGAGCCATTGTATCAGACAATGCGTCCTGACAGGAAGTCCTCTCCAGGATCGCACAAACAACTGCTGCCCTGGCGAGGTTGACGCCAATTTGGAAAGACAGGACCATCAGTCTACATTCCCTTGTCATCTCCATCTTCCTATATGCTTGCGAAACATGGTCCCTCACAGCAGATCTACAAAAAAGAATACAAAGCATGGAGATGAGGTGCTACAGAAGACTTCTGGGCATTTCCTATACCCAACACATCAACCCAACACATCACCAAAGACAAAGTCCAAAATACCATCACACAAGCCATTGGACAACACGATGACAGTGGTGAAAAAACAGAAATTCCGATGGTATGGCCATGTCACCAGATCATCAGGAAGACCATCCTGCAAGGCACAGTGCAAGGAGGTAGAAGAAAATGGAGACCAAAAAAGAGGTGGAAAGACAACATTCGAGAATGGACTGGTTTGACACTGAGTGAAACAATCAGATTTGCTGAGGACAAGGAAAGATGGAGTATGCTGGTTAAACGATCATCTGTGGTGCCCCTACAACCTCCGACTTACGGATAGGATAGGAGAAAAAAACAACCGAAGTACATGCATTATAAAGAGAAAAAATTTTAACTGAAAAACCCATGTGCATGGGCATTGTCTGGGAACCTTTTTGCAATAAAAGGCAAATAGTGCACCTCAGTGCTGACTTTCAATGTATGAATGGTTCAGTTTGACCGTAACAAAAAAGAATTAGAACCTTAAAGAATCAGCACAACCTATCCTGTACAACTTTTTGTGCCTACAAAGGGGTGCTGGGGGTTTCTGTATAAATAGTATCCCCACTTTGTGGAAATTTAGTGCTTTAAATTACCACTGTTTCTGTCATTCTCATTTGTTCTTTCTCGTTCCTAATCTGTTCTATCTACTATCTTCTTCGCTAGACCAATCACCAACCTTTTCAAAACTCTCCCAAAACTCCTCATTCATGTACGGGTCAGTTTGGGAATATTGGATGATTTTTGCCAAATGATCATTAGGGCTTTCTATGGTATTATTTTGCAATGTAGACATTTTGTATTGTTTTTTTTTTGTTAATATTTTATAATGATGTTTATATTCTATTTTTTTGTTGTTGTAAATGAGGGTTTGATAAATTAGAGTAAAGTCTCAGCATACCCTGCATGGGATGTCTTATTGTAAAGTGATCGGCTGGTGGAATGCCTTCAGTGTTTAACTGTTACCATTAGGGATGTTTCAGCAGATTTTTTATACTTATCGGGGGTGTCCTCATTCAACCAAGTTTGATTGATTGATTGATTGAGCCAAATCAGGACTGGACAACCCCCGATCCGCATAAAAGATCTGCTGAAACAACCCTAGTGGGAAAATTGAATGCCCTCCACCGGCCAGTCACTTTACAATAAAGACATCCCACGCAGGGGACGGCTGAGGATTTACCCCCAACTACTCGAACCCCTGGTTACAAAAACAAAATAGAATACAAACATCATTATAAATTATCACCAAAACATATACATATAAAATGCCTATATTGCTAAATAATAACATCATAGGAAACCCTAGTGACCACCCAGCAGAAAGCGTCCAACACTCCCAAGCTGATCCAACAGACCTCATACACAAACAAGGAGTCTTGTCCAGGAAGAGTTTTCAAGAAAAAAGGTAGGTCATTGATCTAGCGAAGAAGAAGATAGTATAGCAGAGTGATAGGACAGCAGGAATGGGAAAGAGTAAATGAGGAAGACAGCGACAGTGGGAATTTAAAGCACTAAATTTCCAGAAAGTGGGGATACTATTTATACTGAAACCCCCGGCACCCCAACGGGGGTTTCAACCAAGTTGTAGACATGGGTCGCTATTCAGAAAGACCCGCTTGCAACCCTTTAATAGGTTATTTGTCTCAAGGCATATACCTTGCGGTAATTTTATCTTACCTCAGGGTTGGAGAAAACTGCCGGTAAACTTATCTCGGTATTCAAAAAGGCCTACCTGACGTGGTCCCTACCTCGCGGTTGGCGTTGTTACTTTTCTGATGATGCCCTCTCTCTCCATCCTCTCAATTCCTGACGACTTTATCATGAATGGGGAATGCACTCCACCTTGCTGTGGTCACACAGTAGGATCTGACGTTATCTCTCAGCACCAACTTCACTGTGATGAGTAGGTCTGTGCTACCGTACACAGTTTTGCTGCCTATTTTGTTTAGCCTCTTCACTAGGCCCATTCTCTCGCATCCTGCTCTGCTCAGTAGGTTTCTGCCTGCGTTTTGAGGGATCACAAGGACCTGGAAAATGAAATCTCACCCAATGTACTTAGTACGAGCAGTGAACTCGCCCAGCGTGGTCACTCTTCTTCCTGATGATTTCAAGCTTTTCAACATTGATTGCTGTAACTTTGGTCTGTTTGGCAGTTGCATGAAAGCATCCTCTTTCATCACGGTGACATCGGCACCTGTGTCTATCTTGAACGTTGACTTATGTCCATCACCACACACATCAAGATCAGCTTTTCCATGGTTCACCATTGTTGGCAATCTTTGTCGAAACATTACCAAGACAGTACATGTACTTGTCTGTAACACTATTAAATACCTCCCGGTTTGTTCAGGTCACATCATCTGCTGAAATTATTCTTCTTGTGGCAGTACCTACACTTTTGCCCTTTGGCTGGACATGCCGCTTTGCTGTCATGCGTATCGCCACATCTCGTGCATACACCATTTGTCTTCAGATTTACAAAATACGCTTGCTGCTTGTTAGAGCCACTTTGCTGTGAATTCCTGTTCCCACGATCGTAATCACGACTGCCACCATGACATAGGCTGATCTTTGTTTCGCTAACACTAGCTTCACCACTATCTTGACTTTGCTCTTGCATTTGTTGCCAGATCGTTTCTTGTTGACATGCAACGGTCATTGCCTTGTCAAAGGTCAACTCAGCTGTCAGTTGTAATTTTTCTTTCACTCTGCGATCTCTCAGTCCAATGACCAACCTGTCAGGCACTTGATCTTCTGGATCGTGGTAATCACAGTGCAGGACTAGTGACTGACGTTTTCTCACAAATTCCTCAACTTTCACATTCTTCTTGGACAGTGCTGTTGAAAATAGATCTGTCATGAATAAGATTTCGTTTGGGCAGGAAATATTCTGTGAACTTTTTCACAATCTGATCGAAATTTTCAGTCAATTCCCAATTTTCATCATCAAACTTGATTTTAAGAATTTTCCAGCTTCCCTAGAACCCATGTGTAACAAACCGGATTTTTAGTTGGACAGTTACTAGTATCGCTTTCAACAGCAGTCACAAAGTGATGATTTCAAATTAAGAAGTTATAATTGTTATTTCTAATGCCTGTACTTGTAGTTTGTATAATTTTGACGTCAGGGTTTTAAGTTTCGTCATGGATGACGAAAACTTTTGATATGTTGTTTTAGTTCGTTGTTGGGAGTGACTGAGTCGTGTGTCTGTTTGTCCTACCGTCAATTGTTTTATTGTAGTTCGCAAAATTGGATAAACAATGTTGGTGGATTTCTACTTCACCATGCCAGAAGGGACAAAAGTGTTTTGACATCGGCAGGGTGTGCGACACTGGTTTCCCAAACTCCACCAATCTATGTACATTGGACACCAAACAGTCGTTCAGCACCCGGACTCAGGACCTGCCGTCCCGAACTCACATGCAATCCTTTTACTTGTGCTCATCCGGGAGCGGAAGCACTATGTGCCGACGGGTTGAGCTGTTCTACTAAACATCCTTTTACTTGTGCTAAAGGTTACTGGCAACTCTTGAAAGAAGGAATCTGTTTGCGCCTAACATTATTAACTGATTTTCTGACCCACGTATGCTGCTTTTGGTTGGCCTGCTCTACAGGAATGTGAAGACATCGTTTCCATTGGTCTTCTGTCCGACTAACAGTTTCGTTTCGACGATGGACGCCTGACCAGTGTGTGGTAGTCAGATACAGATAACATTTCGTTTTGATTATACGGAACTATGACCTTTGAAGTGATACTTGTGTTTTCTGAGGAGTCGTTGTTGTCAGTGTTTGTGTGTGTGTGGAGGGAATGAATATACAAACTAACATTTTATCATTTAGTTTCGTTGGGGATTATATGAGTGCGTGCGCGTTAATGTTTAGAACACCATCTTTGACAATTTGGCGAGCCTCTATAGTGCTATAGCTAATATATATACAAAATATAATATATATATATACAAATATCAAATAGCGAATCTCTCTGGATCTCTCCGTCTTCTCTGTGCAGCTGTGGCCAGCCAAAACTGTTGGAAATCTTCCAATCATTCGGCCAACTCACTCGGCTTGAACAAGAATTTCTCAGGTGGATTGAACTTTGAAATTAGTTCACTTCTGGCACCAAATCAGAATAGGCGGAGGCGTTTGAACTGTTGTAATAACTAACATTATTTTATTAGACTCAAGACAGGCATGTCTGTCACTGCTGACGTTATGTTAGAGTACAACCAAAACAAGGGACGCTACTCTCGTTATTGTTGACAATATCCAGGGTATCGACTAATGGAGTATAGTCCCTTGACACCATGTGAGTCACAACTTCCTTATTGAATCTGCCATAATATCATGAAAATGAGTGCCCAGAAAAGCTAAAAAGGGTGGCATCAGCATCTTGTGATGATCTTGACATGACCTTTACATCGGGGGCTCCGAATGTACGCTACTGTTTGATCAAATCAAACTACAGCAGCAGTTGTATTATGCCCCAAAACTGACCTTGACCTTCACATAACCTCTGATGCTCATGTATGATTAAATAACCTAATGTTAATAATAATAATAATGAATGGTACTTATATCGCGCAAATCTCACATTGTGACTCATACTGTTGATGCATACTATGAGTCAAATATACAGCCAATCCACTCTATAATGACCAATTTGTTTTTAAATGCTTTGTAAGGCCTAAAATGGCCTTGACCTTCAAAATCAACGCAAAAAAGGTATATGAAAGATCATTCTATTCTCTATATACAAATTTGGACTTTTTATCTCTCATTGTTTATGGCCATGGTCACTTCAAAGTACCCATAGAAACTGACTTTGGAAAGCTCCAGTGGCCTTGAGCAAGGTAGACCAAATTTGGGTGGCATGTTTGTCATTAATACCTATCATACATCAAAGAATCATTTCAATATCAAAACCGTAGGGAAAAAGTAACATTTTGTACAAAATTGTCATTTTTGGACTAACAGTTGTTGACTATGATCTTGAATTTGAAGTGAATTAATTCATTCACTGATCAGTTTTGAGGTCACAGATACCATCCTACCAAGTTTGGTAGTGATACATAAAATACATTCTGAGTACTTAGCCATTTTAAAGTTTCCACAGCGGAAGCACAAACAGAAAGATGGATGGACAAAACCTTATTTAAAACTGTAAGTATTTTTGGAGTATTTAGGACTCATTCCGCACAGATTTGCAAAAATCAGGAAAAACATTGTTTTGAAAATTTGTTTTGGGTGGGAGAGTGAATACACAGACTCATATTGCTATGCATGTGAGTCAAAAAGCTGTCATAACAACAGGTAAAACAACAATCAATACCTTGATGTTGACTTCTAAAAACTCGGCACCGAAGGATTCAACCTGCTCTTTGACAGCAGCTCGAGTGTCGAAGGCTCGGACGACAGCACCCATGTTTTTGGCAGTGCCTATGGCCGAGAGACCGGCAACACCACCACCTATGACAAGCACCTTGGCTGGAGGCACCTTGCCAGCAGCTGTGATCTGGCCTGTAAGATAAAACATCTGTTGATATGATAAAAGCAAACTAAACTGTTTTCCTCAAATGGAAAAAATACTGCAATTTATTTGTAGCTTTTGATGTGTTGGTGTTTATTTTTCCTTGTACCTAAAACAGACCTGCCTACCCCCCAAATTTTTTGGAGTAACGACTTGGGACAAAAAGCGTAACATTTTGAGGGAAAATTGTAAAAAGCGTATTCACACCGCGATCGATCTAGCGGTCTTTAAATTCATTATATTTCTACACCAAATAATACTAACAATCTTGCAACATTTGCAATTAATAGTAAATTAAACAGGCAGCAAGACAAGAAAATAGAAAGCAAACAATGAATTTACCACACACAAAAAGTAGATAAACTGTCTGAATTTATTATTATTATTATTATTATTATTATTATTATTATGACTTTCATGTACATAGTACACTAAAATAAAATAAAAAATCATTCATTTCTGAAAGAAAATAAAAAAGAAAAAACTTTTCATAAGGAGGTGTGGAAAAGTAGATAAACTGTCTGAATTTATTATTATGACTTTCATGTACATGAGTCAGAAAAGCATCATTCAGATACAAAAGTAAATAGTAATTTTTTTTTTTAAACCACAAAAATGTTTTTATATTTTTTTACTTCTTCAAAGAATTGTAGTAAGCACTCTTAATGCTGCTCAGTTGGTGATCACTATATTGATGCTTGTCCAGTAAGTGCCCAGGTCTTGACTTCAGCACAAGGAGTGCCTCCACAGTATCCTGCCCCATTGAAGCTCTCTGGGGTGTGGCATTCTTTCTTACTGTTGAAACCACTCTTTCGCATGGTGCAGATGAATGAGGCTTATTATTTGCTCCATTCATGTCTGGATTTTCCATTAATTTATGAAGCGCAAATCGATTGTAAACAACACAAATCGCTCCGGTCAAAGTTCAAACGGAAGTTACCGTAGCTTAGACCCGAACAGGTCACGTGACTGTTCTCGACTAAACACAAGCCTTCGTTTTCAGTTCGAGTCTAGCATCTCCTTATAAGGAAGTTTTCGTACAATGTGTAGTTGTAAGATCGTCCCCTATAAGCTTAATGTGTCCGAAAACGTAAATTTTACTCAAAAGTTTTTGCGTTCGAAAAATTGTAGTAAAATTAGGGAAATCGTAGTAAGGGCTGAAAATCTTAACAAAATACGCCTAAATTGTAACGGTAGGCAGGTCTGCTAAAATGCAAAGCCAGGATTCGATATCAGTCCAAGCATTAATTCCTGAGTGACAAACATAGTTTTATTTCATACTTCATTTTAAAACATCCAATCTCAACTCTTAATAAGATTAATAAATATTTTTTATTATTATGAAGACAAATGTTATTCAAAATTAGAATGCCTTGGTTTGTTTAATAAAAAGAGGACGACATTAAACTCTGAGGAACATTGCGTTGATGACAATACCTGTGAAGAAACGTCCAAAGTTGTTTGCAGCTTCCACAACAGCTTTATAACCCGCAATGTTTGCCATGGAAGACAGAGCGTCAAAGACCTGAGCCCTTGAGATTCGAGGCACACAGTCCATGGCAAAGACTGTCATCTTGCGTTGAGCTAACAGCTCGACTAGGTCTTTGTTCTGAGCTGGGTACAAAAAGCTGATGAGCGTTCCGTTGTCGCGAAACTTGGCCACTTCTTCAAGTTGAGGTTGGCGCACCTTCAGCACAATGTCCGAGTTGAAAATATCCTTTTCACCCTGTTAAAACAAAGGTGGAATAGTACACAATTTGGTTTATTTAGAATGCAATTATTGCACAGGTGTCACAGTAGCACATTTAATATTGCATATTTCATGATGATTGCTTACATTCCTCTGTACCTAAAATGTATGTGCACCGTCAAAAAAATTCAAATATATAAACATTCAGGATAATCCTGAACTGTGTGACATTTTAAATGTACTGTTATATTGTCAATTAAAATCAAATCTGTTTACAATGTTGTTTTTCTCTGCAGGTAACACAGCTATTGTGTATAATCTGAAACAGAAATATAAATGACCATGGTCATGTTCAATAGACCTTGTGTCGTTAGATTACTTCCCCTTGCAGCGTACGTTGGTTTTGGGCCAAAAATGTGGCCTGCTTGTGTAAATTGTATATGTGTGTGCACCTTGTTGCTATTACAGGAGATTGTGTATAGTGTCATATGGGCAAGGGTATGAAGTTGCATCAAGTGCCCAAGTTGTTACCCTGATGTAGTTGGTGGCTTCTCAAACACCACACATAAAATTCCCAGTTTCCAAAACTGTATGAAACGATTAAATAAATGAACAATCTGTCTGTATTGAGTTTTTTTAAATTGATACTTTATTAATTATTTGCAGTTAAAGTGTGAGCGAAGCCATAAGAATTACTGAAAACAGAAAAAGATGAGTACTCTGGTTAAACGATCATCTGGGGATGCCCCAACAACTTTTGAGTTACGGGATAGGATAGGATAAGATAGGATTGTAGCTTGTGTGCGTTCTCGGCCACACACACTATTGAAAGTAAAGCGGTTCAGTTATCACTGTTTGTTGACATGAAAAAGAAAAGATGAAGGGGGCAGGGAGAGAGAGAGGGTTTGGGGAGGGAAGTGACGAGAGAATAAATAGAACTTAAAGGTCAGGAAAGGGTGGGAGAGTGAGAGATAATAAATGAAACTGTATGTATGTTCTGTTTTTCTGAACGTATTTCATTCCCCATAGTGGCATGCATGCACACACAAATAATGTTTAATAATATTAATAAACACACTCTAAATAGCTGACAAATATGTTTGTTAACTATTTAGACTTCTTTTATTTGTAAATAATCATTAAATACATAAATAGATAGAACTAAACACCTACACAAGAGTAACTCAGATGAAGACAAATGTAGTCATACTGATAGTAGTATCAGAAAAATTAATAGTCTAGTTATAGTAGTCATAGTAACCGCAAGAATATATCTGTTAAAAAAAAAAAAATCCATTAAACTATTTCAAACTAAAACCGACTGACACAGCTACAGTTAACATATTTCAAAATAAAATCACATGACATCGACAGAATTATAAAAGAATGCAAGCCATTTCTTCATTTTTTAAATGATCATCAAAATGTACATTCATGCAGTTTTATTACTATTAGTATTATCATTATCATGTTATTTTCTAATAAAGCTTACATTAAAACTGTCTGATTGTAAAACCAGTCCCTTAACCCTTGCAACGTTTTAAATGCATGCAGATTGAGTATCCTTTCCTGTCCCGTAACTCGAAAGTCATTGGGGTACTACAGATTATGGTTTAACCAGCATAATCCATCTTTCTCTGTCCTCAGCAACCCTCTTCTTCTGCCTCCTTCCACCGTGCCTTGTAGGATGGTTTTTGCAAGGCCTGATGCTCTGGTGACGTGACCATACCATCAGAGTTTCCGTTTCTTCACCTCTGTGAGCATGTCATTGTGTTGTCCAAAGGCTTGTGTAATGGTCTGTCGGACTTCATAGTTGGCGATGTGCTGGGTAGAGGAAATGCCCAAAAGTCTTCTGTAGCAACTCATCTCTATGCTTTGTATTCTTCATTGTAGGTCTGCTGTGAGGGTCCATGTTTCGCAAGCATATAGGAAGATCGAGATGACAAAGGGGCGCAGCAGCCTTACCTTGGAATGTAGACTGATAGTCCTGTCTTTCCAAATGGGCTTCAACCTTGTCAGGGCAGCAGTTGTTTGTGCTATCCTGCAGAGGATTTCCTGTCGGGACCCAATGTCTGATACGGCTTCTAAATATTTAAAGCTATGCACTGTGTTGGCCTTGGACTTTGATGTCCGTGTTGATGCCATTGTTGTTGGTCATCATTTTGGTCTTCTCTGCACTTATTTCCATTCTAAAGGCTCTGGGGGTGGTGTCAAACCTTGGTACCAGCTGTTTAAGTTCTTGTTCCTCTCCAGCCAATCCATCAATGTCATCTGCAAAACGGAGGTTGGAGATTGTCCTACCCCCTCTGATGACTGCGCCTTCGTGATGTGCAAGGGCATCTGACATCATGTGCTACAGGAAGATGTTGAAGAGTGTTGGAGAGAACAGGCATCATTGACGCACGCAGATTGTTGTTCTGAACCAGTTTCTGATGGTGCTGTTGTGGAGGACTGCACTGGTAGCCTTGTCATATGGGCTTTTTCGGCTACATTCTCTCCGATGACCTGTCCCTCAACAACCACATCTCCAACGTCTGTCGCTCTGCATACACGGCCATACGCCAAATCAGCTCCTTTCGCCACTATCTTACAGTCCCGGCCACCAAAACCCTAGTCTGCGCTCTCGTCCTTTCTCGTCTTGACTATTGCAACTCTCTCCTTGTTGGCTCCCCGAAACACATCATTGACAAACTACAAAAGGTTCAGAACTCAGCAGCTAGACTAGTATTCCGAGCTAAGAAACGTGATCACATCACACCTCTACTACATTCCCTTCACTGGCTTCCTGTGCAAGCACGCATAGAGTACAAACTCTCTGTTCTCTGTCACAACTTCTTCACAGATTCTTGTCCTTCCTACTTTGCTGATCTTCTGTCTGTCTACTCCCCTTCACGCACTTTAAGATCTTCTGCTGACACTCGCACACTCAAGGTTCCCATCAACCGCACTAAGACATACGGCCAACGTGCATTCGCCTACTCCGCACCTAAGCAGTGGAATTCCCTTCCCTCCCATATCCGCAACATACAATCAACACAAGCATTCAAAAAGGCCCTCAAAACCCACCTCTTCAAACTGCATTATTCAGATTGATTTGTATCCCGCTGCCATTCTCTCATCTCGTCTATGGGGAGTATGTCTGATCCGTAAGTGTATACACGGCTGTAAATATTTATACTGTTTTCCTTCCTGGGCCTAACCGGGCATATAAATAGCTGTAAATAGGTTTTTGCTATTCTATTTTCTGTCTTTTTTGTCATTTGTGTACATAGTTGTAAATAGTATATCTTTGTCTTTTTTGTAATTTATGTACATAATTGTAAATAGTCTGTACCTTTACTGTCCCGTCTTTTGGTGTATTGTACTTGTAGCAAAAGTAATGTTTCATCGAGTGCATGTATTTATATGTTATGACTATGTAAAGCGTGGTGAGTCTGGTCATAGGCTGGAGTACCCGCTATATAAAAATCCGTTATTATTATTATTACTTTTGATGACTTCAATAATGTTAGGGCTGATGTTGTACACACTCATGGTTGCCCACAGAGCTGCATGACACTCGGTCAAATGCTTTTTTGAAGTCTACCAAAACATAATATAGATGATAATGGTGCTGTAGGTATATCACAGATTATTCTGAGGTTGAATATTTGCTCAGTGGTACTTCGCCCTGCCCTGAATCCTGCTTGTTCTTCAGCTATGATTTGTTCAGCTTGGGGTTTCAACCTATATAAATATAAGAAGCTCAAAAAGTCATACAATGTAAAAGACTGCAAAACTACGAATATAGACTGACCATAATAATGGCACCGGCAGTTTCATAGTCTTTGTTGGTGAACTTGGCTTCATCTCCTGCGCCTGCCTCAACCTGCACCTTAAACCCTTTCTTCACTAGAGTCTGAAAATGGGAATAAAACATTGGCAATACAAAATGTAATATTTGTATTGTAATAACCACAATTAATTGTTGTATCTTCAAAACCACATCTGACATCACACCTTTCTCATGATCATTGTCACATCATGATAATCATCAACATCAATGCAAAATCATATCATTGTCATCAACATTGATTTTATAAGATGACAAAGTATGTACTGGCAGCCTCAGACCACAACATACGACAAGCACGAAATTTGCAACAAATTAGCCATTTTCATTCACTGCTTTCTTTAACTGATGTGATGTTTACAAAAATAAAGAAGAATGTTCTGCCTTTACAATGCTGTGTTTGTTTTGAATGTATGACGAGTGCGTGATTTATTACGATTTTTTAATAAGTGGAGGAGTACGTCCTCGTGATTGTGTCTTAAACATTTTTGCCGAAATTGGATTATCAGGTCACCCAATCAATTGCATTGAGGGAAATCACCATATGCGCTATACAATAATAAATACACCAGAAATGTAGCTGATTGTCTTAGTTTTTCGCTGCTATAAATATATTCTGGTTTTGTTAGAAAAATGTGTTAAAAATACGTTTTAAAACTTTAAAATCACATTTTCTATTACTTTTTCTGAAGGGAGACTCCAATCACTATGTTGTTAAGAAAGGTCTGTTTCCCCCTCTTTCCATTGATCCACAAATATAACCGGTGACACCAAATGAAAATCCCGCAGGGTGATGAAAGATGACCACCTGTTCATTCTAGTAGCCGTTCTAGAAGACTGGCAGACAGTAAACAAGAAACTTCAGGCCAAGTGTCAGTTCTTTAAACAGCTTGAACTTTGTGTGTTTTAGCACAGTGGCTGCAGTACATACATAGATATACTGTTTACTGGTGCAATTGGAGAATGCCCATCTTAGGTAAAGAGGGTGGGGTGTGGGATTAGGGGGAGGGGGTGGGAGTTATTTACACAATTATAATTAATTATGTTAACCTGCATGTAAATAAAAAAACAGCTAAGAAAAACCAGAATAGTGTACTTTGAATTATTAAGATAATATAAAAAATTGAAAAAGTTATTGTTGTTTTAATGTTTTCTGTATTTGCCACCCTAGTTTTTTCATTTTTTGCCCAAGTTTAAAGGGCAGTTTCTTCCAGATCACTGATCACAATGGTCTGGGGAAAAAAATAGGCCAGTTCTCTGTATCACTGAGAATGACTGATGTAAAATTGAAGCTCCGGTGTTGTTTATTTGACATTTGTCAGCATGTCAAAGTAGGCCGTTTAGTAAAACAGCCAAAATTGGGCCAAAAAAATGTCCTAATATCTGCCCATGGATTTCTCAATATCTCAGCTTCTATTGCGTTTGGTATGTCTTCTGCTTTCTGTTTCTGCACATTTCATAAGTTTATGTGTAATTTTTAATTTTGACCTGCCAGTACATACTTAACATCTTGGCGAATTAAATATGACAACACACTGCCCAATTGGCAATATAATTAAAATGCATCTTTACTCACACAAACACAATCAGACATTCATTCAGGCACACAAAAACTATACACACTGATGGTCTGATTATATCCAACCCTCCACACTCAGTTATTTACCTGTGTAGCAGCAGGGCTGAGGGCAACCCTTCTCTCATTGGGAAGATTTCTTTGGGCACGCCAATGGACAGCTTTGTGTATGGAACACCCTTTGGAGGAGGGAGTTCCTTCTTTTGACTGAAACCCCATCCCGAGGTTTTGAGGCCGCGGCTACAGCGAAGGCTCAGCTTGCTGATATGTGAGCCTAAGCTGTCTGCAAGCAAGGCAGCTGTCTGAATCTTCAGCATCTTGGTGATTCCTAAGCAAAAATAAATAAATGTTTAAAAATTAAATAGATTGAAACTGGTTACACTCTAAAATGCCCCATGTCAAAGTAGCCCTAGAAACACCTATGTTGGTGGAAATAATATATTTGTGCATGTGCAGGTATACTCATACTTTAGATTAGATTGTTGATCCAGCCTCTTTGTCACCCAGTTTTGTACACTCTGTTGCGGTAGAGGACATACAATCGTATGAAAATTGTCTGGTCCTGTTCTCTCTTAAACTGGCAATGCCCAAAACTCCTAAAATAGAAATCAAATGCAGAAGTATTAAGAACACTGATGCTGAGGCCTTTCGTTCTGATCTCAGAGAATTAACTTTGGTGCAAACACCACCAGCTGATGTGTCAGAATGTGTAGAACTGTACAATGACATTCTTACTTCGCTCCTGGACAAGTATGCTCCCCAAACTGTCAAGCGTATCCCAGCATATTTTAAAACTTCACAGTATACTACTTCAGTTTGTGATGCCAATAGGGCCTGTTGTCATGCCTAGAGTCAGTTTCATAAAACAGGTCTTGAAGTTCATAAGTATCTGTTCCGTAAGGCACAAAACCACTGTTTGCAAGTGGTTCAGCAGGCTAAGAGAAAAAAGGTTCAGGTTGATCTGGACTAAGCTCTGGTTGTTCCCCTCCAAAAAAAATTCCCATTGTGAACAGACTTATGGGCAAGGATGTTGCTGTTCCTATTCTTCCTGACATGAGCAGCGAAACTAGCTTTTATTTTGTCTCCATACTTCAGTGAAAAGATTATTCCAATCAGAGATCAGCTATCTCAGGAGAGAAACACTACAGAGGTGAATAGTGTTCAGAAGAACTATTCTGTGGCCTTTGAAGGTGATAAGAAATGTACTTTAACTCCCGTTAATGGTAAGACATACGGAAGGTTATTGCCAAGTCCAAATATACCTTTTGCAATGTAGACCCCATTCCGAACAAGCTTGTTTGAAAATATGGATATTTTTCTGCCAGTTTTGCTTCATATTGTAAACTCCAGCCTTGCTTTGGGAATTGTTCATGTTGCTTTGAAAAGTGCTGTGATTCATCTCTTGCTGAAGAAGCCCAATTTGGATCCTTCAGTAGAAAAAAACTTGGCCTGGATCAAACCTACCGTATCTGTCAAAACTTATTGAGAAGATGGTTCATAATCAACATGTAGATCATGTCTCCTTCCATCAGTTGCAGAACAAATTCCAGTCGGCCTACAGATCTGGACATTCTATGGCAACAGCTGTATTAATAGTTTTCAAAGATATCCTACATGCAGCTGATGATGGCAACCTCTCCCTTCCGGTGATGCTTGATCTTAGTGCCGCTTCGATACTATTGATAATGTGATGTTGCTACAGAGACTTTATGAAGAGTTTGGAAATAGTCGGATGTGTTCACAAGAAGTTCACCTCACACTTCTAGATCATTTCCAGCATGGTATTGTTAGTGTGGGTTATGTGGTATCGTAGGTTGCTTGCTCTGCAAGTGGAGGTACACAGAGATCTGTGCTGGGCCAGGTTCTTTCTCTCTCTACACATCCCAGATTGGGCGAATTATTGATGGTCTTTGTAAGACCTGATGCTCTGGTGACGTGACCATACCATCGGAGAAAGAAAAAGAGGTGGGAGGTCAACTTTTGAGAATGGACTGGCTTGACATGAGTGAAGTCATGAGGGTTGCTGAGAACAGAGAAAGATGGCGTACGCTGGTTAAACGATAATCTGTTGTGCCCCAACGACCTTCGAGTTACGGATTGATTAGGATAGGACGCCTTTTTTAAACAACTCACTGATGACTCTGGGTTGTATGACTACAAGACATTTCACCCAGACGATGGTTGTATCAGCCACAGTCCAGAGTATTGAATGCTGTTATAAGGGGATAAGTCTTGGATGACGTCTAACATTCTTAAAATGAATGAAGAAAAGACTGAGGCCATATTATGTGGACCATCAAACAAAAGAGGAGTGGCAGCATCAATGCTGGAGATTCGGTCATTCCGTTCTCAAATATCATACAGGATTTAGGCATCAAGATCGATGCAGACCTTTCAATGGAATACCATGTTTGTGCAAATGTGAGAGGTTGCTATTTTTGTCTTTACTCCCTTGACAAGCTCCGACCATTTCTCCGCACCAAAGCTGCAGTCGCCCTTGTCATATCCAGAGTGGACTATGGCAATAGTTGTATATCGAACTTTCAGACCATCAGCTCATCCGTCTCCAACGTGTTCTGAACTTGGCTGCCAAAATGGTCATTTCATCTAAGAAAAGTGAGCATATCACCAGGCTGGATAATAAGCCCAAGAGAAAAACACTGAAATATGGCCAAGGTCCAGGGGCCACCAAGCCCAAGGTCTGGGTGTGGTGCAGGGGCAACGCCATGTTCAGGGGATCTGAGGGGCGAGACATTGAAAGAAAATCCTATTTAAAGGCAAATTTGTACCCTCATGGCACGCAAGTGTTAAATTTGTGACCACTTTCTTGGAAGTAAAAACAAAGAATATAGTATGAAATTAGAGGGGTAAAACAAATAATAAAATCATGAAAAACCATACCTGATGTGGTGAGGCCTACTGAACATGGTTTTCTTTTCTTTTTTAATTCATCAAGGTACTCTGTTTAACTTGAAAACTTGGTTTTCAGGGTGGTTTTCAGATGACAGTTTCTAAGCTGCATGAAGGTTGGATGTTCTTTTCACTAGCTCTGTTTAACAGTCATACACTGCCACTAACACTTTCAGCACGCCTTGCTCTCTTGAATACATTTCTTGCAGTCTTTTTCTGTAAGTGCTTTTATCTTTTTTCCTCTCAAAAATACATCCACTCTGAAATCAGATCAAGAAGGAACAGGAAGTCGCATACAAACTCACACGTGTCCGGTGCAGGGGAAGTCATGCCTACATGGTGCACTCCTACATGGTTTGGACATCACTCAATGACACAAAAGAACACAATCACACACAAATACAGTCAGCAGCAAATTCCGATTTTTCTTTCAAATGAATTTTTTCCCCCCACTAAACCTTGCTAGAAAAACACTGATATCAGCGAATCCGCTGAGAGTTCTCCAGCCTGATCACACCGGTCCTTAAACAGCTGCACTGGCTCCTAGTGAAGCAGAGGATATACTTCAAAGTGCCATCTTTGTGCTTTAAGTGTGTAAAGATCATGAGCACCCTTGCTTACCTTCAAGAGATAGTTCCCCTCCACAATCCACCCAGACAACTACGGTCCTCAGCTAAGTCAAAACTGAGAACTCCATCATTGGACTGGCACAAAAAAGAAGCGGCCTGGCTTACGTGCTTTCTCGCATTGCGGTCCTTAGCTATGGGACTTCTTGTCATAAAATCTGAGGGATGCGGATGGCCTAGAAGTCTTCAAGAGGCATTTGAAGGCACATCTTTGATTGCTTATCATGTTCTCTCTTCCCTTCCCCTCCCTTACATGCCTCCTGTTGTGCAACAAATCCCCCAAAACCCTTACTACTTCCCCCATCCCTCCCCTGTGCACCTGGAGCATGCTGCTAGCATGGACGATTCTGACCTTATAACTTAAGTGGACATCATTATCACCATGATGGAAAGAAAATGGTTGTTCACTTAAATTCATAAAATTATGAGTAACTTGGTTTTTGAAATCAATGAATTAATTATTAATCAACGATTAAAGCAATGAAGATTTCCTACTAACACAACTTTCAGTTAATTATGATTATATAGGCTACAAGAGGTGGAATCTTGGATGAAATGGGTAGAGGGCAAAAGAGACACCACATTAGTCTGACCAGCAATAAGTGATGACATCATTACCATATATCGATGAATGGAAGGGTTGGAGTGGAGCATTTACCTACACGCGGCTGTTTTAAAGGGGATTGTTTCTAAATGGTAAAGAACCAAGAGGAATGGATTACGTTCTAGTACTACAGTACAGATAGGCCTAGTGCACGCCAACAGGTCCGTAAAAAAATGCTCTCGAAAAAAGTTATATTTGGTGACAACCTGCATAAATGATGCTTGCGTTTGTTGTGAAATTTAATGAATGCAGCAAACAAAAGTTTATTCACCAAACACTGAAACAGTGACTGGCTTCAGTCTCCCAACCTTGTGTGATCTTGAGAAAGGACACCGATAACAAAATCAAAACCGTGTATGTCACTATTTGAGGGTACCGATATTTCCAAGACTCTACAAAAAATGCATGTAGTGACACGCATCAACTGGCATTGAAATAATAAAACAAACTTTAATTAACCAATAAAGACTTACAGAATCCCTCAATGCAGCATGTGGAAGTTTTGGATCACCGTTTCTTTCCCCCCATACGCGTGGTGAATCAACCGGTATGTATGGCCTCCACCTTTAGCAACAAGCCAATAAAATTCCCACACACGTGTCACATGGCAGCGGTCAGGACTAGTCGAAATTTAATGTAGGGGGGGTTGACCTACTTTATGCATTAAATATAAAGAAAATACAGAAAATTTTCCATTTCATTTGAGCATTTCTTGTAATTTTATTGTACAAAATATTGTTAGAGAAATTATTTGTACTTTCAAATTTGTTTTGTGAAGTTTGTAAACTTCAACAAATGACAAAATGTCTTTCACCCCTATGACCAAACTCGCACTAAGTATTCTTCTCGTTCTTCCTTCGTGTGCAGGTGCCCGCTTCGGCTGCTACAAGAAACAATGGCAGGAACAGTTTCAACCATTTCGAAGTTCGTTTGCCGGTTTGGCAACAACATTCAGAATTTCCTGGCGCCATCTGCCATCAATGCATCCCAGCAGAGAAACTGTAAGTTGCCATATCTTAATTTTTTTTTTTTGGTGTTGTGCAATTGACGTGTTTAACTTTTTTTTATAATGGCCTTGTGTGAAGGTCAATGTATAAATTTGTAAAGTTGCAGTTTATGTACTAGCTGTTCGTTTTCTTTTTGTGACAGTTGATAAAATTATAATCTTATTCTTTTTCGTTGATTCGGCAGTCAGAATATACGCTCTGTGCAATGTTCACTGGATTAGTTAGTAAATTAGTAACCAATTTGTTCTGCATGTCGACGTCGTAGCTAGTTCCACGCTTGACCATACTTCACGCTTGACCATACTAAGTTTTAAAAAAAAGTAAAAAAAAAAGTGGCATGTTTGTTTTTTTTGTGCGTGTAGTTTAAAGGGTGAATGAAAATGTTACTTGCCAATAATGCATATATACTATAATAATACTGGATGCTATATGCGCCTTAGTCCTAAATCAGACTTAAAAATGCATACATGTATGTATGTTACACTGTTACATTCACAACAAACGCACGTTCATCACTCAAACAAGTGGTGCAACAGTAAAGGCACTATTAGAAGATGGCAAGGAAATAGAATTTTATTTTTGAAATTTTACTACATCTAAATTCCAATGTATTGAAGTGAGGGATGAAGCCTCATTACACATGTTAATATTGTTATCAAAGAAAACCCAAGGTGACCTGAAAAGTCTACTAAGTCACAAGTATGTCCCCTGCGGGAATTGAATCCGCATAGGAAATCTGCTACTAATCAATTTCACCACCAAGCCATTCCATGGTCAGTAATTTCAATTTAATCCGAGAAATTCATTATTCTAAAATGCTTCAAGGACTGCTTTGTTTTTCCAGTTACTAATACTAGATACGCATACTGATGTGTGGCAGTATGGTACCACGTAATACTTCTTGTACTCTGCTCGGTCAGCTGGATGCAGCTGGATGATAACTAGTTTTAACAGTGTGTATCAGTTTATATTATAAGCATTGGTGATACATGCCATGTCACTGATGTCTAGTGACCGTTACTAGTGTGTTAATGAGATTGAAAATTTGATAACTGGATATGAAAAATGGTGCTGGGTGGAGGTACTATAATTTATCAGGGCTGGGTGAGATGGTATCAACTGATTTTGTTTTTATCAATATGCAATGTTCTGCAGCTAGAAATCTTGTCTTGAACATGTCTGTAGTTCAGTTAAGACTAAGAGCTATTAGAATAATTATGAATGAATGAATTATGGAATCTTTGAATAAATTAACTTAGAATTTAATAAGGAAAGTAGCATAAAAGAATATCTGTAAACTGTATAGCATAAAATGTACTAATTTACTAACTAATTCTTGGTTTCAGTACCCATTGCATTTTACCTTTAGGGCTTTAGCAGCAATGTTACCAATAGCTCAAGGGTATAATGATAAAGCTTATCTGTTTTTGACTGCATGCTAGCTAGCTTGAGTCAGATTGTAATATAGAACCTATTGTTTGAGAATTTTAACTTGGTCACACTGAAATCTTAACTTCACAAATAATTGAAATGGTAAATATACTTTATAAGTCAGATTGTCATACTATAGCTATGATGGATCAACATGATCTAGCATTAGTACTACAGTCAATAACTAGTGTGATAAGTAGTCTGTACACTTTTAGGCTGAATTGAATACAATAGGCAGATGGAGTGGGTAGTATGTAAACATTCTGATATTTTATTTATGATAATCATTGACTTCTGGCTTGAGTATTTTAAATTGTAATATTAATACCTTAATTCTTATCAAACATGCAAGGTGAGATTTACTACAACTGATAACCAAATAATATTCTTGGTATCTGTAGTAATGCACCGTGTCATTACCCTTGTAGTAAGTTCATGATAGTGGAATTTGAAAAATCAAAAAGTCAGACAGATAATGTGGTAAAAATGAATGAATATTTAGACCTTGAAAGAACCTTGATCCAAGGATATGATAGGCAAGTCCACTATATTAAGCAAGATGTAGTCCAGTCTATTCCACTATAGAATTAGATTGTCACTGACTAGAGTTACTATATGCCTTTTCTACACTTGTGTATACCTCTTTCCTTCACATTTTCTCTTAGTCTTACTGAAGAGCACACATGGGGTTTTTTCCTGACTGAACGATGCTGTTACATCCAAATTTTTGTTGTTCTCTCTTTATCAATCTCACCAGAAGACACAGTTTTCAAAGAACTGTTTCAACCTTCATAAAGTCTTTGGATATGCCTTTAGAGTTGCTGATTGGAGATGTGAACTTGAGTGTGTGTTTTTTTTTTTTAAGTATAATATTAATAATCAGCAGCTTACCCAACTTAAACAACCATGTAAAACATGCTCAACTAGTAGTAGCACCCTTACCTTTTACAATCTTTTTCTCGTGACACTTAGTCCGTTATGGTCGTTATTTAGTGGCAATCTTTGTATGATGCTCATTTCAGTAGGATGTGGGGGTATTCTTAACACCTGCTCAGGCTGCGATTGTGTTGAAGTAATTTGTGAACAGCTGTTTCCATATTCAGATTGAATATTTGCTGTTAATCTGTCAGCATCACTATATCATGCTTATTCCGACAGTGGGTCATCCTTATTATACAAGTATTGGTATTTTATCAATCTCATTCACACAGCGCTTTTTCTTCACAACTTTGAGAAATACTAATTGCTCACATCCCCTGTTGTTGTAAATCCATTCATCTTTCACCACACCTATTTGTTGCTGTGATTGATCCCACCTTCCTATTGAAGAGAAGGTTGAGAGGGAGGGGGGGGGGAGGGGGTTGGTAGGGGAAAGAATGCAACCAAAAAAAAGCATTGAGAGGAGGGATGGGGGTTAAGGAAAAGTGTTATTATATATTATGTGTGACCAATCAGATAAATTGTATTATTTATAATGTGAACATTGTGTGTGGTGTGCTTTAGTACCAAACAAAGCCCACAAACCTAGCCCTTGGTAGATAATGTGCCATTAAAGTCAATCCTGCACACGCTTGTACAAGCAGTTAAGCTAATTAAACAATATCTCTACCTGGCTCCTAGCACTGCAAGTACAAAAGCATTGTAGCTACGGTTAGACTTGGCAATCACTCAGATTGCTGCATTGCTATCCAGAAACCATGCTACTATAACTTTCTAGCCACCCAGAACTTCCTACTGCACCCTTTTTGCCTTGTAACCCTTTAGAGATCAGAGCAAGTTTGGTGTAGGTAGGCAAGTAGACCTTTTGGCAAGGTCAGGATAAATAAATTCTCTAGCACAGTAGCACAAGCAGTCAAGAGAGGTAAATATGCACACATTACTCACAATTTGAAACGTATTCACATTAGTGCAACAATAAATGCATTATCTGTGAGAGCTGTACAACTTCAGAGATCAGGGAACAGAAAGGACACTTATGAGTAAGGAATGAGATATGCGGTCCGTTATCGTGAGCGCTTAGACGCGTGTTATAACACGAGACGCACGGGGAAGGTGGTTCAGGAGAAGCAACTCTATGACTGTTTTATTTTTGTCAGCTTCCGTTAGAGAGGCACTCACCTAGCAACGCCATAAACATTGCACTTTTGATTCATGGTTACAAGTATGTTTATTAATAATAAATTTAGAGATAACATTTTAATTTTTGTTCATTATTTTCCACAAAGTCTACATTACTGTTCTGTTTTCTTTCACCAACACATTCATAACAATACTTCAACTTTTTTTTATCTTTCCAACTTTCACACTATTTTTTTTTTCTTTCGAATCACGTCTTGGTCACCAACTGTAACGAAGCAGCAGTCGTTAAAAATCTATATAAGTAACAAAGAAACTGGAGTGATAAACAAAAGAAGACTTTTTGTTTTTGATGGAATACTTCATTCACACTCATTTATTCCTTACGAAGACGACATGACACAACAATAAGTAATCATAATGATGTAGAATTTTGTAGAGTTTGTATGAATGTCAGATGATCCTGTCTTAGTGGCACAGTCAATGCATGATGAAGATGGCAGTCCTATGGCACGATGATGATGAACAGCTCCCCAATGTCGATGAATAGATAACAGCATGATTTTCCCTTGATTTACATCCAACATAAAAACCCTAAAACAGACAATGTGAACAAAATCCTTAACGTTATGTCATAATATTATTTCTATCTTAAATCTGTTCGTAATGAACATTCGCCGCTCTTCTTAGGGCAAAACAACAGTCATTTTCTCCATTTTATGACCTTGAGTCCCTATTCTAAATACTAAAGAGTTGAACAAACTTTTATGTAAGTCAATTCCTTACATCCACCAACCAAGAAATGTAGAGTCTTGTATCACGCATACTGAGACCAACACTCCTTAGGTGTTTGACATCAAAGGCACGGTTTTGAGAAAAAAGTAGTTTCCATGGCACAAGTTTAGATTCAGTATTTCTTTAGGGGCTTTCTGTTCAGCGTCCTTGTATTCTGGTCTATTGAAAATAAAAAGATTTTGATTGCTATCTGTATTGAAGAGATAAGCGGCTCAAAATAAGATAAGGAAATTATATTTACTTTTTAAATATTCATGGGATTGCCATTGTTAGTATTTTTGGAGATTCCTAAGCCTATTTTCACTGTGATAATCAGGAGGATTGCATAAAAGCAATTTGTAACTATGTTTCAGGGAAAATCGGCTAAAAAAAAAAATTTCTTTAAAGAAAGGAGGCAGACACTTTATTTATGTTCAGATTGTACTATAACTATTGTAGAAATTGTTAAATCATATGTGGCATTTTGTGTGCTTACAGATGCTGGGGGCAGCGCATCAAGGTTGCCAACCCTGTTGTGGAGCTGGATGGTGATGAGATGACCAGAATCATCTGGGAGAAGATAAAGGAGAGGGTAGGTTGTGATCTTTGCCAGGTTAACATGACTTTGTAGAACAAAAATTGTGACATTAACCAGACGTGCCTACCGTTACGATACAGCCATATTTATTAATCGATTAAAATAAACAGAATGTTCCAGAAATACAGATTCTGTTCGCCTGTTCTGGTCAGTAAATTCCCCTCCAAAAAAGTCAATAACATTTTACTCCCAGTTTGCTGAGGAGTGGGTTCTCACATCTGTTGTTGTTAATCTTAGTTAATGCGTATGCACGTTGTAATTTCACAATGGAACATGGACCCTCACAGCAGATCTACAACGAAGAATACAAAGCATGGAGATGAGGTGCTACAGAAGACTTCTGGGCATTTCCTATACCCAGCACATCACCAACGACGAAGTCCGATAGACCATCATACAAGCCATTGGACAACACGATGACCTGCTCACAGTGGTAAAAAAACGGAATCTCTGATGGTATGGCCACATCACCAGATCATCAGGTCTTGCAAAGACCATCCTGCAAGGCACAGTGCAAGGAGGTAGAAGAAGAGGGAGACAGAAAAAGAAGTGGAAGGACAACATTCGAGAATGGACTGGTTTGACACTGAGCGAAACCATCAGGGTTGCTGAGGACAGGGAAAGATGGAGTATGCTGGTTAAACGATCATCTTTGGTGCCCCTAAGACCTCCAAATTACGGGATAGGATAGGTTAGGATAGGAATTTCACAATGGATGTGCATGTGCAAAGCGATTTCTCCAAACTTCCAGAGTAGGCCTACTAGAATCGAAGCTGGCAGGCACCAAATGGCATGTGTCTGTGGAAGAAGAGGACCGCTGCAGAGAATGAACAATCGTAGGATTCAGAAGTTTAAACAGGACTACAGAAAACTGGCCATGTCTTGTGGTGGGCTACAAAGATGAGGATTGATGATGATGATATTGACTCATAGAGCACTGATTTTCCATAATGACATGCTCAATGCGCTTGCAGAGAAAAGAAAACAGAACAGCCACCAGATGATTCAAAATAATAAATGATAAATTATGAACGAAATATTAAAAGTTTCACAGAGGGTAGAGTTCATTTCTTCTTGTTGTTGTATCAAGTTTTATTTATCAGATTAACATAAGTTATACCGAGTTCATTGCTGGGCTGAGGGTGGGGGAGGGGGGTGTCTTCAGGGCTATCTTGAAGGCCTCCCCAGAATTATTTCTCTTCAAAGAGAGTCAGGGGTCCCAATTACCCGCGGTTTCGCGGATTTCCGCGAAAATCTGAATTTCATTTCCGCGAAAATTACCTGCGATCCGCGAAAAAAGATCTGAGAGAAAAATTAAAATATGGAGAGGAAAATTAAAATAATGTAGCCAAAGTCTCATAGCAGACGACCAAAGTTGGTGAAACGCGGTAGGAAGTTGCCGGTGCGCGCGCCTCCTCATGGGTTTTCGCCATTTTGCTCACAGTTCCAACATGTCGCGTGCAGACATTGTGGAGAAGAACTCTAGCAGAGTGAAAGATATTGACAAAGACTGCGAAAATAAATGGAACTGGAACTGGTTTGATCGAACTTTTGAAACCGTTCGTTTCTCTACATGGTGCGCGAAGCTGGAGGAACCTGGCAAAGCGTATTGCACGCTTTGGCAATGGGAGACATCATTGATGAGAAGTGTGCAAGTCTGAAGGTGGAGACATACAGCAGCATACAGACTGTGAAATACTTAATGCAGTCATGCAACAAAACAGCTGTTGCATATTTCAGGAGGGAGGACATCAGTACCAGCCCAGTGGACAAGGATCTCTGCAGGAACATGATGAGCTCTTGGAGGACTTACAATGCCTATCTTGCCTCCCAGAAAGAAGCCATTGCAACTATTGCAGACACACTGAAAGCTCCTGCCCCAGCTGCTGCTGCAAGCAAAAGGAAATACTGCCGCATGATGGATTTTGTCAATAAGAAAGCCCGGCTTGACTATGCAGCATCCCTGACAAAAGACAAGTGTTAGGGAGACATTTTGAGCTTGAAGAGCTCTGTAACAGACTGTCACATCAGCCAGGATGTGTAGGTGTTTTTACTGTGTCAGTGTGCCTTCGGAATCAGAATGTGACTTCTCTGGATCCATATGTTAGCATTTTAACAAGCCAGTAAACATTTTGTAAACTGGCTGATCGTACTGATAGACAGACCATCACCGACACCTTTTGGCCAGGCTGTCAATGTAACACTCAACGTGCACAAATTCGGTGATTGGATTTTTTCAGGGATTTTTCTTAATTTGTATTGGGACCCCTGGAGAGTGGAAGGTTGTTCCAGAGGAATGAAGCAGCATTTGAGAAGGCACAATACCCCAATGTCTTTTTGTTGATATTGCCTGTTTTGACACTAGGTAATGTAGATGATGCTGTCTCAAAAGGTCAACCTAGAAATGTGACATTGCAGCAAAAAATTGAAAAGTGACTGAGACTTGCAGTTTTGATGTTAATGTGTGGTCTTAAGCTTAAATTTCATAAAAATAACATTTTAAACAAAAGGTCTTTTCTGTTTACAGAGATATGCTTGGTAATAGGGGTGAAGGTGGCATGTGTCGCGTGTGACAGTGGACAAAAGAAAATTTTTAATAAATTAAAGAAAATAACAGCTAAGCAATTTCCAAACATAGCCCAAGTAAGCATGTTACTATTGAAGAAAAAGTATTAATTTACTTTTAGTATAAAGCATTTACCAATACAACATTTTGAAATGATAACTTTGTCCTGTCACACGCGACCAAACCATGAAGTTTATTTTTTCAAGAAAACAATCAAAACAACTTTAATAAATACCATCCATAGTTTATTTGCCAGTTTACATCTCAAGAAATAAGATATTTTACTATAAATTACTAAGTTCTATTTTAATAAGCATGTACCATCCCTATATTTATATATTTTGTCTTTGTCACAACCGACACGTCACAACCAATGGACACTGAAATCATGAATTTACTTGTAAAAAGATGGTCATGGAAGAAAAAAGTAATTGCAGCATAAAAAAGTAAACAAAAAAGGACAATGCTTTTTAAGAAAATGTATAAATTTATTTCAAGTACATCATTATCAGTATAAAAGGGTAAAGTGAAAATGTTGTCCTGTCGCACGCGACCAAACCATGAAGTATATTTTTTCAAGAAAACAATCAAAACAACTTTAATAAATACCATCCATAGTTTATTTGCCAGTTTACATCTCAAGAAATAAGATATTTTACTATAAATGAATAAAATCTATTTTAATAAGCATTTACCATCCATATACTCTTTTTTTTGTCTAAAGTCGGTTGTGACAACTTTGTCTTTAGTAAAGACAAAGTTGTCACAACCGACATGTCACATCCAATGAACACTGAAATCATGATTACATAGTAGAATTTTAAAAAAGTAAATTGAGTAGAACACAAAAAAAGGTGAATGGCATATTTACTCATTTGCATATAGCACAAGAAAGATTTAAATAAACTCTGCAAAACAAAGCAGTCAAGGAATCACTTCGTCTTTTATCACTAAAAGTAAAAAATGAAAGCAAATTTAAAAGCACGTGTTTTCATCAGTGCATCAAGTGCGAAAAATGAAAAATAGCATCTGTAATTTAATTTTTAACATAGAATAAACCAGTTTATGTTAAGATAAAAATATTTTCTTACAATATTGATAGACTCTTTGATTGGTCGTAACATGTGGTCGGTCGTGACAAGGAAAAAACAAAATCGATAGAGAAACACCAACCTGGTCTTTTCAAAGCATCCATCTTGGAATGAAAACTTTGGATCGGAAATCTCAAGAGACTTTCGCTGTAACTATTTCCGTGTGAAAAGGTACTAATGGTCATCAATTTGTTAAATTTTCGGATTGGAAATGATGGTTACCGAAAGACAAAGGAATTACTTACGTTCAATTTACGATAAATTTACTATGAAAGAATTATTATTTTCCTACAAAAAAACATAAATTAGTGAGGATAAGTAATGTTTAATCTGTCAATGATTTTTTTTTCTTATTTAATCAGCATGGATGTTTAGCTATCTAAGAAGAAAGGCAAGCAACGTTGAGACAAAGTACGTCACGACCGATCACGTCATTTTTACAAACCCCCTAAAGATAAATAAAAATGTTTTGCAAAGCTGAAAGACATTTAAAGTTAAAAATTAACATTAATGCAACACATCAAACATAAAAAGTTCATTTGTTTCACTCAATTTTATTGAAAAGGAGATGGAGTTTTTTCAGGTCACACAGAATGTCACATTAGCGCCAACAAAATTTTGTCAATTTTTAGTGAAAAAATAGCAATAAAAAACTTTTTTCAACCTTTGTGTGTGTAATGTTGATATATGTTAGTACCTAGTTATATTGCTTTTTTTTATAAATGCAAAGAAAAAGCTTTAATACATGACCGAAATATTTTTTTTTATGGTTCAAAGACTGCATGCTTCCTTTTGGTCACCTTTTGAGACAGCATCAGATGGCATTGTGAAGCCGAATGCAAACTGTGGTGAGGTAAGTGACGAGAAACGAGTTCTTGCATATTCTCTGGAGCAGCAACATTGAGGCAGTTATAGGTGAGTGAGTATTTTGTGCTCAATGCATCTTTCCATCAAAAGCCAGTGAAGGTCATTCAAGACAGGAGTAATGTAGTCAGTCTTCTTTCGTTCAACAATCCTTCTGAACCTCTTGCAGTCTTTGAAGCTCAGACTTTGATGTACCCCAGAGACAACTGCTGCAGTAGTCTAATCTGGAGAAAACAAGAGAAACAGCAACTGAGTTTGCAGTTTGTGCATTGAGCATTGGGCGTAGTGGTCCAGGTGTTCAAAGGAAGAAGTGGCAGGAACGCATAACATAGCTAATGTGAGAAGACAGGGTAAGATGACTGTCAATGTACAGTCCTAGGTTTCTGACTGAATCAGACAGATGGATAGTGGCCCATCCAACCTGAATGGAATCCAGAGATACTTTGCTATGAGCAGACTTAAAACCACAGAGGATGGCCTCTGTCTTTTCATCATTCAGATTCAGCTGATTTTTAAGCATCCATTTCCTTATATCGGAACAGTTGTCTTCAACAGCCTGAAAGGTTTCTCTCGACATATTGTCTGGTGAGAAAGATTTATACATTTCGATGTTTTCGACAAAATATTTTACGTGAGAAGCCATGCTGCTCAGTGGTGGGTCCAAGCCGGGGTGTAAGTAATGAGCACAGGAGAGGTCTTAACAGATCCCTGAGGAACCCCACAGGCCAGCAGAGTCCCAGCTGTAGAGGCTTGGTTGACCGTCACATGCTGACAGCATTCATGGGGAGATAAGAGTGGAACCACTCTAGATCTGCTTCAGCTACGCTACACTCCATCTGCAGTAGGTTCAACAGCAAGCCATGGTCAACGAGGTCAAATGCAGCACTCAGATCAAGCTGGAGTTTCCTGCATCCGCATTGCACAGATGGTCATTTACTAGCCTTAGTAGTGCACTCTTACAGCTGTGTCTTGGTCTGTAAGCTGACTGGAATCTGTCTTAAGATACTTTGACAATTCAGGTGAGCTGACAATTGCTTAGCAACCTCCCATTCAACAAGCTTTGAAGCAAATGGCAAGTTGGACACAGGCCTGTAATGTTTGCATTGACTGGGATCAAGAGTGTGCTTCTTCAGGGGATGTTTAAAGTATTACTTTGGCATAGTTTGAATAAAAGCATTTTAGTTCTAAGCTCGAATGTCAATTAAGGACATTGCAGGCAGTACAGGCAGTGCTTCAAAGCCTAACGGCCTGGAGTAACCCCAAAAAAAGGGGGGAAAAATAGGCACACTCCTACTCCTTTGGATTAGAGTATAAACTGACATCCAATCTGTACACGCACGCATTCCATTGCACAGACTTTAAAGATCCTGGTGCTCATGTTCTAGATGGGTGAGTACTGACTGCTCACATATATACATCCAGTCCAGCACGCACTAGGTCCCTTTCCCCATCCCCTGACACACAGGATTGTGCTCAGCCATCTGGATGTCACACTATGCGCCCAAAGGTTGCAAATGGGTGCATCAGGCAGCTTGCGTTAGATCCTGTATTGGCCAATGCCTTGATCAGCTCTTGAGCTAGAAAAACACTATATACAAGTTATTAAATAAATAACAATTAAACATGAAATAAATAAATATAGGATAAGATAGGTTCCATTCCTGGAATAATAATTGTTTTTGTTTTTTAAATTTCAAAACAATAACTCATAAGCAGCCTATCATTCTGTGTTAAATGTAAAAAAAAATCCCCCTCCCTCCCCACTCCCATCCTAATTGTGTATGTGTGTGTATGGAAGCCACCATTAAAATTACCGCTTTTTAAAATGCTGTATTTCAGCTGTGTGTGTGGAAATACATTTGAATGACTTGCAATCTTGTCTTATTAATTCTCTGAGTGCACTGAGCATGCTACTATAGCATGGAGAAATAGTGTTATACAAGTGTTCAGTATCAATATTATCAAGCAAGAGATCTGGGACACTATGCTTTTCTAATCCAGATATATTCTTACAGCTGTTCATTTATGTTTGTAACAGTACTTTGGTAATTATGCTGTTTGCATAGCTCCTGTACAGTATATTTCATTCATCATTGGAATAGTTTAAACATGTCAAATGTAATGGCCTCAAACTTCGAATTGATCAACAGATAATATTTCTCAAGAAAGTGGCTTTGAAAAAAGAATTTGTCAAGCAAGAGATTCACTTTACTAGCAGCTTACACTCTGCTAAATTTACTAAATTCAAAATCATTACAGGTGCAAATTGGGTTCTGTTATAAAAATGAGTTAAATGTATTTGTGCTATTTCAGATTTTATTGAGCAGTTTACTGATTACAGATTTTTCCTGAAATCTTGCACTTTGATCTGATTATAGGAAAAAGAGCCACATATGAAATCTTGTTTTTATTATAAATTATTATAGTAACTACAATGTAAGTTGTTATTGTAAATCAATACGATAAATTATTATTGTGAATATCTTCTTTATGCAGCTTATCTTCCCCTACCTTGAAGTTGACTGCAAGTACTATGATCTGGGCCTGCCTTACCGTGATCAGACCAACGACCAGGTCACCATTGACTCGGCTGAAGCCATCAAGAAATATAATGTGGGCATTAAGTGCGCCACCATCACTCCTGATGAGGAGAGAGTCAAAGGTCAATACAAATAAATATTGATAGTCTGCTTATATTTAAATCCTGATTATCTTGAAGCTGTTGGCCCTGCACTGGTTCCCCTGCTTAATTTAATATAAAGCTCTGTTCTGGTCCAAGTTCTTCTTTGCCTCTTTTAAAAGAGTTTAGCAATTCTATGTTGATCTGCTTTAAAAATTAATCTGATCTTCAGTATGATTCAAACATATACAATGGTATGAACAGTTTCAGAACATGTGACATTGTTGAATTGCTATTCTCAAGAGAGATTAAAGATTCAAAATTTGATAAATAAATATTTTTGCATCTTGGCACCTACTACCTATCTTGCCAGTAAGTGTATTATGTATCATTGTTTTTCCAGACTTATCTGCAAATATTCAAATAGTTGGTGGTATTAGAACAAGCCAAAAGTCGGCCTGTAGGTCAGTCAGTTGGAAACCATATCTCAAAAATGACAGTATGGAATTTGACCCAACTTCATAGAAACATTACTAAGTGTCCTGCCTACCATGCCATCATATTTGCTCTGCTGCAAAGGTCAAGGTCACTGGAGTCATTTTGTTGCTAAATATTTTGTTTAATATCTCAAAAACTTTTGAATCTGTTTTGTTGAGTTTTGGTATCTAGGTACTTCAAGTCATGTGCAATCAGTCTGTAGCAGTCTGGTTGTCAGTCCTTCGCTCAAAATCTAACTTTTTTGTTCAAACACACTTTTGGCCTTATATCAAGAATAACTGAACTGAAATTCATAATTTTTACTTTGCAGACCACTACTAAACATTTGATCATTTATATTTGTACTTTGGCAAAGGTCAAGGTCATTGGGATTTACCATTTTCTAAACATATTTTGAGCTGCGTCCATAATTTCTGGCTTGCAGATAGTTAATGGGTGCCACCTTTCCGACTATAGTCGGAAAATCAGATTTTTGCTGAAACCTACAATCGGAAATCCGATTTTTCGAAGAAAAAAAAATCGTTAAAAAAAATTATATAGAAGTAAATGAAACACGATTTGTATCAGATTTGTGTAAAGATGCACAGCTGAAAGGGGCATAACCCGCGTATCCGGTTGATGACTTCCGGCCGGTCTGAGACTGAAGCGTGGATATTGTGACTTTGTGTTCCAATCATGCCGTTTTTAGAGGAAAATACCGATACTGGAAAGAAAAAAGCGTTAGAGGTAGATAAGGGAATGAAGAATAAGTGGAGGTGGGAATGGATGTCAAATAAGTTTGATCCTGATGGCGATGAATGCCGGTTGTGGCTGAGAAAATTGTGTGAAGATAAGAATAGTCAGTAGAATACAGCTACATCAGACATGCCTACCCGTACGGAATTTCCGTATTTTTTCCGGAAATTTGAAAAACTCGGCAAGCGCTACGGAAAATACGGATATTTGTTTTACGGAACGGAAATTTAAAAAAATGAAAAAGAACAAAAAATCGAAATCGTTGGCCTATGGTAATGCACCGCATGACCTTTTTCCGAAGGTTTAATGCCGCAATGCGGCAGTGGAGACCTGTGACATCGAAGTTTCCGGTAGAGGCACCGAAGTTTGCCAAACCCATTTTTGCACAGTCGCAGTAAAGATCGGTGCTCGTGAGACAGAATTCAAAACATGGCATTCAAACGAATGGCTAAGCAAAGTGATTGTGAATCTGAGTCTTCACAAAAAACTCGCAAGGGGCAGACATTTCTTGAATCAAATTCGGAAAAGTGTCCTTTCGTTATTCGCTGCAGCACTGACTCAAAAGTACGATTTGTGCCAACCAGTTTGGCATCTCCGCCGGTGATATGAACGACATCAAGCGGCACGCGGAAGGTCCACAGTATATGAAGAATTACGAGGCTTTGGAGAAGAAAAAGAACATTGTGGCAGCAAATCAATCTATTACTGGATTCTTCGCATAATATCAAAAAGGATGAGTGCAAAAACAATAGGTAGTAAAAAGTAAATACGGAAATCGTAATAGTAATACTGAAATTTGAAAAAGCTAATACGGAAACTTCAAATTGAGGGTAGGCATGTCTGCTACATTGTTACCTGATGTATTTCTGCCAATGCATACAGTTGGTCAATAGTGAAATTAGTTTGGAAAAAAACCAATGCTTTTTGTTCTTGTGTATATTTGTGTGTGTTTGCTTTTCTTTCTCTCACCTCTTTACACATTCACAAAATGTTTAAACAATCTTAACTATGCTTCTGATTGTTCATATGTGTTTCCCATTTGCATTGACTAAGTCTGGGGACTTAGGAAACTTGGGGACCAATGGTAGGCCCTGGTCTTTTTATGTAGTTTTTTTCTTTTTCTATGTGAGTGTCTTGTATGTATCAAATTAGTGGTAAATCATTCTTCAGCTTTCACGAGAGGCCTCTAAATTGGCTTTGAATATTGTAAAAATTTTCTATCGGGGGGCGTTGCCACCCTAACCCCCTAGCAGGGCGTTGCGCCGGGACCCCATCGGGGCCTGGGCGGCCCCGGACCCCTGCCTTCAGATTTTGGAAAATTTCTTGGTGGCACCCATGGATAGTTCAAATAGTGGCCTTTCATTACATGTTTTTCTTTTGTTAGGCACTTCCAAGAAAATGAACACTTTTGACATTTATTATTTTTCGGCTATGTGTATCTAGAAATGCATTTGAATTGCCTGCCATCTTGTTCCATAATTAATTTCTGTACAATTTGGTGCCTATCCCACTTTAGTTCCTGAGAAGGTAAAGCTGCGGCACATAGGCACTGTCTTCATGAAGCTGGCACTGAGAAATCTCCAATGACTGAAAAGTTACAAGAAAACCATTAAGATATTGTCCTACTACAAGCAAATAGTAACTTTTTACATTAAATTTTACTTTGCAGAATTTAACCTGAAAAAGATGTGGCTGAGCCCTAACGGCACAATCCGTAACATCCTGGGAGGCACTGTGTTCCGTGAGCCCATCATCTGCAAGAGCATCCCCCGCCTTGTCCCTGGTTGGACACAGGCCATTACTATTGGCCGTCATGCTCATGGCGACCAGGTATATGGGTTCTTTGAGATAGTAACATAGCTCACATCTGCAATTTTGGTTTGGACAAAGACTAGGTGACCAGGTATGACCAGTTGTGGCAAGAAGTTTCAGGGTTTCTGAAAAGCTTGAAATGTTAGCTTTAAGCTGACCTAGCTGGTCACTATGTGACTCTTAATAGCTTTTAAAAAGGAAGCCTGGGAAGGTGGAGTTCAGAGAGGATGGTGCACCTCAATTTCATATTACTGCATTATCAGTTGTGATCTGGAATACTTTACTCTGTATAGGGATGCCACTGCCGGGAGCAAGGTGTGTCAGTTTTCAGCCCTTGGTGGCTAGATTTTATTGAACACAATCTGGGTTTCTCAGCTGATGTGTTGTGTGGAAAATTTATTTCCCGATACTTTTCCTAATACTGTTATCAATTGTTAGTAACAAACGTTTGACTACAACAAACGTTTGACAAAATCAAAATATTGTTCGTTACATTTCAGTACAAGGCCACAGACATTGTAGTGCCAGGCAACGGCAAGCTGGAGCTGATTTTCACACCAGAGAGTGGACAGCCTCAGAAGCTCACAGTCTTTGACTTCAAAAAGGGTGGTGGTGTTGGCATGGCCATGTATAACACTGATGAGGTAGGAAACAGAGTAAATGCAGTCAAAGTCAAGTTACATGGAAAGAGGGAGATGGAAAATATTCTTCACTAACTTTTGTTTTCTAAAGCAAATCTATTTTATATGTTTCTACATAATTTTTGTTTTTCTTGATCATGTAATTGTAGAATTACAGAATTTGAAAATTAATAGGACTGAGAACAATTTTGCCCAACACATTGGTTTGGTAGTACATGCATTTTTGGAACAGTGGGATACAATTTTTACATGGGCCTGCATACAAATTACAAGGGATGGAAAACTTGGAATGCTGTTGCACCCTGTAACCAGTTTTGAAGAGTTACTTGCACTTTTTGTTTTTAATATTTTTGTTAAACTCAACAAAATGGTTTGAGGTACATATTAGCAAGATCAAGTATAATCTGAAAAAGATACAAAAGATAGGTAGTTGGAAGGAAAGATTATTGCAAATTATTTGAGTAATGAGAAGAGAGAGAGAGAGCGAGACTCAAAATCTGCTCTTTGTTTTTGGAGACATCCTGGACTTTCAAGTGTGGAGAGGTATGACTGTGTTTTCAGAGCTGCCAACCCCTATGGAACGTCCGTAGTTTCTCCGGAAAATGTCCTTAGTAAGAAATACTACGGAAGAAAAATTTCAAAGCATACCTATTTTTTTACAAGTATCGAAACAAAGCCGCGAGAGACGTAGGCCTACTAGGCTTTCGTCAATATCATAGACTTTCGTATAGCGCTTTGCGTGTGCGCTATTTTTAGCCCAGCAGCCACTGCGCGGTAGACTGAGAGAGAGAGAGAGAGAGAGAGAGAGAGAGAGAGAGAGAGAGAGAGAGAGAGAGAGAGAGAGAGAGAGAGAGAGAGAGAGAGAGAGAGACCACAGTCATGTCCTGTGATCCCCGATGCAAGAGGGCAACTGTTTCTGCCCTAGCAGAAGAAAAGCCCTAACATGTCTATGCCTGTGAACCTATAACTAGGTAGGACCACTTATTTTTTCAAAATTACTCTATGAAATTGAAATTTGCAGGAATAGTAAATGCTGATGAGCTATGAAAAACTGCAAAATATCATAGCTGTATCTCAAATAGAATAGGAGATACGGCCGCCTGAAGTTAGCAGAAAATGTCGCAAAAGGGCAAATTGCGCATAAAGGCATATTTCAAAATTCATAAAAAATTCAAAATTAAAGATAGAGTACTCAATTTTTGTACTCTTTTTGTCACCACTATTGCCATTTAGTTGAATTTTTTTTTAGACCATACTAATGTTAAATAGCAGAGGTACACTGGTTCAAAAATGACATTTTATGCAATTTCAGCGATGGAAACGGTCACATTTTCACACGACAGGGTAGCTTTGAGAAATCATAGGATATTAATGGCTTATTACAGATTCCTGAAAACTTGCATGACTATTGTCATTAGTATGGACTTGTACTCTCAATGGTTTTCTTATTTCTTAGATGCCAAATGCCATATATATAGTGATATGAAAATGATATTTTGTGCAATCAGTGCAAAATCACCCCAAAAATAAAATTTTCTGATTGACTTGAAATTTGCTGTATATGTTGGTATTGATGTCAAATGAAAGTATGCAAAATATTAAGATAGTGTGATCAATAGAATAGTAGATACATGGCTTGAAGGTTGGACAAAATACGTACGATGAGCAAATTGAACAAACGGCCATTTTTGAGAACTTATATTTTATTTAATACTGCAGATATAAGTCTGCCAATTGCTAAAATGTACTGTCTGTATTACTGTCATTGGCCTAATTTTTTCTGAAAGCAGGCAAACTACTGTGGAAAAAATTATTATGGTTCAAACATGGCCTTTCGCGCAGTTTTTGCAATGAAAATACGAAAAATGAATTTCACCAATTTAATTTATTTTATCACAAACACTTTTCTGGGTCATTTTCAAGTAAAGATGCAACAAAATGTGTTAAAAAAAAAGTTACAAATAATCATACACACCTTATTATTACAATTATGATTTATTTATTATTCATTTATTATTTTGGCAGCTGTTAAAAAAAAAACACACGCGCGCCCACACACACACACACACACACACACACACAAGTGTCCAAGGCAGCAGAAGTGGAGGAAAATAACAGTTCAATTCAAAAAGAAGGTCAATCTTCTTCCTCAAGAAGGCCTGAATGTTGTCTGCCTGGGTCTTTGCAGAACGCCACTGGTACATGCAGGTTTGAATGAAGTGGCACACATTATGCGGTGGAAGACCTGAAATCAACGTGAAGTATTTTTTTAAAGTAACCAAATAGGTCAAGTGCACACACACTAATTTAATTATTACGAGACTTTGGAGAAGAAAAAGAAGATTGTGGCAGCAAATCAATCTATCACTAGATTGCTTCGCTTAATATCAAAAAGGGTGAGTGCAAAAAACAATAGGTAGTAAAAGTAAAAATTGCAAAAGAACTGAGATAAACGATCATACAGGGTAGAGTTGTATACCTACAAGCTGAGTCATTGCATTTGGCACTAACAAAATATACATTTTAAAAACTTTCCTTATGTATCAATGCTGTAAAAACAGCAGAACAATAACGTAGGTAGCTACCTAAAGATTTACTGTATGGGTCGAAAGCTTGCAAGCAAAAGCAAAATGAAACTGCATTAGGCCTACGTGGCTAATGTCAACAAAGAGTTATCGTTCTTGATTGCATTTGAATTTAAAAATAAAATACTTGTCGCACATTTTAGGTCGAGAAAAAATTTATATATTACAATTAATATGTAATATTTCGACACAAAATGATTGCTGATTATTTGGTGTACTGAATAAGAAACCGTGCGATCTTACGAAGACAACTGTTCACTTGCACTACCACAAGAAATGTCTGCCATCGACTCGATCATTCTGTGACAAATCTTTCGCCAAATACAAAGGATACATACCAAACAAAACAAGCAAATATTCATTCAAACACCAATTTAATTTAAAAAAGAACTATCGAAGAGTACTTACTCAGAATTGAACGGATCGAGTCCAAAGTTTCTGTACTTCCGTTAGCACACAAACCATCCACGCCGATCGCCATTGAGCTTGCTATGCGGGGTTCACCGATTTTCGGGTCACGGATCTTCCGCCGCTAATACTTCCGGGTCATAATTTATACCATTAAAAAGAGCAAAAAAAGACCTTTCTTTGCATATATGATACATTATAATTCGTTTCGGGGCAACGAAAATATTTAAAGAAGAAAGTGATACCTCTGTTTTAACTTAATATTTTGCCTTGAAAAAAATAAAATATTAATACGAAACAGCCATGACGTTACAGCCACGGAAATAAGCTTTCCATCGGTATAAGATTCATTCTGATTGGTTGAGAGGCGGAAGATCCGTGACGCTTTTTTGGGGAACACCCAAACGTTCTGCTAACTTGACCCAGATGAAAAACATGGCCACGGGAAAATTTTCCGCTTCAAGGCACTGCAGTCATTGCGTTCTAGTGTAGCGATTGTAGTTATTGCAGTGATCAAAAATACACGGAAGGCAAATAAAACTATTGTGCTTTTAGAAATTTAATATTTTAAACAAATCTGTGCATTATGGTTGAAGAAATTGCGTTTTGAAAATGGGTGAATTCCACTGTGCACAGCGTGTGTCGCCACATCGCTCATAGTAGGTGGTCCTACCTACTATAACTGACAATGTGTGTTTTTTTATTAAAAAAATATAAATAGCAGCTTTAACAATTTGGTTTTAAACCAATGCAGTATCCATGCCATTAGTACATGTAGTGAGCCATTGGGTTAGCTTTTCCGAACAAAATGTTAAAACTTTTTTTTTTTTTTTTTCAGGAACATTTCTATCATTTTAAAAATAAATATTTGAAAGTTAATGCTTTTTGTGTTGGTGTTTGGTTTTTATTTAAGCTAATATCAACATTTTAATAATGCTCATTTTATCATGTGAAAATTCTTGTTCGTACATTTGCTACTGAAATTGAGCTGAAACTACTGATATTTTTCTTTGTTTGCTACTGAAATTTTTTTTAGGGGTTGGCAGCTCTGTGTTTTTATGTTTCAATTATAGTCCATAATGTGGTTTGTGTGCTTCATTCATAGTCCATCACTGGCTTTGCCCATGCCAGTTTCCAGTATGCTCTGATGAAGGGCTGGCCTCTGTACATGTCCACTAAGAACACCATCCTCAAACGCTACGATGGTCGCTTCAAGGATATCTTCCAAGAAATCTATGACAAGTCAGTAACATTCTTTCTGATTTCATCATCGCCATTATTGTCTTCACAATCATCCTTACCATCATCATCATGACCATCGCCATCGTCATCATTTTCATGACCATCGCCGTTATCTTCATTATTGTCATCATTATTCAGGTCTGTTGCTTACTCCTTATGTTAGAACAAATTTGCATGCAGTGCTTGCTGCTTGTTCTGTTTAGGTTGATTTTGTTGATTCACACATGTGGAGCTATGTGTCTTATGTATTCACACACACCACATCCCTCAAAATCTTTTTTTTTCTTTCCCTATTTTTTTTTAAAAACCATATCCATGTGTCTGTCCATTCACTGTCCATCTGTGCAAAGTGTCTTATTGTCTATTAACCTTCTTTATTTATCACGAGCAAACATGGAAGGATGGTGTATATCCATGATACCTCAAAAATGATTAATCGTTGTTATATAGCGCTCAAGTGCTGCTCAAGGCGATGGCGTCCACTTACAGCCTTTGGGCACATAGTTGGACACCCAGACCACAGAACAATCCTGGGCGATGGAGAAGGGACCTAGTGCTTGCTGGGTGTATTTGTTTAGAGGGCACTCGCTAGGCTAGGACTTGAGTATCAGGATATTTTAAAATGTGAGATATGCATGTATGCATAGACTAGACTCTAATCCAAGGATCAACAAATGTTAGTCAAAAATGACAAGTTTTTTTTTATATTGGACATGATTTGTTTGATGCATGATAGATATCGATGAGAAAAACATAAAATGCACAGACTTGCTTACTGTACATTCGTTTGCCATATTAGTATGCAATTTAGCCTTGGAGTACGGTCGTCTGGTCAGCCCGCAAAAAAGTTTTGTTGTTTTTTATAAATTCCAATTAAAAGATGTGCAGTGTAGTTACTTCCCTTACTGAGGTGGCAAATGTGTGCAAAAGAACATTTCTTCAAAATTACATAAAAAATTTGAAGAAGCTGCTACAGGCCATAGGTCCATAAAAAGCCTTTTCCATGTGCAGACGAAAACCACTGGTACCCAATACATGCATATATTGTAATCTGAAGTATGTGTAAGGTTGCTTATGTAAGTTAGTTTATTTGCCCTTTTCTGCAAAACGTTGAACTGAACTCTTCACGTGTCTTTTCATTTTATACTTTGTAATATTATTTGCTTAGGAAACATTCAGTACAATTTGTGTACAATGTCAATATTAGCTCTTAGTCTCATATAGCAAAACAGCACTTTGATCTTCTCCTTCATGTAAGGATTTGACCAAAACAAGCCAAAAATAGGTGCATGTGTTTAAAATGCTATATCTACTGAACGGGTTGGTCAGAGCTTCATGGGACTTGGTCAGTGTGTAGATAATTGGTAACCATGCAAGTATTGAGTAAGCTTTAGTTCTGTCAGTGTCATCTGTCTGTGTTACCTGCTAATTTACCTGTGATTATAGGTAATTTCACAAGTACCAATTCTTTGGATGATGAAATGTCCGATCTGAAGTTGGAAAGATCGCTAGTGTGCACGCTAGACACTGACAAATCACTCTGATTGTCATTCCATAACTGATCAGCCATTTCTACTAATTGCTACAACTGCCCATATGTAGACTCATTGTTGGAATCGGATTCTGCCATTTTTCAGGTATCCCTGCTCCAGAAAACGCGACCAAAAACTAAGTAAATGTAGTTGACAGAAAGGAAGTACGCTGCCTTTAGAATCAGCTAGTGCGCATGTGCGAATGGACAGAGTTTCCATTAAGCGGTAGAGAGGTGCTAAAAGTAGACGGTAACTAGGCGCGCTTTACCGCGCTTCATGAGCCGTGACGAGCCGCGCTTTACCACGCTTCATGAGACGAAGAGTTAATGTGTTACAAGAAGACAACCACGCTTCATGAGAAGAAGAGTTAATGTGTTACAAGAAGACAACCACGCTTCATGAGAAGAAGAGTTAATGTGTTACAAGAAGACAAAAAGTCTGTTACGCAAAAATCTGGTCACAGCTTCCAAAATCTGGTTTTGAGCTGCCTGGAGTACTGTCAACACGTTTTTTCAGTAGGCAAGTCTGTATGCAAATTTGGTCTACCTCCCTTCAAGGTCAGGGTCACTGGAGCTGTCCAAAGTCGGTTTATATGACCTTGAAACTAAACTGAGAGATACAAGGGCCAAACTTGTGAGCAAATGTGACATTTTTCTGTTGATCTTGAAAGTCATTTTAGACCTTAAGAAAACATGAAAAGTGTGTCACTTTGCAGTGAAATATTGACCCATAGTATGCGTCAGCATCAGAGGTCGTGTGCAGGTCAGGGTCATCTCAAGGTCACTAGTTTTTGGCATAATTGGTCTATTTGATCATGCATATCCGTTTGTACGGAACAAGGGAAGTTTCAAAACCGCATGCAATTGCATGTGAAAAAGCACACACAATTGCACACACATCTAGTAGCTGATGGGTGGAAAACTGTCACGCCAAACTACGCAAGCACAAATGCACACACAATTGCACAGGCATTTACCTACGAGTTATGGAATGAGTTTAGGAATGGGAAATATCCAGAAATACTTTCTATGTACCAAAGTAATGTAATGTAGATTGACAACTAATTTCCAATGCAACTCTCGCCAACCACGACCTTGCGGCTTCCAATCTCCCTTCCTCCCCCAATTAAATGTTATAACAATTTACTTTGGTTTGCCTGTAAATAATATGAGAATTCCCCCTGTGGGGGTGCCGGGGGTTTCAGTATAAATAGTATCCCCACTTTCTGGAAATTTAGTGCTTTATATTCCCACTGTCGCTGTCTTTCTCCTTTTTTCTTTCTTATTTCTACTCTGTTCTATCAATCTACTATACTATCTTCTTCTTCGCTTCTTCTTCGCTAGACGTCACCTACCTTTTTTCTTGAAAACTCTTCTGGGACAAAACTTCTCATTTGTGTGTGAGGTCTGTTGGATCAGCTTGGAAATCTTGGACGCTTTCTGCCAGGTGGTCACTGGGGTTTCCTATGATGTTATTATTTGGCAATGTAGGCATTTTATATGTATGTGTTTTGTTGATATTTTATAATGTTTGTATTCTGTTTTGTTTTTGTAAATGGGGGTTCGATAAATTAGAGTATAGCCTCAGTGTCCCCTGCGTGGGATGTCCTTATTGTAAAATGACCGGCTGGTGGAGTGCCCAGTGTTACCACTAGGGTTGTTTTGACGGATCTTTTATGCGGATGAGGGGTGAGTCCTCTTTTAGCAAAGCTGTGGTCTTGATTTTGTGGTCCTGATTCAGCTCTTTGCAGTCGCTGGACCCTGTAAGCAATGAATAACTAACTAATATTAGAATTATCTTCCATCGCGCGCACTACGTTCTTCATTATGGTCACAGTGCAAAGCTTATGATAGCTACATGCGTTTTGCATTGCTTTTTCCGTTCCATGTTTTGTAATTTTTCTTCATTAACATCCGTTTGGCCTGCATGCAGTTGCGCTTGCGCAGTTTGGCATGCAAGGTTTGACCAATCAAGTACTAAATGCATGTGCAATTGCATGTGCCATTTGCACTTGTGCAATTTGGCGTGACAGTTTTTGGCCAATCAGCTACTTGATGGGTGTGCTATTGCGTGTGCATGCTCGTTCAGTACTGGGCGATTTTGTCTACTGCCATTTGTACTATTTATTTTTAAAAAAAATCACTTTAAAAAGTACTAGGCAAAAGAACATGAAAATTTTAGGAGTTATTGTTGACATATTGGTACACTATAGTGCAGTTTTAAATGTTTTAAGTGGAAAGTATCTGATTTAGATGGGGGAGAGACGTTGATGTCGAAGTAGATTACTCCATTTTGGTTGGCAAATATCACACAGCCAGTGATTATGAAATTAAACTGCTGTATAATCTACAGCTGAAGAACACTATGAAACCGCTGGCAATAGAACATATTTGAAAGCTATAATTTTGAGCCCTCAATTTTCATGTAAAATATTGAGAACTGTTTCAAAAGAGGGGTCATATGGGCTTTACCCTTCTAGTTTTTGTGTGATCTCTAACATTTGTTCACATTTACCTTGTCACTTTTGGGGTTAATATAACAGT
The DNA here is from genome assembly GCA_036898135.1 of Oncomelania hupensis. Taxonomy (NCBI): domain Eukaryota; kingdom Metazoa; phylum Mollusca; class Gastropoda; order Littorinimorpha; family Pomatiopsidae; genus Oncomelania; species Oncomelania hupensis. The sequence goes on from CM072526.1 coordinate 25,802,567, forward strand.
GCTAAACACAACACATTGCTTTGCCACAGCTTTGTTCTGCAATTTTAAAAATGTATATATTCACTCCATTGTTCACAGGCAGTACAAGCCTGAATTTGAAAAGAAGAAGATCTGGTATGAGCACCGTCTGATTGATGATATGGTGGCCCAGGCTCTCAAGTCATCCGGTGGCTTTGTGTGGGCCTGCAAAAACTACGATGGTGATGTGCAGTCTGATATTGTCGCTCAGGGTGAGTGAAATTGTCACACAACTCTTGTCCTTTCATCTGTGTACTTTGTAATAGCTTTTGCTTAGTAAAAATGCATTTTTACATATATTTCAATAACTTTGTGCACAATGTCAATATTATTGTTTTGCATGAAGAGAAAAGGTTCGTTGCGCAAAAATCTGGCCAATGCTTGCAAAAATCTGGTTTTGGGCTGCCTGGAGTACTTTCTCCACGTTTTTAAGGTAGGCAAATCTGTACATACAACACATAACACATTATGTAGGATGACCTGGTGGAGCAGTTGGTTAAACGCTGGTTTCCTATCCTGAAAATCTTAGGTTTAGCCAAAGACGGTAGGACAATAAGACAGGAAACTTGAGGCTTATGAGCGATCCCGGATATAGAGTACTGTCCCTCAGGGGGTAGACGAATAACAATCAACTTTCTCTCTCTCTCTGTAATATATATATATATATATATATATATATATATATATATATATATATATATATATATATATATATATATATATATATATATATATATGGCCTCATGGCGCAGTGGATTAGTCACCGGTTTCCTATGCCGAAGGTCGCAGGTTCGATTCCCACAAGGGGCGTACGTATGCGACTTAGGTACGATTGAGATCACCGAGGGTTTTCTCCGGGCACTCAGGTTTCCTCCCTCCCTTCAATAATGGTATTGGATGTAGTCAATATAAAATTTTAAAGATCAAAAATTTTTTCTTTCCATCTTCCAATAGCCTGATTGATTTGGGGAAAGACGCGCATATAGCATCCAGTATATGTGTGTGTATATATATATATATATATATATATATATATAAGTATAAATCGTCTTTTAGAGGGACTCTTGTAAAAATGGCTCTTAAGTAGACGACAGCTATATCTGTCATGTGTACTTATTTTTTCTGATATGTTATATCATGTGTTAGGTTTATAGTAGCCATCTATAATACATGTATCATTGTGTCATTATAATATTTATTCTGAGATATAGAAAAAATGGTCGGTCCCTTTAATGAAAATAAATCTTGACCGGTATTTAGAGGGACATTAGCATATTATGGCTCTTAGGAGGACAGCTATATCCCACAATCTTATTGGGCTCTTATGAGGACAGCTATATCCCACAATCATATTGAGCTCTTATGAGGACAGTTATATCCCACAATCATATTGGGCTCTTATGAGGACAGCTATATCCCACAATCTTATTGGGCTCTTATGAGGACAGCTATATCCCACAATCATATTGGGCTCTTATGAGGACAGCTATATCCCACAATCTTATTGGACTGTTATGAAGACAGCTATATCCCACAATCATATTGGGCTCTTAGGAAGACAGCTATATCCCACAATCATATTGGACTCTTATGAGGACAGCTATATCCACAATCTTATTGGACTCTTATGAAGACAGCTATATTGGGCTCTTATGAGAACAATTATATCCCACAATCTTATTGGGATCTTATGAGGACAGCTATATCCCACAATCACATTGGACTCTTATGAGGACAGCTACATCTACAATCTTATTGGACTCTTATGAAGACAGCTGTATTGGGCTCTTATGAGAACAATTATATCCCACAATCTTATTGGCTGTTGAACAGCTGGTACAGAGGCTTGACACCACCTCCAGAGCTTATGGAATGGAAATAAGTGCAGAGAAGACCAAAATGATGACCAACAACACCAATGGCATCAACATGGACATCAAAGTCCAAGGCCAATCCCTCAACACAGTGCATAGCTTCAAATATTTTTGAGCCATAGTATCAGACAATGGGTCCCGACAGGACGTCCTCTCCAGGATCGCACAAACAACTGCTGCCCTGACAAGGTTGAAGCCCATTTGGAAAGACAGGACCATCAGTCTACATTCCAAAGTAAGACTGCTGCGCTCCCTTGTCATCTCCATCTTCCTATATGCTTGCGAAGCATGGACCCTCACAGCAGATCTCCAACGAAGAATACAAAGCATGGAGATGAGGTGCTACAGAAGACTTCTGGGCATTTCCTATACCCAACACATCACCAACGACGAAGTCCGACAGACCATCACACAAGCCATTGGACAACACGATGACCTGTTCACAGTGGTGAAGAAACTGAAACTCCGATGGTATGGCCACGTCACCAGATCATCAGGCCTTGCAAAGACTATTCTGCAAGGTACAGTGCAAGGAGGTAGAAGATGAGGGAGACCGAAAAAGAGGTGGGAGGACAACATTCGAGAATGGACTGGTTTTGACACTGAGCGAAGCCATCAGGGCTGCTGAAGACAGAGAAAGATGGAGTATGCTGGTTAAACGATCATCTGTGGCGCCCCTACGACCTCAGGGTTACAGGACAGGATAGGATAGGATAGGAATCTTATTGGGCTCTTATAAGGACACCTTTTTTTTTTTGTTAATGCATATAGCATTAACTAGCATTATCACTTATTATATGTCCGTAGTCAATGGAGGGAAAAAATTGAATGTTGATGTCACTGATATGAATGTAAATTGTGATATCGCTGAGTATGCTGATGATGATGATGGAGAGAGAGAGGGAGGGAGAGAGAGAGAGAGAGAGAGAGAGAGAGAGAATAGCATCCTAAATAAATTTGTGTAACAGTGAAACCACTTTGCATGTTTTTGAATCACTTGATGCATTCTTCCCTCCATAATTATTTATTATGAGTAAAGTAAAAGTCAGGAAGCATCAATTAAAACATTTTAATGGATCATTAAAACTGCATAACATTAAATCAAAACACTTTTTCTTTTTTTTTTTTAACAAATCATCATTCTTTCTGCCGCTTTTTGTTCTCCTTTGTAGTGTCCATCTTAATCTATGTAATGACAACTTTGCTTAAGTAATTTGGATAATAGGCACAAACTGATATCTAAGCACTTTCAAATGATCATTTATTAGCTTGAAACCATACTTCCATAGTGAGAAAGAAAGTGTGAGCAAAAAGATAGAAGGGAAGAGAAGATAGCAGGGGTGGGGAAAAAAGTTTAATTGTAAACAATATAATGATAAAGAAAAAAAGCTAAGACAGACCTGTGATCTTAAAAAAAAAAAAAGGGGGGGGGTGTATACGTATATATACATATATATATGGTAGCATAAAAAATACATATAAGGTAAGTAAAAAACAAGCCTATAATCTTATAATAATAAACAACAAATCATTATCCGCTTAAGTAATTTGGACAATAGGCACAGACCGATCAAAAAAATAGCTTTCAAATCATCATTTATTAGCTTGAAACCACAATAATAAGAACGCAATAATAAGCAAATGTCAACAAATAAATAATTCCATACTAGAACCAAATATTAATCATTTAAATGACTAAGAGGAGATCATGTCAACAAAAATTAAAAAATACACATGGATACACATGTTGACACAATGCTTACAATAATTACACACAGTTGTACACATTCAACTGTTTAAAACATCTGCAGATCTATAACCATATAACTAAGAAGAAAAGTAAAAACTGATGTGTACAGACATATGATGAAAAAAAAGAAGGAAAGAAAGAAGTAGAAAGAGGGAGAGAGAGAGAGAGAGAGAGAGAGAGAGAGAGAGAGAGAGAGAGAGAGAGAGAGAGAAATGAGAGAGAGAAAGAAAGAGAAAGGGAGAGAGAGAGAGAAAGAGAAAAGATCCAGATATTTATTTAGGAGGAAAGAAAAATTCAGTCAGATAGGTTGTATTAGGATAAATAAATGAACATTCAAACAATTAAACAATAGTAATAATGGCAATAATAAGCAACAAAAAATGAAAGTATATTATTAATAATAATAATAATAATGATAATAATAATAATGATGATAATAATAATAATAATAATAATAATAATAATAATAATAATAATAATAATAATAATAATAATAAATAAATAAATAAACAAATAAAATGAAACAATAAAAAAATAACTTGCAATCTTGGTCATAATGTTCCAAACTACACTAGGGCTAACCATGCATAATTAGAAAAAATAGGATAACGTAGGTCAATTGCCTAAAACAGACAGATTTTTTACACATTTCAAACATTTATTTTCCAGCTGCTTAACAAGTCTCTTATGGCAAGCTGAACAATTTCTTTAGTTTTTGTTATGTCCCTATCATTGTCTTTAGGCGGTAATGTACCGAAAACATCTCTCCATTTGGCGTTTTTTCTTGCTAGAAATTGAAGTTTTTCGCTTAGTTTGGGAAGACCAGTCGGAGTCAAAGAGTCAATGTCACGCTTTATATTTAAGTCCAGAAACTTGTTGATACGAACAACCTTGTTGAAAAGATTCTGTGCAAAAATCACACTTTCCTTAGTCCACACCTTGACCGACCCCGGATGCTGGGACGCTGCTTCTTATGATTGTGTTCTAATCCTCCGGTCACTGAAAAAGCCTTGGCAACCACTGCACATCACAATCTTACTTTCCCCTTGCTGTCTTTCTCTCAGTAGCTCTTCTCCATTTTTTAATAATGACATATTTTGCTGATAGATGCCTTGCTTTCTTAAGGCATCAAAGGCTTGCCTTTGCTCAGAGCAGCCACTACTTTTTCTTCTTTTGAATGCTTACTTTTGAGGTGCCGCGGTAGTTTGGTTTGGAAAACGCCACAGAAGCCAGGGGCAAGGCTTTGCAGGTCGGTCTCCCTTTCCAGCTGCAACAGTAAAATGAATTTTTGTCCTAAATTTAGTTTTACTAGTGAAGTGTCAGTAAAATGTACTATTTTGAATATTCTGTTTGATGCGTTAAAGAGCCCTATATAAAATAAAAATATCTAACCATTTCTTAGATGACTCCAGCCCTTAGCAATGGATTGAAGAAAACTTCTAAAACAGTGACTCCCCCTTGATATTCTTTATTGTTGGAGGTCTGAACTGGTTCGTTTTGCTCACCATTACTTCAGTTTATCTGTTTATTCCTTAATTACCGGTAGATAAAAGTGTGGAAGGCGAGAGGGAAATTGAAACGCATTTTGTACTGTTCACTAATAAAAATAGTTTTTGGAAAAAACAAACTTGTTACTAGCTCTTGTCAGAAAAATGCATTATTTGCGACATCTGAATAGAAAAAGGGTGGTCCTATCCTATCCTATCCTATCCTGTCCCGTAACCCGAAGGTCGTAGGGGCACCACAGATGATCGTTTAACCAGCATACTCCATCTTTCTCTGTCCTCAGCAGCCCTGATGGCTTCGCTCAGTGTCAAACCAGTCCATTCTCGAATGTTATCCTCCCACCTCTTTTTCGGTCTCCCTCTTCTTCTACCTCCTTGCACTGTGCCTTGCAGAATAGTTTTTGCAAGGCCTGATGATCTGGTGACGTGGCCATACCATCGGAGTTTCCGTTTCTTCACCACTGTTAGCAGGTCATCATGTTGTCCAATGGCTTGTGTGATGGTCTGTCGGACTTCGTCGTTGGTGATGTGTTGGGTATAGGAAATGCCCAGAAGTCTTCTGTAGCACCTCATCTCCATGCTTTGTATTCTTCGTTGGAGATCTGCTGTGAGGGTCCATGCTTCACAAGCATATAGGAAGATGGAGATGACAAGGGAGCGCAGCAGTCTTACTTTGGAATGTAGACTGATGGTCCTGTCTTTCCAAATGGGCTTCAACCTTGTCAGGGCAGCAGTTGTTTGTGCGATCCTGGAGAGGACTTCCTGTCGGGACCCATTGTCTGATACGATGGCTCCTAAATATTTGAAACTATGCACTGTGTTGAGGGATTGGCCTTGGACTTTGATGTCCGTATTGATGCCATTGGTGTTATTGGTCATCATTTTGGTCTTCTCTGCACTTATTTCCATTCCATAGGCTCTGGAGGTGGTGTCAAGCCTCTGTACCAGCTGTTCAAGTTCTTGTTCCTCTCCAGCCAATCCATCAATGTCATCTGCAAAACGAAGATTGGAGATTGCTCTACCCCCTATGCTGACTGTGCCTTCATGGTCTGCAAGAGCATCTGACATGATGCGCTCTAGGAAGATGTTGAAGAGTGTTGGAGAGAGTAGGCATCCTTGACGCACACCGATTGTTGTTCTGAACCAGTTCCCGATGGCGCTGTTGTGGAGGACTGCACTGGTAGCCTTGTCATACAGGCTTTTGATAACTTCAATAATTTTAGGGCTGATGTTGTACACTTTCATTGTTGCCCATAGAGCTGCATGCCAGACTCGGTCAAACGCCTTCTTGAAGTCTATGAACACATGATATAGATGTTGTTGGTGCTGTAGGTATTTCTCACAGATTATTCTGAGGTTGAAAATCTGCTCAGTGGTACTTCGCCCTGCCCTAAATCCTGCTTGTTCTTCAGCTATGATCTGTTCAGCTTGGGGTTTCAACCTGTTCAGTATTATTTTCAGGAGGACCTTGCTGGGATGGCTGATGAGGCTGATGGTCCGGTAATTTTCACACTCCTGAAGGTTACCTTTTTTGGGAAGAGTGATGACAAGCGACTGGGTCCATGGTATAGGCCACTCCCCACTCTGCCAGATCTTGTTACAGATAATGGTGAGGGCATCAATCATCGCTTCTCCTCCTGCTTGTAGCAGTTCCGCGGGTATGTTGTCCACTCCTGCTGACTTCCTTTTCTTTAGCGCTTGCACTGCTGCCTCAACTTCTTCTCGGAGAATTGGGAGGATTTCTTCTTCTTCTCTGTTCTCGGGACATGCTAGAACTGAAGGGTCTCCATTTGGTGTATGGTTGTAAAGGTCAGAGCAGTACTCTGTCCATCTGTCCAAGACTTCTTGTTCTTCTGTAAGGCATATGCCAGACCTGCTTTGGATCGTGGAGACTTTGGGCTGTTTGACACTTGTCAGCCGCTTCACTGTCTGGTAGGCCTTCTTGCTGTTGTTCTTGTTCAGACTGTTCTCTATTTCCTGGCATTGATCTTCTATCCAGTTCTCCTTTGCTGTGCGCATGCTTTTCGGATGTCATTGTTGATTTTTCGGTAGTCTACCGAAAAAAGGGTGGTATCAGTAAATAAATCCAGAAAGAAGATTGTTGCACCTGTATGAACTTATTAAACACTTTCACAGAGTTAGTACACTTAGTATTTTAATGGAAACAGTTTTAAAGTTAAAAATAGCTACCATACAAACAAAAGACTGGTTTAAAAGAGCAAAACAGGCAGTCAATCATCCTTATTTTATTATTATTATAAAAATATAATTATTATTATTATATTTCTTCACAAACACACACAAAACAAAACAAACTTTAAAAAATCTTCATTCACATCTGCTTTTAAAACTCCTTTGTTTCAACAATTTTAATTATCTGGCAGATTCTGCACGATAACTTATGTTTCTCAGGCTAGTATGAACGTGAATGTCTTGTGTGATTTTTGTGCGCGAATGCGCCCTTAGATTTAATTTATTTTCAGATAAGCTCATTACAAATTCTGTTATTATTATTATTATTATTATTATTATTATAATTATTATAACACTTCTGTCTCATAACCTTAGAACTACTTATAGAACTACTTATCATGTGCAACTTACTTTCATCATGACTAGGTCTTGCCTGCCTTTCAGGCATGCCCGACCTTCTAGGTAGGTTTGCTGGCACCGGCAAGGTCAGGTCTTCATCGCTGCCTGCTGGAAAAGTTAAACTGTGGTGACAACCTACTACATTGACTAATGATTATGCATTTAACAGATTGTGTTATGCCTAAAGTGACAATTTTTTATGCCTAAAGTGACAATCAAAATAACCAGGGAAAGCTTAAACTGCAGGAAATGTGAACAAGGTATAATATTTGAGGAGTCCGAGGGAAGAAGGAGCTAAGTTGCAAAAAGTGAAATAGAAGATAATCAAATTTTAAAGTTTGAAGACTCATCATTTGCGTAGACTGCTTAGGTTCTTTTTCATTTGTTCTCTGTGACATAATTTTAGAAAAAGAATAAAAAAAGATTAAAAATAAAATGTGGATTACAAAAAAAAAGGTAGTTTATATATGCACAGACAAGTCATGTCCTTAATATGGCGCATGCATTACACACACACACAAACCAAAGTATCAACAAAATCTTACAAACTAAAATTAACAAATGCAGGCAAAGTTGGAAAAAAATAATAAATAAAAAATAAAATAATAATAGTTATCTTTTATATATAACACTTGTGGCCCATAAGCTTACAAAAACAAAAGCCTTAGTATCACTTGCAACTCACTTTCATCATGACGAGGGCCTGCCTGCCTCTCAGGTATGCCAGACCTTCTACGCAGGTTTGCAGGGACCGGGACGGACAGGTTCACGTCTTCATCACTGCCTGCTGGAAAAGTTAAACTGTAGTGACAACCTACAACACTGAATAATGATTATGTATTTATACTGAATAATGATTATGTATTTAACAGACTTTTTATGCCTAAAGTGACAATCTCAATACCTAGGGTAAGCTTAAACTCTGGGAAATGTGAACAGGGTACAATGTAATTATAAAAAATGTGGATTATAAAAAAAGAAATTGTGTTTATATATGCACAGACAAGTTATGTTTTAAGACGATGCATACTTTACACAAACACAAACCTAAGGAACAGAAAATAACAATAACAACACAAAATAAAGTAATAATATACTAATCTCCAATATAATATAACACTCCTGGCCGTTTCACCGGGCTAGCGCAGTTGGTTTGCGCGTCGGACTAGCAATCAGAATTCGAATCCAGCGGGCAGAAAAAAAAGTGGCCTTATTTCATCGTCTATTTTAATATTCCATTGTTGGGATGGTTCGATGATTTATTAATTAGGTTCCTAATTCCTAGGATGGTTATCACTGTCTTCATCTCTAAAAGGCTGATGGTCTCTGTCGACGTTCAGCAAAATAAATAAACAAACAAATTTCTGGCCCATAACTTTAGAAATATTTATCACTTGCAACTCACTTTCATCATGACTAGGGCGTGCCTGCCTCTCAGGTATGCCCGACCTTCTAGGTAGGTTAGCAGGAACCGGCAGGGTTAGGTCTTCATCAGTGCCTGCTGCAAAAGTTAAACTGTGGTGACAGTCTACAAAACTGAATAATGATTATGTATTTAACATATTTTTTATGCCTAAAGTGACAATCACAATAACTAAAGAAACTTAAGCAGTGGGATATGTGAACAAGCTATAATGTAATGATAATAAAATGTGGATTACAAAAAGAAAATAATGTTTATATATGCACAGACAAGCAAAGTTCTTAAAATGGCGAATGTGTTACACACACACAAACTTTAGTAACAAAATCTTACAAACAAAAAGTCCAAAATTAACAAATGCAGGCAAAGTTAGAACAAAACAAAAATGATAACAACAAAAATAAAATGTGGCCCATAAAACACACACAAAAAAACCTTAGTACATGTTATAACTTGCAACTTACTTTCATCATGACTAGGGCCTGCCTGCCTCTCAGGAAGGCCCGACCTTCCAGGTAGGTTTGCAAGCACCGGCAGGGTTATGTCTTCATCTCTGCGTGCTGTAAAAGTTAATGTGGAGAAAACTTACAACACTGAATACTGTTTATGTGTTTAAAGAATTGTCTATGCTGATAAGTGACTATCACTCTAACTAGGGAAAGTATAAACTGTGGGAAGTGTGAAAAGAGTATAATGTAATTACCATAATCCTGAGCAAAGGCAGAAATTATTTATCTATAAGCTCAAAAAGGATTGATTCTGCTAAACGATAGATTCTAAAGAAATGTTTACTTGTTAAAATGACTCTTTGGGCGGCTACTAAACACGATTTCGAAGTACTGTACTACTACAACTTAGGCTTACGCCATGTTGTCGGTAGATCTCAAACTATACCGGTCAACACATATATAATATACAATATTTTAGGTTAAATCCCAATACAGTGGGCTTTATTCTAGGAAGTGTTAAAAATACAATATTACTTATTATTTTTATGTTCTTAAAGATTGTCATCTAAAAGTAATTTAAAATTGATAGGCCAAAGTCCAAATTTCATTTAGTTTTGCAAACTCCTGAAAATAATACTCAACAGGTTGAAACCCCAAGCTAAACAAATCATAGCTGAAGAACAAGCAGGATTCAGGGCAGGGCGAAGTACCACTGAACAGATTTTCAACCTCAGAATAATCTGTGAGAAATACCTGCAGCACCAACAACATCTATATCATTTGTTCATAGACTTCAAGAAGGCGTTTGACCGAGTCTGGCATGCAGATCTATGGGCAACAATGAAAGTGTACAACATCAGTCCTAAAATTATTGAAGTCATCAAAAGCCTGTATGACAAGGCTACCAGTGCAGTCCTCTACAACAGCGCCATCGGGAACTGGTTCAGAACAACAATCGGTGTGCGTCAAGGATGCCTACTCTCTCCAACACTCTTCAACATCTTCCTAGAGCGCATCATGTCAGATGCTCTTGCAGATCATGAAGGCACAGTCAGCATAGGGGGTAGAGCAATCTCCAATCTTCGTTTTGCGGATGACATTGATGGATTGGCTGGAGAGGAACAAGAACTTGAACAGCTGGTACAGAGGCTTGACACCACCTCCAGAGCTTATGGAATGGAAATAAGTGCAGAGAAGACGAAAATGATGACCAACACCAATGGCATCAACACGGACATCAAAGTACAAGGCCAATCCCTCAACACAGTGCATAGCTTCAAATATTTAGGAGCCATTGTATCAGACAATGAGTCCCGACAGGAAGTCCTCTCCAGGATCGCACAAACAACTGCTGCCCTGACAAGGTTCAAGCCCATTTGGAAAGACAGGACCTTCAGTCTACATTCCAAAGCAAGACTGCTGCGCTCCCTTGTCATCTCCATCTTCATATATGCTTGCGAAGCATGGACCCTCACAGCAGATCTCCAACGAAGAATACAAAGCATGGAGATGAGGTGCTACAGAAGACTTCTGAGCATTTATATACGCAACACATCACCAACGACGAAGTCCGACAGACCATCACACAAGCCATTGGACAACACGATGACCTGCTCACAGTGGTGAAGAAACGAAAACTCCGATGGTATGGCCACGTTACCAGATCATCAGGCCTTGCAAAGACTATTCTGCAAGGCACAGTGCAAGGAGGTAGAAGAAGAGGGAGACCGAAAAACTTCAAAAAGAGGTGGGAGGACAACATTCAAGAATGGACTGGTTTGACACTGAACGAAGCCATCAGGGCTGCTGAGGACAGCGAAAGATGGAGTATGCTGGTTAAACGATCATCTGTGGTGCCCCTACGACCTCCGGGTTACGGGACAGGATAGGATAGGATAGGAATAGGATTTGCAAACTGACCGCCATAATATTAATACTAATAGGCCTAATTGATATTCCCGAATCGGCAATGGTGAAACATTGAGATGAATTTACTGTGGTATAATCTTTGTATCAAAGCTAAGTATTTATACAAAACCCTCAAAATCTTAGGGAAGACAAAAATAATAATAACAAGTTATAAAATAAAAACTCACCTTTTTATCCAAACATGGCCACCAGTCCTACGAACACAGCGCGAAAAAGAACTTGGAATCACATCCGGGCTCTCTCTCCCTCTCTCTCTGTTCTTAAAATAGCCAACTTTTCTATATGTTGTACGATGTGCAGATTACCGATAAAAAGTGGATTATGTGATAATTTTTTAATTTGGTTTTAAAGAGAAATAGGTCAGAAGGTTCAGGTCAATTTTTTTTAAAAATATAGCTTTACCTATATTAGATATGTCGAAGACAAGTATGGCATCATAAAGGCCGAAAATACAACAGTCCTCATAATGAACTATTTACTTCAAACAGCATAACTTTCAAACGGTTTACATTTGCAAACGGAAAATTTGTGAGATTAAGCCAAGGACTGATGAGTTCTTGGTAGCGCAGTGGTACCGCTCAATTCTTATTATTTAACCCTCCACAGCTGATTTCATTAAGGGGACGCGCTATATGACCCGGTAATGCACAAGTCTTGTAAAAATGGCCTTTAGAGGGACGTAATGTCCACATAAAGCACCCTTAATACTTATATATATATATATATATATATATATATTAGGTACACCAAGCTGATTTTTAAAATTGCCTAAATAATGAAAAAAAATGCTTAATAGATAGATTTCTTCATGCTGAATTCATTGATATAACTATTTTTTCATTAGCTTCATTTGTTTTCAAGTTATGATTTTTTTAAAGAATTAATTTCGGAGCTAAAGCAAAAAGTGATAAATGGCCATTTTTAAGGCATTGTATTTTCTTTAGTTAATCGTTAAGAATCATTAAATCTACAAATTTCATTATAGATATATATATATATATAGTCTCATATTTACCGGAATGTGTCAACCTGCACAACCGTTAGTACAACGGCAGTTGTAAAACGGCCTCCCGGAAAGTGTCAACATCGCAAGTTGCCACATAACGGGAGGCCACGAAGTACTTTAAAGAAACTTGAGAAAAAAGTAATTTTCGTCCCCTCTAGGCGACGAAGTAGGTCACGCTTAGTTGTATCTAGGTCAGGTGACTTTTACCAACCGTTTCGGAATTTATTTGAACCGTTTATTGACGCCTAATAGCGTCCTCACTTGGTTTCATACAATTTAAGAATCCAAGAAGGCAGATGGGTTTTTTGTGACGGAAAGAAGCAAAAGGGTTAGGGCAAGGGCTAGTGATAGAACTGCAACTAACCCTTACCCGAACCCTTCCCCTTAAATAGCATTCTTTCCGTCACAATTAAAAATGTTGACACATTCCGGTGCGTATAAGAGTATATCTATCCCTTCCAAGTAGCCTGTTTGAATGTTTTTTAAGAAAAATCGATTTAAAAATGGCCATCAGAGCTATTTTTTGCAAATTATCTGAGAACACCAGGCAATTTCAATTTAATATAACTTTACATCTAATTAAGCTACAGATGTTATTTTAACATCAATGGATTTGTTTTGAAGAGTTTTATAGAAAGAAAATGACACAATGAAAATAACATGATGCAGTGGAACCTTTATCAGTTTATGAAAGAAGTCATGGATAACAAGTCTTTCTGCTTAATGCAGATAATTTCAATGTAATATCACTTTACATCTAATTAAGCTACAAATGTGATTTTGACATCAATATATTTGTTTTGAATAGTTTTATTAAAACAAAAGGACACAATTAAAATACCTTGATATAGTGCTACCTTATTAACCCAGTTATGGATTACAAGTATTTTCTGCTGAACACAGGTATATCTTCCATCGGAGTTCATGTTTTTGCTATTGACTGCCCATTAAGTTAACAAGGAAATCTAGTTAAAACAAACTTAATTGAGATCTTAAAATCAATTAAGAAAATGTGGTTAGCAAGCAAGTAAGGGATATTTTTTTGTGTTTGCTATAAAAAATAAATGTCTGACACAGCACTTTTCTTGTAAATTAATAATTAACATTAACAGTTCACTGTATTGTCTGGCACTTTGTTCGTAATGTTTACAATGTTTATTTTAACAGCTAATGCTATTATCTTTATTGAAGACTCTTTATTCTGTTGTAGTTCATTTTTATGATGGAAATGTCTGGTATTTTCCAAACTCTCCCCAAATCGGTAGCTGGGAGCACTTCAAAATCGCAATAAAAAACAAAGTGGGCATTCACATCAGCCACGTCATCCTTTGTCGGCCATTTAAAATGTTCATCCCTGCCGGAAGTTTTTTCGAGGAATTGAATTTCTGCTGCTTCTTTAGATTTCACTTCCACCACCTGGCCAATGTAAAACGTTTCGTCATAAAATAAAACCACCCACTGGCCTTGACGATCGAATTCAAAGGGCTTCTGTCCTATCTAATCTGTTCTTCTTTCAATTTTCAATTTCTTTCTCCTCCAGCTCCTCACTGCTTCCTTGTTCTGGCTGCTGACTTGCATTTTGATTTTCTTGTTGCTAGAGGTGGGCCAACTGGGAGCTAGCTAATTGCTCTTTGCTGCCAAACAGCGAAGTGTTCCTTTTGTCAGCAGAACATGTTTTTGAAACCCTAAAGTGACCTTCAGAAAAGTAAAGTGTAAAAGTAAAAAGTATAGAGAATAATTATTTTCAAGTATAGGCTAGACAACAATTATGAGGCAATAAATGGAAAAATCTGCACGAAAAAATAACTTTAGGCTGCAGAAAATGGTCTTTGTGAAGATTGTCGATCATTACGATTTACATCTAAATAGGCCTACCGAAGAAGAAGACGAAAATAGCGAGGTCACGTGACTTCATAAAATTTGTTTTATCTCAAAATAGAGCTACATTTGACTACAAATCGAACACACAGCATAAAGCTTATTCTTTTCTGAACTCAAAAATGCATAGTTCTTACGAACGACCTTTTAAAATAAAATTAATTAAACTGTTTTCTGACAGTAACTTAAACTAGTACATGCTTTAAAAACACCTGTCGAGTAGCTCATGATTCAAACACTTTTTAGACATAAAATGTTAATAAATTTAAAAAGTCGTAAATTGAAAAACATAAAAATGTATTTAAACTTACCACAAATTGTCTTTAGAGAGAAAGAAATATCCGATTTCAAACAGGATTCTTCGTTTGATATTGCCATATCACAAACCGGTGGCGGCGAGTCCGCCATTTTGGCACTACCAAAGCAGGCACGCTTTCGGCTGTCAAACCGTTGTTCTTTTTTTCTAATTTTTAATGCATCCTTATTAAAATCATAAAAAATAGTAGCACTGAATTTGAGATAAAACGTTTCTGTATCGTTACATACTAAAAATAAAATATCCTTCACAACTCAATTATTTCCGTTTACTTTTAGGCTTCAAACATTTTCAACAAGGTAGGCTTCATTTAGTATCAAATTGATCAGCATTATCTCCCCTACATAATGTCATAAGTTATTTTTAGCTTAGTAGCAAGGACGCTTTGAAAAGAGCGTGGAGAGAGAGGTACTGTGCGCTGACTGATCGGGTCACTTTTGTAATGCGTGGCGCTCGCGAGCTAACGGTAATTCTTCTTAATTAATCATTTTACTTTCATAACGGTGTCAAACAAACAAATCACACACGCATGTAATTTAAAGTTTAATCTTTATTTTGGTATGCATATTTTATTAAAATATAACGTGATACTTTTAACTTGTAGTTTCTTCTTTAAATTAAAGAAGAAACTAGAAGTTAAAGTATCATGAAAAATGGACCTGAAAGCAGCACAATCACTGACACGAGGCCAGCTTGGAGTACTTATATATATATATATATATATATATATATATATATATATATATATATATATATATATATATATATATATATATATATATATATATATATATATAAAATTAGTATATCATCAACCCAGCTGCTTGCACCACACCACCACAAAGTCGTATGTTTGTCTTCTAATAAAAGAAGAATAGCACATAACATAAAACACTTTTAAAACGACAACATGTTATCCACTCAATTTGAAAATTTTCGGTTTTAATAACCTTCTTCAGGGCATTACAATGTCAGTGTGAAAATGTACAAGCGTTTTCCCTATTACTATAATTCATGACTATAATTCATAAAACACACATATATACTAAGTGAACATGAATACAACTCTATTATAACTCTATTATAAAAACCACACACACACACACACACACACACACACACACACCACACACATGTAATATCTATACTACCACAACCAACACACACATACAACAACACACACATATATAATATCCCACACAACACATAATATACCACACACACACTACACATACATACCACACACACAACACACACATATAGACAACACACTCAACACACACCACATAATATCATACACACAACACTCACACACACACATATATATATATATATATATATATATATATATATATATATATATATATATATATATATACACAACACTCACACATATATATATAATATAATGTAATTGCCCTTTGGGATGAAAAAGTTGTATTGTATTGTATTGTATTGTATTGTATATATATGTGTGTGTGTGTGTGTGTGAGTGTTGTGTGTATGATATTATGTGGTGTGTGTTGAGTGTGTTGTCTATATGTGTGTGTTGTGTGTGTGGTATGTATGTGTAGTGTGTGTGTGGTATATTATGTGTGTATGTGTTGTGTGGGATATTATATGTGTGTGTGTTGTTGTATGTGTGTGTTGGTTGTGGTAGTATAGATATTACATGTGTGTGTGTTGTGTGTGTGTGTGGTTTTTATAATAGAGTTATAATAGAGTTGTATTCATGTTCACTTAGTATATATGTGTGTTTTATGAATTATAGTCATGAATTATAGTAATAGGGAAAACGCTTGTACATTTTCACACTGACATTGTAATGCCCTGAAGAAGGTTATTAAAACCGAAAATTTGGCAATTCAAATTGAGTGGATAACATGTTGTCGTTTTAAAAGTGTTTTATGTTATGTGTGTATATAGAGAGAGAGAGAGAGAGAGAGAGAGAGAGATCTATATATATATATATAGATAGATAGATCTATATAGATAGAGATAGATAGATAGATAGATAGATAGATAGAAATAGAGATTATAGTATCGGACAAGAAAGATAGAGAAACATAACACTGCAAAGAACAGAAGAAACACACTGAAGATATAACAGTGCCAGGTTTGATTTTTTTTTTTCAAATATAAACTTTATTTTATTTAATAGAAGACCAAAAAAAAAACAACATAAAAAATCAAAATTAACAGTAATAGTAATAATAATATATTATTATTAATATTTTTATTATTATTATTCTTATCAACAATTGTTAAATACTACAGCATGCACGATCACATGAATTTATTACTGTAATGACACTGTTCCTTGTATTCCTTAATGAACGTTTACATCTACAAGCCAAGGGAAATAACCTAGTCCTTGTCCTCGGCTTCATTAGTATATGTATAGAAGGAGTTGCCGGTCTTATTGTTCCACCATCATTGTTTTAACCCTGCAGGATGTGAACTTATATAACTTAGGTACTGTTCAGGTCACTGAGGGTTTTCTCTGTGTATTCCAGGTTCCTTCCTGCAAACTCTAGCTTCTTCCCTTCAGTAATGGTATTGGATGCAGTCAATCTATTTTAACGTCAGGATGGCGACAGAGAGAGATTTTTAAAAGCAAAGTCAGAGAGAAACTAAAACAATTAATTATCTAACTAATAATAAAAGGACTGCCAAAATATCCGGAAATTACGTTTTTGTGAATTTATTAGTTTTTGTGAGTTCGTTTTTAGAAAATATTGCCGAAAAATTTACAAAGGATAAAAAAAAAAAAAAGTGCTGCTAATTGTTTTATACTAATTTCAATTCAAATCTCATGTCTTGTGTTTTTCGTCAAATCTTTATGTTCCTGATGTAATCTGATGATTACATCATAATTTCGATCAAATCTAAAGTCGAGCTCAGATGGATGTGTCCTCCTTTCCCTTAGTGACCAATTCAGAATCCTCAGTTTTCGTCCTCTCCCAGCGCCGACGAAGCTTCGCTACTTTTATGGCCTTAGTTTCTAGGCTCTGTTTCCATAGCGCCGTTTGTCCATTATCCTTATTATTCAAACGACGTCCATTCACAAGGCATCTTCCTTGTTTCTGCCAATGGTGTGTAGTCTTTTGTTTCTCCTGCATAGAAACTGCAAGTTTTCCAGCCCTGTTGTTAAGTCACGTGACGATTTCATCATTGTAGTCTTGCGCTGCGGTCCTGAGGAGAATGAGTTCCATCCGTTTAGGTCTCAAAACTTCCATATTGAGCTAAGAAAAACTATTACAAAAATCCTATAGCAGCCTGAATAACCAAATATGCATAACA
Source organism: Oncomelania hupensis (assembly GCA_036898135.1). Classification (NCBI taxonomy): domain Eukaryota; kingdom Metazoa; phylum Mollusca; class Gastropoda; order Littorinimorpha; family Pomatiopsidae; genus Oncomelania; species Oncomelania hupensis. Next base: position 25,820,610 of record CM072526.1, read on the forward strand.
ATATCAACTATTTCTAACCAAAAATCTTTTCTAAACTATATGACGCCATTTTTACAACGACATTATGCGGCATAATGACGTCATATTAATCTCCAAAGTCTCTTTTCTTGAATGCAGGCCATTTCTTCGACACTGTTTTATGCAACATAAATGTCATAATTGTCTTTGAATATGAACGCACTCGCATAGCGAAGTCTTGCGGTCTTGCTTCATAACCAGTCATTTTGTAATTGTTGCCCAGTAGATGTAGTCCATTCAAGATGGCTGTCCGTAGTGCTGGTTAGATTTCTTGACGATGTCCCCCTTCGGCCTCTGTGGTCACACACTGGTCTCGGACGTAGATCCCCAGCCCCTCTCGCCATGACTCAAGTACATCCGCCATCCACTGTAGTCTTCTCTTGACTAGATTATCAGCCCGCCTCGCCGGTCTTCAGATTCAAATCTGATGCCGCTCGGGTCTGTTCTTATCTTTGGTTGGTTCGTCCGGAATAAACATACCAACGTGCTTTGCTGGTCTGTAGATTCTTCTTCGTTTTTGTGTGTATATATATATATATATATTTTTTTGGTCTCCTAATAGCATCACCCTGCCTGTACACCAAATGTATGTGATGAATATGTTGTGTATGTGTAAGAGTGTATAACAAAATTAACATGCGAGTGTGTTTGTTGGTTAGAGTTGACACGCTTTAAGTCTTGATATAAGAATAAGGCGGGTATAGCATCCAACATTAGTAGTAGTATAACACTATCAGTATACACCTACAATAGCTTCCAGAAAGACTCAATTATTGTATTTTCAGCTAAAGTTTTCTAGTTATAGTGGATAATTACTAGTATGATTGATAATGGTGATGATTATTATCATGTGTGCTAATAGTAAATGTTGCTTTCAGGTTATGGCTCCCTGGGTCTGATGACCAGTGTGTTGGTGTGCCCTGATGGCAAGACCATCGAGGCTGAAGCTGCCCATGGCACCGTCACACGCCATTATCGTGAACACCAAAAGGTGAATGTAATGTGTTATGCAGAGTGTATTGGTTTACCATTAAACGGGGGGAAATCACTTAAGTCTTAGTCTCATTAAGCACGGTAAAGCGCGGTTCGTCACGGCTTATGAAGAGCGGTAAAGCGCGCCTAGTTATCGTCTACTTTTAGCACCTCTCTCCCGCTTAACGGAAACCAGTTCCAATTGCGCATGCGCACTAGGTGATACTAAAAGCAGTGTACTGCCTTCCTGTCAACTGCAGTTGTGTCAACAACACGTTTTAATCGAAGTTTTTGTTTAGTTTTTGGTCACGTTTTCGAGAGCGGGGATACTCTAAAAATGGCAGAATCTGATTCCGACAATGAGTCTACATGATATGAGCAGTTGTGGCAGCAATTAGTAGATGAAAGGGCTGATCAGTTAGGGAATGAAAATCAGAGTGATTTGTCCGTGTCTAGCGATACACTTGCGATCTTTCCGACTACAGATCGGACCTTTCATCATCCAAAGAATTGGTTGTGAAATTACCTATAATCGCAGGTAAAATAGCAGGTAACACAGACAGATGACACTGACAGAACTAAAGCTTACTCAATACTTGCATAGTTACCAATTATCTACACACTGACCAAGTCCCATGAAGCTCTGACCCACCGTTCAGTAGATATAGCATTTTAAACACATGCACCTATTTTTGGCTTGTTTTTGTCAAATCCTTACATGAAGGAGAAGATCAACGTGCTGTTTTGCTATATGTGACTAAGAGTTAAACAGAAATGGAAATTTCACACTTTGCAGAATACAGGATTTATTCAGTCAGATGACAACAACATTGCATATAAAAATTGCTCTGATGTTGGCAAATATTCACACACACGCCCACATCCACCTTTTAAGACTTCAATTAAAAGATCTTGCATACAGTTACACAGTTGCACCATTAAGCGCAAATCACAATGAACATATAAAATATGAAAAATGTACATGTGAATATATTATATCTCAGACAAGCTATAACCATTAAATCTAATACACACATGCACACACACAGAGCAAGATAAATCGATACATATTTAAAGAACATGTTAAATTAAAATATACCGTGGAAAAAATAAGAAACATGCATATGAATAAAAGTCTCTGTCACACACACACACTCAAACACACACACACGCAGAGAAACATTTACTCCACTGCCTGGATTGCCTCACCATTGATGACGAGAGGATCCACAGGGCCCTTCTTCCTGCAGATGTCTACCACCATCTCCAGTGTCTTGGAGGCATTCAGCTGGAGGTTGTTGCCGTCACACCATGGCACCAGAAGGTCGATTTCCTGTCGTTAAGCGGTCTCATTGCACTTGGAGATGAGGCCTTCGACCGTGGTGTCCTCGGCAAGCTTCACTAGCTGAACTGAATAGTGGAAGGAGATGCAGTTATTGGTGAAGAGGCAGTAGATGAGAGAGGAGGATAGCCTTGAGGGGCACCAGTGTTTAGTGTCAGTCTTGGAGACGTGGTTGTCGATCTTCACTGTTTGAGGGTGTTGTAACTGGAAGTTGAGCAGCCAGACAGATGGAGGGGGTCAGGTCAAAGAGAAGTAGTTTTTGTTACAGTTTCTTGGGGATAATGGTGTTGGAGGCTGAAGAAAAAGTTTAGATTTGGGTTTGAGCAACAAAAGCTCTCTTTATTATTGAACTCTTAGCATCCTATATCGCGCATGCCAAAAATCCTGATCTGCTCCAAACTGCTACAAATGGGTACCAAAATAGAAGCTGATGTCATACAGCCTTGACCTTCTTTCTAACTTTAAACTTCCGGTATACAACATACAGCTGTGTTTGTTTAACGTTTGCCGATAGACGTGAACTTCGGCTGGTCTTTATTCGATCGATTTTTGAACTTTTTTTTTTTTCGAATTTTTCGCGATTGTAATGGCAGGCTTTAATAGTGATAGTGATGATGTTTTGTCAATTTTTAAAAACAAATTACTAAAATATCTGGACAGTTGTTGATAAACAGAGTGATAATTCTGTGTGTGGTGTGAATACTAGCGATCGGTGTGACTTTGATGGTGAATTATCTTTCAAATTTTCAAGAGTCATGGAGATTCTAGACACTAGGTGGAATTGACTATATTGGGGATCCAAATAATGAAGATTTTGCTAGTTTTATAGGTCTTACAAAGCCTCCAGGCTGTAAAATCTTGAATATTTTTGGCAACTTGTATCCAACAAACAGAAAATCAGTTGTGAAGTAGTCAGTTAGGCAGTGGAAAATGGTGATAGGTGTTGTGATTTTTTAACCTTTGGATTATTGAGTGTATGCATTGATTGGAGCCATTGAGGTAAGTGTTGTGCATGCTTATTGTACATGCTAAGCTTGCCTTATACAGGGTTCGTACAGAGTCATGGAAGTCTGGAAAAGCTATGGAAAATAGAGAAAGTGATTTCCAGGGCTGGAAAAGCCATGGAAAAAATTTGTCTAGATAGGTATGGAAAAGTCATGGAAAAAAAACCACAAGGCAATCTTTCAGTTTGACAAGCATTTTTCTTCAAAAGAAAGAAAAATGAAAATACCGTTTATTTGAGATGTTCTCCCGGCGATGTTGTGATTGAAACCGAAGGTAGCAAATTAATTTTTCTTTTAGCGCGGTTATTTCCCTTGCTTACTCTTGCGGGTTAAAGACACAATAAACCTACTGTTTTCTTTCTCATCCGGCCGATGCAGAACAGAAGAAAGAAGATGTGGACAGAATCAATTTGCAGTACAGACTTCTTATCAGAGTGTGCTTCTGCCGATAACTTTGTCTTTTGACAGGGGTAAAGACAGATTAGACAGACTCTTCTTCTCTGCACTGGCCAAGCGAAAGGAGTTGAGTGGCCTTTGGAGTGTTGTGAGAGAAGTGCTGCTTTTTTCTCTCTGTCTCCTCTCTGAAAATCCTTATCGGGAAGAGAGGGGACTATAAACTGATACACACACACACACGCTTTTTTCTCATGGCCAGGCCAGTGTGGAGAGGGGATTCTCTGTTAATAAAGAAGTAATGACTGACAACTTGTCACAGAAAACCCTAACAGCACAGAGAATTATAGCAGACCTTTTGGCTAAGGCAGGTGGAGCCAGTCAGGTGCCAATTACAAAAGCACTCCTCTTCAATGCAGCTAGTGCAAGATCCAGATATGAGGTTTACCTTGAAGAAGAGAAGAAAAAAAAGTTAGTGTTAGATGAAATTGAAGAGCTGAAGTCAAAGAAGAAACGATTGGAACTGTGTGCAAAAGACCTGCTTAAATCTGCAGATAGGGCAGAGCAGAGTGAGAGCCTATCACTTCTGTCCAAGGCCAATGCTTTGCGCAGGTCAGCGACAAAAAAAAGAGGCAGAAGCCATTACTCTAGAGTGCCAAATTGACCAGAAGCTCAAAGAAATAAAACAGTAATTGTGAATTGTGTGTTCATTCTCAGGAAAGTTGAACTTAAACACATGACACATGAAAAAATGCAGGGCATATTTGTTTATTAAAATCATATGGACTGTCAGTATCACAGATCATAGGCTGTCTTGTATTTTGTAAGTACACGTCTCACAATTCCTTTTTTTAATGCCGGTGTTTTTATGTGATAAGTATTCTATGTAGAATTGTTCGTTTCTTGTGTGTGTAAGATGGTCTTGAAAATGTTTAGGAAGCCATGGAAAAAGTCTGGAATTTTGTTTTCCCAAACTTGTGGGAACCCTGCTTATATTATTTTTTAGAGCATGACCATCATCATAATCACCATATTTCTGACTATTCACAATGTTACTAATTTACCTATGATTATTGATTAAAAGTCAATATTAACAGGCCCACAATACCCATAAACTTAAAATAATATATTTACTGCATAGTGCATTCAATAACATTTCCCCATATGTCGAGGTGATCAGTGCAGGAACAAGGTATATTTTATTAGTTTAGTACTGTTGCCCATTTTCTGGCACATTTCTAGAATTCCTTACAGGACTGAGGTCTGTAAGTAGTAAGAGCACTTCAGGATGCTAAGAGTTAATGAAATAATAATGCAAGTTTTAGGGTAAATCCATTTCGCTCCCCAAAAATTTTTTGGAGTGCCCATAACCCTAAAGTATACATTATCATTGGTTATTGGTCATAACTGAGCATCAGAGGTCATGGTCATCTAAAGATCAAAGTCATTAGTCAGGATTATCCTGAGGTCACTGTTTTTTGGCATAATACATTTTTTGATCCTACATGAGTGTCCATTTGGAGCTGAAGGTCAGAGTTAGTATTACTTTGCATTTTAATGCCACCACTTCTTATCCTTAATTTTTATGTAGAATATTGCAAGGTCCATGATGGCTTTGCTCTTCTAGTTTACAATTTCTTTAGTTATTAATCTTGACACAAGGTATTATCTACATTTGTTTTCAGGGCAACCCCACCAGCACCAACCCCATTGCCAGCATTTTTGCCTGGACACGAGGCATGGAGCACCGTGGTAAGCTCGATGGCAACAAGGATCTGCAGAGGTTCGTATATCCCATTTCCATTTTTAAAAGATTTTTTTTTTACTATGTTAACTTTGCCAACTGTTCCATGAAAAGTGATAGTTTCTTTTTGAATTCTACTCTCTGATGTAAAGCTAAACAGCAGTCTACCCTTGTTACTTTGTAGATAAGTTTCTGTACTCATTCCAGTTGCGAGGTTCAAGAGTTTCCTGGTTGATTACCTTTGATAACTAGTGGTGAGTTGATTAGCTGTCTGTGAACTTTTAATGGATTAAGTTGGCCAAGGTTATAACTGTGGGTTGGTTGATTACAGGTGGGCCCATGTGATGGAGAAGGCCTGTGTGGACTGTGTTGACAGTGGGAAAATGACCAAGGATTTGGCTGCCTGCATTCATGGACTGAAGAAGTAAGAATAATTGCACCCATATAGGGGTTCTGTTACATGGGGTTTAATGTTACAATCTTTGTGTTTAATATTCACATCGATCTTTGGTATTTACAAAATGTTTGCATTGTTTTCGTGATAAGTGTGTGAAATGTGTGTGTGGTACATAATTTTGTTCTCCGGTTTTGACAAGAAATTTCTGGTTTTTTTTCAGTGTGAAACCAGAGCACTACCTGTACACCATGGATTTCTTGGATGCCATTGGCGAGGAGTTTGAAAGCCAATGGAAGGCGTAATGTCATTCATCTTTAGATAGTTAATCTGTATTCCCTGCCTCAACATTGTGAACCAGTAAGGATTCTTCAAGAATGCGGACTACTTTACTAGTGAAAATTTGGATTCTTAGGTGTACCATCTTGTGATTTTATTTTTAAATTACTTTTTTTTCTTCCTGACTTGTCAGTTCTTATTTGCTTTATCAAAAGTTTGATAGTGGTTAGAGCTTTAAACTAATTTCACAATGTGTATTGTTTAAAACCAAAGACAGTATGAATTACATTTAGTACTTTAAATCTTTTGATCGAGATCAATGTTTGGAGATCTATGAAGATGGTGTATGTCTCTGATAGAGATAATAAGGTTCTTCATCTTCAGAGATTCTGTAAGCATCCTCAGCAATGATACATTTGTGAATTAGTTTTATATGTAGATTTTGTGTGTATGTTGTATTACTGAATATCTAGACACAATCACAAATATTCCATGGAATAAATAAGGGCTGTATTATTAATTTAATGTTGGAAGGTGGTTGCTTTTTAACTCGAATTCCCCCGTTGGGGTGCCGGGGGTTTCAGTATAAATAGTATCCCCACTTTCTGGAAATTTAGTGCTTTAAATTCCCACTGTCGCTGTCTTTCTCATTTGTTCTTTCTCATCCCTGCTCTGTTCTATCAATCTGCTATACTATCTTCTTCTTCGCTAGACCAGTCACCTACCTTTTTTCTTAAAAACTCTTCCGGGACAAGACTCCTTATTTGTGTGTGAGGTCTCTGTTGGATCAGCTTGGGAATATTGGACGCTTTCTGTCAGGTGGTCACTAAGGCTTCCTATGATGTTATTATTTAGCAATGTAGGCATTTTATATGTATGTGTTTTGTTGATAATTTATAATAATGTTTGTATTCTATTTTGTTTTTGTAAACGGGGGTTTGATAAATTAGAGTATAGCCTCAGCGTCCCCTGCGTGGGATGTCTTTATTGTAAAGTGACTGGCTGGTGGAGAGCATTCAGTTTTACCACTAGGGTTGTTTCAGCAGATCTTTTATGCGGATCGGGGGTTGTCCGGTCTTGATTTGGCTCGGAAGAGTCCGCTGGACCTAAATCAATAATCATGTAATGTAATTTGACTCGAATATACAGCAATGTGAGTGTACTCGCCCCCCTCTCATCCCTCACCTCCTCCAAAAAATTTCGTTTTTCCCAGATCAGTGCAAGATGAGACCTAAATAGTCCAAAAATAATAAATTTTTAAAAGTAAGTCTGTCCGTTTTTTCGCCATTCGTCTGCAAAAAAATTAAAGTGGCCAGGTACTCGGAGCCTATTTCAACCAAACTTGGTATGATGGTGTATACCCATGGGACCTCAAAAGTTATCAGCTGAACGACATTACTTCAAGGTCAGGGTAACAGGATTATAAAATTTTAGCCCCAAAAAATTACAATCTTTCATAAAATTTTATTTTTGTTTAGTTATTAATATTGAACTTGCGATTCTTTGATGCATGATAGATATCAATAAGACACAAATATTATGCAAATTTGGTCAATCTCACTCCAAGATCAAGGTCACTGGAGCTGCCCGTCAGTTTGTAGGTACTTTGAAGTAACATTGACACTATGAAAGATACGAAGTACAAACTTAATGTAATTGGCAATGATAGATTGATCTTTCATATTTGTTACATTTTTGCTTTGATCTTGGTCTTGTAAAAACATTTTAAAAGTAGGTCATGGTACGGTGAAATGGCTGTTTAACCCATAGTATGCAACAACGTATTTGATCAGACTTGCATGAGAGATCACGTGAGGGTCAAGGTCATCCCAAGATCACCGGTGTTTTTTTTTGTTTGCATAAAACAACTTTAGCTGTACTTTATTTGATAGTACATGAGTGTATTTGGAGCCGGAGGTCAGTCTCATCTTAAGCTCATAGAAAGATCAAAGTCGATATTACTGTGCATTAATGCCACCATTTCATTTAGTTTTTTTGCTGTTCCACCATTTCATTTTTTTTCCATGGGCAATCATTTGATTGCAAGTTCTATAAGAAGCATGTGAGTCATATAGGCTTTGCCCTTCTAGTGTTTTTAGTGCCTGGAGTCTACAGTGTTGATTGCATAGAATTTGTAGTTTTAAACACATTGCTCACTAAAGAAACTACATCAGCAAATTACTAGTATTGGATACGCTGTGTTTAGGTGTCATTATGTGTGGAGTGACTAAGAAAACCACATGAAGTACTTTATGTTATGATTATGTATCAACAGAAAAGACTTTTTTTTTTTTTTTGGAAAAATCTTGTGGAATTGTTGCATGTCAGCATTATGTTAATAAGTCAAATGTTTCTGCTATTTTTCATCATTGACGAGAATGGAATTTTGAGGGTTTCGTTTTAAAATTGTTAATTAAAAGCCATTTTGTTCAGAAATGTGATATACTATCTGTTGTGCGTTTAGTTTGACATGAAATTATTTTTAATGTTAAAACAGTTCTGGTAATTTCCTTACAAGCGTATAATGTGTTTTGGGTTTACTTTTGTTTTTAGAACAAGTTACTATTTGCTTGTTCTTATTACATTATTTATTTGAATGAATCTCTTGCTTAAAAACAAACAGGCATTGCATTGTGATTTTAGTCCGAAGTTGCAGTCATATGATGTAATATTATTCATGCTAGGAAGGAGCGAGTGAGTGCTGAAAGATTCTTTCTTTAAGTTGATGCTGGTTATAAACTGTCTGTACAGATTTTTTTAAAAGTATTTTCATTGCGGTGATCAGAATAAACTTGTGTTAAGAAACAAAAATACTTGGGTGTGTGTCAGATTTGAAAGAAGTGAGCATTGGTTTATTTTTATTTTTTTCTTGAAAACTCTTCTGGGACAAAACTCATTTGGGTGTGAGATCTGTTGGATCAGCTTTGGAATATTTGACGCTTTCTGCCAGGTGGTCACTGGGGCTTCCTATAATATTATTTAGCGATGTAGGCATTTTATATATATGTGTTTTATTTATATTTTATAATGTTTGTATTCTATTTTGTTTTTGTAAACGGGGGTTCGATAAATTAAGAGTATAGCCTCAGCGTCTCCGGCGTGGGATGTCTTTATTGTAAAGTGACCGGCTGGTGGAGTCCCTTCAGTGTTACCACTAAGGTTGTTTCGGCAGATCTTTTATGCGGATCAGCGGTGAGACCTCTTTCAGCTAAGTTGTGGTCTTGATTTTGTGGTCCTGATTCGGGTCTTTGCAGGCCGCTGGACCCTGTAGGCTATGAATAAATAACTTCTTTTTATTTTCATTATGAATACATGCAGGTCTTTATCTTTCCGAATACATTAACCCTTAGCCTGCTGACATGTTTTTCCTACTCTGTGCTAAAGAAAATTTTGACTTACGATTAAAAACACATGCCTTATTATATATGCCATTGTTGCTAAACTATTACACCTATATATACATAAAAGTATATATCAAATGAAAGGAAATTGAATACAGATTCCAAAGAACGGACACAAAAAAAGTGTAAGATTGTTGGTTTGTACAATTATGGGATGGAAAGTTAGGGGCATGAGCAAACAAATTCACTCTCACTCAACTGCACACCCATTCTTGAAGTCATACGCAAAGAATTGCAGAATAGAAATAAGATTTATTACCAAAAATTATGAGAACCAAAATGGACTGTAATCAAAGCCTGATAAATACAGAAATTGTGTAAAAGGCAAATAATATTATTATAGATCTAGTGAAAATAAAAGTTTTTTTTCACCTACCGTCGTCTGCTAAAGATTGTAGGCGGCGATCTTCTTCTTCGTCTGAATCGTAATCCCTCCCTCCAGCCTCCGTCAAATAAACATCACCCGCATCAAAATCTTCATCCCCACTATTATCATCAAAGTTTACTTCCTGAAACATTTGCGCCACCTCTTCTGCCGTGTATATTCTGTGTGCCATGATGGCGACTAACGAGGCGGAAAATTTCGCCAGCAACAAGTGCTTCGACGCGTGCTTTTTGTTTGAAAATTACCTCTAAACCAAAAGATTTTTCTTTCCAAAACATTACAGTTCAAGGGAAACAACTTTTGTTTCATAATCATGACCAATGATTTATTTTATGAACGCTTTTACCTCCCTTATACTATCTCCCGTACAACGTACGGATACATCGCATTACGATGGCTTTAAACACCCCGTGCTACGTACGTTGACAGCGCAGCCTAAAGGTTAAAAGCTTTCTCCATTTAGTATTTGTTTGGTATTTTGTTTTCATCAGATTTCTTCGAATCTATACTTTCTGTAACTTATGGAGATTTTGAGGAAATCAAAAGATTTATCTTGAAATAAATCTGAGAATTGAACTGCACTGACATTTATATTTTCTTTAATAACCTAACATGAAACCCGATTGCAAGTCAAAGACATCCAACCAAACAAGACACTTGTCCATAATAAATCATTTTATTAAACATATTCAGACAAATACATAGTTTTAACAATATTGCAAAAATGTATCATACCAGAACACAGTTTAGGTAAAAACTGCGTGAACAAAATCACTGTTAAACAGTTGCACCACACTTTACATTATTTATGTTGGTTTAATCAAGCAGCATTATCATTCAGGAAAACTGAAATACTGTAGACACAATGCCAGAGCATTTCCAGCAACAATCGCGATACAATGCAATAGCTTTCACACCTGTGAGTACAATAATGAACACTATCCGAGCTGTTCTATAATTTTATATATAATTTAAAACCATCACATCGTAGGAAACACAGTGTATAAAACCACATCGACGCACTAGCATTTCACAACACCACTCGTACTCACTGCAACCTAAACTGCTAAAAAAAAAAGTTTCATGAATGTAAATTTGTGTTTGAATTGTGAAAGAAGATTCCATTTCTACTTGCAGCTCTTCATACAAAATCACATGTATGCAAGTATGCCATTCCCTTTTCAATATTGAACTCCAGTCATAATTGTGTTGCACATTTCACCATGCATTTGTCTATATACACAAACACACACATATAATCACACACACATCAAAGACCTGTTGAGTGTAACTCTAAATTTCCTCTCCCAAATTCTCTCACACCTTTCAAGCACAATTTATTTTTATATTAAAAAGTCAGAAGAAATTGTGCAAAAAAAATGTATTATTTGTTCATGGATTTTCCAAAGATTGTGTTCCCTAAGTTGTTTTTTTGGGTAGCAAACTGTCTACTTAAAATATAAATACATACACTATATTTTACAAAGGTGCGCGCTGAGTTATAAAGAATACACTTTTCATCAATGTATTTTAACTTTTTGGTATATTTGAAATTTCATAAATAAGGTCCATAGCTAAAAATTAACACCAACACTCTCTTTTTCATGCAAAATTGAGTGAACGCTAGCAAAAATGTCCTCATGTTGATGCCACTGCTTCAGCTATTTGCTGTTCTTTTCTCCTGATTTTTGTCTCCCTCTCTCTTTCCCTCTCACCTTCCTTAATCTCATCTGTTGGAACATCAGGTAACTTGACACCATCGCCTTGGGCCAGGATCTGGTCCAGTTCCGCCATGACATCATCTTCATCCTGTTGACTCAGGCCGCCAGCCAGCAGATCATCAATCTCTCGTTGAACCTCAATGCCCTCCCTTGTTTCATCCATAATACGCTCAACATCTTCAAGAGATAGGAGCTGGTGCATTTTCTTCAGCGCAGCATTGCCCACCTGAATATAAGACAAAAGAAAATTGTTTGCTGAATGGAGGTAATTTTCCATAAAGCCACTGCCTTCAGATCATGAATATTGTACAGCCAAATGTGGGTGTTGATTCCCACTTATAACTTGTCATTGTGTAAAATTCATAAATAAAGAAAATCAATAAACCAACCAAATGCATCTGACGCAATTGCAATTAATATAGTGTCTACAAGTACAACAGTTCTTCTCTTCATTTTAGTAAAATTATACATTTTATCACAAATAAAATTATACATTTATAGGGATACACGAATGCCCGGTTACAGTGCGTAAGAAAACGGAATAAATAGTCTTTTCTAATTCCTCCCCTCCACTCCCAAAAAACACAACTGAAAATCTCTGCAGCTGACAATAAAAACGTACCTCTAGTCCTCTAACAACCTCCTGTTCAACCTGTGCAAATTCCAGATCATGAACCAGCTTTTCTAGATTATCCAGTTGACCATCTGTCTTGTCCAAGAGTGATTCCTGGAATTTTTTCTTCCTCAGCATTAGCTTGGCCTTATCCTTTTTACCATCTTGGAGTAATTTTCTTGCCATCTCTCGATCTCTTTCAAGTTGGGCGATTACTTTTTTTTGATACTGTTTCAGTTTGTCCCGCTGTTGCTTTAGTTGTAAGACAGCACGGTCTTGGTCTGTCACCCGATCTTGTGGCTTTTTTTGTTTCTTGCCAAATAGGTTGCCCATCGTGCAAAATGTTGATGTGAAACACCACGCCGTTGTAAAACTAAAGTTCCTTTCTGTTTTCGTTCTCGTCTTTCTCGCGGAAGTAGCCGCTTGTTGCCCGAGTTACCTATTCTTGTTAAAGGTGCATGCCATTTAAGAATTGATATAAATGTATCATGCTTAGGGAAAAGCGCTTTTGCTTGCTATACGTATGTATTTTTACTAAATTATATCTAAATTATTTGTTTTGGAGTGCTTTGTTCTGTATTCAATACTGTCTTATTTGGTATATTCAAAGACTATGGTATGACTTTGGTATATCTTCAAATAGTATCGTAAAAACTTTTGCAAAGAATTGGTCCATTTGTGGATGGCATCAGCGAGACAGAGACTAACTGACATCCACGCCGGTTTTATTGCGTTTGATTTAGACTTTCTGAAAACGACAGGTGAGCTTGTATAGCTTATACACAAAAATATCATTTAGGGAAGAAATGTCTGAGATCATTGTGATTGGTATGCCTTAATTGATGGAGAATATGCAGTCGCGATTGCGCACGCATCAACGGCTGTCCTGAATAACTGAAGTCAAGACAGAAACTGAGATTAGGTCCTCACCAAGATAGACCACAGGCTCTGAAGTCTTTTCTTGTCTTTGTAAACTCGTGACCTCTTACATACATACGTACGTAGTATGTATAGTATGTAATTGAGGCCTACGAAAGACGAGACTTCCCAGCCTGTGGATAGATTATATAGACTCAACAAGTTTATCATCTGCTGCTGAGGCTACATTTCTGACTGCTTAGCGTTGCACTGTGCAGAAACCATTGTTATGAAAATTAATGCATTTGAATTAACATTACGTGTTGTTGTTGTTTTTTTTAGTTATGATTGCCATTTTATTTTGTTAACATTTTTTTTTCTATCCTTTCTGACAGTGGGCATGTGGGTAGAAAAAAAAAGGGTGAAAAGTATCGGGAATCATAATAAAAATCAGCAACCCATGTAATCTTATCAAAAGAAGAGATTTAGTGCTAGTGCTGATTTTTAGGACTAACCATGTAAGCTTAGTCACAATGCTAATTTTTTCGTTTTTATTAAGTTGTGTCTATATAATATATAATAATATTAATAACGGATTTTTATATAGCGGGTACTCCAGCCTATGACCAGACTCACCACGCTTTACATAGTCATTACATATAAATACATGCACATGATAAAACATCACTTTTGCTATAATACACCAAAAGACGGGACAGTAAAGGTACAAACTATTTACAACTATGTACATAAATTACAAAAAAGACAAAAATAGACTATTTACAACTATGTACACAAATGACAAAAAAGACAGAAAATAGAATAGCAAAAACCTATTCACAGCTATTTATATGCCCGGTTAGGCCCAGGAGGAAAAACAGTATAAATATTTACAGCCGTGTATACACTTGCGGATCAGACAGAGACAAAAGAGAGAATGGCAGCGGGATACAAATCAGTCTGAATAATGCAGTTTGAATGTTGCGGATATGGGAGGGAAGGGAATTCCACTGCTTAGGTGCGGAGTAAGCGAATGCACGTTGGCCGTATGTCTTAGTGCGGGTGACGAGAACCTTGAGTGTGCGAGTGTCAGCAGAAGATCTTAAAGTGCGTGAAGGGGAGTAGACAGACAGTAGATCAGCAAGGTAGGCAGGACAAGAATCTGTGAAGAAGTTGTGACAGAGAACAGAGAGTTTGTACTCTATGCGTGCTTGCACAGGAAGCCAGTGAAGGGAATGTAGTAGAGGTGTGATGTGATCGCGTTTCTTAGCTCGGAATACTAGTCTAGCTGCTGAGTTCTGAACCTTTTGTAGTTTGTCAATGATGTGTTTTGGGGAGCCAGCGAGGAGAGAGTTGGAATAGTCAAGACGAGAAAGGACGAGAGCGCAGACTAGGGTTTTGGTGGCAGTGACTGTAAGATAGTGGCGAAAGGAGCTGATTTGGCGTATGGCCGTGTATGCAGAGCGACAGACGTTGGAGATGTGGTTGTTGAGGGACAGGTCATCGGAGAGAATGTAGCCGAGATTTCTTGCTGAGGATGAGAACTGAATGTTTGTTGTTCCTACTGTAAGCGATGTTGGGAGAGGCGGGAGTGAGGAGGAGGTGTTGTGCTTGTGATCAGGTTGGTTTGAGGAGTCAATAGGTAAATGACTGATTGATCAGAAAATCAATAGGTCATTTTCAAAATCAATAGGTCAAAAAACTGAATTATCAGAAAATCAATAAGTCCTTTTTAAAATCAATACTTTAAAAAAAAAAAGCTGTTATATTAACGCCATGGAAAAAACTTTCATTCACTGAACACGAACAAAGACAATTAACGGTTTTTATTTGTTGAACTGAGATTATGTTTATCTCTCTCCTCTCTCTCTTTCTCTCTCTCTCTCTCTCTCGATCAGTTACCACTGAAGTGAACTGTCAATACTCAGCACTACATGCATTTCGGCCTGAGCAGGAACTTCTTGTTCCCGCGATGCGCTGACATTTTCTAGGTTCTCACCGCGCGAAACGCTAAATAACAGTTAGGCCTTTTATCATCTTTGGGCAATTTTTGGGAGGCATTTTAAAATATCACGATTCGCGACTCTGCAGACGGCAAGTGACATAATGACATCATCGCCTACTAAAATTTGGGATCGGAACTAAACTGAAAGTAGTCTCGGCCAATCAGGCATTCGTGTACACTTTGCGTTGTGTCAAAAGCAAGCAGAGACTGTATGGTTACTTATTTCGTTTCACTTCGGCAAGTTACTGTTTTAAAAGACAGTTCGATAGGTAAACCCATTTCCGTTTTCTATTCATTGTTTTGAATCAAAACTTCGCTCAGAAAAAAAAAGATCTGAATAAATTGAGGTCAGCGAGGATGATGTGTCCTTTTGAAAATGGTCATAGGCTTGACTGACTGCCTGGAAAATCAATAGGTCGTATGACCGACTCACTGTCAAGTCAATAGGTCATTTCAAAATTCTATGGGTAAAATGCTGAAAACCGACGTCCATCCTGATCACTGATATATATATATATATATATATATATATATATATATATACCGGTGAAAATAGAGTCCGACGCCATTTCAGAGCCTTACCCATATTATGGCATATATATATATGCCATAATATGGGTAAGGCTCTGAAATTGAAATGGCGTTAAACTCTATTTTCACCGGTAATTTTGCTTTGCGAGAAAGTTGTCTCGTTGCACATCATAGTTTCAAACAAAATAAAACGCGAACCTGGCAGTGTAAAAGTCATTCTTTATTTTAACGTAAAGGACGGATCGATAAACCACGTCAAAGAATTTAAAATTGCCGGTTTACGTTACACTTTTTGTGACATAGTAAACAGTTACAGTGTGTTCGGTATTTTGACAACCGGCATAAAACTGCTGCATGGAATACCAATAAAAATTTAAGTAAAATTGTATAAAGGGTACGAAAAAATGTTAAATGTTAAAATCGTTCTTATTCTTTGGAGATATGCATCAAAATCAGCACGTCCCATATTTTCATGATTCAGTTTCAGGGCGTATTAATCCGCGCTGGTGTTGACTGTTGTAATTCACTTTATTTATTATGCTAATAAATTATCAAACATGTGTCTACAACTTTTATAAGCAATGCAATAACCAGAATATTTATATAATTAATGGAACGAATAATACAGGCAAACAAATGGCTGTCAACTTTTGGGTCATGAAAACCAAACATGACGTACTCTTTTTTTGAAGCTCCACATTTTCTGAATAATGCAGTTGGCGTCAATTTTAACATGCAAAACAATCGGCCTTTGTTAACATTCAACGTGCGATGTCTGAAGAAGAAAGAAGTGAGGCGGATTCGTCCAAAAATGAAGGTAAGTCGAGTGTCATAAATTTTTCATCTAAGTTATGCACTCGTATTTTTGGTGGTCATTGGGACTGGTTTCACACTGAGCGAAGCCATGAGGTTTGCTGAGAACAGAGGAAGATGGAGTATGCTGGTTAAACAATCATCTGTGGTGCCCCAACGACCTTTGAGTTACGGGATAGGATAGGGGATAGGATAGGGGAATACCGACCACATGCATAATGTCACACTGCTAGTGAAAAATTCTACTTGCTGAAAGTTGTGTAAAGTGACAAACTCAACCATCCTTGAAAGAAACTAGAATAATCTAGTTTTTCCCAGTGAACGATTATTCTGAAGCTCAATATGTAAAAACCTATTCCTATCCTATCCTATCCCGTAACTCGGAGGTCGTAGGGGCACCACAGATGATCGTTTAACCAGTATACTCCATCTTTCCCTGTCCTCAGCAACCCTGATTGTTTTGCTTAGTGTCAAACCAGTCCATTCTCGAATGTTGTCCTCCCACGGTCCCACCTCTTTTTTGGTCTCCCTCTTCTTCTACCTCCTTGCACTGTGCATTGCAGGATGGTCTTTGCAAGACCTGATGATCTGGTGACGTGGCCATAACATCGGAGTTTCCGTTTTTTCACCACTGTGAGCAGGCCATCGTGTTGTCTAATGTGGCTTGTGTGATGATCTTTCGGACTTCGTTGTTGGTGATGTGTTGGGTATAGGAAATGCCCAGAAGTCTTCTGTTGCACCTCATCTCCAAGCTTTGTATTCTTTGTTGTAGATCTGCTGTGAGGGTCCATGTTTTGCAAGCATATAGGAAATGGAGATGACAAGGGAGCGCAGCAGTCTTACCTTGGAATGTAGACTAATGGTCCTGTCTTTCCAAATTGGTTTCAACCTCGCCAGGGCAGCAGTTGTTTGTGCGACCCTGGAGAGGACTTCCTGTCGGGACCCATTGTCTGATACAATGGCTCCTAAATATTTGAAGCAGCTATGCACTGTGTTGAGGGATTGGCCTTCGACTTTGATGTCCGTGTTGATACCATTGGTGTTGTTGGTCATCATTTTGGTCTTCTCTGCACTTATTTCCATTCCATAGGCTCTGGAGGTGGTGTCAAGCATCTGTACCAGCTGTTCAAGTTCTTGTTCCTCTCTATCCCACTTATTCATTTCTTCTATTCATTTTGAGATCCTTTCTCTTAGTGCATAACTTCACTACTAACTTCCAAAACCTGGTTATGTTGATTTTCTTAAAAGATGAACACAATTCGTTTTTTAATTTTATTTTAAAATTTGAAGTGATACTTTGTCTTTTAAAAGATACGTACATTATTTACACTGTCAACACCTCGCACCAACAAACACTACCTTGTTCCACACCTTGTGCATACATTCTTTGTCAAACTTTCAAGCAAGGCTGCATCAAAATGGTGAAGTTACAACACCAATTTTTTTCAACCAGAGCTCTTCAATTAATGTATATATAATGTATTTCACATTGTAATAATTTATTGAAGCAAGTTTTGTTCCATACATGTGATTGTTAACTACTGGACTTTAGTCTGATTTATTTTGCCATTCCTATGTGATTGTGGAGAATGTGTGTTGCTGAAACTGAGATGTACAGTTATTTTCCCTACCACTGCATGTAAATTAAGAAGAAAAAGCACCATTAGCGTCATTTGAAAAGGTAGCATGGGAGATTTTTTTCTAATTTATCATAATTTGCTGTTTACAGGCCACAAGAATAACCGACAAGGGTAGTTGGGACCAATATTTGAAGTACGGAGAAGGCTGAAAGTGGCCAAAGAGTGGTCAGGAATACTTCCAAAACCTGGTTATGTTGATTTTCTTAAAAGATGAACACAATTCGTTTTTTAATTTTATTTTAAAATTTGAAGTGATACTTTGTCTTTTAAAAGATACGTACATTATTTACACTGTCAACACCTCGCACCAACAAACACTACCTTGTTCCACACCTTGTGCATACATTCTTTGTCAAACTTTCAAGCAAGGCTGCATCAAAATGGTGAAGTTACAACACCAATTTTTTTCAACCAGAGCTCTTCAATTAATGTATATATAATGTATTTCACATTGTAATAATTTATTGAAGCAAGTTTTGTTCCATACATGTGATTGTTAACTACTGGACTTTAGTCTGATTTATTTTGCCATTCCTATGTGATTGTGGAGAATGTGTGTTGCTGAAACTGAGATGTACAGTTATTTTCCCTACCACTGCATGTAAATTAAGAAGAAAAAGCACCATTAGCGTCATTTGAAAAGGTAGCATGGGAGATTTTTTTCTAATTTATCATAATTTGCTGTTTACAGGCCACAAGAATAACCGACAAGGGTAGTTGGGACCAATATTTGAAGTACGGAGAAGGCTGAAAGTGGCCAAAGAGTGGTCAGGAATACTTCCTTCCTGGATCAGATGTTGTCAAAGTGCTGGCCGAGTATACTGCTCGCCAGGATTGAAGAACGTTGCCCTTCATATTTTGGGGTGTAAATTGCTTGTAAATGAACTTTGTATATTATTGCTCGGAAATTAACTTTAGTATTTTGACCAGTCGATACTGAAAGACTTCTTTCTGTTAGTTGTATGTTTTACTCTTGTTTTGACTTAGCAATGTTTCCCCTTTTTAAAAGTAATCTTCCTCTGTGTATGCCGTTGTGAAGTTATGCAATGTTTCCCCTTTTTAAAAGATGTCTTCCTCTGTGTATATAATGACGTTGTGAAGTTATGTACTGCCCTTGGGTTACGTTTGAGACGCGCACAATAGATCCGATCGCTTTGTTTTGCAAAGCATGCAATAACAGAGTGTATTTACCTTTGATTTGATTTTGCGTTGTTGTTAGAAGAAGCTTTGTATAATGTTGATAATTTTCGTTGGTCGATATTATTGGAGAATTTTTTAGAATTACTTGTTTACTATCGATTGAAGCATGTAGATAAATCTAGTAATAGCTAAGAGATTCTCATTTCATTTTATCATTTCATTTCATTTACCTTATTGTCCCTTTTCCATAGGGAAATTCTGGGCCACCTCCCCTGAGGAAAGCGTAGTTGCAGCCTGTGGCGCACCCAAACCCAACCAATGTAACATTAGATATGATTTTTTAAATTTTGCTGGGGGAGCAAATCGGAGTACCCGGAGAAAACCCCCGAGACGTTGCCCAAGTCGAAACTAAATAATATTAGGAGAAACATAAGGCCCAGATGCTGGATCGAACCCACACCTGTCAGGCGCCATTGGTTTTTGGCCTATGAACAAGGCAAGCTAGTCCCGCCTTAGCCCACTTGGTCACAACGCTTCTAACCTAAATTAAGTTATATGACGTAAGCAGGGGTGCCACTCTGCCGGTTACAGTCCGGAATGCCGTTTTTTGTTGAAAAGCAAAGATTTTTTTAAACAGATTGTTTTTCAAGGAACGATATTTTTGTAACAGATCGCGTTCAACTTCCAATCCGACTTTTTTTTCGCATTCAGTTGCGTTCCCTGCCCGCATCCACGTTTTTAGAACCACAAGTTAGCGCATGCTGCTTCCTGCCTATTTCAATCAACACGAAGGAATGAAAGCAACAGTGGATCGGTGAAGCGAGAAAATCCAACAATGCCGTACATTTCGAACCGTAAAGAAGACGCTGTGAGACTGGAGGAGATGGAGAAATGAGTGAGGAATAAATGGCGATGGGAGTGGCTTCAAGAAAAGGACACGAACAACATAGCTTTCGGCACTTGGGTGAAAAAGATGGACATTCCCGGTGTTGCATTCTGCACTTTCTGTTTGAAGTCCTTCAAGTATAGTATGGCACCAGCGGGAAGAATAAACTAAGACAGCACGCCGAACTTGCTAACCCTGTTGTTGCTCTGTCTGTTGCAGCCCTGCTGCTTGTTATGGATAGTAATATATAATAGTGATACAAAATTTTCTCTGTATAGCCAATTTAAACTAATCTGATGATTACTTTTTTAAATTTTTAATTTAATTTAATGTGGGAAGTTCAGCCAACTGGTCAAACCCTATTGAACTGTATGTGGACATTTCAACTGTGAGAGTAATTGCAACATGGGTCAAACTCTAAACTGAACTGCATGTGTGATCTTGAAACTGTCAAGACTAAATCTAAATGAACTCTTCAATTAGGAGTGTAGTGAGACTGCTGGGTAAGTTTGCTTACAATAATAAAATGTTTAAAGTGTTGATTTTGGGACATTTTCTTTTCTATGTAAAATGTATATTCAGATTGCAGGAGAGCCTTTCAAATCAGTTTTAATTTCAAATTTTTCTTCGGCTGAACCCCCAACTTTCAGGTTTTTCATGTTTTTAGAGTGGCACCCCTGCGTAAGACAGTGCATAGTTTCGGTGATGAGTTTTATTTTGATTGGTTGTTATTGCATCATGCTGGAATGTTCTAACTTTCTCTCGATTATAGAGAGACTATATAAATGGTGCACTGTGTTAAAGTGAAAAAATGATTGATAGCGATTTGTGGTGATTGTATGCAGCTGTTGATGTATGCTGAATAAAGTTGGAAAACTTCATACGACAACTCCTGCCTTGTTGCTGAGTGGATAAATGAATCTGAGTTACACTTTATTAAGATTTAAGCATTGGGGCTGAATCAATAATTGATAAATATAACAACCTTGTAACACCTTGTGATATGCTTTTTAAAAATTTTTAAATCACTTCTCAGGTGATAAATTTATGATTTCAGGAGTATTCCTTGTTTTCTGATTTCTGCATCACTATTCTTTGTTTCATTAACAGTTTGTTCTATACAGGAAAAAAAGGCCATGTCACGGTGTGAAGTTATGTACTCTTAGCACTTTCTGCTTGTTGTTTTTACCAGTGCTGTGCTTTTTCCAACATTGTTGAATAGGTCAATGTTAAACAGTTATGACCATTTTCCTTCTTTTTGTCTTAACATTTTGGATAATGGATCCTTGTATTTTGAAAAAAATCAATTTTCTCTCCACCCCTCTTGCATTTTGAATTTAGGTCTCGGTTGTGAAATCTGACAACTGTCCATTTAATTCTATGCTGTACTACTTTCTTTTATGAGTACTTGTCTAAATCAATACAATTTCTACTTTAGATACTTTAACTGCTTGTCTTCTCTTAAGGAATCACTGTGTGAGGTTATGTCCACAATTATTTAACCTATCAACTGTTCTATAGACAGGTTGCACATTGACAGTTGTATTTCACGTTATATTTTGGGCAACATAACTAATTTTATTCAGTGCAAACTGTGATTTAACAACATTCACCACTCCATTCATGTAATGAAGTTATGTACACTACCACTAAAATTATTATATTTAAAACCACATAGCACCATGATTGATTTGAATTTGTCAGAGTGTCTAGCCTTGTTAGCTTTGTTATCTGACAAGTCAGCTACTGTTTTTCATAAACGATTAAGTTTTTATCCACACAAAAATGTTATTTCTGGCATGAAGTTATGACCTCTTGAATCCTTGACAAGCATTGTATGCTTTCTAATTTGTTTTGTTTTTTTAGATCTTTTTGTATTTATCCCAAGACAAATGAACTTATATGATTGCTTTGCATCTTTACTGTATTGCTTCATTTCTGTATAAATTATGTTTGTTATGGCTGTGTACCCCCCCCCCCCCCCTTTTTTTTTTTAAAAATAGATGTTTGACTAGTCTTGAAGTTAACTGCAAAATATTCATGTACCTGAAAGATTATCGTGATGTTTTCATGTTACAAATTTTCCTCAAGAACTGCAGAAGTAGGTTATTGCATTTCAGGTTAAATGTTTGGTGACTTGACTGTCAAGATGTGATGCAAACTTCCCATTCTGATGTGTAATGTTATGTACACTTTTCCCCCAGCTTTTCTGATTTTAAATGCAAATTTGATTCCAAGTGTTTGTAGATTACTCCCCATCCCACCCCGTCACCCATCCTTAGCTCTCCCTTCCTCCCTCATCTCTTATTCGTTAGCAAGTGTCTGATTTTATTTTGTATGAAGCCGGATGTTTAGAATGAATGCGTGATTACTGAGCTTTGAACTGATATTGTTCATTGGGAAAAAGAGCTATATAAATATCCTTATTATTATTATTATTATTAATATTATTATTATTATTATTTTTATTATTATTACTAACAGGACTTGCTTAATTGTTTCCATGAATTTAGGTTTTAAATTTGAGTATTCATGCTGCTATGGCAGTTGATTTAGTTTGTGACATGAGGTGATGTTATGCACACAAGTTCAGATCAACTTAACAAAATTTGTGCTTTAAAAATTTCTTGTTTTATCAAATACCCTTTGCGCTGTTGTGTTTATATGTTATTTTCATACTCTGCATTCTCTTGTCTTTAGACCAAGTCTTTTTATATGTGTCACAAGTTTTCCTTTTCTGAACCTTGCACATATAATTATATATATATATTGTTACATTTAATTCCATGTATTTAGATATATTGACTTGTTTTTGTGCATTTCTATACATATGTGAAAATACTTTAAAATAGAGGGGTAGCAAGGGAAGCAGGAGGGGGAAGAGGGGGGGGGGGCAGGGAATCAAAACTTGTGGTGTGTCTTTTTTAAGCCATATCTCAAGAACCAAAGAACATATTTTTATGAAACTTCATAGGTTAGTGGTCGGCCTGCCATGCCATCATATTTAGAGGTATTTTAATTCACAGGTCATCATCCTTCAGTAGCAGTCTGGTTGTCACAGTCACTCAGTCAGCTGGTCCTTTCTTCAAATGTTCACTTTTTTGTTCAAATCACTTGTTGCCTTCTCTCAAGAATAACAATTGAATGTCATCATGTTTTCTTTGTGCATACAAAACTACTGCTAAATCAGCTAATCATGTTGATCATCTGTATTTGTACTTTCTCAAAGGTCAAGGTCATTGTGCTTCATCATTTTTTACAAAGACATTTTTTCTGTGCCTAAAACTTGGCTCAGCTAATTTGGATAGTTTTTTTGCTTGCAGATAGTTCACATAGTGGCATATTATTCCATGTTTTTCTTTTACTTCTTGACCAAAGAGTCAGCGCGCACTGCGCATCGCAATGTACCTATCCAGAGTGTATTGCCGAAAGAGTCAGTGCGCAGCGTACTGCTACTAGAGTTCAGTATAGCAGACAACAGCTGCTGTCTTTCAACGCTACACCGTCATCACTACTGTCGTCGACGTCCGTGACGTGCGTGGCTACGTACGAGAGTTCGTCTCTGTGCCGTCGTCTCTACGACGTGGGCCTCCACTGCCGCTGCCTGCCCAGGGTTCCTAGGAAGGCTCACAGAGGCAGACGTCGCGCGCCTCGCCTGGGGAACCGTGCAGTGGCGGCCACGTCCACCAAGGTAACACCAAACCCCCCTACCTCCAGCCCCTCTACAGCGTCACTGCGTCTGGCCATGCTCAACGCCCACTCGGTGGGTCCGAGTGTGAGGAGGACTGAGATCGCCGAATTCATCCACGACAATGACCTGGACATCCTGGTGCTGACGGAGACCTGGCTGAAGGAGACCGGCGACGAGGCCAAGTGTGCGGAGTTGGCGCCTCCAGGTTTCAGCGTTAGGTCCTTCCCGCGGGCCTTGCGCTCTGGCGGCGGTATCGCTGTCGTCTACCGGAGTTCGCTGGCCAGCCACCTGTCTTTCACTCCAACCCTGCCTTTCCCTCACCCGTCCTTTGAGGCTGCCTATGTTACCCTGGCCCTGCCTAATCACCCCAGGAAATCCCTTCACCTCCTCTGCGTCTACCGCCCTCCTCCCAGTGCTAAGAACAAACTTACCGTGTCCATGTTCTATGAGGACTTCCATGAGCTTCTGGACTTCGCCAACGGTCTTGCTGGGGTGCCCGTGGTGTTGGGCGACGTGAATTTCCACTACAACAAGCCCACTCACCCCAGTACGGCCAAGCTCGTCGACATGCTGCACACCTTCCGCTTCACCCAGTCGGTGGACCAGCCTACTCACGAGTGTGGCAACATTCTCGACTGGGTGATGCACCGACCTGAGGATGGCATCATCTCGTCCACCACCGTCACCCATTCCCTGTCCAGTGACCACTACTGCGTCATGTGCGACGTGTCAGCGCAGCGACCGTCATCGCCAGCCGTCTACAGGACTGTGCGCCGCTTGCGCGCCCTTGACCGCGAGGCGCTCAGGAAGGACCTTGTGGCCGCGCTTACGTCCATCTCTACGGTGGAGCAGTTGGACGCTGCCCTGCGCTCAGCCCTGGACTCTCACGCCCCGGTCTCTCGCCGCCGCATTCAGGCAGACAAAACGGCGCCGTGGTATTCGGACGTTCGCGTTCAACTGCGGTACGCTAAGCAGCAGCGCCGCCGTGCTGAGCGGCAGTGGCTAAAGACAGGACTTACTGTGCATAAACAGATTTTCGCGGCCGCCAAGAGACTTGTTACAAACATTGTTCATAAGGCCAAATCAGTCTTTATCCGCTCCCAGATTGCCGAAAGTTCGAGCAGCAGGCAGTTGTTTGACGTTTGTGGCCGCCTCTGCGGTCGTATTAAGTCATCCCCACTGCCATCCATGTACCCACTCTCACAACTCCCAGACGTATTTTGTGACTATTTTGTTAAGAAAGTGACCAACATCCGTGCCGAGTTCGATCAGGTGCCGGCGCCATCCATGTCTGGTGACGAGGTCAGTTGTTCCTTTTCTGCATTTTGTCACATTTCTGAGCATGATCTTCGAAAGATCATCTTGCAGTCAAAACCCACAAGCTGCCCCCTTGATCCCCTACCCACCCCCCTTCTCCGTGAATGCCTAGATGTCCTGCTTCCTACTCTCACAACCATCATCAACACGAGCTTACAATCTGGCACCGTCCCTTCTATTTTCAAATCTGCTGTGGTAAAGCCCTTGCTCAAGAAACCATCTTTAGATCAGAACAATCTCAAAAACTACAGACCTGTGTCCAACTTGTCTTTTCTTTCTAAAGTCTTGGAAAAAGTAGTCCTTCAGCAACTCTTTTCTTACCTCACTGAACACAACCTCCTTCCTCCATCACAGTCTGCTTACCGCCCCAACCATAGCACAGAAACCACCCTCATCAAAGTGACAAATGACATACTGCGTGGCCTGGACGTGGGCGATGTGTCCCTCCTCACTCTCTTAGACCTATCTGCTGCTTTCGACACTATTGACCACAACATTCTCCTTCAAAGACTCTCCACTCTCTATGGAATCTCTGGAACTTGTCTCTCCTGGTTTCAATCCTACCTCTCTCACAGGTCTCAGTCTGTCCTCATTGGTGAACACTCTTCCTCGTCTGTCCCACTCTCCTTTGGTGTCCCTCAAGGTTCTGTCCTCGGTCCTGTCCTCTTCATTCTGTACACGAAGCCTCTCTCTAATCTCATCTATTCTCACTCTGTCAACAGTCAGTCATTTGCAGACGACACACAACTCCACACCTCTTTCAGCTCTTCACAGGCACACGCCTCCGTCCAGTCCATGCAGGCATGCATCACTGACGTCAAACAATGGATGTCCGAAAACCGTCTAAAGCTCAATGATGACAAAACTGAAGCGCTCTTGATCAAAAAGAAATCCGACAAATCTGATTTACCAAATAGCATCATAGTAGGAACCTCATCCATTTCATTTTCTGACCATGCCCGTAACTTAGGTTTCATTCTGTCTTCTGACATGTCACTTGACCAACACATTTCCAACATATGCCGTTCTGCCTATTTCGAAATTCACCGCATTAGCTCCATCCGACAATATCTTACAACCGAAACAACCAACACTCTTGTCTGTGCATTTGTTCTATCTAAACTTGACTACTGCAACTCTCTCCTCTCTGGCTCCCCTCTCTACCTTCTTGAAAAACTTCAGAAAGTCCAAAACTCAGCCGCCCGCCTTGTTCTTAAAGCTAAAAAACGAGACCATGCCACCCCTCTACTCCGATCTCTTCATTGGCTCCCTGTTCGAGCTCGCATCTTGTACAAGCTCTCAACTATTGTTTTCAAATTCTTCACTGGCTATGCCCCCTCATACTTTACTGACCTTCTCTCTGTCTACTCTCCTGCAAGACAACTCCGCTCTTCTTCTGATACAAGACTGCTTTCTATCCCCCGTGTTCACTCAAAGACCTATGGTGAACGATCTTTCTCTTTCTCTGCTGCAACTGCTTGGAACTCACTACCGATGCAACTCCGACATGCTCCATCACTTTCTTCCTTCAAGCGCCAATTAAAGACCCACCTTTTTAACATGCAAACTCAATAATTTTCACTCCCCCTCCCTTCCATCCCCATATGTAATCTTTTACTAAGTCACGTCATCTGTTCATGGATGGTGGCGGCATCGGCTCGGTTCTTGGTATTCATATTATCTGTTGTTAACTGTAATTATTTAACCATTTGATAAGTGTATACGTGTTCTGTGTGCGTGTGGGTGTGTGTGTGCGTGTGTGTGTGTGTGTGTGTGTGTGTGTGATTGCACGTGTGTTGTCAAGCGCGGCGAGCTCGCTTTCCTTACCGTTTGCGAGGTACCGCGCGATATAAATGTACTCTATTATTATTATTATTATTGAAAATAAAGCTGGGTCACAGCACCACCAACAAAATGTAACATGTTTGAAAATGTTTAATTTTTCAGTGATATGTATCTGGAAATACATTTGAATGACTTGCCATCTTGTTTCATTCTGTCTGCAGGGAGAATAGCATTGGCAATTTGAGATTTTTTTTCATGCTGTTATAAATAACTTGGTACGCATACATTTGAAATGTACACAAATCTTTTTTTTTCTCTTTGTTTCTTTTTGATAATTAGTTTTTAAGAATGTGGAATCTGCATGTGTGTGTTTGTGTAGGAGGAGGTGAGACAAAGGATGGGTTTTCAGAGGGGGGGGGGGTGAGGGGGAGGAAGAGAGAGTATGCCTATTTAGGTGCATATTAATATTCAGTTATTTCTAACAAGAAGATATCCCACCTGCGCGGGGTGCCGGGGGTTTCAGTATAAATAGTATCCCCACTTTCTGGAAATTTAGTGCTTTAAATTTCCACTGTCGCTGTCTTTCTCCTTTGTTCTTTCTCATTCCTACTCTGTTCTATCAATCTACTATACTATCTTCTTCTTCGCCAGACCAGTCACCTTCCTTTTTTCTTGAAAACTCTTCGGGAACAAAACTCTTCATTTGTATGTGAGGTCTGTTGGATCAGCTTAAGAATATTAGATGCTTTCTGCCAGGTGGTCACTGGGGCTTCCTATGATGTTATTACTTAGAAGTGTAGGCATTTTCTATGTATGTGTTTTGTTGATAATTTATAATGATGTTTGTATTCTATTTTGTTTTTGTAAACTGGGGTTCGATAAATTAGAGTATAGCCTCCGCATCCCCTGCGTGGTATGTCTTTATTGTAAGGTGACCGGTTGGTGGAGTACGCTCAGTGTTACCACTAAGGTTGTTTCGGAGATCTTTTATGCGCATGAGGGGTAAGTCCTCTTTCAGCGAAGTGGTGGTCTTGATTTTTTGGTCCTTATTTGGCTCGGAAGAGTCCGCTGGACCTAAAGCAATAACCATGTAATGTAATGTAACAAGAAGATATATATCCAACATTCTTCTACATCTTCATAGAGCGCATCATGTCAGATGCCCTTGCAGATCACAAAGGCACTGTAAGCATAGGGGTAGAGCAATCTCCAACCTTCGCTTTGCGGACGACATTGATGGATTGCTGGAGAGAAACAAGAACTTGAACAGCTGGTACAGAGAGACTTGACACTACCTCCAGAGCCTATGAAATGGAAATAAGTGCATAGAAGAAAATGACCAACAAAACCAATGGCATCACACGGACATCAAAGTTCAAGGCCATTGTATCAGACAGTGGATCCCGACAGGAAGTCCTCTCCAGGATCGCACAAACAACTGCTGCCCTGGCAAGGTTGAAACCCATTTGGATAGACAAGACCATCAGTCTACATTCCAAGGTAAGGCTGCTGCGCGCCCTTGTCATCTTTATCTTCCTATACACTTGCGAAACATGGATCCCCACAGCAGATCTACAATGAAGAATACAAAGCATGGAGATGAGATGCAACAGAAGACTTGTGGGCATTTCTATACCCAGCACATCACCAACGACAAAGTCAGACAGACCATCACACAAGCCATTGGACAACACGATGACCTGCTCACAGTGGTGAAGAAACGGAAACTCCGATGGTATGGCCACGTCACCAAATCATCAGTCCTTGCAAAGACCATCCTGCAAGGCACAGTGCAAGGAGGTAGAAGAAGAGGGAGACCCAAAAAGAGGTGGGAGGACAACATTCGAGAATGGACTGGCTTGACACTGAGCGAAGCCATCAGGGTTGCTGAGGACAGAGAAAGCTGGAGTACGCTGGTTAAACCAATTCAATGCATAGACACACTGCTGCACTCATTACATTACATTACATGGTTATTGCTTTAGGTCCAGTGCTGCACTCATGCAAGTTTAAATATGTATATTTTCTATCCTATTCTATCCTGTAACTCAGAGGTCGTTGGGGAACCACAGATGGAGTTACATGATAGGATAGAATATATATTTATTTAAACTTGCATGAGTGCAGCAGTATGTCTATGTATTGAATTCCACTCCCCTTTTAATCCTCTCCCACGCCTTACATTTTTGTTTGAGATTATGTGCAAATCTGTGCATTGTGAGTCCTAAATAGTCCAAAAATGATATTACAACACAAAAAAATTTGTCCTTCCACTCGTTTGTGCACACATTTTAAAAATTATCAGTGAATGAATTAAACTGCACTTCAAGGTCAATATCTCTGGGGCAACATGTGTTTTTTCCTAAGTTACTAATATTGAAGTTAAAATTCTTTAATGCATGATTCAATAATGGTACAGGACGCAGTCAATATAAAAATTTCAAAAATAAAAATTCGATTTTATTTCCGTCTTCTAATAGCGATCTCCCTGCCTTTACACCACCTGTTTGAGTGATGGATGTGTATTTGGTGTGTGTGAGGGTGGATGAGACAGGTGAGAGTGTATGCTGGTATAGATCGCCGCACTTTGAGCCTGATTTATTTGGGGAAAGGCGCGTATATAGCATCCTGTATTATTATTATTATTATTCATAGATCAATGAACTACACATGCTATGCAAGTTTAGTCCACCTCACTCCAAGGTCAGGGTCACTAGAGTTGTCCAAAGTCCATTTGTATGGGTATTTTTAAGTGATCTTGATCCTAAATTTTGACTCATATGAGAAATATTTCGTATAAAGTCTATGTTGTGTTTTGAGATAATAGATTGATCTTGAATGTTCTTTTTTTGCATTGATCTTGAAGGTTAAGGTCATTTTGGGCAGTGTTACGAAACATTAAAAGATGTCTCATTGTACAGTGAATGGCTTTATATTTGACCCATAATTTGAAACAACAATGAGTTTGTCAAACATGAGCAAGGTCACAAGGTCATGGTCACTGAAAGTCAGGGTCACCCAAAGTAATTGTTTTGGGGCATAATACAACTTTTGCTGAACTTTGATCGTACATGAGTGTATCTAGAGCTGCTGACTCATTTTCATGTTCATTATTGCAAGTTCCACAAGGACCGTGTGAGTCATATGGGCTTTGTCCTTCTGGTTTTAATTATTTTGTATGTTCTGAATTGTTTATTAAGGGCTAGCTGTAAGAGCTAATGATATTATCCTATTAAAGGTTTCAACTTCGACTTCTTTCTGAATTTCACCAAATATGGAGAATGAAGGGGGACCACCACTGTTCACACCTAATGAAGAACTGGTGACAACTTTGATGTCTCTTGGCTTTACCAGGAATGCAGCCATTAAGGTTTATTTTGTTTTCTACGAATACAATTTACCTCATTTAGATGATTTGTAGTCGATAATAAACTATGAGATAAAAAATCAAAGCTTGTTATATTTAGAGACAGCTTGCATTCATGTATGTTTCTTTTTTGCATTGATCTTGAAAGTCAAGGTCATATTTGACCTTATAAAAATATTAGAAAAGGTGTCAAAATACTGGGTAAATGCTGTATATTTTGCTATAATTTATTTGTTCATACATGAGTATCCATTTGAAGATGGAGGTCAACATCAAGAGCATTGCTAAATCAAAGTTTGTATTTGCATTTTAATGCCGACATTTCATTTAAGTTTTTCTGGTTACTAACTTTCTTATTAAATATTGCAAGTTCTATAAGGAGCATGTAAGTCATATGAGCTTTGCCCTTCTTTTAATTTTTTTAAAATTTTTATTCTTCCTGGAATGGAATAAAACAGAACTGCCAACACTCAACTTTTACAATAATGAGAAACAAATAGGTGAATAAGCCAAAAGAATGCTAATGTGCACATTTTCCTGCTAAGCTCTTTTTTTTCCTTGTGCAGGCACTGTTGTTATTGATAATTTTGTTTTGTATAGGCGCTGTTCTATACTGGCAACCAGAGTGCAGACTTGGCAGCAGGTTGGCTGTTTGAAAATCAGGATACGCAGGACCTGGACACACCATTAGAGGTCTGGGCTTGTTTGTTCAATTTTGAATGGTGATTTCTATGAGATAGCGCTTTTGGTTATGGAGATTTGATTTGTTGAAACTTTGTTGTCTTTTTTATTGGAAAATTCTGGGCCGCCTCCTCTGGGGAAGGCGTAGTGGCAGCCTGTGTCACTCCCAAATCTAATCTATACCTAATATTAGTTGTGTTTTTTTATATCAATATGAGTCTATGTAACACCCACAAAAAAATTAAAGATTTTTGCAAATCTGCGCAAGACCTGGACACACCATTAGAGGTCTGGGCTTGTTTGTTCAATTTTGAATGGTGATTTCTATGAGATAGCGCTTTTGGTTATGGAGATTTGATTTGTTGAAACTTTGTTGTCTTTTTTATTGGAAAATTCTGGGCCGCCTCCTCTGGGGAAGGCGTAGTGGCAGCCTGTGTCACTCCCAAATCCAATCTATACCTAATATTAGTTGTGTTTTTTTATATCAATATGAGTCTATGTAACACCCACAAAAAAATTAAAGATTTTTGCAAATCTGCGCAAGACGAGTCCTAAATAGTCCAAAAATGATATAGACAAAAATGTCTGGCGGCCATCTGTCTATGCAAAAACGTTAAAGTGGCTAAGTACTCAATGAACATTGAGGTTTAACATCTACACACACCATTGGCAATATGACAAAAAGGGATAACCATCCCAGGAAAAAGAGGGTGCATACCTAAATCAACAGTGAACCACCAGAGCAATCGTACTGCTAAAATAGGCAGTGGAAAATTGCCATTTTTTATTTCACCCTCCATGGATTTTGAACCTGGGTCATTGGCGTGCCAGGTGAACATTCTACTACTTGAGCTACAGCGGTGGGACTAAAGTACTCAAAGCCTATTTCAACTATCACAACCAAACTTGGAAATATGTTGTATACTGTCACGTCACATGAATGGGCTCAGTGACTTCAGCTCAAACAGCGAGTGATAGGATTCAAACTCAAACTAAAAAACACAAATACCAGATGAACATTTACACTCGTTTATTCAACACACAACCACACAGTAAAATGGGAAATCTAACCCTACCCCAACCGTTAATCTGTCCCACAACCTCAACAATTAACAATCAATTACCTCATTTGTCTAATTCGTAACCATTTTGACACTGGACACAAGATGCCAACACAATCAAGATATAACAATATGAAGATGAAGTAATGCAACTGATGGCTTATGTATACAATCACCAAGATTTGAAGAAATGTATTTAATTAATATCAAACTCCTTATACAACAGCCTGATTTTGTTTCCAATACAAAGCTTAACTAAATCGTCTGGAATTAGCACCACACGCTGTATTACAGACTGTAAAGAGTCACTGTTTTAAATTTTTACAAGGCATTTAGTATGTTTTATTTGTGTGTATAATTGAGAGTGTGTGTGAGGCCCTGAGTACCGCGACCCAAGTAGCAGTGGTCCCACAAACACGTCGTCTTGCCACCTCCCGGTAGTAGAAGTAGAACATAGAGCGTAGTAGGCAGAACGTGGAACATAGTACATAGTGACAAAAGCAGAAGTAGTAGAACATAGGTAGAACATAGGCCCAATCTGGTCAACAAACTAAACCATCTTACTAGGCTATCTCTACAATGTAAACATAACATGGGAAATAACTCCTTCCGCCATCCACCATCTTGACCTGTTTATTTTTGCATTACAACAATTCATAACGCTTCTACAATTTAAATAATTCCACATAAACACAATGCTATACAAATGCATATTATAATTCCATTCCTAAACAACAATCCTGATCCATTCTGAGTTTCTCTCTCTCTCATATTCATCACTCCTCATATTCATCATCCCTCTCTCCTATTCATCACCCCTCTAGCATACTGATACTATATCATCACCCTTCTCTCATATTCATCACCCCTATCTCATATTCATCACCCCTCTCTCGTATTATAATGCATCATCACTCTTGACCTTGTTCTTGCAACAACGTCAACAACATTATTCCATTGTTCCATTTGTGTGTGTAGATGTTAAACCTCAACATGAAAATCATATAAAAAATAATATCTATCAAAATACCCCTTTACCCCTCATCCAACATCATTCATGCGCATACGCATGTTCAGAGTGTATAGCCACTAAAAGAATTAAAATACTGGGCACCACTCACCTTCAGTTCTCAGCCTGTGAAGTACAGACACACACAACACAACACCACAACAAAACACAACACAGTCTGTATGAGAGTAGATGGTTCGTTACTAGCATCTTATTATGCTCTAGGAAATCCTCTCTAAGAGAAGAGCACACACCCTGGAATCTCCACTCTAATTTCCTATACATATATAAATATAAATCGTGGGTAACTATACATAAAGAAATAATAATATTATAAACTTTCTCAGGTACAGCCACTGGTCTGCAAGCATACATATAAGTTAAACAACAGTCGTTCTGTACATAATACAACATGGCGTCGGCCGGTCATGATCGCCACGTGGACACACAACGTGGGACTAACAATTCTCAAGCATTGCAAATTTCACAAACATAATTTCAACAATAATATAAATACATCACGATGAAACGGAAGTATGTTCATTTACCTGTTTGACAATGTCAGGCCATGGCTACTTGATTGAATTTGAATATTCAACAAGTACTGCTGTCTAATCTTCTCAGGAGAGAGATTTCTGCTTGAGTGTACTGTGTACTGCTCAGAGTTTCAACAAAGACTGACGTTCTTTCTCTTTGCTTGAATCACCCAGAACCGGTTCCATCTAACCTAGCTGTGTTCTCATTGGATGAAACAACTCTGAGTCGCTGTAAAATTCGAAGCTCCATCGTAGGCTGCGATGATGTTACCAACTGTGCTTGCATCAAGCTACAACTGTGTTACGCATGATCACTTCTGTCGTCTGCTTTAGGCTAACAGTAACCTTCTAAGCCTACACTGACTAAACAAGCAGCAGCTCAAAGGCAGTGGAAACGGGGCTCTTGTTACACTGACATGATGCGCTCTAGGAAGATGTTGAAGAGTTTTGGAGAGAGTAGGCATCACCGATTGTTGTTCTGAACCAGTTTCCGATGGTGCTGTTGTGGAGGACTGCACTGGTAGCCTTGTCATACAGGCTTTCGATGACTTCAATAATTTTAGTGCTGATGTTGTACACTCTCATGGTTGCCCACAGAGCTGCATGCCAGACTCGGTCAAATGCCTTTTTGAAGTCTACAAACACATGATATAGATGTTGATGGTGCTGTAGGTATTTCTTGCAGATTATTCTGAGGTTGAAAATCTGTTCAGTGGTACTTCACCCTGCCCTGAATCCTGATTGTTCTTTAGCTATGATTTGTTCAGCTTGGGTTTCAACCTGTTGAGTATTATTTTCAGGAGGCTGATGGTGCGGTAATTTTCACATTCCTGAAGGTTAGCTTTTTTGAGAAGAGTGATGACAAGCGACTGGGTCTGTTGTGTAGGCCACTCCCCACTCTGCCGGATCTTGTTACAGATAATGGTGAGTGCGTCAATCATCACTTCTCCTGCTTGAAGCAGTTCCACGGGTATGTTTGCCACTCCCGCTGACTTCCCCTTTTTCAGTGATTGCACTGCTGCTTCAACTTCTTCTCGGAGAATTGGGAGGATTTCTTCTTCTTCTCTGTTCCCGGAACATGCTAGAACTGATGGGTCTCCGTCTGGTGTGTGGTCTGCGGCAACAGTACCCCCGTTGGAGTGCCGGGGGTTTCAGTATAAATAGTATCCCCACTTTCTGGAAATTTAGTGCTTTAAATTCCCACTGTCGCTGTCTTCCTCATTTGCTCTTTCCCATTCCTGCTCTGTCCTATCACTCTGCTATACTATCTTCTTCGCTAGATCAATGACCTACCTTTTTTCTTGAAAACTCTTCCTGGACAAGACTCCTTGTTTGTGTATGAGGTCTGTTGGATCAGCTTGGGAGTATTGGACGCTTTCTGCCGGGTGGGCTTCCTATGATGTTATTATTTAGCAATATAGGCATTTTATATGTATGTGTTTTGTTGATAATTTATAATGATGTTTGTATTCTATTTTGTTTTTGTAACCGGGGGTTCGATTAGTTGGGGTAAAGCCTCACCCGTCCCCTGCGTGGGATGTCTTTATTGTAAAGTGACTGGCTGGTGGAGGGCATTCAGTTTTCCCACTAGGGTTGTTTCAGCAGATCTTTTATGCGGATCGGGGGTTGTCCGGTCCTGATTTGGCTCGGAAGAGTCCGCTGGACCTAAAGCAACAATCAATCAATCAATCATGGTGTGTGGTTGTAAAGGTCAGAGCAGTACTCTGTCCATCTGTCCAAGACTTCTTGTTCTTCTGTAAGGCATATTCCAGACTTGCTTTGGATTGTGGAGACCTTGTGCTGTTTAACACTTGTCAGCCACTTCACAGTCTGCTAGGCCTTCTTGCTGTTGTTCTTGTTCAGACTGTTCTCTATTTCCTGGAAATGATCTTCTATCCCGTTCTCCTTTGCAGTGTGCATGCCTTTTCGGATGTCATTGTTGATTTTTCAGTAGGCATCAGCTCCCTGTGAGGTGTTCTTTTTCTTTTTCATCTCTCTTTGTATATCACACAGGTCCAAAAGTTCAGGTGTGATCCACAGCTTCTTCTTTGGATAGTGCTTCCCAAGGATCTCCGTGGCGGCATCTGTCACAGCTGAGTTGAAGGTGGTGGTCATGGTGTTGACATCTACTTCACCGGCTCCCAAAATGACCAATGGTGCAAATTTCCCTCCAATTGTGGCCTAACATATTTCTGCCACCTCCGGGTCTTGCAGTTTGTCCAGGTCAAACTTCAGTCTAGTGCACTTTGCTGTGTTTACTCTCTTCAAGTGGAGCCGGAAAGACATCATCTCGAAATCGTGGTCACTTCTGCGTGTGCGTGTCCTGCTTGTTTTTTAAGATTTGAAACATTTTATAATATTTTAAGATAACGTCTCTGGTCCTGATTTGGCTCGGAAGAGTCCGCGGGACCTAAAGCAATAATCATGTAATGTAATATAATGTAGTCTGATGGTACTTCGCCTGAAGACAGGGAGGACCGGAAAATCGCCGTCAGCGCTGGAGCCAGTTCTGCCGCCAGCTCTCTGAGTAGGCGCGGGCTGATTCCGTCTGGGCCAGTAGCTTTGTTGGGGTTAAGGTTTGTCATCAGCTTCCAAACCCCATGTTCCGTGATGGTGATGTTTGGCATGGCTGGTCATGCCCGTCCTGAGGGTGAACTGCTCCTCAGTGTATGAAGCGCCATCACCGAAGACGGACTGGAAGCGCCATCACCGAAGACGGACTGGAAGCGCCATCACCGAAGACGGACTGGAACTGCTCATTTCGAAGGGTGGCTTGAGCCTCTGGGTCTGAAGTGAGCTGGCCGTCCTTCTTGAGTGGTGCGACTCCCACATTTGAAGACCTCTGGTTCTTAATATAAATCCAGAAGCGTTTGTTTTTGCCCACCTGGTCCGGGTTGTCATCACCCAAGAAGATACCGTTGAGGTAGTTCCAGTAGCCTCGCCGCATCTGTCGTTGTATGGTGCGCTTCAGTTCTTTCACCTGCGCTCGGAGTTCTTCTGAGCCAGTTTTCTTCTTTCGCCGATAAGAGTCTGATTCGGCGGTTGATGAGTCGTCTGATGTCTTGAGTGACCCATGGGTGGTTGACCTTCTTGCGTGAGAGCTTGTGTGGAATGTGCTTCTCTGCTGCTTTAAGCAGGCCCTGCTTAAAAGTAGTCCAGAGCTCCTCTAGTGATGCTGTGGCCTGCATCTCCTGCGCTATAGCGCTGATTTCCCTTGCAGCCGTCTTCAGGTTCTCCCAGTGCGCTTTGGAGTACAGAGCAATCTGGCAAGGGGCCTGGCGTTTCTTGTGTGGGGTCAGGGAGAATTCGCAGTATGGGATGCAGTGGTCGGATAGGCCTGGGACTACTTCTGTGTGGGGTACAAGTTGGGGGGAGTTAGTGATCAGGAGATCAAGGGTATTGCGGTCTCTTGTGGGCTCTTTCACAAGCAGCTCAAGGCCGTTATCATGAATCATGCTGAGGAAGTCATTGTGAAGAGTAGGGTAATTTTCATTACCTTTCAGTGTCTCGGTCTCCCAGTCCCATCCTGGAAGATTGAAATGCCTCCTATGAATAGGTAAGCATTATTTAAACTTGATGCTCTCTGTAGGGACTGACTGAGGAGTTTAAGGCTAAGCTCATCAGATTCGTCAGGGCGGTAGAAGGCACAAACGTACAGAGTTCTCCTGCCTTGCAGCTTGATGCGCGCCCACAGAATTTTGCAATCCTCTACCTCAAGTTCCGGGGCTGCATAACTATCTAGATTGTCTCTGATTGCAAGAAGAATGCCACCTCTGTCACCTCTATTGGGTCTGTCTTTTCTATACACGTTGTACATGTTAGAGAAAGTCTCAGCAGATGACACAGATGGGTCTGTGCCTTCATGATCTGCAAGGGCATCTGACATGATGCTCCAGGAAGATGTTGAAGAGTGTTCGAGAGAGTAGGCATCCTTGATGCATGCCGATTGTTGTTCAACCAGTTCCCAATGGTGCTGTTGTAGAAGACTGCACTGGTAGCCTTGCAATACAGGCTTTTGATAACTTCAATAATGTTAGAGCTGATGTTGTACACTCCCATGGTTGCCCACAGAGCTGCAGGCCAGACTCGGTCCCGACAGAAAGTCCTATCCAGAATCGCACAAACAACTGCTGCCATGACAAGTTTGAAGCCCATTTTGAAAGGACCAGCAGTCTACACTCCAAGGTAAGGCTGCTGTACTCCCTTTTCATCTCCATCTTCCTGTACGCTTGTGAAACATGGACCCTCACAGCAGACCTATAATGAAGACTACAAAGCATGGAGATGAGGTACTACAGAAGACTTCTGGGCATTTCCTATACCCAGCACATCACCAACGACGAAGTCCAACAGACCATCACACAAGCCATTGGACAACATGATGACATGCGCACAGTGGTGAAGAAATGGAAACTCCAATGGTATGGCCATGTCACCAGAGCAGCAGGCCTTGCAAAGACCATCCTGCAATGCACTGTGGAAAAGGCAGAAGTAGAGGGAGACAGAAAAAGAGGTGGGAGGACAACATTCGAGAATGGATGGGCTTGACACCGAGCAGAGCCATCAGGGTTGCTGAGGACAGAAAAAGATGGAGTACGCTGGTTAAACGATCATCTGTGGTGCCCCAATGACTTCTGAGTTACGAGATAGGATAGGCCATCATTTCACTTTTTTGTTTGTTTGTGAGAGCACTCATTTTTATGTTAAATATTGCAAATTCCATAAGGAGCATAAGTGTCATATGGGCTTTGCCGTTCTAATTTTAGATTATGCTTTTGTACGAAAGATTCTGACTGGATTTGTGTTTATGTTGCAGCATGAGCTGCTTGGAACATCGGACAGCAGTGAAGATGAGCTGCTGGAACCAGGTGACTTCTATAAGATGGTGCTTGTTGTGAACATGGAGTTGGGGATGGGCTTGGGGAAGGTGGCAGCTCAGGCTGCACATGCAGCACTTAACTTGTATCGCTTGCTGATTGAATCCAGAATGTCTGCCAATGCTGATGCCTACAGTGAAATGTTGCTCAGCTGGGAGCAGTATGGGTGAGCTTTTCTATTAAGTTATTTTTGTGTACAGTGAGGTTCAAGTCTATTTGTTTAAATACACATAATTTTCAAGCCCTGCTGAGGCCCTGGGCCTGGCTCTTTTTTGCAATTGTTGAATTATACTAGCTAATTTTAAAGATTGAATATGTCCCAGCTGATCTTAGGTACCTACTTGAAATTGTCAGATCTTTCTTCTATTTACTCTTACAATTTGTATATTTCCAGCTATTATCTGGAAATACTTTGAAATAGTCAGAATGAGCCAAATGTCTGTCCGTTGTATGCCATATCTTAAGACAACTGAATGAATTTTGACCATACGTCATAGGCACATTACCTAGGTTAGGTGCCTGCCTCCTATGCCATTATAAAGTCAAGATATTTGGAGTCTCTTTGTTGCTAAACACGTTTTGCTCTGTATCTCAAAGGTTTAACCGATTTTATTGGCATGTATACGTACTTCAGCTCATGAGTCATGGTGAAACATTTAGTGGCAGTCCAGATATCGGTAGGTTGGTTGGTCTGTATTGAATGTAACTTTTTTTATTTAAAATAATTTTTTGATGCGCACAAAAGTGTGAGTCTATGCACTCCATCTCCCCGCTAAAAGTCCACATTTTTGCAGATCTGTGTGAAATTAGTTATAAATAGTCCCAAAATAATATGTTATTATTTATTTTATAAAAATGAAAGAAATGTATGTCCCTGTGCAAACTTGCAAGTGGCTTCTTTTATCGGAAACCTATTTCATCTATCACAACCAAACTTGTTAGGATGGTGTATGACTTCGCAAATCATCAATGGCTTCACTTCACAGTCAAAGTCATAGGGTCAACAAATGTTAGTGAAAAAAATGACAATCTTTCCCATAATTCCACTTTCTTACTAAGTTATTAATATTAAACTTATGATTGTTTTATGCTTGATAGATATCAATGACGCATATACCAAGCAAATTTGGTCTACCTCGCTCCAAGGTTAAGGTCCAAAATCAGTTCATATGGATACTTTAAAGTGACATTAAACCTAAACTGTGAGAGATAAAAAGTTTAAACTTGTATGTAGAGATCATAGCTTGATATTTGTGACAATTTTACGTTCATCAGGAAATTCAATGTCATTTTAGGTCTTACAAAAGCAAATTGTCATTGTACAATGGCTCTCTGTTTAACACATAGTATGCAACAACATTGGATTATTTGAACATGAGCATTAGATGTTATGTGAAAGGCCAAACTCATGTAAAGGTCACTTTTTTTTGGCATTATATTTTGCTATGGTTTATTTGATGATACATGAGTGTCCATTTAGAACTGGAGGTCAAGGTCAAGATCATTGCAAGGTCATAGTCAGTACTTGCATTTTAATGCCCAAGTTTTTTTTTGTTTTTTTTTTTGTTTTTTTAGACCCTCATTTTCATGTAGAATAGTGCAAGTTCCTTAAGGAGCATGTGAAGTGTGAAAGAATGACTGGATCAATTTTGATTATTTTTACTATTCAGATGCTTTTTGTACTGCTAAGCATTTTATGTTGATCATATTTACACTTTCATATTGGTCGAGGACACTGTGGTTCATTATTTTCTAAACACATTTTGTGCTTTATCTAAAAATTAGATTAACTAATAATATTTTTGCTTCCAGATGGTTCAGATTAGTTCATTTCATTTTCAATTTGTTTCTTTGGGAGCAATACCTACAGCACCAACAACCTCTATATTATGTGTTTGTAGACTTCAAGAAAGTGTTTGACCGAGTCTGGCATGCAGCTCTATGGGCAACCATGAGAGCATACAACATCAGCCCTAAAATTATTGAAGTAATCAAATGCCTGTATGACAAGGCTACCAGTGCAGTCATCCTTAACAGCGCCATCAAAAACTGGTGTGCGTTAAGGATGCCTACTCTCTCCAACACCTATATCTTTCTAGAGCTCGTCATGTCAGATGTCCTTGCAGAACACAAAGGCACAATCAGCATATGAGGTAGAGCAACCTCCAACCTCCGTTTTGCGGATGACATTGATGGATTGGCTGGAGAAAAACTAGAACAGCTGGTTCAAAGGCTTGGTATGGAAATAAGTGCAGAGAAGATATGACCAACAACACCAATGGCATCAACACGTACATCAAAGTCCAAGGCCAATCCCTAAAACACAGTGCATAACTTCAAATATTTATGAGCCATTCTATCAGACAATCGGTCCCGACCGGAAGTCCTCTCCAGGTATTGCACAAACAACTGCTGCCCTCACAAGGTTGAAGCCCATTTGGAAAGACAGGATCATCAGTCATCTCCATATCCCTATACGCTTACGAAACATGGACCCTCACAGCAGATCTACAATGAGGAATACAAAGCATGAAAATGAGGTGCTACAGAAGACTTTTGGGCATTTCCTATACTCAACACATCACCAATGACGAAGTCCAACAGACCATCACACAAGCCATTGGATAACGCGTTGACATGCTCACAGTGGTGAAGAAACGGAAATCCGATGGTATGGCCACCTCACCAGAGCTTCAGGCCTTGCAAAGACCATACTGCAAGGCACGGTGCAAGGAGGCAGAAGAAGAGGGCGACAGAAAAAGAGGTGGGAGGACAACATTCGAGAATGCACTGGCTTGACACCGAGCGAAGCTGTGGACAGAGAAAGATGGTGTACGCTGGTTAATCAATCATCTGTGGTACCCCAACGACCTTTGAGTTACGGGATAAGATAGGATTCTTTGGGATAATTTAGGACAACAGAAGTGACATGCGTTATCAGGATTTGATTTTCCCATGCAGGGAGACAAAAATTGTTTTGAAAGGGGAGACAACCATTCAACTGCAGCAGCTGGCTGACAAGGCAAAGAGTTTAGGACTGGTCCACTACATGGTGCATGATGCTGGACACACACAGGTTGATTTGGTTCATTATTATTTTTTGACTCGCATTCATAGCAATGTGAGTCTATGCACACCCCAATACCCCCTTCCCAATTTTTTTCCCGATTTTTGTGCGAGATGAGTCCTAAATAGTCAAAAAAGGACATTTAAAACAATAATAGCCGTCCATCTGTACAAAACATGCAAGTGGCTTAATATTTCAGTAGCTATTTCAACTATTACAACCAAACGTGGTAAGATGGTGTATATCCATGAGACCTCTTTAAATGACCTGTAAATGAATGACTTCACAGAATCAAATGTAAGTCAATCTAGAATGGCAAAGCCCTTATGACTCCCATGCTCTTTATGGAATGCCTAAAAGAAGAACAAAACTAGAAGGGCAAAACCCATATGACTCAAATGCTCCTTACGAAACTTGCAATGTAAATGACTGCCCAGAAGAAAAAACAAAATGAAACGTGGCATTAAAATGCAAAGTAATATCGACTTTTATCCTTCTATGCTCTTGACCTTGAAATGTCCTTGACCTCCTGCTTGAAATACACTCATGTAAGGCACAAAAAAAAATTCTATTTATGGTAACATAGGGAGGAAAAAAAAGGGTTTCTTTTAGTCGTTTTTAAAATTATTTTTTCTTTAAACCTTTTCCACTTTGTGTGCAATTTTTGTGGCTTTATTCAATTTTTTTTCCAGACGATCCAAAAAAAAAAGTGTAGGTTGGGGCCACAAAATTAGGGTCGGTTGGAATACTGTAAACATAATTTTTTTTTTTGGGGGGGGGGGGGGGGGGGGGAGGGATGGGGGTGGGGAAGGGGTGATGCATAATAAAAAAAAAACTACAGCAAAAGTTGTATTGTGATGAAAAACAAAACAAAAACAAACAGTGACTTTGATCCAAATATTTTGACATAATCACAAAGAAAACATACAATTTTGATGAACCCCCTTGTTTTTGTTTTGTTTTGTTTACTTTTTCTCCAATGTCACAGGAAGTCTACCTGTGTTCTTTACAGTTCTAAAAATGACGTAGTATGTGATAAATGGTGCTTACAGATGACGTATTGTTGAAATTCTTTTTTTTTTTTTAATTAAAAACAGTGTTAGCAAAACAGGAGAAATCCAAGAAGGGAAGGAAAAGAAACAGTGTTTTAACGAAGCGCAGGTATGTAAATAACTAAGGCAGCATTTTCACAACACAGATCACTATCACACTAAAATAAAAAGCACAGGAAAATGTTGTCAATAGAAGCGTAGCAACAATGTCAGAGAAAAAGCATGTCATATCGTATCAGAGTTCACAGATCCAAAAACAACACACAATCGGTCATGGCGAAAAGGAGTCAAATGTAGAATATTTACACAATGAACATAAACAATTTATAAAGAAAGTGAGTGGAACAAATGTTTCCTTTGATTAGAAAGACGGAAGTGACTTCTTATTTAACCCATAGTATGCAACAACATTGGGTTATTTGATCCTATATGAGCAACAGAGTGCAGGTCAAGATCATTCCAGGGTAAAGGTTACTGAAGATCAATATCATCCCAAGATTTTTTTATTTTATTTTTGGTTGTTGTTGTTGTGGGCTTAATACAACTTTTGCTGTAGTTTATTTTATTATACATAAGTGTATTTAAAGCCGGAGGTCAAGGTCATTTCAAGGTTAAGAGCATCAAAAGATAAAAATTGGTATTTGCATTTTATTGCTGGTTTCATTTTGTTTTGTTTTTTCTGGGCACTCTTTTTCATGTTAAACAGGGTTCGTAGGTTCCTTTTGGGTCCTTTTAAGTGCTTTGAATTGGAAATCTCAAGAAAAGGCCTTTTAAGTCCATTGATTTCAGTCAGAGGTCCTTTTGGTTTACTGTTGGGTCCTTTTCGGCAGCTTTACAACCTTTTAAGTGCTTTCATTTTTGTCTAAGATCATCGCTAAAAAATAATATTAGCTTAAAATAAATTCTGACTTTTTTTTTTTTTTACCCTCAACTATCTTTTTTTTTTGCAAAAACTTTTGCAGACGATATTGCTTACGCAGGGGAGATAAATCAATAGAGATCTCGCGAGATTTTAAGATTCAAGTTTTTGCGATACTTTACATCATCCATTCTTGTTATATGTGTGCGCCAAAATAAGAGAATGTGAAATAGAGAAAGAAAGATGCCTGGTAAATGGGCCTTCCAGGATAGCTGGCTGAAAGACGAAGATTACAGAGATTGGATTATGACTGTACCAAATGACAAGCTGAG
This sequence comes from Oncomelania hupensis, assembly GCA_036898135.1. Taxonomy (NCBI): domain Eukaryota; kingdom Metazoa; phylum Mollusca; class Gastropoda; order Littorinimorpha; family Pomatiopsidae; genus Oncomelania; species Oncomelania hupensis. The sequence goes on from CM072526.1 coordinate 25,864,383, forward strand.
TGCTTATTGTGTTTACTGTGGAATTAGATTAAAACTTAGTTCCATGGGCGAGTCTATTCTCAGGCAGCACATCGCCACTGAGAGACACATCAAGCGACTGAAACAGCAGATCAGCGAACAGCGCTGTACAGTGACTGATTTTTTCAAGAAATCTGGTATTTTTTTTTTTACTGTCTTTATTCTGCAGTCTACTATAATTATGAGGCCTAAATCTTACTCTTAGACACTGTCTTTCTATAGATCTTTATATAATTATAGATAAGAATAAGATATACAATTATAAAATTATTAAATAAATAGTACATTGTCAAATGCTAACTACTGCTAGTGCTATTACTAATTAGTGCTATTTTTTTAAATTCATGTATTAAGCATATTATTACCATTAGTAGGCCTACTATTATTTTTAATATTAGGCTAACTAATAAATATCAAATAAACTAAGTAGTCATTATTATGTTCATAGCATGGATTTAATAGTAGGCTATCAGTACTATATGAAGCTAGGCTAGTTAAATAGCAATTTAATAACAGTAGAATTGGTCTACCATACGTCCATAGGCATAGGCTATTTTATTTAATTAGCCGTGCCATTGTTTAATTACAAGTACCATTTAGGCCTAATTAGTGGGGCATAGTATATTCTTATCAATTTTAAACTTAAATAAATTATAAAGTCCAACATAAATTAGACGTATGCTAATTAGTACAGGTTCCCCCCCCTCCCCCCCCCCCCCCCCCAGCCCCTCCCTTCTTTTGGCAGTAATTATCTTGACTGTCATTATGATTTATATTTGAATTATTTCAGATTCAGATTAATTATATTTTTAACTTGACAATGATTCAGCAATTGTATTGCGGCACAGTGACAAAATTTGTAAAGACATGTGATGTAGTATTATATATATTTCACAATAAAAGACACCCCATGTATAGATATATTTTACCAAATAATACTTTAAAATGTATTATACTTGTGCTGCCATACAATTTAATTTCTACATGCTCTGGGTATAATTATAAATATTTTGATTTTCTATTTTATTAAGCTTTAATAGCCCATCTCTTTAGGTTAGCTTTGATAATAATTATTTTTCTGTGGTAAGTAACACGTGCATTGTTATTTATGTCATTGAATTAGTGAAGTCATATTTTATTAGTTAATATGGGTCTTTCAATTTGTGGAAATTCATGCTAGTCTTAATACATAAATAAATGTATTGTGCTTTTGTAGGTGAAAAGACTGCTGCAGGCCACAATGTCAGACTCAGGGCTAGTACAAGTAGTAGTCCTAGCAGTAACACAGTCCAGGCTACCCAGCTTCAAGCATCTTCTTCTTTGCTTTGCTTGATAGAGCTAATCTCCCAAGGCTTACTTCTAAAGATAAGGAAAAGGAAGCTTCAACCTTGTCAGCTGATTTGACAGCAGTAGAGGAAACATTGAAGAAGATGGGATAATTCAAGTTCAAGGTCTTTACCAAAACAAAATACATAAAAAGAGAGAAAAAAAAGACAAGAAAGAAATTACATAATATGAAACTTTTTGATTGCATAGAGATAGGCAAATGACTTTTGAATGTAAAATATTGAAAATGAACACTTGATGAAACTTTTTTTTATAGGTGAAGTGGGTGTGGGCGTCTGCAAGAAAATTATAATTGGGTACTATAAAACAATAAAGTAGTGCATGTAACACTACACTGTGTGCTTGAATTGCGATTTACAAAAGCAGGAATGGTCCTTTGCAAGTCGAGTGAGGTCCTTTTGAGGTCCTTTTAAGTCCTTTTATTGGACTGTGTCACGTCCCCCGAGCGGGTTCTGTGACGTCAGCACATACAACGAGTGAAATAGGAATAAAACTCAAACAAAATAAACTACACAAAATGCCAGAATACAATCACACTCTTTTATTCCACAATTAACATACAAACACAGGACAAATAGGAACTAACCTCCCCTCAACCTCTGACAAGACCCCCGTCCCAATACTAACTAACAATTACCTCCCCTTGTAACAACCCCAAACAGAACTAAACAACAACAGTTTCTTTACAAAATGTGTACAACGAAATCACAACCAATAAATTAATTCAAAATGTAAATCTTCAAATAATAAGCAATGGCGTTTGAATCTTTAATCATAAACTACTATCTAGCGAAGCTGTGGCACAGAAGCAATGTCTCAATGTTCTTGTCAAGTAGCTCAGAGAGCTAAACAGTCTCTTTCACAATAAGCGGATGATTCTTCTAACTAAATGAATATGTTTTTAGGTGTAGTGCAATGTGAGTCTGTGTGTGCATGAATTAGGTATGAAAACCTCCTGTAATAGTGTTGCCTCGATACATAGGCAAAACCTGCTGCAGTGGCAGAGATCACCACAACACTACTCTGCTGTAGAGGCAAAGGCACCCCCCCAGGCTGGCTAGGACCCAATCAGCGTCAACAACAGCAACATAAGTACAGCATAAGAAGCAACATCAGAAGCAACAGCGTTGAAATAATGCGTAGAAATAACACGTAGAAGTAAACGTAGAAGTAAACGTAGAAGTAAACGTAGAAGTAAACGCCCACACCTTTTAGGTCTCGGCTTGTGACACACCTTTCCCCCCAACACCACAACACAACACAGCACTGTCACAAATACAATGGTTAGTCTTTTGAGAGTCACTTTGTCTTGCTATTGCTGGTTATTTCACTTTCCAAATAACACTTATAACTGAGGATGAGGTCACCTTAGCTCTGTCACAGACACTAAGTCTTGGTGGGTGTTCAATCGAGAACGACACACACCTTAAGTATATAACTCTACATTGATTCACAAATGGCAGTTAATACTTCCTCTCGAACTCTAAACATCCTTATCCCGACGAGGGCATAAGACCTTGGGTGGCTATATAAACAATAAACACACCCTTCCAACAGTACCCTACACTACAATGACCTCTGTCACAGGGTTGCTGCCTCGTTAGATTCGATCCTCTCGCAAAAGCATCTCAAACCACTCTGCCCTCCAAAAACGCGCCGGCCACAAGCAAAATAGTCGAGCTCTCGTCAGTATGCACATTCTTTATTACGCGTATCCCTATTCAGAAATTGGCCTACTCCCTGTCTTCTTCGTTATGCACGGACTTTACGAAACTGCACTTTCATACGCAAAAGTAAATCGGTCACGCTAATCTATGTACACTGTATACGGAGAAGTGTAACTTCGTAAAAAGTATAATTCTCCCTGCTATCTGAAAACTCGTGTCGTCACACAACCCCCCCCCCAGTTCTTAACACCTTGAAGAACCTTAACTACGACGCGAATTTCCCTACTCTACTCTACTGAGCGTTTCTGCTGAGGAAATCTGCTGGAACGTTGTCCTTCCCAGAAATGTGCTCCACAGACATTGAGAAAGGTTGCAGCTGAAGTGCCCATCTCATCAGTCGGCTGTTGGTGTTCTTCACCTGCTGTAGGTACTGCAGTGGCATGTGGTCAGTCTGCACTACGAAAGTACGTCCATACAGGTATTGACTGAACTTCTGCACACCCCACACCAACGCTAGACACTCCCTCTCAATGGTCGAATAGTTTCTCTCGGGTTTCGACAGTTTCTTGCTTGCACACGCAATAGGCTGTAGTCCCTGTCCCCTGTCCTGGCTCAAAATGGCCCCTACTCCATCCTCCGACGCATCTGTCTGTAGCACAAATGGTAGGGTGAAGTCCGGTAGACAGCACACAGGATCAGAGCACAGCTTCTCCTTCAGGGTGCAAAATGCAGCTTCGCATGCTTCGGTCCATTGTACCGCCACTGGCTTGCCTCCCTTGGTCAAATCGTGTAGTGGTGAAGCAATCGCTGAAAAGTTGGGTACGAACCGCCTGTAGTATCCGGCTAAACCCAAAAATGAGCGCACTTGCCGCTTGGTCGTTGGTCGTGGTGCATCTCGGATTCTCTCCATCTTTGACACCTCAGGACGAATTTCTCCCTGTCCAACCACGTGCCCCAGATACTCTACTCTTCGGAAACCCAAGTAACACTTTGATGGTTTGGCGGATAGCTGCACCTCACGCAACCTAAGGAAAAGACGTGCCAAGCATTCCAGGTGTCTCTGCTTGGTAATGGTGGCTACCAACAAGTCGTCGACAAAATTGTCGATCTCCGACATTCCCAGGGGTGCTAGTAACTTCCGCATCATGCGAGAAAAGACTGCTCCCGCCGTCTTCAGCCCCCACACAACCCCCCCCCCCCAGTTCTTAACACCTTGAAGAACCTTAACTACGACGCGAATTTCCCTACTCTACTCTACTGAGCGTTTCTGCTGAGGAAATCTGCTGGAACGTTGTCCTTCCCAGAAATGTGCTCCACAGACATTGAGAAAGGTTGCAGCTGAAGTGCCCATCTCATCAGTCGGCTGTTGGTGTTCTTCACCTGCTGTAGGTACTGCAGTGGCATGTGGTCAGTCTGCACTACGAAAGTACGTCCATACAGGTATTGACTGAACTTCTGCACACCCCACACCAACGCTAGACACTCCCTCTCAATGGTCGAATAGTTTCTCTCGGGTTTCGACAGTTTCTTGCTTGCACACGCAATAGGCTGTAGTCCCTGTCCCCTGTCCTGGCTCAAAATGGCCCCTACTCCATCCTCCGACGCATCTGTCTGTAGCACAAATGGTAGGGTGAAGTCCGGTAGACAGCACACAGGATCAGAGCACAGCTTCTCCTTCAGGGTGCAAAATGCAGCTTCGCATGCTTCGGTCCATTGTACCGCCACTGGCTTGCCTCCCTTGGTCAAATCGTGTAGTGGTGAAGCAATCGCTGAAAAGTTGGGTACGAACCGCCTGTAGTATCCGGCTAAACCCAAAAATGAGCGCACTTGCCGCTTGGTCGTTGGTCGTGGTGCATCTCGGATTCTCTCCATCTTTGACACCTCAGGACGAATTTCTCCCTGTCCAACCACGTGCCCCAGATACTCTACTCTTCGGAAACCCAAGTAACACTTTGATGGTTTGGCGGATAGCTGCACCTCACGCAACCTAAGGAAAAGACGTGCCAAGCATTCCAGGTGTCTCTGCTTGGTAATGGTGGCTACCAACAAGTCGTCGACAAAATTGTCGATCTCCGACATTCCCAGGGGTGCTAGTAACTTCCGCATCATGCGAGAAAAGACTGCTCCCGCCGTCTTCAGCCCCCACACAACCCCCCCCCCAGTTCTTAACACCTTGAAGAACCTTAACTACGACGCGAATTTCCCTACTCTACTCTACTGAGCGTTTCTGCTGAGGAAATCTGCTGGAACGTTGTCCTTCCCAGAAATGTGCTCCACAGACATTGAGAAAGGTTGCAGCTGAAGTGCCCATCTCATCAGTCGGCTGTTGGTGTTCTTCACCTGCTGTAGGTACTGCAGTGGCATGTGGTCAGTCTGCACTACGAAAGTACGTCCATACAGGTATTGACTGAACTTCTGCACACCCCACACCAACGCTAGACACTCCCTCTCAATGGTCGAATAGTTTCTCTCGGGTTTCGACAGTTTCTTGCTTGCACACGCAATAGGCTGTAGTCCCTGTCCCCTGTCCTGGCTCAAAATGGCCCCTACTCCATCCTCCGACGCATCTGTCTGTAGCACAAATGGTAGGGTGAAGTCCGGTAGACAGCACACAGGATCAGAGCACAGCTTCTCCTTCAGGGTGCAAAATGCAGCTTCGCATGCTTCGGTCCATTGTACCGCCACTGGCTTGCCTCCCTTGGTCAAATCGTGTAGTGGTGAAGCAATCGCTGAAAAGTTGGGTACGAACCGCCTGTAGTATCCGGCTAAACCCAAAAATGAGCGCACTTGCCGCTTGGTCGTTGGTCGTGGTGCATCTCGGATTCTCTCCATCTTTGACACCTCAGGACGAATTTCTCCCTGTCCAACCACGTGCCCCAGATACTCTACTCTTCGGAAACCCAAGTAACACTTTGATGGTTTGGCGGATAGCTGCACCTCACGCAACCTAAGGAAAAGACGTGCCAAGCATTCCAGGTGTCTCTGCTTGGTAATGGTGGCTACCAACAAGTCGTCGACAAAATTGTCGATCTCCGACATTCCCAGGGGTGCTAGTAACTTCCGCATCATGCGAGAAAAGACTGCTCCCGCCGTCTTCAGCCCGAATGGCATTACAGTCCACTGGAACTGCCCCTCCGGCGTTGTAAATGCCGTCTTCGCTTTATCTCCCTTGTTCATAGGCACTTGCCAGTAACCTTTAGTCAAGTCGATCTTGGTGAGATACTTGGCCCCTGACAGTTTGGAAAACAAGTAGTCGATGTTCGGCAATGGTTCCGCGTCGAATACGACGTGCTTGTTTAACTTTCGGAAATCTACGCAGAAACGCATCGTGCCCTCCTTCTTCTTCACCAACACGATGGGCGAACTGGCCCTCTCGATGACACCCATCGCTAGCATCGCTTCCACTTCCTTCTTGATGGTCTCGTGATGCGAATGGGGAAGTGGGTACTGCCGCGTCCTCACTGGAGTGTCGCTGTCCACCCGTATTTCGCACACGTCCAGTGTAGTGCGTAGTGGCAAGTCGGTTAGGACATCTTCAAACTGCCATACCAGCTCCTGCAATTCTCCCCGTATTTCTGGGCAATTGTCGTCCATCTTCACGTCGCAGGGCGTCTCTGATGCTGTCAAGGTGATTACGGGAATATCCCCAAACACCGGCATAGTTTCCTCCTCTTCTACCCCTTCATCGTCCACGACGATCGTAGCCACCGTCGCTCTGGTATGGTACTTCTTCAAGAGATTGGCGTGGTATAGTTTGCTTTTCCCACGCATCCTGATCCGGTAGTCGCACTCTCCCACACGTTCGATCACCTCGTACGGTCCTCGCCATGCTAGCTGCAACTTGTTGTGCTTTTCTGGCAACAGTAGCAACACTTGATCCCCCGCGTTGAACAAACGCCGTTTCGCTTTCTTATCAAAGTGCCGCTTCTGCTTGGCTGACGCGGTTCTGAGGTTTCCTTGCGCCAACTTACATGTCTCCTCGATGCGATTACGCAAGTCTACAACATACTGGCTACTCAGTTTCACCTCTTCCTCTTGTATCTCTTTGGTCCAGAGGTCTCGCAACACAGCCATCGGTCCCCGCACGGTCTTTCCATATAGCAGCTCGAAGGGAGAGAACCCCGTAGACTCTTGTGCTACTTCTCGGTATGCAAACAGTAGCGCTGGAATGTAGCGGTCCCACGCTGTAGGTTGTTCTGTGGCTAACTTCTTGAGCATGGACACTAGCGTCCCGTTGAATCGCTCAACCAGTCCGTTGCACTGTGGATGATACGGTGTGGTAGCTTTCCCGCGGATCGACAGTAGTCTGTTCATCTCCCGCATGACTTCAGACATGAATTGCGTCCCTTGATCTGTCAAAACTTCCCTAGGAACGCCCACCCTCGACCAAATCTCCCACAGCGCTTCTGCCACCCTCTCTGCCTCTATGCCCTTGAGCGGTACAGCCTCGGGATAGCGTGTGGCATAGTCTACTACCACTAGGATGTACATGTTACCCCGATCTGACTTGGGTTTGATGGGTCCCACAATGTCTACAGCCACCCTCTGAAATGGCTCGTCCACCAGCGGAAGTTGCTGTAGTGGTACCTTCCTCACCCGTCCCCTCGGTACTACCTTCTGACATTCCGGACAACTGGCGCAATACCTCCGTACTTCGGCACACATTCCCGGCCAATAGAATGTTCCCCAGATCCGCTCCCTGGTACGTTTCCCTCCCAAATGCCCAGCCATGGGTGGATCATGAGCCAACTGAAGGATCCCCCCTCTCAACTGTTTCGGGACTACCAGTTGCGTGACCTGGCTACCTCTCTTCGTGTGTACCCGGTACAACACCCCCTTCTTCTTGCGAAACTCAGCTGACGCCCTACCTGACGCTATCGCCCCACCACTCTGTGCCAACGTTCTCGCCTTCGCGAGCGTCTCGTCGGTCTCTTGCATCCTGATCAACTCTGGGGTGCTAACAGAGATCTGGGATGGTTCGACTACTGCTAAGGGTACCTCCCTCTTCTTCTCGGCCTTCACCTGCGCCCGAGTCTGCACTGCTGCAGCCATCGCGCATTCACCTCCGAACAAGGAAACAGGACTCTTTTCCCCGCTATCAAACGTTACCCAGTTACCCAGGATGATATCGGGCCCGTCCTCGAAAACCACCAGCTCCACTCTCCCCCTGACCAGCGCACAATCCAACTCCACCCAAGCTGTAGGTAGCAGACCCACGTTCGATCGATTCGCCAAGCAAATCTCGACAGTCCGACCCGTCAAATCAGCTGGTTTGACTAACCTGCTCGCGACTGCCCCTATCTCCGCCCCTGTATCTCTCAACACTCGAACGTCCTGCCCATTCGCCCTACCTTGGCCCCATGGATCATAAGGTTTGATTGCACACACGCTAGCCCGAGGTGCGGTCTCCGTGGAAATAGTCCGTCCCACTGTAACCTGGCCTACTGTCTGCGGTTTGACCTTGCAGTCCTTGACCACGTGCTTCTCCGACCCACATCGGTAGCAACGACGTACCCCACTACCCCCTTCTGTCCTCCCTGTCTTCTGACCCTGACTCCCCCTGTTGCTAGGTTGCTGAGGAGCCTCCGGTCGTCTGGGAAAACTGCGTCTCTCACCGGGCAGTACGGGTGCCGGTGCTGATGCTGCCCGCTTGGCATCTACCACACGCTGTGGTAACTCTGCTGCGGCATGGCTAGTTTCAGGTAGATTCTCCCTCACGTAGATCTCTAACTCTGTAGTCATGATGGAGAAAAGCTGCTCTCCAATGAAGGTGTCTAGTACCTGCTCTACGTCGGTGATGTCTTTGTCGGCGAGCGAAAACCACTTCTTCACCAACGACCCTAATCTCACTACCAGCTGAGGAAACGTTTCTGCAGCCTCCTTCTTGGCCTCTCGAAACTGCCTACGATAGTAGTCGGCGTCCTTCCTGAAGCGTTTCAACAGCGCGTTTCTCACAATGTCGAAATCCTGGGCCTGCTCAGGCGTTAGACGAAGGTAAGTATCCCGGGCTTCCCCTTGTAACAAAGGCGCTAGCCTAACCTCCCATACCTCCCTCCTCCAACCCTGAATCTCTGCCACCCGTTCGAACATCTGGAGGTAGGCCTCCACATCCTCTCTCTCTTCCAAGGGTTTCAGCTTGACTGAGTATGCTGCCCCCCTATCTCTAGCCCTATTCTCCCTCTGATCAGCTCGGTCTTCATCTCTGATTCTACGTTCCTCCTCTAGCCTCATCTCAAACATCCTCCTTTCCTCTTCCTTAGCCGCTCTCTCTTCTCGCTTCTCATCTTCCATCCTCTGCTCCAACCGACGCCGGTCTTCCCTCTCGGTTTCTAATCTAAGCTCTAAAAGCCTCCTCTCATCTGCCCTCGCTGCCTTTTCTGCTTCTAACCTAGCCTCCATTCGACGTCGATCTTCTTCTCTTTCTTTCCTTTCTTCCTCCCTAACTAACCTCTCTGCTGCCTCCTTCCTCATTCTCTCCCTCCGCTCTTCCTCCCTTCTCATCTCACTAACCACGTAGTGCGCTAACGCTCCGTCTCGGAAACCCAGACTTTCCCCAACCTGCCTATACCTCTCGCTATCACTGAGCGCGACCTCGACTTTGCTCTGTGCACCGGGCGATTTGGCATACATCTTAGGCATAGTCATTTGAGTACTTACTGCGTAAGGTTCCTCCAACAACCCTGTCACTGAGCCGTCATCACCGAAGTCCCGCTCCTCCTGCTCAACCTCCTCCTTACGGGTCCTAGCGTCGCGGCGCATCGCGGCTCGAGCATCCCGCGTAGCCATGTCGGAAAAGAAGGGAAGAACAAATGTTAGTAATACACAAAACAAATAACACTTAACTGATACAAACACCTAACAGAATGAATACGCAACACAACAGTCACAGGAGCCGAGGAATCGTTCACCGTCGTACCCCTAAAGGCGAGCAAGTGAACCCTGCAACCCAATTCCCCGTTAATGCTGCACTCCGAGTGTGTTCCCTAGTGCAATACACCCACACTCCCGCCAACCGCCCGCTGCGTACCCTTTCACACAACAACTCAAGTACACAACATACACATCTGGCACTACCCTAACAAAATAAATGAGTCTATCCCACTTCTGACACCAAAATGTCACGTCCCCCGAGCGGGTTCTGTGACGTCAGCACATACAACGAGTGAAATAGGAATAAAACTCAAACAAAATAAACTACACAAAATGCCAGAATACAATCACACTCTTTTATTCCACAATTAACATACAAACACAGGACAAATGGGAACTAACCTCCCCTCAACCTCTGACAAGACCCCCGTCCCAATACTAACTAACAATTACCTCCCCTTGTAACAACCCCAAACAGAACTAAACAACAACAGTTTCTTTACAAAATGTGTACAACGAAATCACAACCAATAAATCAATTCAAAATGTAAATCTTCAAATAATAAGCAATGGCGTTTGAATCTTTAATCATAAACTACTATCTAGCGAAGCTGTGGCACAGAAGCAATGTCTCAATGTTCTTGTCAAGTAGCTCAGAGAGCTAAACAGTCTCTTTCACAATAAGCGGATGATTCTTCTAACTAAATGAATATGTTTTTAGGTGTAGTGCAATGTGAGTCTGTGTGTGCATGAATTAGGTATGAAAACCTCCTGTAATAGTGTTGCCTCGATACATAGGCAAAACCTGCTGCAGTGGCAGAGATCACCACAACACTACTCTGCTGTAGAGGCAAAGGCACCCCCCCAGGCTGGCTAGGACCCAATCAGCGTCAACAACAGCAACATAAGTACAGCATAAGAAGCAACATCAGAAGCAACAGCGTTGAAATAATGCGTAGAAATAACACGTAGAAGTAAACGTAGAAGTAAACGTAGAAGTAAACGCCCACACCTTTTAGGTCTCGGCTTGTGACACACCTTTCCCCCCAACACCACAACACAACACAGCACTGTCACAAATACAATGGTTAGTCTTTTGAGAGTCACTTTGTCTTGCTATTGCTGGTTATTTCACTTTCCAAATAACACTTATAACTGAGGATGAGGTCACCTTAGCTCTGTCACAGACACTAAGTCTTGGTGGGTGTTCAATCGAGAACGACACACACCTTAAGTATATAACTCTACATTGATTCACAAATGGCAGTTAATACTTCCTCTCGAACTCTAAACATCCTTATCCCGACGAGGGCATAAGACCTTGGGTGGCTATATAAACAATAAACACACCCTTCCAACAGTACCCTACACTACAATGACCTCTGTCACAGGGTTGCTGCCTCGTTAGATTCGATCCTCTCGCAAAAGCATCTCAAACCACTCTGCCCTCCAAAAACGCGCCGGCCACAAGCAAAATAGTCGAGCTCTCGTCAGTATGCACATTCTTTATTACGCGTATCCCTATTCGGAAATTGGCCTACTCCCTGTCTTCTTCGTTATGCACGGACTTTACGAAACTGCACTTTCATACGCAAAAGTAAATCGGTCACGCTAATCTATGTACACTGTATACGGAGAAGTGTAACTTCGTAAAAAGTATAATTCTCCCTGCTATCTGAAAACTCGTGTCGTCACACACTGTGCCAAGTCCCTGGGAACCCTGTTAAATATTGCAAGTTCCATAAGGAGGATGTGAGTCATATGGGCTTTGCCCTTCTAGTTTATTTTTTTCTTCTTCTATATTTCCAAACTTTTCTTAACTAGTCATAAATCAGAATGAATCAATTGTGGGTTGGCCTGTCAAGAACTATTAACAAATTTTGTTGTTTTATTATTAATGTCTTCTTCATCGAAATGATATTATTAGATGACAGATTTTGACCAAACTGCTTAAGCCCTAGCTTAACTGCGCGAGACAAACCCGAACCTTGTCTCGGCGAGACACCCGAGACAGTCTCGGCGAGACACCCGAACCATCCTTGCCCTTAACTAGGCTCGGCGAGCAATCCGAGACAGGATCGGCGAGAACATCGAGACGTGTCTCGCCGTGTCGCGGGCCGGCCTTTCGTCTTGCCGTTCGTGCGCAGCAAACCTGCCCGAGACACTAGTTTGATTTGCTGAAAAATCTATCAATGTTAATGACAACTGATCTAAAGAAATACTACAACACTTAAAATAAGTAGGTGCACCAAATCCAAACTTAATTTAGACTAGAGAACAGTGAAAATACTGAATCAGTAAAAATAATAAATCATTGAATAGCCACTGAGCTGTTCAGCCAACTCTTGCACCAGTGCATGAAATGCACCTTGCTGGTGCCTTTGCAACACATAGGGAAGTGTTGCCTTTTGCTTTCTTTCTCTTTCTGCTGCCCCTTCGTTCTCGCTTAGGACATACAGCGCTAGAACAACGCCAATATCTTCTGCAGTTTTCAATTCACGATCGAAGGCCGCCATTGTTGCTAACGTAACTTTGTCAGGTATGTCAGTTTCGACGCAGCTAAAAATAGACCCAGTTCAGAAACGAAAGAGCTCGCCGTGACGCCCGATCTCCTGTCTCGTCTCGGCTGGTCTCGGGAAGACACAGTTAAGAATGAAACCGCATTTTTGACCTTTGGTTCGCGGAGAAAAGGTTCGGGTTTGTCTCGCCCAGTTAAGCTTAGGCTTTAGGAACATTGCCTTGTGATATATTTTGAGAATTCTGGGCAATGTCACATTCACTTGTGCTATTTATGTCTTACTGTATTTGCTTGTTATTTATTGTTATGTGTGGTTGATTTGCTAATCTTATGGAAACATACTGATAAATTTTGAAACCTGAATGGGTACAAACACTGTACTGAAGTTTCAATTTTTGACTCACACGCGTGCACCAATGTGAGCATGTACTCAACCCCTACAGCTACACCCATCCCCTTACACAAATTTTTGACTCACATAAATAGCAATGTGAGTCTATGTACTCACCCAAACAAAAAAAATTTCCAAGATTTTTGGCCTCATGGCGCAGTGGATTTGTCGCCGGTTTTCTATGCCGAAGGTCGCGGGTTCGACTCCAACAAGGGACGACCGTATGTGACTTAGGTACGAGACTGTTGAGGTCACCGAGGGTTTTCTCCGGCACTCTGGTTTCCTCCCTCCCTTCAATAATGGTACTGGACGCAGTCAATATAAAAATTTCAAATAAATCTGTGCAAGATGAGTCCTAAATATCCAAAATTGATATCACCATGTTTTTTGTTGTTGTGCATAATACAACTTTTGCTGTACTTTATTTGAGTGTATTTGGAGCTGGTCAATGTCATCCCAAGATCAAGAGCATTGAAAAATCAAAGTCGTATTACTTTGTACTATAATGCCTTTTTGGTTTTTCTGGGCACTCATTTTTATGTTAAATAGTACGAGTTCCATAAGGAGCATGTGAGTCATATGAACTTTGCCCTTCTAGTTTTTATTTTAAATTTCCACATTTTCTAGAGTTGGTTGTTTACGAAGCGTGTGGATAATTCTAGTGGTAACTAGAGACGCTTCCATCTTAAATATGGTTGTATGACGTGAGACAGTGATGAGGAAGTTAACTCTGATTGGTTATAATTGTGTCTTGCCCGAACGTTCTTTATTTCTCTGGAGTAGAGAGAGACTATATATGTACCGCACTGTTGTGGTTGATAGTAGAGGATTGTAAAGTGAAAAGTTGAGAGTGGAAAAAGCCATTGTATGCAGTTGTTGATGTTGCTGAATAAAGTTGGAAAACTACATACGACGACTTCTGCCTTGTTGATGACAGATGAGTGAGCAGGCTGCGTGGATAAATGAATCTGAGTTACACTTATAAGGTTTCAAGCATGGGGGCTGAATCAACTGATAAAAAAACCAACAACGAGTGTAACACCTTGTTATTGATATGGAATTAACGATTGTTTGAGGCAAGATAGATATCAATGAGACGTCACAATATCGAAGTCAGTATTTGCATTTTGATTTTATTGTTTTGTTAACGTTTTTTGGGGCACCCATTTTCATGTAGAATATTCAAAGTTCCATAAGGATCATGTGTCCTATGGGCTTTGTCCTGCTAGCTTTCACCTAGTAGAAAAGCACATGTTAAAGGATTATAAAACTTGTTTATGTTAACTTTTGTTTACATTTGCAGGTCGCTGCAGGCTCCCAAACAGTGCTGGGAATCATTGGGAAAATCGACCAAGTAGACCAAGTGACTGGGTCTTTACAGTTGTTGTAGTCATCTACTTCTGTTCATCGTTTTGCCTTTTTCCTTCGTCTTTCCACCAATACATCTGACTCTTTGGGCATTTGGCCATGCCATGACATTTTGGGCATTCGGCCATGCCATGACATTCTGTCTATAAAAGTGTCTTGCTTAAGATTTATTCATTGACTGTTTATTTGATTATTTATTTTTGTCACATGCAGTACATAACGCGAAATGAATCCAACCCCTGTGGGGGTGCCAGGGGTTTCAGTATAAATAGTATCCCCACTTTCTGGAAATTTAGTGCTTTAAATTCCCACTGTCACTGTCTTTCTCCTTGGTTCTTTCTCATTCCTACTTTGTTCTGTCAATCTACTATACTATCTTCTTTTTCGATAGACCAGTCACCTATATTTATTCTTGAAAACGTTTCCGGGACAAAACTCCTCATTTGCGTGTTAGGTCTGTTGGATCAGCTTGGGAATATTGGACGCTTTCTGCCAAATGGTCACTGGGGCTTCCTATGATGTTATTATTTGGCAATGTAGGCATTTTATATATATGTGTTTTGTTGATATTTTATAATGATGATTGTATTCTATTTTGTTTTTGTAAACGGGGGTTCGATCATTTAGAGTATAGCCTTGGCATCCCCTGCGTGGGATGTCTTTATTGTAAAGTGACCAGCTGGTGGAGTGCCTTCAGGGTTGTTTCAGCGGAACTTTTATGCGGATCAGGGGTGGGTTTTCAGCGAAGTTGTGATCTTGATTTTGTGGTCCTGATTCAGCTCTTTGCAGTCCACTGGACCCTGTAAGCAATGAATAACTAACTAACTGAAAAGTCCAAAAATATATATTTGGAACCTATTGAAGCAATTGAAAACATGCTTGGTATGATGGTGTATCCCAATGAGAGCTCAAAAACTCGGTGATTGAATAACCTCATTTTAAAGTTAATGTCACAAATCAAGACATGTTGTAAATGTTTTTAAAAAATCACTTTAAAAAAATGGTATTGATCATTGACTTGTGATTGTTTGGTACATAATAAATATCAGTGAGAAATCTACCATGTTTTTGATAAACCCAGTTCCAAGGCCAATGTCTCTAGAGCCATCCAAGTTGGTTACTATGGGTTTTTTAAGTGACCTTGACACTAATCTATGAGATTCTTTTTTTAAAAGTACAAACTTGTTATATTTAAAGACCATAGATTGATCTTCTTCTAAGTTACATTTTTTCATCAATCTTTGTACATCCATGAGAGCTTGAAAATTATCAGTGATTGAAGGACCTCACTTAAGGGTCAATGTGACAGTGTCAGCAAATGTTTCCGGTTTTTCACCACTGTGAGCAGGTCATCGTGTTGTCCAATGGCTTGTGTCAATGGTCTGTCGGACTTCGTCGTTGGTGATGTGCTGGGTATAGGAAATGCCCAGAAGTCTTCTGTAGCACCTCATCTCCATGCTGTGTGTTGGAGAGAGTAGGATCCCTGACGCACACCGATTGTTGTCCTGAACCAGTTTCCGATGGCACTGTTGTGGAGGACTGCACTAGTAGCCTTGTCAAACAGGCTTTTGATGACTTTAATAATTTTAGGGCTGATGTTGTACACTCTCATGATTGGTCACAGAGCTGCATGCCAGACTCGGTCAAACGCCTTTTTGAAGTCTACGGACACATGATATAGATGTTGTTTGTGCTGTAGGTATTTCTCGCAAATTATTCTAGAGGTTGAAAATCTGTTCAGTGGTACTTCGCCCTCCACTGAATCCTGCTTGCTTTTCAGCTATGATTTGTTCAGCTTGGGGTTTCAACCTGTTGAGTATTATTTTCAGGAGGATCTTACTGGGATGGCTGATGAGGCTGATGGTGTGGTAATTTTCACTCTCCTGAAGGTTACCTTTTTTGGGAAGAGTGATGATGAGCGACTGGGTCCAATCCTATCCTATCCCGTAACTCGGAAGTCGTAGGGGCATCACAGATGATCGTTTAACCAGCATACTCCATCCTTCCCTGTCCTCAGCAACCCTGATGGTTTCGCTCAGTGTCAAACCAGTCCATTCTCGAATGGTGTCCTCCCACCTCTTTTTCGGTCTCCCTCCTCTTCTACCTCCTTGCACTGTGCCTTGCAGGATGGTCTTTGCAAGACCTGATGATCTGGTGACATGGCCATACCATCGGAGTTTCCATGTTTTCACCACTGTGAGCAGGTCATCGTGTTGTCCAATGGCTTGTGTGATGGTCTGTCGGATTTTGTCGTTGTTGATGTGCTGGGTATAGGAAATGCCCAGAAGTCTTCTGTAGCCCCTCATCTCCATGCTTTGTATTCTTCGTTGTAGATCTGCTGTGAGGATCCATGTTTCGCAAGCGTATAGGAAGATGGAGATGACAAGGGAACGCAGCAGTCTTTCCTTGGAATGTAGGCTGCTGGAGTGGACTTCCTGTAGTATCCTCTGCAGAAATGTTACTTTGAACTAATTCAGGCAAGTCATTAATACATATTTTAAATAAAACTGGACCTAAAATACTGCCTTGAGGGATATTGCTTAATTTTCAAATTTTTTTCCAGACATAACGTTTCCAACAGTCTGAATTCTACCAGTTAAAAATTGCCGAACCCAATTAATGGTGCATCAGGTTATTCCATAGGCTGCCAATTTCTTCAACAATCTCTCCCTGTTGTTTTTGACATTACAGAACTTTTGTTGTACAGTTTATTTGATCATACATGAATGTTCATGTGAACTGGAGGTAAAGGTCATCGCAAGATCAAATCAATATTATATTTGTGTTCCATAAGGAGCATTTGAGTTATATAGGCTTTGCCTTTCGAGTTTATCATACACTAGCAGTTTACACACACATCTGTGGCTGGATGCAGCATTTTAAACGATATAGGACAGTCGCACATATGCACATTAAGCTACTCAGTTATAAGTATAGATAGAAAATTTTGCAACTGAGAAAATTCTTCAAAGACTTTGCAGTGAAATATATGTGCATAATCCACTGATATAAACAACACAAAACAGAAAAAAAAACTAGAAAGGCAAAGCCCTTATGACTCAAGTGCTCTTTATGGAACTTGAAATATTTAACATGAAAATGGATACCCCCATCCTCCCATTCCAAAAAACAAAAAAGAAGAAATCGAGGCATTAAAATGCAAAGTAATACTGACTTTAATCTTGAAATAACATTGACCTCTGGCTCCAAATGCACTCATGTACTATGAAATAAAATTCCAAATAAAAACTGTGATGACCTTGATCTTCAGTGACAAGTTAGGACTTTATATCTCTCATAGTTTAGGCTCAAGATCACTTTAGTACCAGTAAAAACCGACCAGCTCCAGTGACCTTGACCTTGGAGCGAGGTTGACCAAAATTTGAATAGTATGTGTCTTTTTCATATTTATCTTGCATCAAAGAATCATGTTCAGTATTAATAACCTAGGTGAGAAAAAAATTTGAGAAAAATTGTCAGTTTTTGACTAACATTTGATGTCTTCCTCATTTACTCTTTCCTATTCCTGCTCTGTCCTTCACTCTGCTATACTATCTTCTTCTTCGCTAGATCAATGACCTACCTTTTTTCTTGAAAACTCTTCCTGGACAAGACTCCTTGTTTGTGTATGAGGTCTGTTGGATCAGCTTGGGAGTGTTGGACGCTTTCTGCCGGGTGGTCACTAGGGCTTCCTATGATTGTACTATTTAGCACTATAGGCATTTTATATGTATGTATTTTGTTGATGATTTATAATGATGTTTGTATTCTATTTTGTTTTTGTAACCGGGGTGTTCGCGTAGTTGAGGTCAACCCTCAGCCGTCCCCCGCGTGGGATGTCTTTATTGTAAAGTGACTGGCCGGTGGATGGCATTCAATTTTCCCACTGGGGTTGTTTCAGCAGATCTTTTATGCGGATCGGGGGTTGTCCGGTCCTGATTTGGCTCGGAAGAGTCCGCTGGACCTAAAGCAACAATAAATCAATCAATCACTAACATTTGATGACACTGTGACCTTGACTTTGAAGTGAAGTCATTCATTCACAGATCATTTTAGAGGTCTCATGGGTATACACCATCTTACCAAGTTTGGTTGTGATAGTTGAAATAGGTTCTTAGGTCACGTGAAGGTCAAGGTCATCCCAAAGTCACTGAAGGTCAAGGTCATCCCAAGATCAAGTTTTTAGCATAATACAACTCTTGCTGTAGTTTATTTGATATTACATTTGTATTTGGAGGTCAAGGTCAAGAGCATAGAATGATCAGTCGGTATTACTTTTTATTGTAATGGCACTGTTTCATTTTCTTTATTTTCTGGACAGTTATTTTCATGTTAAATATTGCAAGTTTCACAAGGAGCATGTGATTCATTTCGGCTTTGTCCTTCTAGTTATAGCTTATGAGCTATGCTGGGCATTCATGTTTAAGTAGAATATTGTGAATGTTCTCTAAGGAGCTTATGTCATATGGACTTTTGTCTTTCAAGTTTATAATGACTTGTCAATTCTTGTTATAGAAAATGTTGTTCTTGGAGAAAATGTTGTTGTTCTTGTAGTTTAAGGACCCCCTTGGAATACTGGGTTTTTCTGTATAAATAGTATCCCCACTGTGTGACATTTAGTGCTTTAAATTACCGCTGTTTCTGTCATTTTCATATGTTCTTTCTCGTTCCTAATCTGTTCTATCAATCTACTATCTTCTTTGCTAGACCAGTTAACTACCTTGTTTCTTGAAAACTCTACCCACACTCCTCATTTATGTATTGGGTCTGTTGGGTCAGCTTGGGGATATTTTGGGTGCTTTTTGCCGAATGGTCACTATGGCTTTCTGTGGTATTATTATTTAACAATGTAGGCACTTTTTTATGTATGTGTTTTGTTAATATTTTATACTGATGTTTATATTATATTTTGTTTTTGTAAACAGGGGTTTAATAAATTAGAATAAAGCATGGGTTGCCTTTATTGTAACGTGACCGGGTGTTGGAGTGCCTTCAATGTTACAAGTAGGGTTGTTTCAGCAGATCTTTTATGCAGATCAGGGGTGAGTTTAAACCTCTTTAAACCAAGTTGTGGTCCTGATTCAGCTCTTTGCAGTCTGCTGGACCCTATAAACAATGACTGACTAACTAGTTTAAGGTGGATATTGCATTGTGGTAACATCTCTTCAACCAGAAATGATTTTAAAACAAACATTGTGTTGTGCCTTTGATTGGAAACCCATTGTGGTGCCAGGGTTTTCTGTATAAATAGTATCCCAACTTTGTGGAAATTTAGTGTTTTAAATTACCATTGTGTCTGTCATTCTCATTTGTTCTTTCTCGTTAATAATCTGTTCTACAAATCTACTATCTTCTTTGCTAGACAAGTCACCTACCTTTTATCTTTAATTTATAAAACTCTTCAAAAATTCCTCATTATTGTATGTGGTCTGTTGGGTCAGCTTTGGGGATATTGGCCGCTTACTGCCAAATAGTCATTATGGTTTTCTATGGTATTATTATTTAGCAATATAGGCATTTTGTATGTATGCCTTGTGTTAATATTTTATAATGATGTTTATATTCTCTTTGGTTTTTGTAAATGGGGGTTTGATAAATTACATTACAGCCTCAGCATCCCTTGCATGGGATGCCTTTATTGTAAAGTGACCAGCTGGTGGAGTGCCTTCAGTGTTACCATTAGGGTAGTCTCACCAGGTCTTTTATGCAGATAAAGGGTGAGTCCTCTTTCAACCAAGTTGTGTTCCTGATTCGGTTCTTTGCAGCCCGCTGGACCCTGTAAACAATGACGAACTAACTAACTAACAATGTAAACGTGTTATCTAATAATACCTTGGTTTTATTCTTTGTTTTTATATTAATGTTTTTTTTTTAAACTTTATTTAGCTTGTTACCTATAGTTTGTTTTTGTGTCATCGATTTAGAAGTTTATCTGATTAAGGATTTTACATTTGTAGATGTTATAGTTGGGTCGATGGATGTCAGTTAAAGTTTTTTTTCACTTGCAAAGTACTTTTCAGGTCAAAGAGCTAGCCACCTTTTAAGATCCTTTATTTTTCATGTTGCCCCAAATGCACATAGCCCATGCCCCACTGAAAAAAAATTGAATTGATTGTATGATATTACAGGAGTGTACATGTTTGCCAATTTCATGGATAGATTTGATCCGTTAAAGAAAGATGCTTTTTGCGTATATTTATTGTACTTATTTATGTTTGCTGTATTCATCCATGATCAAAACCATTTGGCATCAGAGAGAGAGAGAGAGAGAGAGAGAGAGAGAGAGAGAGAGAGAGAGAGAGAGAGAGAGACACACACACACACTAAATACTATTATTTTTAGTTTCTAAAAACATCTTGCCATTATTAAAACCATAAAATTTTCTTCCGTCTTTGTTTTCATTTGTTCATTTATTTTCTGTTTGTATGTATATAACCCCCGTTGGGGTGCCGAAGGTTTCAGTATAAATAGTAGCTTTAAATTCCCACTGTTGCTGTCTTTCTCCTTTGTTCTTTCTCGTTCCTACTCTGTTTTATCAATCTACTATACTATCTTCTTCTTCGATAGACCAGTCACCTACCTTTTTTCTTGAAAACTCTTCCGGGACAAAACTCTTCATTTGTGTGTGAGGTCTGTTGGATCAACTTTGAACACAAGCAGGGTTGCCAACCACTACGGAATTTCCGTAGTTTACTCCGGAAATGAATACGCGGCTACGGAGCTACGCAAATCGAAAATTTACTACTGAAAGTCAATTTTCGATGATAGTATTACAGTTTTAACGAGTTTTATTGAGCGCCTGTGCCTCCCGCGTTGCACCTCAAGGTCACGGTCATTCAGTTTATGTGCACGGTGTAATAGATGACGCTCCCAGTGCATGTTAGGAAATTCGACTAATCACCGTGAAGTGGTTTTGCAAACGTCCAATCGTTGCACAAAACCTCAACCTTTCTGTGACACTTTCGTTTCCGGGTCACGTTCTACAGCACGAGAAGAAAAGTTTGTGTGCGGCGTATTTTGAATCCAAAAAGAAAGAAAACTAGCGATGAAAGCCCAGAAAAAAAGAAGAGGACAGCAAATCAAGAGTACAGGAAAGAGTATTCTGAAAAATGTCCGTGCATCACTGCGTCATCGAGATCAAAACACAGCGTGTATTGTACAGCGTGCTTGGCAGATTTTAGCATTCAACATGGCGACTTCCACGATGTGACGCGACACGTGAATGGCAACCGTCACCTTCGTTGCAGACTGTGTATGCATGTCTTCGTTAAAAAAAAATGCGAGGACGTATGGTAATGGCTACTGAAAATGTCAAAAAACTACTGAAATTCAGAATTTTTACTACTGAAAACTTTTTGGGGGGTTGGCAACTCTGCACAAGTATATTGAACTAATTTGATATACTTGTGCTTTGAAATATT
Organism: Oncomelania hupensis; assembly: GCA_036898135.1. Taxonomy (NCBI): domain Eukaryota; kingdom Metazoa; phylum Mollusca; class Gastropoda; order Littorinimorpha; family Pomatiopsidae; genus Oncomelania; species Oncomelania hupensis. The sequence goes on from CM072526.1 coordinate 25,885,984, forward strand.
GGACACTTTCTGCCAGGTGGTCACTGGGGCTTCCTATAATGTTATTGTTTGGCAATGTAGGCATTTTATATGTATGTGTTTTGTTGATATTTTATAATGATGTTTATATTCTATTTTGTTTTTGTAAACGGGGGTTCGATAAATTAGAGTATAGCCTCAGCGTCCCCTGCATGGGATGTCTTTATAGTAAAGTGACCGGCTGGTGGAGTGCCTTCAATGTGACCACTAGGGTTGTTTCGGCAGATCATTTATGCGGATCAGGGGCGAGTCCTCTTTCAGCGAAGTTGTCTTGATTTTGGGGTCCTGATTCGGCTATACTGGTCCTGATTTGGCTCGGAAGAGTCTGCTGGACCTAAAGCAATAATCATATAATGTAATGTATGTATATAAATATATACTTTAAACAAAGATGAAACTTGAGCCTTGGCTGTATGGTCAACCATAAAATATGTCATTGATGTAGGAATATTTCCTTCCTAGTCCCATGAAACAATGAGGGGGTCAATTCTTTTCTACTTTTATTCCCCTCCTGGAATTTTGTTGTGGGGGGTGGAGGTAGTGAAATAATATTTTTTGTAAACCCTTTCTACAGCTCTTCATTTAAAAACGATTGAAGTAAGTTATTTCTATTTTTCAACAGTTTTTAACTTTTGCTCTAACCTATCCTAATCCTATCTTATCCTATTCTGTAACTCGAAAGTCATTGGGGCACCACAGATGATCGTTTAACCAGCGTACTCCATCTTTCTCTGTCCTCAGCAACCCTGATGGCTTTGCTCGGTGTCGAGCCCATCCATTCTCGAATGTTGTCCTCCCACCTCTTTTTCTGTCTCCCTCTACTTCTGCCTTTTCCACAGTGCATTGCAGGATGGTCTTTGCAAGGCCTGCTGCTCTGGTGACATGGCCTTACCATCGGAGTTTCCATTTCTTCACCACTGTGAGCATGTCATCATGTTGTCCAATGGCTTGTGTGATGGTCTGTTGGACTTCGTCGTTGGTGATGTGCTGGGTATAGGAAATGCCCAGAAGTCTTCTGTAACACCACATCTCCATGCTTTGTATTTTTCGCTGTAGATCTGCTGTGAGGGTCCATGTTTTGCAAGCGTATAGGAAGGAGATGACAAGGAAGCGCAGCAGCCTTATCTTGGAGTGTAGACTGATGGTCCTGTCTTTCCAAATGGGCTTCAACCTTGTCAGGGCAGCAGTTGTTTGTTCGATCCTGGAGAGAACTTCCGGTCAGGACCCATTGTCTTATACAATGACTCCTAAATATTTGAAGCTATGCACTGTGTTGAGGGATTGGCCTTGGACTTTGATATCCGTATTGATGCCATTGGTGTTGTCGGTCATAATTTTTCTCTGCACTTATTTCCATTCCGTACGCTCTGGAAGTGGTGTCGAGCCTCTGTACCAGCTGTTCAAGTTCTTGTTCCTCTCCAGCCAATCCATCAATGTCATCCGTAAAATGGAGGTTGGAGATTGCTCTACCCACTGTGCTGACTGTGCCTTCATGATCTGCAAGGGCATCTGACATGTGCCCTAGGAAGATGTTGAAAAGTTTTGGTGAGAGTAGGCATCTTTGACGCACTCCGATTGTTGTTCTGAACCAGTTCCTAATGGCGCTGTTGTGGAGGACTGCACTGGTAGCCTTGTCATACAGGCTTTTGATGACTTCAATAATTTTAGGGCTGATGTTGTACACTCTCATGGTTGCCCACAGCTGCATGCCCGACTCAGTCAAATGCTTTCTATAAGTCTACAAACTCATGATATAGATGTTGTTGGTGCTGTAGGCATCTGTCACAGCTGTTGAAGGTGTGGTCATGGTATTGACATCTACTTCACCAGCTCCCAAAATGAGCAATGGTGCAAATTTCCCTCCAATTGTGGCTTGGAATATTTCTGCCACCTCTGGGTTTTGCCGTTTATCCAGTTCGAACTTCAGTCTAGTGCACTTTGCTGTGTTTACTCTCTTCAAGTGGAGCTAGAAAGACATCACGAGATCGTGGTCACTTTCGAGGTCTGCTCTTGGAAAAGTTTGTGTCCTGCCAATGTTAATGCTTGATCTGACATTTCCAAAATAAAAAAAAGTTTTTGAAACCACGATAATTTAGAATATGCTTCTTCAGAATCTTTTATTCACGGTTTCTCCCCATTCATTTACACCTAGATGGCAGTAATGTCGATAGTTCTATCATGAAGTCTTTAAAATTGCTCCTTTAAGGTGTGTCCATGAGTTTCATATTCGGGTTTTATCTATTGAAACTTTAAAAGTTTTTTTAAATCCTAAATTGTTCTTCTTTTTTGACAATAATGAGTTGGTAAACATATATTATGTGCTATTATAATAAGCACCCCCGAGGGGTGCCGGGGGTTTCAGTATAAATAGTATCCCCACTTTCCGGAAATTTAGTGCTTAAAATTCCCACTGTCGCTGTCTTTCTCATTTGCTCTTTCTCATTCCTGCTCTGTTCTATCAATCTGCTATACTATCGTCTTCTTCGCTAGCCCAGTCTCCTACCTTTTTTCTTGAAAACTCTTCCGGGACAAGACTCCTTATTTGTGTATGAGGTCTGTTGGATCAGCTTGGGAATATTGGACGCTTTCTGCCAGGTGGTCACTAGGGCTTCCTATGATGTTATTATTTAGCAATGTAGGCATTTTATATGTATGTGTCTTGTTGATAATTTATAATGATGTTTGCATTCTATTTTGTTTTTGTAAACGGGGGTTCGATAAGTTGGGGTGAAGCCTCAGCCGTCCCCTGCGTGGGATGTCTTTATTGTAAAGTGACTGGCTGGTGGAGAGCTTTCAGTTTTACCACTAGGGTTGTTTCAGCAGATCTTTTATGCGGATCGGGTGTTGTCCGGTCCTGATTTGGCTCGGAAGAGTCCTCTGGACCTAAAGCAATAATAATGTAATGTAATGTAATTATAATAAGCATTACATCTAAGTGCTGTGCCTTTGATTTTGCTTAAACTTCTTTAGATTGTTTGTTCTAATTGAACCACCTGAGTTTAAATACTTGGTTTCTGCCTGTTTAGATTTAGGTTTATTTTTCATGTACAACCATTGTATGAATATCGCTCTCTCTTCCATGTGCATGTATTGGTGTTTCCATAATGGATACATTGTTCTGTATAATGTGGGTAGTATCCCATCATATGGACATTGTTCTAGACAACTTGTGAACTTTTGTCATAGCCAGGAACAACGCTGCTTCTGTCACTATTCTTCTTTCATGTGAACATTTGACCCATCCATCATGCACAAAACGCTTCTATTATATGAATGTTGCTTTCATTTGAATGTTGAAAGAATTTTATGAATGTTGTTGTTTGCATTGTAATGCAGAAATTTCCAGTGCTTAATGTATTTGTGAGGTTTGAACGATGCCTAGTGGATGGTAAACTTCCAAATGCAATGCTGTTTTAAAAAGAAAGGATTTTGTCTTCATGATTTATTATTAATAATAATAATAATTATTATTATTATTATTATTATTATTATTATTATTGATAATTTAAAAGAATGAAAAAAACTTCTGTTGGGGAAAAAAAGTTGAAAGCTAATCTTCAAAGTTCTTTTAAATAAATAAATTGTGACGGTGGGTCTATTATTGCTGGGCTTGGCACAGTGGAATGCTATTACCCACTCGCCTTTCGTCTGTGAGGATCGCTAGTAAATCTCCCGGTGACTAATCTTAATACATTTATAAGTTTAGCTCAGTCTGTGTTAGGCTGGGATTACAGAGATAGAAAGAAAATGGTAACAGATTCACTGTCACACTAGCTCTCACACTCTTCTGGGACAAGACTCCTTATTTGTGTATGAGGTCTGTTGGATCAGCTTGGGAATATTGGACGCTTTCTGCCAGGTGGTCGCTAGGGCTTCCTATGATGTTATTATTTAGCAATATAGGCATTTTATATGTATGTGTTTTGTTGATAATTTATAATGATGTTTGTATTCTATTTTGTTTTTGTAAACGGGGCATCGATAAATTAGAGTACTGCCTCAGCGTCCCCTGCATGGGATGTCTTTATTGTAAAGTGACTGGCTGGTGGAGAGCTTTCAGTTTTACCACTTTGGTTGTTTCAGCAGATCTTTTATGCGAATCAGGGGTTGTCCGGTCCTGATTTGGCTCGGAGGAGTCCGCTGGACCTAAAGCAACAATCATGTAATGTAATGTAAAGCTCTCACACGGCTATGAAACATAGGTAGTCCAGCCACTTGTTAACAGTAAACATCACACATTTATTTCCTCTACGCTATACAAAATCTTCTAATAACTATACTAACTTAAAAGTCCAAATATCACTTCGAATAGTTCGCTCCTTGATAGTTCTATGCAGCTACTGTCTCATCGTTGGGCTAATGGTGCGTTCTGCCCAGGTCAGTTCGGGAAGAGTGGACTATGGATGTCCTTCGCTAACAGTTGTGGTGCACGTTTTCGAATAGCTCTCTTGTAGATGAGCGGTGTTGTTGTGGAGTCTTCTCCTGGTTGACAGACTTGTGGGCTCTCGTAGCAACGTGCATGAGGCCCCAATGCAGGCCGAATGTCAGTGAGGACTTTTAATGGTCTTGCTTCTGCTTCGGGCCAACGATGCCTGCTTGTCTGCAAAATATGAGACGAATTTCTGCAACACCTGTTCACTAAGGGTGTGCAGTAATAGCCCTCAGTGATAGCTCCACACACACTCACACACACACACAAATATATAAGCGATGAACATTCTGCTAAGTCCGTGGTCCACTGGAATCTCCAACATAATTCTTATACATCTATAGATATATATATCATGGCTAAACTACACACATATAGAAGTAATTAATATTATATACATTCTCCGGTACAGCCACTGGTCTGCAATAATACACATAGGCTAAACAACAGTTGGTCCGTAGGTGGTACTCCATGGCGTCGAAACCGGTTGTGTGCCCACCACGTGGTCACGCAAAGTTTGACTAACCTTCACAATTCTAAACCTGGCAAAACTTCACAAACATAATACAGCTAGCAATAATATCAATACATCGCGATGAAACAAAAGATAGATCATTTACCTTTTTGATAATGTCAGGCTGTGACTAACTAGGTTGAATAGAATTTCACCAGTTCCTGCTTTTAGTTTTCAAGTAGAGAGGTCTATCAGAGCTTAGCTCCTTGCTCTATGCAGTTTGAACAAAGAATGACTATCTATCCTTGTGGTCAGCCGGAAGCCCTGGAAATCTAAACCAAAAGAGGCTTACTCTGGTGTGGGTGGGGGTGGTACCGGCTATACGTAAGCTGAATGTCACTGCGTAACTGAGTCAGCGTACATATGTGTAGACCACAGTTGACTTTTGTCGTCTTCTGTACAGCAACCTTAATTTACAACGGTTACAGGCTGACTATGTAAGGTGAGAAGCCATAGTGCTGTGTAATACTGGTCCTCTTATCACATAAATAGTGGTGATAAGAAGAAGAAAAAATATTGAATAGTGAGCTGAATGCAAAGCATTTTAACAATTGAAATTAAGAAGAAACAGGATGGCAAGCCATTCAAATGTATTTAGTGCATCTGGACAAAAAAAAAAAAAGGCATTTTTAATTTCTTGGTGGTTTTGTGATTTGGCTTTACCCTTATGAAGCAGAAGGAAAACATGGAATGATCAGCCACTAACTGAACTATCTGCAAGCAAAAAAATATCAAATCGGCTTGGACAATTTTTATATACTGTGCAAAACGTGCTTATAAAATAGTAAAGCATAAAAACCTTGACCTTTGAGAAAGTACAAATACCAATGATCTAATATGCTTAGCAGTAGTTAAGTATCCGCAAAGTAAAAATGATTAACAGAAAAGTGGAAATTGGAGTGAGAGACAGATCAACAACCGGACTGCTACTGAAGGATGGCCCATGATTTGAAGTGCCTGTATACCAAATCTCAACAACATCGCTACAGGCATTTTTGAGGTGTTAAGCAAAATGTGTTTTGCAACAAAATGATTCTATTGACCTTGACCTCTTCGGAAGAGTAAATATGATTGTATAGAAGGCAAGCCACTAACCTAGGTAATGTTCCTATGAAATTTGATCAAAATCTGTTCATTGGTTCAGAGTTTGCTCCAACGACATTGGCTTGTTTTGATTCCTGACTGTTTCAAACCCCCGTGGGGGTGCCGAGAATTTCTGTATAAAAAGTGTACTGTATCCCCACTTAATGGTAATTTAGTGCTTTAAATTTCCACTGTCTTTGTCCTTTGTTCTTTCTCATTCATACTCTGTTCTATCAATCTACTATACTATCTTCTTCACTAGAACAGTCACCTACCTTTTAAGGGGTGTTCGATAAATTAAAAGTATAGCCTCAGCGTCCCCTGCATGGGATGCCATTTTTGTAAAGTGACTATCTGGTGGAGTGCCTTCAATGTTACAATTAGGGTTGTTTCAGCAGATCTTTTATACAGGTCGGGGGGAGTCCTCTTTCACCCAAGTTTTGGTCCTGATTCGGCTCTTTGCGGTCCGCTTGCCCTTATAAACAATAACTAACAGTGGAATTATATGTTTAATCCATAGTATGGAACATTGAGTTATTTGATCATGCATGAGATCACCTGAAGGTCAAGGTCATCCCAAGATCAATGTCACTGAAAGTCGTCCCAATGACATTGTTTTTTTGTTTGTTTTTTTTTTTGAGGGGGGGGGGGGGGGGGGGGCATTACCCAACTTTTGCAGTAGTTTTTTTTAAATCGTACATTTGTATTTTAGAGCTGGAGGTCAAAGTTCTTTCAAGGTCAAGAGCATCAAAAGATTAAAGCTGGTATTTTCATTTTAATGCTACTAATTTGTCTGGGCACTCATTTTCATATTAAATATTGCAAGTTCCATAAGGAGCATGTGAGTTATATGGGCTTGGAGTGCCTTCAGGGTTACCACTAGGGTTGTTTCGGCAGATCTTTTATGCAGATTAAGGGTGAGTCTTCTTTCAGTGAAGTTGTGATCTTGATTTTGTGGTCCTGATTCGGCTCTTTGCAGTCCGCTGAACCCTGTAAGCAATGAATAACTAATTGTCTTGTTTATTTTTTTTAAAGGGCTAGTCTTATTTTTAACCCTTCTGTTTAGCAGCGTGAGTATGTAGTAACTAAGAAATAATAGTTTTCCAGATTTTTGCATATATGTTTGGGAATGGGCCATGTTTTTAAATAATCCAAAATGAAAACTACAAAAAAGCCTGTTAGTCCACCTCTCTGCAAAATGTTTGAAGTTGATAATTGCTCGGAACTTATTTTACCTATTGCAATCAAACGGTAGGATGGTGTATGTCACAAGAACTACAAAATTATTGAGGAATGAAAGACTAAGTTGAAGGTCACAGGATCAAGAATCCTATCCTATCCTGTCCCGTAACCCGGAAGTCGTAGGGGCACCACAGATGATCGTTTAACCAACATACTCCATCTTTCTCTGTCCTCAGCAGCCCTGATGGCTTCGCTCAGTGTCAAACCAGTCCATTCTTGAATGTTGTCCTCCCACCTTTTTCGGTCTCCCTCTTCTTCTACCTCCTTGCACTGTGCCTTGCAGAATGGTCTTTGCAAGGCCTGATGATCTGGTGACTTGGCCATACCATCGGAGTTTCCGTTTCTTCACCACTGTGAGCAGGTCATCGTGTTGTCCAATGGCTTGTGTGATGGTCTGTCGGACTTCGTCGTTGGTGATGTGTTGGGTATAGGAAATGCCCAGAAGTCTTCTGTAGCAACTCATCTCCATGCTTTGTATTCTTCGTTGTAGATCTGCTATGAGGGTCCATGCTTCGCAAGCATATAGGAAGATGGAGATGACAAGGGAGCGCGGCAGTCTTACTTTGGAATGTAGACTGATGGTCATGTCTTTCCAAATGGGCTTCATTCTTGTCAGGGCAGCAGTTGTTTGTGCAATCCTGGAGAGGACTTCCTGTCGGGACCCATTGTCTGATACATGGCTCCCAAATATTTGAAGCTATGCACTGTGTTGAGGGATTGGCCTTGGACTTGATGTGAAAGAAAGAAAGAGACTTCCGGTTGACGCCAACAGGCTGTACGACCCGAGCTCTGCTGAATTTTGTGATTTTGCGGTGGTTATTGTGGTTTGTTGTGAGTTTTGTATTGTGTAATTGTTGTCTCATGGATCCTCAAGTAAGTGTAGCGTTGCTTTGCTTCTCTTTTTATGTTCGTTTGTTTACTCTATCGTTTTTTCGCCTCGTTCACTGTGCTGTTTCGCACGCACGTGGTCCGCCATTTTGCTCCGAAATTCCATCCACAAACTACACACGCGATAAGCTATTGTCATTGAAGGCTAAATGTACACAGCTCGCTCCCGACCTTGTGTTCCGATTAAAAGAGTTATCGATCGGCCGTCATTTGCCCAGAAAACGGACAAGTCGTGGAGGCAAACGTAAACAAAACATCTCGTCTATCCCTGTTGTCCTCTCACACAGATCGCCTATGCTTTCCAACTGTGACCCCACGTTTCATATTGCATCACACCCAGAGTGTATCACTAGGCCTGAGACTCATCGCTGTAACACAGTGTTACGTTGAAACGCGAAGGATAGTATGACTGAAACGCGCACGATAGATCTAATCATTTCGCTTTGCAAAGTATTCAATAATAGAGTTTATTTACCTTTGATTTGAGTTTGCGTTGTGGTTAGAGGAAGCTTTGTATAACGTTGATAATTTTCGTTAGTCGATATTATTGGAGAATTCTCTGGATTTGCGTGTTTACGGTCGATCGAAGATTCCCGATAAATGTAAATATTTGAGAACATTCTGGGACGGAAAATAATGTGGTATGACGTAAGTCAGTGATGACGAAATTTCATTTGATTGGTGGTAGTGCGTCAATCTACCGTGTTCTAAATTGTTCGGGAAGAGAGAGAGGCTATATATTTTATGTGCCGCACTGTTTTGTGTTGTTGTTGATAGTGAGTTGGAAAGTAAAAAGTTGAGAGTGAAAAGGCGATTGTATGCAGTTGTCGATGCGTGCTGAATAAAAGTGGAAAACTTCATACGAAGACTTTGCCTTGTTGCTGCTGAGTGAGCAGGCTGTGTGGATAAACGAATCAGTTACACCTATCAGGATTTAAAGCATCGGGGCTGAATCAGATACTGATAGAAAAACACCACCATTCGAATCAAGTGTAACATTTTGGGGGTCAAGCCGCGGTCTACGCCATAGCCAAGGGTTCAACTGCTACGACAAGCGAGTCAACGTTACGAGAGGCAGTCATCGAGAGTAGCCGCCAACGAGTTGCGTCGGGAGGGGCCAACATACTGGGACTACATCCGATAGATTCGGGTTGACTGCAAGGGCGTGTAGTCGCTGAAGAGTTGCTTCGTGAGCGAACAACAGATCGGGACTACGTGGCTGCCGCAAGACTACGTCGAGGGACAGTCTCGGAGCTACATCGCCAGTATTACAGAGAGCGACGAGCGGACGTCGCGTCTACTTCAGCACAGGAGCGTAATCATCAACATCAGCGTGGTGCAGCGTCGCATACGACGAGGACAGCGGGGCCTGCGTCAGCGAAGGCGACTAGTGACAAGCATCAGCGCTACTGCAGAAAGCGTGCTGTTCTAGAACAGTCTAGAAAGGTACAGCACAGTCAAGAACTTTCCAGAAAAGCATCAAGATGGCTGACTTCTGGCAGAAAGGGGTTGAACTAAACCTAAAAGGCAAACTGCTGACGGAGTACGTCAAATTCCAGGAGAGAATATTGCGTGAAGAAAGAGAAGAACAGCGACGGCGCGAATAAAGAGAATTAGAAGAGAAGCGTCGCCGAGAAGAAATAGAATTAGAACAGAAGCGTCTAGAAATTGAACAGCAAGCGGCAAGAAAAAGAAGAGCAACGACGTCGTGAAGAAAGAGAAATAGATGAGCAGCGACGCCGAGAAGAAAAGGAAGAACAGTGTCAACGGGAAGAAAGAGGAGAGCAACGTCGCCAAGGAGAAAGAGAGTTCGAGCTGAAGCATCTTGAAGGTGAGCGTCAGTACCAGCTAGAGTTGGCGCGTATTCAAATCAATCAGCATGCGCCACAAGTTATCAGCGACATCAAGGCTCCAAAATTGCCAGCGTTCGTCGACGGGAAGGACCGTTATCTAGCGAGATTTGAGAGATTCGCTGAAAGCTCTAACTGGCAACCTCAAGACTGGGCGATTCGACTCAGTGCTCTTCTGACGGGGCAAGCACTCGAGTTTTACACCAGACTGTCGAACAATGATGCCAAAAACTATGACGTCTTGAAAGAGGCCCTACTGCATTGCTACAGCTTCACAGAGAAGGGCTACCGTAAACGCTTCCGTGAATGCCGGCCTTTGTCAGACGAGACACCAAAGCAATTTGTGGAGCGCCTGTCGTCATACTTACACAAGTGGGTGGAACTATCAGGCAAAGGGAAATCTTACGATAGTCTCCACGACCTGATCGTGAAGGAGCAATTCCTCAATGCCTGTCACAAGGACCTGGCGACCCACTTAGAATTACAGAAGCTGCAGACGCTTAATGATGTGACCGAGGTTGCTGAAAGATATCTCATCGCTTATGAGAAGACGCTGGGGCCACCCAAGGCGATGAAACATTTTCAGAAGACTGGAAACCATGGGAACCAGATCCAGGGAAGTCAGACGAGCCAGAGACAGACGGACTCCACGCCACCTCCCAGGGAAGGGCATTCAAGAGGCTGTGTCATCTGCAACGCTACGGACCAGAAAGCTGCTAAATGTCCTCAAAACAAAAGTAGCGGTCAGCGGAGCCGTACGGACAATGCAGCGGCGGGCAACCGGCAGAGGCGGTTCTCCAATCAACGGCAAACCAGTAGATCTGACCATCAGGTGTGCGGCGGGAGCGTCATTCTTCCGAGTGAGACCGAGCGCACAGCTACTCCTGCGGTCGTGCAAGAGTGCATGACTGATGGCCAACTTCTCCTTGCCAACGGGAAATCTATCCCCGTCGTCGCCAGCGCAGCTGTGACCGTCCAGAACATGCCTGTTTCCAAGGGACGCGTCGGAAATCATGAAGTGACTGTTCTAAGAGACTCTGGCTGCAGTGGGGTCATCGTCAGAGAAGACCTAATCGCTAAAGAACAATTCAATGGCGATTCTAAATGGACACTCATGGCCGACAGCAAATGTGTGAAAGCGCCAGTTGCGAAAATTCAAGTCAACACCCCTTTCTACATAGGCGAAGTAGAAGCGGTTTGCCTGAAGAAGCCGCTATACGATTTGATGATCGGGAATATCGACGGCGCGAGACGACCCGACGACCCCGATTCAGAATGGAGTCCTGCCTCAACCCAACGTGTCGAAGTTGTGGAGGAGGATCCATTGCCATTTCCCGATGGAGACCTTACAGAGCTGCTACGGGACAATGTGGCTACTCCGGCTCAGCCCTGCCGACCAGAGATCATCGGTGCTGTCACTACCAGGGCCCAGGCCAAGAGAGACAAGACGACTACGCCACTGAAGGTCGCCGGCAACTCCAAAGCTGCCATCGTGGACAGAGATAAACTGATCCAGCTCCAGGAAGCTGATAGCACTTTAAACAAGTACAGGAACCGCCAAGACCACGTGACCAAAGGCAGTGGCACGGTCTATTTTGAGGTGAAGGCCAAGATCCTGTACCGAATCTTCCAGCACCCGAGGGTCAACGGAGGGAAACCACTACGTCAAGTCTTGGTACCGTTACCTCTAAGGCGCCAAGTGATGGAAGTAGCACATGACTCAATCATGGGAGGTCACCTGGGCATCAAGAAAACGTCGGACAGAATCCAGGTGGTGTTCTACTGGCCAGTACTTCATGCGGACGTCAGCCGTTTCTGCCGATCATGTGACATTTGCCAGAAGACCATACCTCGAGGAAGGGTTCCTAAAGTGCCTATGCAGAGGATGCCTTTGATCGACCAACCTTTCAAGAGGGTGGCCTTAGACTTAATCGGCGAAATAAGACCTCCGAGTGAAGAAGGTCATCGATGGGTACTGACTTTAGTGGATTATGCGACTCGGTACCCAGAAGCAGTGCCACTGAAGAAGATTGACACTGAAACTGTTGCAGAGGCGCTGGTGGACATGTTCAGTAGACTTGGAGTGCCTGAAGAAATTCTGACAGACCTCGGGACGCAGTTCGTCTCTGACTGCATGAAGGAGGTCAACAGACTGCTGAGCATCCGGCATTTAACTACGACACCCTACCATCCAATGTGTAACGGGCTTGTCGAAAAGTTCAGTGCTACGCTGAAGTCCACCCTGAAGAAACTGTGCAGCGAGCAGCCCAGACAATGGCATCGCTACATCAACGCCTTACTGTTCGCCTACAGAGAAGTGCCGCAGGAGTCCACCGGCTTTTCTCCGTTCGAGCTGCTGTACGGAAGAACCATCAGAGGGCCGATACACATCCTGAAAGAACTGTGGACGAAAGAAGTAGAGACCCCAGATGTGAAGAACAGCTACCAGTACGTGTTTGAGCTACGGGAGAAGCTGGAGCAAACTCTCGAGATAGCCAGAGAAAACCTGAAGAAGTCCCAGGACTGTGGAAAGCACTACTACGATCGTAGGGCTGTGAACAGGAAGTTCAAACCTGGCAACAAAGTGCTGGTGCTGCTACCTACCGATCATAATAAGTTGATGATGCAGTGGAAAGGCCCGTACGAAGTGGAGACCGTGGTGGGGATCAACGACTATAAGGTGAAGGTCGGCCAGCATTCCAAGATATACCACGCCAACCTCCTTAAGCTGTACGTGGAAAGGCCATCAGAGACTGTGCATGCAGCAACAGCAGCTGAGATCGACAACAGCTTTGACAGCGAGGAACTGTTGGAACTTGGAGACTTCCACAGCAAAGAAGGCATCGATGATGTTAAGCTAGGACCAGGCTTGACGGAAGGTCAAAGGTTGGAGCTCAAGGACCTTATGGGCGAATTTCCCCATAGCTTCAGTGATGTCCCAGGCTCTACGACTTTGGTCGAACATGAAGTCCACCTCACTTCAAATATTCCCGTTCGATCCAGACCCTTCCCGATCCCTTTCAAGGCCCGCGAATCCTTGAAGAAAGACATCGATGAGATGCTGAAGATGGGCATCATCAGGGAGTCCAATTCCCCCTACGCGTCCCCTGTCGTGGTCGTGAAGAAGAAGGACGGGAGCAACAGAGTATGCATCGACTACAGGAAGGTTAATAAGATCACCGTCTTCGACCCTGAGCCGATGTCTACCGCAGCAGACCTCTTCCGCCAACTATCGGGGAGTAGAATCTTCTCAAAGATTGACCTCAGCAAGGGTTATTGGCAAGTCCCCGTGCGTCAACAGGACATACCAAAGACTGCTTTCATAACTCCTGATGGGACGTACGAGTGCCTAAGGATGCCCTTTGGCATGGTCAACAGCGGAGCTACCATGAAGAGAGGAATGAGGAAGATGCTCAATGGGAAGGACAACGTCGTGTGTTACTGGGACGACCTGCTAGTCCACACCCACACCTGGGAAGAGCATCTGATGACCTTGAGGGAGCTGTTTCACCGTCTCACAGAAGCCAACTTGACCGTGAAACCCAGCAAGTGCATTCTGGGAGCTGACAACGTCGACTTCATCAGACGTTCGATGAAAGAAGGAGACAACGGAGGATGCACTGACTCCAGGAAAGCCCACGAGATCACTGTCTTTGACCCTGGGCCGATGACAACTGTAAAGGACGAGGGCGTCGTTTCCTTACATATGAAAAAACATTGACTCTATGTAGATAAAGTGTGAACATTGACAATATCCAGATAGACTTACAGATGAGAAACATTGACTCTGTGTGAATGAACTGAGCACAATGACAGTATTCAGAAAGTCCAGAATTAAAACTTTGTGCATTACGTTTCAACGTTGTTGAAAGAAATTAAGTACATTTCTTCCTGAGTGGGGGGTTATGTTACGTTGAAACGCGAAGGATAGTATGACTGAAACGCGCACGATAGATCTAATCATTTCGCTTTGCAAAGTATTCAATAATAGAGTTTATTTACCTTTGATTTGAGTTTGCGTTGTGGTTAGAGGAAGCTTTGTATAACGTTGATAATTTTCGTTAGTCGATATTATTGGAGAATTCTCTGGATTTGCGTGTTTACGGTCGATCGAAGATTCCCGATAAATGTAAATATTTGAGAACATTCTGGGACGGAAAATAATGTGGTATGACGTAAGTCAGTGATGACGAAATTTCATTTGATTGGTGGTAGTGCGTCAATCTACCGTGTTCTAAATTGTTCGGGAAGAGAGAGAGGCTATATATTTTATGTGCTGCACTGTTTTGTGTTGTTGTTGATAGTGAGTTGGAAAGTAAAAAGTTGAGAGTGAAAAGGCGATTGTATGCATTTGTCAATGCGTGCTGAACAAAAGTTGAAAACTTCATACGAAGACTTTGCCTTGTTGCTGCTGTGTGAGCAGGCTGTGTGGATAAACGAATCAGTTACACCTATCAGGATTTCAAGCATCGGGGCTGAATCAGATACTGATAGAAAAACACCACCATTCAAACGGAGTGTAACACACAGACAATCTCATTCACATCAACCTCTCCCCTCAACCTCTATCTTCACACCTCGATAGCCACAGCCCTTTACTCATTGCATCATTCAACGCTCAATCACTGGGTCCTAACGACATACGTACGGCTTTGCATGAATTCATCTCAGACAAGCAGACTGACATTATGTTCATACAAAAAACTTGGTTTCGGCAGACTGGTGGCGAGGGTAAATGCTCTGATTTAACCCCTTCTGTCTATTCTGTATGTTCTTTACCTCGCTCAAATCGCGGTGGTGGCCTCGCTATCATTTACAGAAACAGTCTGTCCCGTCACCTAGGCTTCATTACAGACTTCGTATTCACTCACTCGTCCTTTGAAGTTGTTCACCTCAGTTTGTCCGTTCCACAGCAGAACATTCACTTCATATGCATATATCGCACCTTTCCAAGCAAGAAAAATAAATTAACTGATGCAATTTTTCACCAAGAATTTCCAGTCCTGCTCGATTATTGCAACACACTGTCAGGAACATACATAGTTTTATGAGACATTAACTTTCACTTTGACCAACCCCAGCAACCTTCCACCGCAAAAATGATTGAACTTTTAGATCAGTTTTGTCTTTCTCAGTCAGTCACAGAACCCACCCACAGCCGAGGTCATATCATAGATTGGGTTATGCATAGGCCTCAGGATAATGTTGTTAGATCAACTTCAGTCACCCAGGAATTAACATCTGACCATTTCTGTGTCGTGTGCGAACTAAACTTCGCAGCCCCCCTCCTCCTCGCATGTTCAGGGAGGCTCGCAGCCTGCGTACCATGGATAGGGATGCTTTCAAGCAAGAGCTTACCGCTAAAGTGACCCCAGAACTGTGCCCCACTGTAGATCAGCTGAATAGTACACTTCATGCGGTGCTTGATCGGCACGCCCCCGTGGCCCAGAAAAAGGTCAAGGCAACACGCTCAGCACCCTGGTACGAGTCTATTAAAGACGAGCTCTCCGAGGCGAAGAAACACCGACGCAAAGCAGAGAAAAAGTGGCTTAAATCGGGTTTAGAAGTCAGCAAGCAGATTTTCACCGCTGCAAAAAAACGGGTCACTAAAATAGTCCAGACTGCCAAAACCTGGTACTCTAGCGACAGAATAAGCAGCAGCGAAACTTGTAAACAGTTGTTCAACATTTGCAATCAGCTAAGGGGTAAGAGCAATACAACATCACTCCCATCCACGCATCCACCATGTCAGCTCCCAGATGTATTTTGTAATTATTTCACACAGAAAGTGGCTGACATAAGGGCCGCTCTTGACAGCCATGAGATCCCACTCATTAACCCTCTCTCACCTTCCCTCACTACCGCAAAGATGGAAGTTTTTCAATCAATAACAGAGCAAGAAGTCAAGAAAGTCATCTTAAGCTCAAAACCAACATCTTGCTCTCTTGACCCCATTCCTACCCCCATGTTGATAGAGAATCTTGACCCTCTACTCCCGACCATTACCCACATTATCAACGAGAGTCTGTCCTCTGGTGTTGTTCCGTCTGTGCTCAAAGCGGCTGTCATCAAACCCCTCCTTAAAAAGCCAAGTTTAGACAAAAATAATCTAAAGAACTATAGACCTGTTTCAAACCTCTCCTTCCTGTCCAAAGTCATAGAAAAAATTGTTCTCAAACAACTGTTTGCCTACCTATATGATAACGCTTTACTTTGCCCCAACCAGTCTGCCTACCGACCCTTCCACAGCACTGAGACAGCCCTCCTAAAGGTAACCAATGATCTGTTGCTGGCCTTAGATAATGGTAACGTCTCCGTTCTCGCCTTACTAGACCTCTCAGCCGCCTTTGACACAGTCGACCACCACATTCTCTTTAACACTATTCAACACTACTTTGGAATCTACGGCTCGGTCCTGGCTTGGTTCCACTCATATCTTTCTGACAGATCACAAGCAGTAACTGTCGATGGCTGTTTCTCCAGCACAGTAGAATTGGTGTGCGGCGTGCCTCAGGGTTCCGTTTTAGGGCCGGTGTTGTTCACTCTGTACACCAAGCCACTGCTTCTCCTGCTTAGAAAGCATGCTGTTGAGAGTCAGTCATTTGCAGACGACACACAACTTTATAAATCCACTGCCCCCTCTCTCATTAATTCCACTGTTCAGACTTTGGAGAACTGCATCACAG